>CM060392.1:14404111-15604111 GCA_030545235.1 Helianthus tuberosus
TGGTACCTTCGGATTTTTTTTAAACATTAGGGGTTGTAAGATATCGCAGAAATACATTAAAGAATTAAAGAGGGGGGGGAGTGTAACTAATTACCCATAATTATGTTAAATGTCAAGTATTTAAATGTAATAGATTGAGGGACTAAAAAATAATTATGGTTTAAAAGACCACTTTACCCTCATTCTAGGGGTTTATTTATAAATAATGGGGGAAGAAGTTCTTAACTTTTGGGAATCCTTCCCTCATGTATTATAATATAGTATAGATATACATACAAACATACATACGTACACACATACAAACATACATACGTACACACATACATACATACCCACAAACACAAACACATACATACATACATACACACACACACACACACACACACACACACACACACACACACACACACATACATACATACATACATACATACATACACACACACACACACAAATAGGTATACATATAGATGATATACACATATTCATATATATAGACACATACATACACACACACATACATACACACATACATACATACATACACACATACATACATACACACACACATACATACATACACACATACATACATACATACACACAAATGCACACTTAATAACAAATATAATTGCATCCACATAAACATATAAATACAACACGCACACACACACACATACATACATACATACACAATACATACATATATACATACATATATACATACTCACGTTATACTCGTATGCATACGTCCATATAGTTACGCACATTTAATATTTAAAATAAGAATAATTATATATGTTGTTTCTTACACATTTGTGACAAATCCTTAAATGTCATCAGGAATGTGTCACAACTTGCAATGGATTTAAGCATTTTGTCATAAATGCGTAGGAAACTGTATTCATACATGGATTGTTTCCTACGCCTTTGTGACAATTATGTTTAAAAATAAGCATTTTGTCATAAATGTATATGAATATGTTTATTTTATAATTATTATATACTAGTTTTATTATTATTTATAAATATATTAGTATGTGTCCTTGTATTTATGTTTAATACAAGGATATTTGTCGGAAATGTGTCACAAGTTGTGACGCAATTCCGATGGATGGTTTGTTTTAATTAATAAATAAATATTTTGTCAGAATTGTGTAGGAAATGCTATCATTTTCTCTTATTTATTTTGCATATATTAATATTTATTTAGTAAACAATTATAATTAACCTTTTGTAGATTATTTGTGAAAGATTTGTGACGCAACTGTCAATTAATTAGGGTTTTCTTATTTTTTGTTGGAAACTTGTCACAAGTTGTGACGGAATTCCGACAGATGGTTTAAGTTAATTAAAATATAAATACTTCGTCATAAATGTGTAGGAAACGATATTATTTTCCCTTATTTTTTTGGCTTATATAAATATTTATTCGGTAATGAATAATAATTAACCTTTTGTAAATTATTTCCGAGAGATTTGTGACGCAACTGTCAATTAATTAGGAGTTTCTTATTTTTGTCACAAATTTAAAGGAAACGATATTATTTTCCCTTATTTTTTGGCTTATGTAAATATTTATTCGGTAAAGAATAATAATTAACCTTTTGTAGGTTATTTTTGACAGATTTGTGACGCAATTGTCAATTAATTAGGGTTTTCTGGTTTTTTTGTCATGGATGCATAAAAAATTTGTAACAAAATCTTGAAATTTTTTTTAGTAGGAAATTCGTCATAAAAGTGTTGTAATCTGTAACGAAAAAAATTGTGTAGGAAATTTTGTAGGAAATTGTCCCATTTTCTAGTAGTGCCAACAGTGGCTCTTGTTGGGGAATTTTTAGAAAACCAGATGATTAGAGAGGTGTGTAATCACTCTCAGATCAAATTATTTCGGTAGTTCACCTGAATAATTTAATTGGATACAACTCTGATTTTCGAGAAATTGAACCAGGGTATGTGTATATGCGAGAACCAGAATAAAATGTGATTAAAACTATCTACGAATTTGGGGTTGGGGATGATTAACTGCCATTAGGCAGTTACCTCAATTTTTAAGACACAACTGCCATAATTTTGATGTTTCGAAATTATAGTATTTTTAAGACACAGCTCGATCCCAGCCAGGGGCTCTGCCCCTTGGACCCTGTTCGCAGGGGCGCTGCCCTCGGACCCCCTCCAAGGGGTCGTTGCCCCCTTGGAACCCCTGTAGAGTACGGGCTCCGGCCCTACACTTTTAATTATAATAACTCAAACAAGCGTGCACTCCCGCACCTCCTAATTTGCTTGATGTGTATTATTATTCGCTTTGATCACCAAGTCAATCCTGATTACACTAAAATATTGAACATTCCTCCCCCATTTTAGCGTAATCCCTGATTAACTTAAAACAAATTCAAATATATGAAAACCCACAACTGGGAAAACCCTGTGGCTCAACCCGGAACAAAATATGTCTCAGACGAGACTCCAACCCATGACCTCCCATTTGAAAAGACATAGGGCTTAACTCAACCAGAAGGCTCACTGTGTAGGACCGGTTTTGACTCCGAAACGATTGCGAACCGAACGTGTGACGTACGGAATCCGTACACGAACGTAACCGAACACACGAGACGTAATATAATCTGTGATTCTTTGATAAATCTGAAATCGTACAAGAACCGTGAATCACCTTGCCACTTTCTCTCTCTAGTTTTTCTCTCTAGCTCCAAAGCTCTCCAACTAGCAAATGTGGCAAAAAGTTCTAAATGAGAACCCTAATGGTTCTATTTATAGGCCAAGGGATATAATGAGAGATCTCATTATTTACAGAAATGCCACCTTGCCTTTTCCTATTTATAACAATATAAACACTAGAAATAAATTGTTTCAGCTACGGTCTTGAGATGACGGAGGCGATAGACATACTGCACTAACACACTGATTATCAACACATAATTTACCCTTTATTAGCATGATTAATTCTTGAATGTTTGTGGACGATTAACGGACCATTCTTTAATGTGACTTCGTTTATGAAATCTAAAACACACATACAAAATGGATTTCCAATTATTTTGGATATATCAAAAGGTATGAACTTCCCAACTCTTTGGAGAAATTGGATCGACACTTGCTTAAAATTGGGGAGATCCTCGGTTCTTGTTAACGGATCCGCTACCCCTGAATTCCAGGTATATAGAGGGTCACGATAAGGAGATCCCATCTCTTCGTTTCTCTCTGTTTTGATGTTGAAAGCGTTGGAGGTCTTAATGAAGAAGGCGACGGAAACAGGGTTGTTCAAAGGGGTCGTGTTGCCTAATGGGGGTCCTATTTGATACATTTGTTATGCCGACGACATGGTTTTTATTGGCGAGTGGTCCGAGGAGAACTTCTAAATCTTGTTTTAAGATGTTTTCATTTATGTTCTGGGTTGGAAGTTAATCCCTCAAAAAGTTGCGTGTACGGATCCAGAGTAGATGAGGTCGAAGTTCAATCTATGGCAAATTTGGTTCATTGCAAAGCGGATACTTTCGATTTTACTTTCATTGGTCTCCTGATTGGAGCTAGCATGAAAGGAGTTAAGTTTTGGACGCCTGTAATTGATAAAAATCGAACTCTAAATTATCCCGGTGGAAGGCAAAAAGTTGATCATTGGCGGGGAGGGATACGTTAGCAAAGGGTGCACTTCCAAATTATTATTTTTCAGTTTAAATACCCGGTTAGTGTTATAAAAGAGCTTGAAAAAATGTGAAATTATAAAGTGCTTTTATTTAGTTTATATGTTCCTTTTATATCTGTTTTTGTCTAATTCATATTTCCTTTTTTGAGAGGTTTTTGGGCTGATTGCTCTTGGCATTGGGATGCTAGAACAAGGCTGTCTCCAGCGCATTGGGCTGCTAGATCAAGGCTGTCTCCAGCTGGATTTTTAGGGTTATTCTCTTATAAAAAATGGTCTTGGAGGCTGTGCTGTAGCATCGAATAACCTGCTTCCCAGTTATCTACTTTTGTTCCAGAAGGTTCTGTCCTTATTGCTGTTCACATAATTTAGAGCTGTGATTTCTTTTTCTTACTTGTATTTCGATCGTGTATTATCGATCATCGCGTGTTTACCGAACGGTTGCTCTTTGATGACTGATTCACAGCTTATTCAGACTTCAATCTAGATTTTGTTCAAGTTATTACATCATACTTGTATTCGTGACATGGTATCAGAGCCCAAGGTTGATTTGGTGCTCTGGTAGTCTTCCGCTGTGATTAAGAGGCTGTTCTAATCAGTGAAGTCCGATTCAGATCTAGGGCTTGCTGGTCGGAACTTGTTCTTGGAGATTTCGGTCAACTGTTTGTGGTTCTCGTTAAGATCCTTGCAGCGGGATTGTTTGTCGTCTCTGGAGCTCTTATTCTGGATTTTCTTCGCATCACAGTCATATAACCCTAAGTGAAGGTTATAGGTTGTGATTTTATTTTTGGCGAACCCTAACTTGGGAACCCCTCTCAGTGAGATCATTCTTGGTTTTGAGTCTTAGATCTAGGTGGCTTCTACACTAAGACCTGCGTTGGCACCTTGAGTGATGAACCAACGATCTGGATCACTGGTGTAGTTTCGCCGTGAGTCTGTTATTTATCCATCTCTTTTGTTAAGTGTTCTGTTTTTCATTTTTTTTTCTGATCTGATTATTTGTTTGGTGCTTTGTGGTATTTCTTGCATCTCCTATTTGTTGATTGGTGTTAAATCCTATGTTTGGCTTGTGGCTTGTGTGCTACTGTTCCTTGGTTACCTGTTTTGTTTGATATTACCTTTGTTGACTGTTTCGTGTTATCATGACTGACAAAGATGAGTCTACTGTTACCTTGATAAGTAAGTTAGATGCTAGTGATCCGTTGTATCTGCATGCTAGTGATTCTAGTAGTCTGTCTATTGTTAATATCAAATTAAAAGGGACTGGAAATTATGTGGTATGGTCTAATGCTATGAAACTTGCTTTGATGGCTAAGAACAAGTTAGGTTTTATTGATGGAACATGTGCTAAGTCTGAGTCTAATGATACTTTGGCTAGACAGTGGGATAGATGCAATTCAGTAGTGTTAACTTGGATTCTGAACTCTGTTTCTGATGAATTGTATGTTGGTCAAGTCTATTCAAAATTGGCGTCTGAAGTTTGGAATGATTTAAAGGAAACATATGACAAAGTTGATGGTTCTGTAGTGTTTGGGTTATATCATAAAATAAATTCTGTTAGTCAAAACGACTCTAGCGTGTCTGAATATTATCATAGAATTAATACTATGTGGAAACAATTCGATGCTATGCTTCAGTTACCTTCTTGTACTTGTGATGCGTCAACCAAGTTTAATGAGTTTAATCAACTAATAAAGCTTATGCAATTTTTGATGGGATTAGATGATGTTTACCAACCCGTTAGAACCAATCTGTTAACCAGAGATCCCCTTCCATCAATTAAAACTGCATTTTCTATAATATCCAAGGAAGAGTTACATAGGGGTTCTAACAGTATTTCTAAAACTCCTAATGTAGGATTTGTTGCTAAAGCTAATCAGTTTAGTGATAACAAAAAAAGGTTTAATAAAGGTCCTAATCCCAATCTGAAATGCACTCATTGTAACAAGATTGGACATGTGATTGATAAATGCTTTGAACTTCATGGTTATCCTTCGAATTATAGATCCAAACCTAGTCAATCTTCAAGTCAGTGGCAAAAGTCTAATAACTCTGCTAATAATTCTGTGAATAGCTCTGTGAATGATAAATCCGTTGCTAGCTCTTTGAACTCTTTAACCTCTGATCAGTTTTCTAGGTTGTTAGGATTACTGGGTGAAAGTAAATTGGATGATACTCCTAAGCCTAATATGGGAGGTAATTGTTTTAGTGCTTTTAACTCCTTAGGATGGTATAAAAATCTTTAGTGTTTCAATTCTTCCTTGTTTCACCAAAGGAAGCTTAAATGGATTATAGATTCTGGTGCAAATCAACACATGACCATGAGAAGTGATAATATGTTCAATTAAATTGATGTGTCTGATTATAATATAACAGTTAAACATCCAAATGGAACTGATGCTAAGGTCACTCAAATTGGATGCCTCAAATTATCTGAAAATGTTATTCTAAAAGATGTGTTCGTTGTACCAGAATATTGTGTTAATCTTATTTCTGTCTATAAACTTGCTAAAGATAATAAACTTAGAGTTGTGTTTGATGAAAATAATTGTTATATTCAGGATGTGTGCTTAAAGAAAAACCTGGTGACTGGTAGACAAACTGATGGTCTTTATTTTTGTGGTAATACTTATGATTCCGTTTTTGTGTGCTACAATAAGACGGAAACAATAAAGCTCTGGCATTCAAGACTTGGTCATCCATCAGACCAAGTTTTGCATGTGTTAAATTTTAAAACTAAAAATGATGATGCTGAACCTTGTGATACTTGTCATAAGGCAAAGCAACATAGAGTGCCATTCCCTCTTAGTGAACATAAATCTACTAGGGTTGGTGACTTAGTGCACCTTGATGTTTGGGGACCATATAAACAGTCAATTCTAGAAGGGTATAAATATTTTCTTACCATTGTTGATGACTTCTCTAGGTCTGTCTGGGTATATCTAATGAAATCTAAATTAGAAGTGTTTGATAATATTAAGAATTTCTTCTATTTAATCAAAACTCAGTTTGAAGCAAAGGTTAAAATCTTTAGAAGCGATAATGGTACTGAGTTTGTAAATGTCCATATAGATACTTTCGTTAAAAGTCATGGTATCATACACCAAACCTCTTGCACCTATACACCTCAACAAAATGGGGTAGTTGAGAGAAAACATAGACACTTGCTAAATGTTGCTAGAGCTTTGTTGTTTCAATCTAGTGTTCCTTTAAAGTTTTGGTCTGAATGCGTGCTTACTGCCTCATATTTGATTAACAGGACTCCCTCTTATGTTCTTGATGGTAAAACGCCGTATGAAGTACTTTATGGTTTTAAACCTTCTCTAGATCACTTGAAAATTTTTGGTTGCCTGTGTTACTTTACTGTTTTAAATAGTTCTGATAAACTTGAAGAAAAGGCTGAAAATGTGTTTTTATGGGATACTCTAATAAAAAAAAAGGGTTATAAGGTTTGGAGTCTAGTTCAAAAAAAATTCATTTTCTAGGGATGTTAGTTTCTATGAAACTATCTTTCCCTTTAAAACTAAACTTCTTTCAGAATCTGATCCTGACAACTCTGGCATTTTAACCAATTTAAACTTTTTTGACATCTTTGAATTTTCAAGTGATATAAATCCCGATGATGATGAGAAGGGAGTTACTGATTCAACTACTGTGACTCAACAACACAGTAGCTCTGATGATCCAACAGTTGTTGATGATACACAACAACCATCAGAGATTGATGGTATGGCTGTAAATCAACATCTGAATGAGTCACAAAGTAGTCCTGTGAGGGTTGAGTCCAGTAGCTTGTCTGACGAATCTAACCTTCCTGAGGGTACTCAACCTAGTATTAGAAAGTCTACTAGGCCTATTTCTGTTCCAAAGAAATTTGATGACTATGTTGTTGAAGGTTGAGTCAAGTATGGTTATGAAAAGGTTGTCAATTATGTTAATCTTCCATATGAAAATGTTTGCTTTGCCACTAATGTGAATAAGATTGTTGAACCTCGCTCATATAAAGAGGCTATGAATGATAAAAATTGGTTATGTGCAATGAATGATGAATTAACTGCTCTGTATAGGAATAATACGTGGGATGTTGTTGATCTTCCTCCGGGGAAAAAACCAATAGGGTGTAAATGGGTCTTTAAGGTTAAATATAAATCAACCGGGGAAGTAGAGAGATATAAAGCTAGGCTTGTGGCTAAAGGATTTAACCAACGGGAAGGAGTAGACTTTGAGGAGACTTTTTCCCCTGTAGTAAAGATGGTGATTGTTAGAAGTGTCATTAGTCTGTCCGTTCAAAATAATTGGCCTTTATATCAACTTGACGTCAATAACGCCTTTTTGTATGGTAATTTGAAAGAAGAGGTTTATATGAGTTTACCTGATGGGTTAGATATTAATAATAATAGTAATAAAGTTTGCCGGTTGAATAAATCTTTATATGGCCTAAAACAGGCGCCTAGGATGTGGAACGAAAAGCTTGTGCATGTCTTATCAAGCATTGGATTTGTTCAATCCAAATGCGACCATTCTATGTTTATTAAGTCGTCTAAATCTAGTTTTGTGGTTTTGTTGGTCTATGTGGATGATATAATTTTGACTGGTAATAGTAAACTTGAAATTGATAACATAAAGACTATGTTACAGTCTGAGTTTCTAATTAAGGACCTTGGTCTTTTGAGATTTTTTCTTGGTATTGAGGTCATTAAAAATAGTGAAGGGATATGTCTTTCTCAGAGGAAATATTGCATGGATTTGCTAAATGATTATGGCATGAGTGGTTGTAAACCCATAACTTATCCGATTGATCAAAACTATGTGCTAACTAATATGGTAAACAAGGAAAGGTCAAAATTAGTTGATGTCACTGAATATCAGAAATTGGTTGGAAGATTAATATACTTGTCTCACACTCGCCCTGATATTCCGTATGCTGTTCATTATTTATCTCAATATATGCATAGCCCTACTGAGGCTCATACTCAAATTGCGATGAAGTTGTTAAGATATTTGAAAGGAGCACCTGGTGCTGGTATTATGTTCAGGAAAAGTGACACCTTTCAGTTGGCTGCTTTCGCGGACTTGGATTGGCCTAAATGTGTTGATAGTAGAAGGTCTGTTACTGGGTTTTGCATTTTCCTTGGAAGTTCTTTAATTTCTTGGAAAAGCAAAAAGCGAAGTGTCGTTTCGAGGTCATCCACTGAGGCAGAATACAGAGCCATGTGCAGCGCGTCTTGTGAAATTTTGTGGCTGGTAAATTTGTTAAGGGAGTTACTTTCGTCCTGTCATGGAAGACGGGATTTACAGCTATTGAAAGAGCCGCACTATTGTCGCATTTCAAACCAACAGGGAGTTCAATATTAACTCGCGGATATGTTCACAAAAGGTCTTCTTCCTAAAGCGCATGTTGATATGTGTAAGTGCTTGAATATAATTAATCTCTTTGCCCATATAAACTGAGGGGGGTGTGAAATTAGAAAGTGCTTTTATTCAGTTTATATGTTCCTTTTATATCTGTTTTTGTCTAATTCATATTTCCTTTTTTGAGAGGTTTTTGGGCTGATTGCTCTTGGCATTGGGCTGCTAGAACAAGGCTGTCTCCAGCGCATTGGGCTGCTAGATCAAGGCTGTCTCCAGCTGGATTTTTAGGGTTATTCTCTTATAAAAAATGGTCTTGGAGGCTGTGCTGTAGCATCGAATAACCTACTTCCCAGTTATCTACTTTTGTTCCAGAAGCTTCTGTCCTTATTGCTGTTCACATAATTTAGAGCTGTGATTTCTTTTTCTTACTTGTATTTCGATCGTGTATTATCGATCATCGCGTGTTTACCGAACGGTTGCTCTTTGATGACTGATTCACATCTTATTCAGACTTCAATCTAGATTTTGTTCAAGTTATTACATCATACTTGTATTCGTGACAAAAAATAATAAGGAACTTCATATGGGGGCATAATAATAGGAATGAGAAGGTTAAATAGGTGGCGTGGGATAAGATGGTCGGGACTAAACGGTTGAATGTTGGTGCATTCAAAGATCACAATAACAAAAAATAAAATTATAAACCGCTAAACTAATCTAACTTTCTACATAAAGCAAATAAGAGCATTTAAAATAAAATTACAGTATGGTCTACTACAATCCATCAAATTAACATGTTTCCTCTCTGGCCCATTTGACCCTTAAGAAATAAAAGATAACCCAAATGAATGACCAATTCAGAAGCCTCTACATTAGATTGGCCGGTGCACCTGTGCAATAAGTGTTCCTAAGACCATCCGTAGTGGGGCGTTATTTTTAAAAAAAATTGAAAAAAAAACGCCCAGAAACGCCCCCACTACCATTACATGGGGCGTTATTTAAAAAAAATCAAAAAAATGAACTTTGGCGTTTTAATAATAACGTTGATATGAACTTTGGCACATGTTTGTTTAACCAATCAATTTTGAGCATTTGTCTGACAACTTTGGAGAACCCCCATGCAAGTTTGACTAGCCAATCACCATCCATCTGTTTGCTTTTTTTTTTTGTTTAATGATTGGAATGGGCATTATTTGGGCATTATTCCCACTACGTCACTTTTGCAATAACGCCCCATGCTGACTGGGATGGCACGTGTCGGATAATGTCCCATGGTGGGGGCATTATAACAATTTACCACTACACATGGTCTAAGAAGCTGTTTGCAGCATTTGTATCCCCAGTGATGATCCTCCCACCATGAACCCCAAACGGCAGTATGATTATTGACGTAAACATTTTCTTCTTCATGCTTGAAAACATGCAGCATATCGGAACCATTTTCTTCTTCAACAGCTGCGTTTTCACTAATAATATACATGTCTTGTAGCATTTTTTTAGTTTTTTCAAGTAGTTTTTCCTAAGTTTTTTTTCTAGCGGCTTCATGTCTTTGAATTTCATGAGCAGCAGCATTCCACCTGTCATTTTTTCCATCATAATCAAGCACAAAGGTCTCAAACTTGTCATCGAGTGCAATATTTTTACTTGTCCACCTCCTGTATTTTCCATCCTCTGGTAGCTCCATCTGCTTTCGGTATTTGAAAGAAACTGAAATAAAAAACAGATACGATCAGCGCAACTAGCCTAGAGTAACATCATCTTGATGGCAACAAACAGGAAATAGTATTATTATTTACATTAATTAATAAGCAGACTAACTACCCTATTTGGTAATTGAAATCGATATCTTAGAGCCAGCCAGTAATAGCTCAAACAAGAATTATGTATATATATAAACCTTTTTCGAATAGCAAATGTTGGTTGGTATAAACCCTAACTAAATGCATTATCTAACGAAACCCTAAACTGACTAACAAAATCCATCTAAAAACATACATACAGCTGTAGCATAAAATCAAACAGTTTAGCGCAAATCAAATACAATAAATAAAATATGAACCTGATGTTTAAATTCCTTCTGAGTGGAGGAGACTAAGGGATTGATTGACAACGAGAACGATCGGTATTTATTTATTTGTGCTTATTATATAAACGAGAGGGAGAGAGAGAGAGAGAGAGACGTAGGCGGTGGGGAATTTAGATCCCGTATGTATGTATGTATGTATGTATGTATGTATGTATACCAAAAATTTTAAGTCAAGTCGGTTCGGTTGCCCACTTGAGAAATCAGAAAACAAAAGGATTTTATACTTACTTAATGGATTGTTTGTTGTTCACTTAAATTAAATATAATGCATATATTCTTCAGGTTTTGTTCCGATAATTAATCGATTTAAATATATCCTTTCCGGTTTTAAATCTTTAGAGATTTCAAAAAATATACATATTTTTTTTATTAATAAATCTATTTCGAAATATATTTAGAGATAACATTTTAATTTGTTACCAAAAACACAATTACATTACATACCGATCATTAAACCAAACAAGTGTTTATTTGCTGGAATAATTATGAACAACACCTCTGAAAAATTTAAAAGAGTAAACTGCCATTTTGGTCCCTGTGGTTTGGCCAGTTTTGCCACTTTAGTCCAAATCTCAAACTTATTACATTCAGGACCCTGTGGTTTGGTTTTTGTTGCCATTTTGGTCCAAATTTCAAATTTGACTAGAATTCCCAATTTCAACCCCCTGTTTTGTCCTTATATCCAGGGGTATTTTGGGTATTTTAAAAATTATTATATTTAATTGTATATATTTAATACCTAAAACAATTATATATAATATATATACACCCACACATAAAGAAGTAACAGAACTCTCTCTCTCTCTTCAAAGACTTCATCTCTTCAACCCCCCCCCCCTTTTTGACTCCCTGATTTCTGGTGTCTCTCAACGACAACCACACCTTCCTCTTCGGCAGTTGAAACGGCGACCACCACCATCAGGTTGTGGTGAGTGACGGGCGACATCGGCGTAACAGAGAGAAGGGACGGAGAGAAAGAGAGAGTGAGAAGAGAGACCGAGGAGGTAGACGACGGTGGCAGCACCGCCGTACGCGGCGGCGACATCCTTTTCCAACAGGTTTCCGATAAACCTCTCTTTTGTTTTGATTTTTTTTCAGCTCCAAGTGATAATGACAGAGATGTGTTTTTCTTTTTGTTTGTTTGTTTCCGATGATGATGGAGGTGGTGATATTAACAAACAAGATTTCTTTATGTGACGAATCGGTACAGATGACTGGTTCGATTCCTCTGATAATCAATCGATTGAATCTGGAGACGGTGGTGGTGGTTTGTGGCGGCAGGAGGAGAGAGAGAGAGAAAAAGAGAGAGGGTGGTGATGGTGTGGTGCTGGTAGTTGAGAACGGTGGAGGATCGGTGTGGGGTTGCAGAGGTTGTGTTTGTGTTTGACTTTTGGGTTTCATATGGGTTATTGGGTTGGGTTTTATGTTTTGTGTTAATTGATTTTGGGTTTCATATGGGTTGAAGAACGTCCACAGTGCGGTTAATTGATTTTGGGTTTCAGTGGCGGTTAATTTTGAGCAAACCCCAGATCAATTGCAGTGTTAGAGAGAGGGAAGAGAGAGACACAGAGGGGTGTTTAGAGAGATAGAGAGTAATGGATAATTGCAGTGGTGGTGGTGGCTGCTGTGGTGAGGAGGTAGTGGTGGCGGCTGTAGGGTGTTTAGATGATGGTTGCAAAGAATGGGGTTTGGATGAAGATCTGGGGAAGATGAAGATCTGGGTGTTTTAGATGATGGTTGCAGGTCAAACTTTTTTATTTAGTTTTATTATTTTTAATTAATAATCAGTTATATAATTAATTTTGTTTTAATTAATTAAAAGAATAAATTAAAATGACCAAACTACCCCTGCACTAAAGGACAAAAAAGGGACCTTAAAACAGTCAAAAATGGGAAATTTTGAGTTTTGGACTAAAATGGCAACAAAAACCAAACCACAGGGCCCTGGATGTAATAAGTTTGAGATTTGGACTAAAGTGGCAAAACTGGCCAAACCACAGGGACCAAAATGGCAGTTTACTCAATTTAAAATTTAAACCTTTTCCAAATAAAATTTTTGAATAATTCACTTATAGATTTCGAAAATCGTAACAGTTTTGTAAAACGTAGTATATATTACGAGAACTTCATTAATTTTGTAAAACGTAGTATATATTACGAGAACTTCATTAATACGATTTTCATTAGGTTTTAAGAAGAACATGTTTTCCCAATTTTAATCCTATATAACCATTTAATTAAACAATATATATAGTTACACAAAATCCCAATATAGTGTTCACATTGCTATTAATCGAGTAAAATGCCTTGATAGTCCCTGTGTTTTGATAAAATTTCACCTTTAGTCCCAAACTTTTCAAAATTACATGCATGTTCCCTGTGGTTTGACAAGTTGTTTCTCGTATAGTCCCTACACTGGATGGAGGTTAGTTTTTTGTGTTCAGTGGATGTGAAATTACAAAAACGCCCTTACTATTAAAAATAAAGAGTTAAATGCCCGGATAGTCTCTGTGGTTTGCTCTTTTTTCATCTTTAGTCCCTAACTTTCTAAAATTACATCTATAGTCCCCAACTTTTCAATTTTCGTTCCCGAATAGTCCCTGTGCCTAACATCAGTTAGTTTTCTCAGTTAAGAGAGCGTGAAATGACAAAAATACCCTTTCTTAAAAAAAGGCAAACCACAGGGACTATCCGGGTATTTAATAAATAAAAAAATAAAAATATAATTAATAAGTTAAATTTCAAGTGGCCCCACAACCTACCCCACCCTCACCCTACCCCTATCATCATCTTCTTCTCGACATCCATCCACCGGAAACCGCAACACTGCGCCGTCTCCGCCACAAGCATAACAAACACAACAACAAGGAGATTATCACTCACACGAAAGTTCGTCGCAAAAGCGTCAGAAAAGGACGATGACACGCCGTCGTTTAATCCGTTCGGCTTTGTAACAGATAAATTCGTCAAGCCGGAACGCAATTCAGCTTCCAGAAGCTCCTGCTGAGGACGGAAATGTTGGATAAATGCTCTGTGTAAGTAGTATCGTTGAATCGTGATTATTATAGTTCAATGCTATTGATGTTTTGTAGTTATTTAGAAATCGGAGCTCACTTTTTACTGATTTGCGACAGCACAATACAACTCAGATCTGGAACAAACTTTGATTCAGATCTAGTTCGCACAACAACAACAAACAAGCTTACAACTTTCGATCTGAAACTCAACCATATTACGATTGATTCAGATCTAAAATTCAACAATGATACGTCGTTGTTTTCGACACTTATAAACTGTTTCGATTAGTATTACAACTTCTTCACAACTACAAATCTGCAGCACAACCAAAATCCAGATCTGAACTCAACTTGTTGATTGAATAAATCTTTCTTATCGATGAACAACAAATCCTTTTACTGCAAATTTTGACTACAATTTTGATGTTTTTAAACTTGTAAAATCAAATGAATGCAATGTCTTATGAAATTATGAACATATTTTTCAGCCCAAATCCATCTGTTTAAACAGTCCGAAAACAACAAATCCTTCTGGAAGCTGAATTGCGTTCTGGCTTGACGGTGATGGATGGCCGGAGATGGAGCGACGATTCGTTGTCGGAGAAAAGATGTGGGATAAAGAGATAAATCAAGTGAAAGGGGAGAGAATGTGGTGTCCGACGCACCGGGATTGGATCTCCGGAATAATGAAAGTAGCCGGAAATATTTACAGGGGTATAAAAAAATGGTGTTTTTCAATTGGTTAATGAATTGCTCTTGTTTTGGTTGAATCAGTTCATGAGTTTTTCTTAAAATCATGTTTTTGTTTCTGTTTGGGTTCTCTGGTAGGCGGTGGTGGTGGTTCTCCGGTAGAGGGGGGTGGTGGTGGTTGCAGTTGATGGTGGCTACAGTGAACAAGACAGAGAAAGAGAAAGAGGGATAGGTTAATAATAACTCATGTGGGCCCTACCTGAATTAATATATTAATTATTTTATTTTAATGACTTAATAGTTATTATTTATATTAAGGGTAGTTTTGTAATTTACCCTCACTTAACATTACAAACTAACCCTCATCCGTTTCAGGGACTATCCGGGAACAAGGGTTGAAAAGTTGGGGACTATAGAGGTAATTTTAGAAAGTTAGGGACTAAAGGTGAAAAAAGGTCAAACCACAGGGACTATCCGGGCATTTAACTCAAAAATAAAACACTAAATTTAAACTCATGTAGACCCCACCTGAATAATAAAACCAAATTTAGTTAAAAAATTTATAGGCCCAGCCTCACCCTCACTTCTCTTTCATACCCTGCAACCACCGATTCACCACCACCCACCTCCACCCTCATTTCTTCTTCATACCCGACAGACAACTTTGGCACACCTAAAAGTTTGTGCGACATTCTTTCTGTCTGAATAAACACACAAAGGAGACCACCTCTGCTTGTATCCATCATCTCTGGCGAGTTCACACCTCTGTTTGCATATACCTGAATAATAAAAAGGACGGCGACAGGTGGATTTTTTGCCGGAGCTGCAATCTCCAAAAAAACGAGGAGCTTTTAAGATCTATCTTCTGGACCTAAAATAGCCGTCACCACCAGCGGTTTATCCTTTTCCCTCAAGATGAAGATCATGATACTTCTCGTAAACCGGTCCGACGACGGTTCGAACAATGTTCTCAACGGTTTGAACACCAGGCTTCAACGAACCGACGTTCTTATAACAAGCCTCGAAACCACCCCAAAACGCTTCATAATCGCAAAACCGGACCCGTATAACCTTAGTTTTTATTAAAAATAAATAAAATAATGTTTTATTTGTCACACCCTGAAATATCAGAGTATTGGCGTGACTGGACTGGTATCTTCATTGCACAGCGGAAACAAACAAGCTAAGACTTTTAGTATGTGAACGCCCACTAAGTACTGGACTCCAGATGGTTCTCCTATTCCAACCGTGCCTTGTCTTAGAAATGTAACCTGAGAAAGAAACATGCGAAAAATCAACATAAAGTTGAGCGAGTTCATAGTTTGTTTGTAAAAGATTTGAAATAAATCTTTTTGGATAACCGGTTTTTGAAGTATTGTTGTGAAAACGAATTTAAAATCATTTTCATATATAAATCACGTATTCATGTGTACACCACGTACTTATGTATAATTCAGGTTTTTCTTGAGTACCCCACGTACTCAAGTATAATTCCCGTTTTCTTGAGTACCCCACGTACTTCAAGTTATAAATCAAGTTTTTCTTGAGTACCCCACGTACATCAAGTTATAAATCAAGTTTTTCTTGAGTACACCACGTACTTCAAGTTATAAATCAAGTTTTTCTTGAGTAACCCACGTACTTCAAGTTATAAATCAAGTTTTTCTTGAGTACCCCACGTACTTCAAGTTATAAATCAAGTTTTAGTATGGTATGAATTTTCTGTAAATAAAGTATTCCTGTAAGTATCAGGATTGTTAATGGGTTGCAAAGCCATTAACATGTGACACGACATAGGAAGTCACCAAACCTTAGGCATTTAATTGGTATATTCTGAGACACAAAAGCACTACTCGATTCTCGCCCTCACCGAGAGTGTGGCTGCCCGGCACCCGTTAGATCTAACCTTTTGTTCTGCGGTCTAGGTATATTGTTGATTAATGGTGCTTCTGTACCCTATTCGTGACACGATTTCTCGCATCATTTCTCATAACGCCTCATACTTGGTTCTCGTCCTCACCAAGTGCGTTTCTCGTATTCTTATATCTCTTCACACTTGGTTCTCGTCCTCACCAAGTGTGCTTCTTGTATTTTTATCATACCATTTGTATACATTTTAACATTTGTATTTTGTAAACTCTTGTATTTGTATTTTCCCGTAGTTTATAAAACTAGAATCTCGTGTGTATGCATATTTCGAAAAATACGCTTGTTTGAAAAACCGGTATAAAACATAAGCTTTTCGTAAACCATTTGTGTCATTTAAACTTGCTTGTAAAATGGTTTAGAAATAGGTAATTCTTGTATGCTTTGCAAAAAGTGCATGTCTTTCCACCCCGAAAACATTTACATAAATGTAAAACCATAAAAGGTGGGGTTATGAACTCACCTGAATATTCCTGTGCAAAGCTAGCTAATTACGACTTTGTGATGTCGTTTCCAAGACTTGACTCGCTAGCGTGCATTCTACAATATTCATAACACGGAATATCTTATAAGTTTCTAAATAATGCGGTAACTAAACTACGTGTTACCGAGCTCTACCGAATCGTTAGTCGAACGGTTCAATGGTAAGTAGTTAACTTATCGGAAATGATAGGTCATATTTGATAAGTGTCGTTTATTGTCGATAAAACCACTAAGTCTTGAAAAGACTTGATTCTCGAGAGATTTAAAAATAAATAAATATTTATATATAAAATATATAAATACTTCGTTGTAATTGCGTTAGCCGTCTTGAGTAGCCGTACGAAAGTAATATATAATAACTTGTATTATATATATCACGTCTTGTGTATATTTGCCAAAAATATACGTATATGCCGTTTCGGCGTTGTAATAAACATAAAAAAATATATTTATGTTGCGAAAGTATCATCGAGTTGTTTGAAGTTTGAAATAAATATAAAACTATATTTATTTTTATAAGGGAATTCGTGTGGTATAAATATAAAAACTATATTTATTTTTATAAAACGAATTCGTCGAATTTCCGAAGTTCAAAACAACTATGTTTGTCGTTGTAAATATTTTCCGAATCGTTGTTTCGTAAGTTGTAAGTTGTTGTCGAAGGAAACTTTATATTTGTATCTCGTAAAAGTCGCTTTATAACAATAGTTGTCATTTTACAAGAAAAGCACGTTTTTATAATAATAAAAAAAAACTCGTTTTATTTTTCGGGTTTTCTCGAAAAACGGGCAGAGTTTCCTCTGTTTTTGGACGGCCCGGACAACCAAGTTGTCGTTATTTTAACAAAATTCAATCAATTCAACACATATTATATAGTTTACGTGAAATATATCAAAACACTAAATATTTAAAACCAAGTCACTAAGTGTAAATTCGTTAGTCGGGTCAAGCTCGTTCACGTAAAAAAAAATTATATTGAAACACAATATTTAAACGAGTCATTAATTTACCAAGTCTTCATGACGGGATGTTGACCGAGTCGACTCTCTGAGTGGACTCGGTTTGACCGAGTCGGCCGCACCATTTCAGAATCTGTCCCGTAACCCGAGACGCGAACCGAAATCTGAACCACGCTGCTAACTGCTGTTGACCCGAGTTGACCGAGTTGACTCGGACCGTTGACTGCTGACTTTTATTGAATGACCTTGACCGAGTTGACTCGGTTGAGTTGACCGAGTCAACCGAGTTACACCGAGTCGAACCGAGTTAAGCTGAAATACTCCGAGTCGAACCGAGTTAAGCTGAAATACTCCGAGTCGAACCGAGTTGAGCCAAAATCGGATCCGCTTATCCCGAACCTGAACACCCGAGTCAAACATGAACCGAACCAAACTTTGAAGCATCTAATCTGAACCGAAACTTACCTGAATAACCTGAACTTGAACCAATCGGACCCGAAACCGGTGTACTTCGCCGGATAAAGACAATGTCCGGCGGTCCGAGTCTCCGAGCGCCGGAGATTTCCCCCATTTCTCTCTCTTCTCTCGGTCTTTCTCTCTCTCTCCTTTCTTGATGTCATGCCGCCGCCGAACTTCACCGGGTGTGTGTCGATGGGAGGTTAGGGGGTGCTATGGCGTCTCACCGGAGAAACCATCGTCGGTAGCCGGCCGGTTAATCGGCTTTGGCAGCTGGCTTGGGTGTAGAGAACCGAGAGGGAATAGAGGTGTGTGGGAGAGTTGTAGTGATTCTGATTAGGGCCTCGTTTTTGTAAAGATGTATATATAATTTGGGTTTCCTTCAAGAATGCAGAGAAAGAAAGATGGGTACTGTTGTTGTATGCGTGTGTGTGTGTGTTTGGATGAGGTGCAGGTATAAGTGACAAGGGTATGGGTTTTATAGACTTTCATGTGGGTATTGACTAAAATAATTTCCTTATGTCCCCTGTATATATATAGATCCTTAGAGATCACATAAATATTTCTTGTGTTCCATCTTTTTGAGACATAAATCTCTTGGAAAGATTTATAGAGATATTGTAGAGATTTTGAGAATCTCTTGTAAATATTTTGTAAGATCTTATAAGTATTTCCTAGAGATCTTGTATGTTATGTGTGGGTTTAGGCTTGTGGGTTTTGGGCTTGGGCCCACAAGCCCATCTCATGTGTGAGTGGCCCGTAATTCCTACGAGTCCTGATATCGCGACCCATACTCCATAAGCATAAAATATTCTTAGAAAATCCGTGTTTGTCGGCATTGTCAGTATTTCGTACGGTATCAGTCCGTTGTCGCGTCATATTTAGCAGATTTCCCATAAATCACAACACGCGCACTGTATAGCTGAACAAACGTTTCTGGGCACTCCAAGGGCCTGTTTAAGTTAATTAGCGTCGTAAGCACTATTTATTATCGCGTTAATCTCCAGTTAATTACGTAATTAAGGGCGTAAATTACCGGTTGTCACATTCTCCCCCTGTTAATAAAATTTCGTCCTCGAAATTTAGACTACGTTAAATCCTTAGAGTTACATTATGCGTAGAAAATACGAATAGTACCAAAGTGAACGGTCATGAAATCGAGTCAAGACTTATTCGAATGATGTGAATTCAAGGATGTATCACAATATACAAATGAATTCTAGAAATGATTGCATCCAATAAATGAATTTAGATTTCAACAAGCTCAAATGTAATAGTTTGCATGAAACGCTCGATCATGATCAGCGCAAGCTGCAAGTTCTACCGACGCCACAGGGTGTCGTAGTGAATGAAACAATTCAATAATAACGGTGATCGAACAAGTATCACCTGTGGTTTGCATAAAATGCTCAATCATAATTAGCCCAAGCTACAAGTTTATACTGACACCACAATGTGTCGAAATCAACAAACGACTTAACGGAGTCGTAGACCAAACAAATCTACTACGACTCAGAACAATGAAACGCTTGTTAAAACGAATTCGAATATGATGTTTTCAATACATCATATGGTGTCTTGAACTGAATATGCGTAATGAACAAGTTCAAACAATTGAATTTGATTTCGGCGCAAGCCGACAATAAACACATGTATCGACAAGAAAGCTTTCGGCATGGTCACAGCGAAAAACCATGTATGTAACTTGAAAAGAAAGGGATTTCAAGAAAATGTGTTGACTTGATTACAAAGAAGCCAACAATTTCAATAATGCGAGTCATTCGAATCACAAGCGAAATAATATTTGAACTTTGATGAAACGCTTTATTCGAAACAAAACCACATGCGTAACAAATGATGCATGCGTAACATATGAATTTTCAAGAAATGAAGCAAATGAATATTCGCTATACTGAAAGAAATGGCCGTGACACAATGACCATTAAGAGGAGTAGAGATACGAAAATCTACTCAGTAAATGTGAAAGTCGAAATTTCAATAAAAGAAATTTAAGGGTTTTACCTGGGGTTGCATGTGATAACCAGTTGTTAGGTGACATTACCATGGAATGTCAAACATAGCGTATTCGTCGTTAATAAGATAGGGGGATACGGTGACTTGCGTCTTTTCCTTAGCATGACTCGTGTCGTTTGCAGGACCGCGTGCCAACTGCCGCTTCCTGATCGATAGTCGCGTGTGACGTACTTCAACCTCCGTTGATGTATAGCTTAAGTCTCACGTATGCCTGTGCGCTAGCGTTTTGTTTGCGTAGAATGTGATGCACTCCGACATCTATTGACGTAAAATTTGAGTTCTATGTATTCTCGTGCACTAGCGTTTCGTTATGCGTAGGCTGCCTACTCGGGAAGTTAAAACATCATAGACAATATGTATAATTGTGTGTGCCCGAATTAATATTTGCAGTTCCTACGTGATGACCTTTAATGAACTTCAACATAACTTTCCCAAGGTCTTACATGCATGTTTCCTAAACTCTCAGAGTTTCGTGTAATGTATGCGACTGTTTTGTGTACTGTGTATAAAACACCACTATAGCGTATGTTTGAAATCAAAATTTCGACTGTTTGATTTTCGGCAACGGTTGGAGACCATATTCGAGTACTAAGCGTTCAGTATGTATTCAGGTTTTAATATTCTAAGTTCCCAGAGGAAAGTGAGGTTAGAGCCTAGGTATCTCTACAGAAACCTAATTCGCTGTAACCTATAGCTCTGATACCAATCTGTCACACCCCGAAATATCAGAGTATTGGCGTAACTGGACTGGTATCTTTATTGCACAGCGGAAGCAAACAAGCTAAGACTTTTAGTATGTGAACGCCCACTAAGTACTCGACTCCAGATGGTTCTCCTATTCCAACCGTGCCTTGTCTTAGAAATGCAACCTGAGAAAGAAACATGCGAAAAATCAACATAAAGTTGAGAGAGTTCATAGTTTGTTTGTAAAAGAATTGAAATAAATCTTTTTGGATAACCGGTTTTTGAAGTATTGTTGTGAAAACGAATTTAAAATCATTTTCATATATAAATCACGTATTCATGTGTACACCACGTACTTATGTATAATTCAGGTTTTTCTTGAGTACCCCATGTACTCAAGTATAATTCCCGTTTTCTTGAGTACCCCACGTACTTCAAGTTATAAATCAAGTTTTTCTTGAGTACCCCACGTACTTCAAGTTATAAATCAAGTTTTTCTTGAGTACCCCACGTACTTCAAGTTATAAATCAAGTTTTTCTTGAGTACCCCACGTACTTCAGGTTATAAATCAAGTTTTAGTATGGTATGAATTTTCTGTAAATAAAGTATTCCTGTAAGTATCAGGATTGTTAATGGGTTGCAAAGCCATTAACATGTGACACGACATAGGAAGTCACCAAACCTTAGGCATTTAATTGGTATATTCTGAGACACAAAAGCACTACTCGATTCTCGCCCTCACCGAGAGTGTGGCTGCCCGGCACCCGTTAGATCTAACCTTTTGTTCTGCGGTCTAGGTATATTGTTGATTAATGGTGCTTCTGTACCCTATTCGTGACACGATTTCTCGCATCATTTCTCATAACGCCTCATACTTGGTTCTCGTCCTCACCAAGTGCGTTTCTCGTATTCTTATATCTCTTCACACTTGGTTCTCGTCCTCACCAAGTGTGCTTCTTGTATTTTTATCATACCATTTGTATACATTTTAACATTTGTATTTTGTAAACTCTTGTATTTGTATTTTCCCGTAGTTTATAAAACTAGAATCTCGTGTGTATGCATATTTCGAAAAATACGCTTGTTTGAAAAACCGGTATAAAACATAAGCTTTTCGTAAACCATTTGTGTCATTTAAACTTGCTTGTAAAATGGTTTAGAAATAGGTAATTCTTGTATGCTTTGCAAAAAGTGCATGTCTTTCCACCCCGAAAACATTTACATAAATGTAAAACCATAAAAGGTGGGGTTATGAACTCACCTGAATATTCCTGTGCAAAGCTAGCTAATTACGACTTTGTGATGTCGTTTCCAAGACTTGACTCGCTAGCGTGCATTCTACAATATTCCTAACACGGAATATCTTATAAGTTTCTAAATAATGCGGTAACTAAACTACGTGTTACCGAGCTCTACCGAATCGTTAGTCGAACGGTTCAATGGTAAGTAGTTAACTTATCGGAAATGATAGGTCATATTTGATAAGTGTCGTTTATTGTCGATAAAACCACTAAGTCTTGAAAAGACTTGATTCTGGAGAGATTTAAAAATAAATAAATATTTATATATAAAATATATAAATACTTCGTTGTAATTGCGTTAGTCGTCTTGAGTAGTCGTACGAAAATAATATATAATAACTTGTATTATATATATCACGTCTTGTGTATATTTGCCAAAAATATACGTATATGCCGTTTCGGCGTTTGTAACAAATATAAAAAGTTATATTTATTTTGCGAAAGTATCATCGAGTTGTTTGAAGTTTGAAATAAATATAAAACTATATTTATTTTTATAAGGGAATTCGTGTGGTATAAATATAAAAACTATATTTATTTTTATAAAACGAATTCGTCGAATTTCCGAAGTTCAAAACAACTATGTTTGTTGTTGTAAATATTTTCCGAATCGTTGTTTTCGTAAGTTGTAAGTTGTTGTCGAAGGAAACTTTTTATTTGTATCTCGTAAAAGTCGCTTTATAACAATAGTAGTCGTTTTACAAGAAAAGCACGCTTTTAAAATAAAACTTGTTTTATTTTTCGGGTTTTCTCGAAAAACGGGCAGAGTTTCCTCTGTTTTTGGACGGCCCGGACAACCAAGTTGTCGTTATTTTAACAAAATTCAATCAATTCAACACATATTATATAGTTTACGTGAAATATATCAAAACACTAAATATTTAAAACCAAGTCACTAAGTGTAAATTCGTTAGTCAGGTCAAGCTCGTTCACGTAAAAAAAATTATATTGAAACACAATATTTAAATGCGTCACTAATTTACCAAGTCTTCATGACGGGATGTTGACCGAGTCGGCCGCACCATTTCAGAATCTGTCCCGTAACCCGAGACCCAAACCGAAATCTGAACCACGCTGCTAACTGCTGTTGACCCGAGTTGACTCGGACCGTTTACTGCTGACTTTTATTGACTGACCTTGACCGAGTTGACTCGGTTGAGTTGACCGAGTCAACCGAGTTACACCGAGTCGAACCGAGTTAAGCTGAAATACTCCGAGTCGAACCGAGTTAAGCTGAAATACTCCGAGTCGAACCGAGTTAAGCTGAAATACTCCGAGTCGAACCGAGTTGAGCCAAAATCGGATCCGCTTATCCCGAACCTGAACACCCGAGTCAAACATGAACCGAACCAAACTTTGAAGCATCTAATCTGAACCGAAACTTACCTGAATAACCTGAACTTGAACCAATCGGACCCGAAACCGGTGTACTTCGCCGGATAAAGACAATGTCCGGCGGTCCGAGTCTCCGAGCGCCGGAGATTTCCTCCATTTCTCTCTGTTCTCTCGGTCTTTCTCTCTCTCTCCTTTCTTGATGGCATGCCGCCACCGAACTTCACCGGGTGTGTGTCGAGGGGAGGTTAGGGGGTGCTATGGCGTCTCACCGGAGAAACCATCGTCGGTAGCCGGCCGGTTAATCGGCTTTGGCAGCTGGCTTGGGTGTAGAGAACCGAGAGGGAGTAGAGGTGTGTGGGAGAGTTGTAGTGATTCTGATTAGGGCCTCGTTTTTGTAAAGATGAGATAAAAGAAGATGGTATGCTATATATAATTTGGGTTTCCTTTAAGAATGCAGAGAAAGGAAGATGGGTACTGTTGTTGTATGCGTGTGTGTGTGTTTGGATGAGGTGCAGGTATAAGTGACAAGGGTATGGGTTTTATAGACTTTCATGTGGGTATTGACTAAAATAATTTCCTTATGTCCCCTGTATATATAGATCCTTAGAGATCACATAAATATTTCTTGTGTTCCATCTTTTTGAGACATAAATCTCTTGGAAAGATTTATAGAGATATTGTAGAGATTTTGAGAATCTCTTGTAAATATTTTGTAAGATCTTACAAGTATTGCCTAGAGATCTTGTATGTTATGTGCGGGTTTAGGCTTGTGGGTTTTGGGCTTAGGCCCAGGGCCCACAAGCCCATCTCATGTGTGAGTGGCCCGTAATTCCTACGAGACCTGATATCGCGACCCATACTCCATAAGCATAAAATATTCTTAGAAAATTCGTGTTTGTCGGCATTGTCAGTATTTCGTACGGTATCAGTCCGTTGTCACGTCATATTTAGCAGATTTCCCATAAATCACCACTCGCGCATTGTATAGCTGAACAAACGTTTCTGGGCACTCCAAGGGCCTGTTTAAGTTAATTAGCGTCGTAAGCACTATTTATTATCGCGTTAATCGCCAGTTAATTACGTAATTAAGGGCGTAAATTACCGGTTGTCACATTATTGCCACTCGCGGACCGAGACAGGAACAAAGGGGTGTGTCGCGGGGCGCGGCAAGCCCATTTCTTGGCGGACACCCAACCTGCCACGTGGTATAACACGTGTGGGACCTAGGGCAAACTCAGCAACCCTAGCCGTAGCTAGGGGTGCCCTAGCGAGGCGCGAGAGGCTAGGCCTCGTTTTGTCACAGGGCGCGAGAGAGCCTGATTTCACCTATAAATTGAGCAGAGATGCAGCATTCACAAATCGTTCAAATTCTCTTTCTCTCAGTCTATATTATATGAAAATAGCTCGATATTATACCCCTAAAACCCGAAGCTCTGCCCCGTTATAAGTATTTTAACCCCCGATCACTCATTCGTTACCCTACCCGATTGATTTAGGACCCACCAACGCATATCAAGGCTCTGCCTGACTAAGTTCGTTGGGGTTCTGTCTCGTGTTGTATGGCTAATGTGACTTGGGTTATTTTACTAACACGCGTGCATTGTATGTTTTTATTATTAGAAACTCAAGATAAATAATCCGGCATTATCACCGGAAAGCCCGTAGTATTACCTAAGTTTTCAATGTGAGTCATTCTCTTTTTCTACCAACTGTGTTACAAATGTTTTCAGTTATACTTGAGTCTTTGTATTCTACAATTACTACCGGTATGTGGGGTTTTGTATATGTTGGCCCATGTAATCAAACCTAGAAGAACAGATGATATTGAAAGCCAAAGCTGGTTCTCAACAGTTGATTATCAATAAGGAATGCATGTCCTAAGCTCCCTCCAATGGCAGTGCTTCTATCAACCAGTGGCGGACCGAGAAATTATTTACTAGGGGTGCGGATGAGGTGTTTAACCATATTTTCAAGGGGTGCGGTCAGTTTTTTTACCTAAAATATACACTAATTTTTTTTCAAGGGGTGCAGCCGCCCACCCTGGCCAAAGGGTAGGTCCGCCCCTGCTATCAACTGATGACTTCAAGTACTGATCTCTCAAGAACTGCTCTTCAAAGAACTGCTGATTGTAAAGACTTAAGACCTAACAACTGTTGTTTGTCAGAGTACTGATGAAGATAAAGCACTGCTGATTCAAGGCCTGATCAACCATTGAAGAAAACACTGATATGCAACATCACTGCTTAGGCAACAACAGTGGAAAGCAACATCAGTGTTTTATGGATCAGTTGTTTAATGTAGCAGTGTTTAGTATAGATCAGTGTTTAGAGGTTGTTAGTCTGTTAGATGTCACTATCTAGGTGTAGGGATGGCAAAAAAGCCCAAGCCCGACGGGTATACCCGAAATCCGAAACATATGGGTCGCGTGTACCCGAAGCCCAATGGGTATGGGCTGGGTACGGGCTTAAAAAAAGAAAAAAATCGGGTATGGGTACGGGTATGGGTATGGGTATGGGATTTAGTGATACCCGCCCGATACCCGGCCCATTTACCCAAATAATACCCGAAAGTATCATTTCATAGATTTCCATATATATACACTTAGTACATGTACTTATTACCTTCTCTATAGTCATATGTGGATATGTATTTGGGAGGTGCTTAGTGAACAAATAACTTATTTTTGAGCATGTATATTGGATATAAAAGCTATCACCCTTTATTACGTGGATGTTTATGCAATTATGTGGTCCTCATACAATTACTTAATTAAGTAATGGTTTTGATTTAGTTTGGTATATGTGGTCTGAATATGATATGTAAGTTATTATTCATAATTTCATTTGTTATAGTCAATAAAATAGTAAATTATATAAACATCAAAGTAAAAATTGCACAATTTCCCCAACGGGTATTTTTATGAAATTAACGGGTATGTCGGATACCCGACGGGTAATTACCCGACAAATACCTGACGGGTAACGGGTCGAGTATGGGATAAAGAATTACAACTGGGTACGGGCTTGGGATTACCAATACCCGACCCAAGCCCGACCCATTGCCATTCCTATCTAGGTGACGTCAGCATTAGATGCTCAGTGGTTAGGATTGTACTATAAATAGAACAGTACCTTTACTGTTCTATTAGCTCTTTCGCACACATTCATCTTGTACGAACTAACTGTGAGCTCAGGCTGAGGGGGAGTTTAGTGTTGCATGCATGCATAGTTGAATCTTGTAATTCATACAATCATTCGATTAATGAAATCATGTTTGCTGAAAACTATTCTCTTGTGATTGTGCTATAAAGTTTACTTTCTATTTCCGTTGCAATACATCTCTGTTTTACCTTCTTCCATTAATCATTTAATTAAACTACACAATCAAAGAAACTCAGATCCTAACAATTGGTATAAGAGCCTAGGACAGTCAAATTCGATCTAACAATCAATTTGACATAAAAGTTTAGCTCAAATTCATTGATACTTCAATTGTTCGTATTTAGTGAAAAACAAAGTAAAGGGTAATCACGTATAAAAGTTGATTATTCAAAAACATCTGTAAAACAACCAAGATGACGTCACATTCACAGGACCCTCACAACACCAGAAAACTATTCAAGCCACATCTGCTTGTCAGATCAGAGTACAATATCTGGCAACGTAGGATGGGCCATGTGTTAGCTCAGCAAAACACCGGCTGCTGGAAGTCAATCATCTTTGGACCACATGTTCCAATGGTTCCCAGCACAGAAGATCCCAAAGGCCAAGTGCCTAAAAGCCTTGAAAATTACTCAGAACAGGATTTTCAAAAAATTGAATTAGATGCAAAGGCTCTTAGCATAGTGGCCTCAGCTCTCCCAAATGACATTTAAGCGGGACTGTTACATTGTAACAGTGCCAAAGAGCTGTGGGATGCACTAAAAGAGCGGTTCGGTGGAACAGAAGAGGTTATCGAAAATAACAGGGAGGTTTTAAATCAACAGTATGAAACCTTTTGTCATGTCAAATGAGAGTCTTTAACCCAACAGTTTGAAAAATTTAGTTGTCTAATTAGTGAACTTAAACTAGTTAATATTGAATTTGCAAAGTCCACTTTAAATAGTAGGTTTCTAAGGTCATTACCAGAAAAATGGGACACTATAGCTTTTGTAACAAGAAATTATGTGGGTTTTAAAGAGCTAAGTTTGACCCAACTTCATGGTCGACTCCTCACCTATGAGAGAGAGTTGAACCAGAAAAAGAAGTTACAGGAATTAGGGAAGGTTGTTGATGATTACACCTTTGGTAATACAACACTTCTGGGTCAAGAAGAATCTGGTGGTAGTAAGGATCAGAGTTATGATCATTACATTGACATAACTGCTGGTGGAGCTTTTAACAACTCTGATTCTTACTCACCCAACTATGCTTTTACAGCAAGTGGGGAAAACTAGAATTCTGACAACTTATCCTTTGAGCTCAATGACCTCCAACACTTTGATCCCACTGATCTGGAGGAAATGGAAATTTTGCACCAATTGGCACTGCTGAGGGTAAGAACCAGCAAGTTTTATAAGAGAACATGAAGAAAATTTCTAGGGTTACATGGGAATTTAAAAGTGGGGTTGGATAAATCAAAAATTAAGTGCTACAAGTGTAACAGGCTAGGACACTTTGCTAGAGAATGTAGAAGTCAAAATAATGGACCAATCATTACACATCCTAGCCCTAGCCCTAGACCTCAAAACACACAAAACTCTGTGCACTATTCCCAATATTCCCCTGTTGCTCATGTAAACACTGCTCATTATGCACACCATCTAACAACTGTTCCAGTGCAATATGTTCAAACCCCTGTTCCACAAATCCAGTATGTCCAAGCCCTAGTCTCTCAGGTTCAAGTGCAACAACCTGCACCACAACATACTGCACAAACATCTGCTCCAGCAGAGGCCAGTTAGCAAAGCTTCTTTTCCCAAGGCTTTGTTGATTGGAGTAGCATGCCTGATGAGTTATCTGATGAAAATTTTGCTCTATTTACTAAGAATGATGCTCCTTTTGATGAATTTTGTTTTGCAGCATTAGAGTCAATTCCAGAAGGGCTGGAAACTGAAGAAGTGGAATCCAGTGCTGAAACAGTGGATGAAGTTGCTGAAGCAGTGGTTACTGCTGTTGCTGGTGAACAACTGTTAGAGAAGGAACCTGAACCATTGTTAGAACCTCTTGCTGACCCATGAAGTGTTGATGAAATGGAGAAGGACACCAGTGCTTGTGAAAATGTCTGTGACTATGCCATGATGGCTGCAGCTAAGGTATCACCTAAGGTCTTGAAAAACCTATGTTCAGACATATCATCGTAGCATTTGCAAATGTTAAAAAGGTGAATGAAAACCTTAGGGATAAAATTTTGAAAGATGAAGTACAATTTGAAAAGTCTGTTAAAGAACTAAAAAAATTGTAAGAAAAAGATAATGAGATCTACAGTCTTAAACATGAACACTGCATAACCAAGGATCAACTCCAAGCCATGACAGAAAAATATTAAGCTTGTAAAAAGGAGTTGGAATCCACCCAAATCACTTGTGAGAAATGGGTGGAATCCTGCAAAGGTTATGAGCTGATGTTAGAGAAATAGATCAAAAGCAATGTAAAATTTGGCATAGGTTTCAGGAAAATGACCAAGTTGAAAACACTGTTGTAAATGAGTCTGGTTCTGTTGAGATAATACCAACAAACAAGGATGGTCAAGAAATTAAAATAACTGATAAAAATTGTAACAAAATCATTTTGGAAAGGCCAGAGGGGTCATCAATATTTTGAGGAGATTGAAAAATATCAATTCAAACCCACCTGGTCAGATGAGTGTGACATCCTTGAGAATTTCAAACAAATGGATTTTTCCACAGTTGAGGGTGTGAAAGCACCTAAGGCTAAGATCATTCCTCTAAAAGACATCCCAACAATGGTTCAAAACTCTGTTGCAAAGGAAGTTGAAAAGAGGAAGAAAAGAGAGAGTTAAAAATCTGTTTTGTGACTTTTGTGAAAAGAAAAATCATTCCACAAAGGATTTTTTTCACTTAAAAGCTTATGACATTAACAAAACAAGCATAATTGAGCCTGCACAAAGTTGCACCATCTGTGGAAAAACCAACCATCTCACTCATGAGTGTGTGTACCTCAAAACTTTTGAGGTTAAAAGAAAAGAGTACACCTCAAAAACACTTGTGAGTTCTTCAAATTCATACATCAAGAAACAACAACCATTTGTGTCTGTACAAACAACTGTTACAAAACAGTTGAACAAAAACTCTGCTCCCAGAGATGTTCAAGTGACAGATGCACCTCCTGCCAACCAATTCCAAAGAGGAAAAGGTCAACCTCCATACCAAAGGGTCCCACATGTTTATGAGGCTTACAAAAGGCCTTCTAAACCAAAAGTGAACAGGCATTCTTTTGGATTTCAACACCTGACAGGAAATGGTCCACAACAGTGGTTAGAGAAAAATGGTTCAAAAACTGTTCAAACCCTTGAGCTAACCACTGTCCATGTTCCTGGATTTGATACTGACTCTGTTGTGACCCCATACAAAGCCTTATTGGCTTTGGAGACCCTCCTGAACTAATTGTTTACTTGATATGCAGAGAGCTTCTTCATGCTTAGATAGTCTTTGGTATGTAGAAAGTGGAGGCTCCAGGCACATGACTGGATGTAGAGCCCTACTCAAAGAATTCAAAAATCATGAAGGGGGTGATATATCTTTTGGTAATAATTCTAAGGGAAAGGTATTAGGGTCTGGAACATTTCAGTCAGGAAAAACCAAGTTTGAAAATGTCAATCTTATTCACAATCTAAAGTTCAACCTCCTTAGTGTCTCACAAATGAGTGACAAAGGCTATGGGTCATTCTTTACTAAGGATAGTTGCAAGATTGTTGGACCAGAAATGGTAAAAAAGATTGAAGAAATAATAGCCAAATGAAAAACACAACTTGTTGCTCAAAGGAGTGGTAATGTGTATGTAATTGATTTGTCAAAAGAGAGCCCAATGACTGATGCCTGTCTGTTCTCAGCTGCCTCTAACAAAGAGACATAATTATGGCACAGAAGACTTGGGCACACAAATCTCAAGACAATCACTACTTTATCAAAACAAGGCCTTGTAAGAGGTCTTCCACAAAAATTTTTTACTTGTTCTGAGCATTGTGTTTCCTGTTTAAAATGTAAACAACATAATAGCTCATACAAGTCCATTGAAGAGTCCAAAACAACCAAATGTCTGGAAATGCTGCACATGGATTTGTTTGGTCTAGTCAAAATCATGAGCTTGAAAAAGAAAAGATACTGTTTGGTTATTGTAGATGATTTTTCTAGGTTTACATGGACTTATTTTTTACATTCTAAAGAAGAGACTGCAGGCACTTTGCAAGACTTTGTCAAACAGGTTGAAAAGCAATTTGATCTGCCAGTATAAATCTTTAGAAGTGACAATGGAACAGAGTTCAGAAATAAGGAGTTGAATGAATTCTGTGTGTCAAAAGGGATTGTAAGGCAGTACAGCATCCCAAGAACACCAGAACAAAATGGGGTGGTTGAAAGGAAAAACAGAAGTTTGATTGAAGCTGCCAGAACAATGCTTGCAGACTCAGGTTTACCCTTAACTTTTTGGGCAGAAGCTGTAAACACTACTTGTTATGTGCAGAACAGAGTTTTGATCAACCCCAGGCATCAAAAGACTGCCTATGAAACTCTATTCAAAATCAAACCACTGATCTCATATTCAAAGTCTTTGGCTACCCATGCTTCATTTTAAACTTAAAAGATTCAATTTCAAAATTTGCAGCCAAAGTAGATTGTGGTTATCATTTGGGATACTCAACCACTGCCAAGGCATATAAAGTGTTTAACATAAGGACTAGGTGTGTGGAAGCGACTTTGAATGTAAAGTTCAATGAACTTTCTTCCCTGAAAATCCCAGCAAACCCTGCTGAATTGTTTGATCTTGATAAATTTACTTTTGAAAATGTGTCTGTCAAGACTAACCTTGCAGAGATTATGGATATGATGTTATGATCCCACAATATAAAATCACATCCACCACCAGAGCAGCAGATGTTCAAAACAGCTTTCAAAGCTCATCCACTGCTGCATCAACAGTTGTTGACCAAAGTAGCCCTCCAACCTCTGCTAACCCATCATCCCCAACCACTGTTGATAAAAATCCACCAACAGTAGATAAAAATCAACTTTGTGCCACACCCATTCCTATAGACCTATACACAGTGTATGTCAAACAGATTTGACACTGACACGATGTTGTCTAGGCACGTGAATAAAGCTATACGCAGAGTATAGAGCTATATGAGGTGTATGATTGTGAATTCAAAAGTGTATTTAGACATCCATCTCTGCCTACGAATTCAAACACGATTTCAATTCCTTTCAATTCACTTGTTCTGTATACATTCATTTCCTCTGTATCAAACACAATATTGTTAACATGTCATCATTTTGGGACGGGAATTATTTCTTTAATCACTATTCTAATGACACATGGGGAGTAAATGATGCTAATGAGGAGGAGGAGGTTGTGTCTGGCATCCCTGTTGATCAAAAAATACAGTTGCCAGACTTGAACGAGACTCCGACTCCACCTGTTGAAGAACCATATTACCCGGCGCATCAAGTGTATCCGGATTACGGATATGGGTATGAATCTCCGTACGTGCAACAAGGTAATCTGGATGGATACGTAGGATACGATTTTGAGAATGCGCCAGTTGATGAACCATATTATCCGACGCAGCAATCGTATCCGGGTTATAGATACTGGGTGAAGTTTCTTACTACGGAGGATAAGGTGGATACAGAGGATACGGTGGATACGGAGGATACAGTGGATATGGAGGATACGGTGGATACGGAGGATACAGTGGATACGGTTATGAGCCTCGTAACACACCACTGTATGATGATTATCAACCATCTACCTCGGGCAATCTGTTTCAAATTCAGGAGGTATCACATTAATATTTGTATTATTCTTATAATAATTATTATTTTTGTTAAAGTAATATTGTTATTGTTATTATTAATATTATTGTTAAAATTTTATTGTTATTGCTATTATTAATATTTGTATTTTTGTTATAATTCTTAATATTATAATAATTATTATTGTTGTTAAAATTATTATAATTATTATTATTATTATTATTGTTGTTAAAATTATATAACTATTGTCAATATTATAACTATTATTATTATTGTTAAAATTATTATAACTAGTTGATTTTTCGACCCCGCGTTGCGGTGGGGATCCAATGTCTGCAAAACGTGTGCCGACAACGGCAAGTGGATACCGAATATCAAAACATAGACAAAAATGGCGTAGTAACGATAGTTACTCCGTCCTAAAAACGACTTTAAATAATCTAATATATAATAGTAGTGTTGGATCGATGTGTGACCCTAACGAGTCAATTAGAAGAGTTTATGATCTATTTCAAAGGCGGAATCAGAGAAATAGACTTGAAACAACTTGATTCCTCTTAATTATCTTCTTATTACTGATTTCAAAGATTTTACAGATCGTTTGACAAACTGGTAGCACCTCGGCTCTGAATCGGAAAAGTTACAAATGAAACCACAACTCAGCTATATATATAGTGTGAGTGATTTCGCTTGAAAGTGGCACAGGCCATTTCAAGCGGAATTAACATGTCTAATTTCTTTTGAAACAGCCAGTGACCATTTCAAGCAAAATTACACACAAACACACATAAATCCTAGTTTTGAACTTGCTGAGCACTGGTTTATCCTATCTAGACACAAGACTCGATAAAGACGAAGTTAACAGACATTTGTGCACCAACAGACTCCCCCTTGGATGTTGACGAAGTCTTCGGCGTCGAGTCTTCAGTCTTGATCTCTTTCCAATTTGTCTAACAATGTATGCTTCCTGCAAATCTTCTCTTCTTCTATCAACAGCTAGCATGAATCACATAATCTGAATCTTTAACAACCTTCAAACTCCCCCTTGAATGTAGATTCAGGAACTGTATCTGACTTTTAAGTCTTCAGACTCCCCCTATCAGTTAGCTGGGATTTTACTTAGCTGTTATCTCAATAATAAACATGTTACCTGCACAATCTCTACCTAAATATAAGATTTATGATTATGACAATTTCAATCCAAACTTACCATTTGACTTCATTTGTTGATTTTGTCAGAATTTAGAAATCCACTTAAGTATTCAGGTTCAAATTAATGACCCTGAGAACTTAATTTGTCAACCAAGTCCAATTTAATGACCATGGTTGACCTGAGACAAAGCACACTGGCATTTTTTAAACAAACTAGTTCAACCAATTTTCTGAAATTTACAATTTTACAGGTTTAAAATGTTAAGCTCTTAACTCATCTTCCAGCTCAGAAACTTCCTGCAACTGCTTCAAATTGTGAATCTGAAGATCAACTTTCCACTTTGGTTTGTCGGAAAATAAAGCAGAAATGTAAAATCTTTTCGGATTTTTAATAAAGTTTCTAGACTAGAATGCTCAACAGAAATAAAATGCAGTAAATGTAAACTATTTACAAACATATTTTTGGTGAGCGTGTTCGGGAATCATATCAGTTGTTCGACAAGCTACAAGTACCGTTAAGCTTTAATTACATACTCAAAATTAAACAATTCGCTTAGATTGTCTATATACTGATCCACTTAAATTCTCACACAAATTTCAATCTGTCCAAGATACGAATTAGGTGAATTAAGAACTTAAACTCATTCATGTGTCCCACCTCTAGAATATACTCCCGTATCCAAATCCCAATATTCAGTCTTACAGGTGAGTATACCACAGATGATATCTGTAAGGGATTAAATTGCGAGGGTCGTGAGAGCTCAGGCTATTGCTTCCGCAAAATCAGAGAGATGACGGCTTCGACTTTTGGTGTGTCCCCTTTAGAGGATCTTTTATTCAACAGCACATGATTAGCATTTTTCAATGTTTCATCATTTTTTATGCTGAGGGCGGTGCTATATTTCAAGCAAGCGAAAAATATTATACGGGGACTAGGCTATTGCTTCCGCAAAATCAGAAGTCCCAGGATAATACCCCAGATATCACTGAGTATAAAGACCTAGTATCTCAGAAAGTGGGATCTTTCAAACAAGATTTCAGGGGTTACCTATATATCCAAGTAGTGTTCCCCACGAAATAAGCAAGTAAAGATTTAGGTTTATATCCCGAACAAACCTACTAAATGTGTAAAAACCTTTCGGCACATCATCAGCGAGACTGTTTAAGACTTTTTAAACTTTACATATCCTTAGCATACCGTAACTGTCAAGCCAATGTACTATCATTTTCCCTTTTTACACAAGCTCTTTTTCATTTTTCTATTGTTTTTGGATTTTGAAATATCTCATGTTTTTGGATTTTGAATTTTTTATTGTTTTTTTATTTTTTGAAAATATTACCCTATACTCCCCCTAAATACCAAAACAAGTAAAAAATCAACAAACCATTGCAAATTGCTTCTCAACATCATCTACAATGTCTCCTTCATCAACGCCAAGAATCTCTTCCAACACTGATAAAAGCTTCATACCGTTCAATTTTAACAGATATTGAAAACGAGTTTTATCAAACGCTTTGGTATGTAAATCAGCTTTTTGTTCGTCAATGTGGATTTTCTCAATTCGTATCAACTTCTTCTCGAAACAATCTCGAATGAAGTGATGACGAATTTCTATGTGTTTTGTTTTAGCGTGATGAACATGATTTTTAGTAATGTTTATCGCTGCCTCATTATCAACAAAGATAGGGGTATTAAGAAATTGCAAACCGTAGTCTGGCATATGTTGCTGGATCCACAAGATCTGAGAGCAGCAACTGCTAGCAGATACATACTCCACTTCACAAGTGGACAAAGCTACAGAGGTCTGCTTCTTGCATTTCCAGGTGACCAATCGTGGTCCGAAAAACTGGCACCCCGCTGTTGTTGATTTAGCGTTAACTTTGCAGCATCCGAAATCAGAATCAGAATACCCTTCGAGCGTGAAATCGCCTTATCTTGGATACCACAACCCCGGTGATGGAGTTCCTTTCAGGTAGCGTAATATCCGTTTCACTATCACCATATGCGAAGCTCTGGGGTTTGACTGAAACCGCGCTGCGAGGCAGGTTGGGTACATGATATCGGGTCTTGAAGCAGTCAAGTACATCAGCGATCCGATCATAGAACGATACATCGTTTCATCTACCTTCTCTCCGGTGAGATCAGGGTTTATCCCATGATTCGTTCCTAATGGGGTGGAAGCTGGAGTAGATCCTGACATCCCAAATTTCTCTAAGATATCATGAACGTACTTCGTTTGATGTGTGAAAATTCACTCGGGTAGTTGATCAACCTGAAATCCCAAGAAAAATTTCATCTCACCCATCGATGACATTTAAAATTTTTGCTTCATAACTCGTTCAAAATCTTTGCAAAAAATTTCATTTGTTGACCCAAATATTATGTCGTCCACGTATATCTGAACTATCAGAAGATGACCATCGACTTCTTTGCTGAAGAGAGTGGCATCCACTTTTCCTCGGATGAAGCTGTTGGCTAGCAGGTGTTGAGACAATGTCTCGTACCAAGCTCTCGGGGCTTGGTGTAAACCATACAGCGCTTTATCCAGCAAATAAACCTTGTCTTTGTGGATTGGATCGGTAAAGCCCGGTGGCTGTCCGACATATACCTCCTCTTTTACCTTCCCATAGAGAAACGCCGATTTAACATCTAGCTGATAAACTTTAAAACCTTTCCAAGATGCAAATGCTAGGAAGATTCTGATCGCTTCAAGTCTAGCAACCGGAGCATACACTTCAGTGAAATCTATCCCCTCCTGCTGACTGAAACCTTGGACTATGAGTCGAGCTTTGTTACGAATAATAACCCCTCTATCGTCTCTCTTGCACTTGAACACCCACTTGGTGTTTATCTTCCTGTGACCATCAGGCAAGTCTACTAATTTCCACACTCCTAACTTCTCGAATTGACTCAACTCTTCTTGCATAACATTGACCCAAGAATCTTCAGTTAGCGCCTCTTTGTATGTTCGCGGTTCGATCTGCGAAATAAAACAACTTAGTGAAAACTCAGTTTGTAAAGGAGCAACTGTAGAATAAAAACAAATAAGGCCTTGGTCAATTTGTCGTCTAGTGCGAACGCCTGATTGTAATTCTCCAATAATCAATTCTTCTGGATGGTACGAAAGAGTTCTCGGCATTACCTCGCCTGGAACATCTACCTCGCCTTCCAAATTTGTGACATTCTGATTTGCACCTTGTTCACTGACTGGAATTGTTTGACTTGAACTCTGGATTTGCTCCCCCTCAGAATCTGAATCACCATAATCGAATATCGGTCTATCATCAGATTCTAGATTATCGTTGACTGTCGTCTGATTGTCAAGAGATTGCTGAATATCATCATGTTCACCAGCATTACTTGGAGCTGCTTCATCATCGTTCGAAGCTTGTCGTTGACGAATGTAAGTTTCTACTGGGAATCTTTCTTGTGATTCTTCATATTCTCTCAAAATATCCAACTCGTCAAAGAAATCTTTTTCTTCTTCAATGTCAAACGAATCCCATAAAGTATCGTAATTAAAACGCCATGAGTCACCGGGATTCTGAGGCGGCATAGTATAGCCTTGACACTCAACATTTTGTGCTTCAATAATCCGCTTCAAGCTTGGAACAAAGACTCGTTTCAATGGACTTGAGTAACCCACAAATATTCCTTCAATGCTCTTTGCACCAAACTTTCCAAAAGGCTCTAGAACTGTGCAGGGAGACCCAAACGGTTCTAAATACTTCAGGTTCGGTTTGTGGTTGTTGATCAGCTCGAAACATGTCTTGTTGAATTTCTTCACTGTGAGAACCCGGTTGAGTGTATAGCAAGCGGCTGATACTGCTTCTGCCCAAAAATTTACTGGTAATTTTGAATCAGCAAGCATCGTCCTGGCCATTTCAATTAGCGTCATGTTCTTTCTTTCAGCTACCCCATTTTGTTGCGGAGTATAAGGAGCACTAAATTCTTGCAGTATACCTCTCTCATCACAATATTCTTCCATCTTGTTGTTCTTAAACTCTATACCGTTGTCACTCCTGATTCTTCTGATACGGGTTTGGTACAAGTTCTCAATTTTTCTGAACAACGTCATCAAACTTTCAAACGTCTCATCTTTTGATTTAAGAAATGATACCCATGAAAATCTCGAGTAGTCATCTGTTACTACAAGACAGTAGAAATCCCCAGTTATACTTTTGACGTTTACTGGACCAAACAGATTCATATGGAGTCTCTCTAACGGTCTTGAGACTGAGTTGACTTTCTTTTGAGGATGTGATTTCTTCTTTTGCTTACCTTTGATGCAGCTAATGCACTCCCCCTCAAGATGAAAACCTTTCACATGAACACCAGTAACTAAGTCGTTATGCACCAGGTGATTCATTTTTCGAAAGTGAATATGGCCCATCTTTCGATGCCATAACTGTGACTCTTTTTCCATTGCTCTTGACATAAAACAATGAGCCTGACCCGTGGTAGTAGTAGCTACGCTCATGTCCAACACGTATAGATCATTGACTCTGGGTGCTCTCATGATAACCCACTCTTCAGGAACAACAAATCCTAGTTTCAAGATCAAACATTCTTTGTTTGTAAAGTGCGTTCTATACATACGATCACAAATCTGAGAAATACTCAGAAGATTGTTTTCAAGCTCGGCGATGTAGTTTACTCTTTCAAACGTAACAATGCCATTTGATAGAGTTCCTTCGCCAACTATTCGACCACCTTGATTACCTGCAAATCCCACGTAACCTCCATTAAATCCTCTAACATCATACAGTAGGGTCTTCTTCCCCGTCATGTGCCGAGAAGCTCCACTATCCATAATCCAACGTGAAACGGATCTTGGAAGCTCCTGCACATTTCAAAAATAATTTAGTGAGATTTTAATGCCACCCAAGCCTCTTTTGACTCGGGCAACTTGACATCCATAATTGTGGTTTTGGTGTACAACGGCGGAAAATTTTTATCATTCATCTTTAAACTTTCTTCCGATCCAACCTCAACCTCTTTGTATAAGAAAAAACTCATCCTTCTTAGGTTGGCCGGTTGGTTGACCTTTCTTTTGAACATTCTTCTTCTCTGGTGGAGTAGAAGATTGTTTTTCCAATTGTTCATAATTATCTAAAGGTGCATACATCTCTTCCTGAGTGGTAGAAGATGCTTGTTTTGTAGACTCAGAAACCTTTGGTTTAGATGAACTTTCTTTCTTGTCAACGGTTTTTGGCTTCCATGTTTGTTGAGACGAAGCAACCCGTTTGTAAAATTTGTCAATTTTAGTTTCCAACTTTTTAACAGGTTCAGTTTTGAATTTTGTGTTCTCATTTTTCAAAATTTTCTCAACAACCATTTGAGCTTTCCCTTTTGCATCAACTTTCTTTTTCTGACTCTCAACAACTTCAGACTTAGGCTTTAAGTTGGTGCACTTTCGTGCAATGTGTCCAATTTTGTTGCACTTGAAACATGTACGAGTATCAACTACCCGACTTGTACCTTCAGTCTGAGGCTGTGAGGCCTTCTTCTCAAAGAACTGTTTGTTTGATTTTGAAAAAAATTCAGATTCTTGCTCGGAATGAGAACTCGAGCTTTTAACAAACACCTTTTTCTCAACAAACTTTTTGTTTTGAAAGTTCCTTCTTTGATTTTTCTTACCACCCTGATATCCACCCGACCATCTATTTTGGTTGTTGTTAGAAAAATGCGGCGGTACAACAAGTTTTTTATAGTAAGATTTATCCCTTTCTGTAACACCCCGAAAACGAGTTTGGTAATTAGACCCCGTTAATACTAAAGACGGGGAAAATATCGTTAGCGGTAAAAGTAAACCGGCAAATATTAGGAATTTATTTAAATAATCCTAATATTTATTTAAAAGTGAATAAGAGCTTTCAAGAAAATAGAATGGATAAAAAGGCCCGAGATTTAACGGGACTTAAAATAAAACGGGATTTTGAACAAGATGAATAACTAGGACAATTATAACCTAGTTAACTACAAGTCTAGAAATAACTTGAAATGGGGTTAAAACAACCAAAACTATATGTCAAACAAGAGTGGAGGGACCAATGTTGTTAAACTTGAAACTATTATTAGTTTTAATCAAAAAAATAAAACCAAACACCTCATTTTGAGGCTCTGGTCGATCAAGAACAGGAAGGGGGCGACATCCCCACTTCCAAAACCCTAACATGCACTAAACTATCAAATTGAAGGCCAAAATCCAGTAGAAATCGGAATCTGAACATAGAATCGTGATCACCTTGTCAAGAGGATCATAAGGTATGTCAAAATTCCCATTTTGGTTCCATCCCGAATTTTGATGAACACATGAGATTTGAAATTTGAGCTTGCATGATCGTTATTTGGGTGAAATAGTAATGAAATCATGTCTAGGAGTAAACCCTAGTCATTAGTTTGTTGAATTAATGTGTAAACTATGAAATTCATGATCATCCACTATGTGTGTGTAATGGGTTTTGTAGGAACAAGGTGAACACTAGAACCATGATGAGTAAATTAGTGTTATTTGAATCTTATGAGGTTAATTTTGATATTGAACTATAAATTAGATGATTGTCATGTAAAAGATGTTAAATGTGACACCCCAAGAAAACCAGTAATCTTCGCAAACCTGCTCGGGGAGCCGCGATACAATACAGGTAAACAACGTCACACCATTAGCTTCCTCAGTAACCGCATGCTAAATTTCGGGACGAAATTTCTTTCAAGTTGGGGATAATGTGACAACTCGAGTTTCCGACTTTCACTTTCGCATTTAATGTACGTTGACTTTGACTGTTTAGTCGTTTGACTTGTTTCACTGGTAACTGTACACATTGTGATATGTTATAATGTATTGTGATTGTTGTATCCAAATGTTTGGTGATATAACATGTGACCTGATCCGGCCCACACTAACCAAAGCATATAGGCTGTTTGACTTATCTTCTTTTCGGCCCACATGTAGCAACATGCATCAGTAGCAACATACGAGTGTAGATGATTATTCTATTTGGCCCACTTGTGTGTTATTTAACAATTATGTGACCGGCCCACTTGTGCACTCCAATATTATCCTACGTGACCTTTGTTACATCTAATATTATCATCACATCAAACCCTATTCTTCTACAAACTGGCGACGGCAAGGATACACCCCCACGGACGCAACATCCCATTCAATCGTCTGAATCAAGTCAAAATCTCGGTTAGTATTGATATAATTATGATGTCTTGATGATCGTGTTATTTAATAAAAGGAAGTTTGGTAACCATATGTGTCGATAGTATTGTCTGTAGCATATGAACTTGTAGTTTCTATCTTATAAATTCATGTGCACCTCCTGAATATATTGTCATAAAAGTCAAAGGCATTATGTAAAGTGAATTAAGTTATTAAATGAAGGGATGCTATTTTTGAATGCTTGCTAGTGGACCGAATTCAATAACATAAAGGGATTTGTCAGGAAACATGTGGTATGTTATAAGTTAGGGTGCATGCTAGACATTGAGGGTTGTGTTAATTGTTAGAATGATGGAAAGTAACATGGGATGTTCATTGAAATCGAGATGTTGGGAAGGTAACAGCCCAACTTTTGAATAAAATATATGTTGAATCAATGTGACTTATTAAATGTAGGCATCAAGTTGACTAAATGTACAGCCACTATATGATTTGGTCCTATAGCAACATGAAAACAATTTACATTTATTAGCTATTGTTGGTGATGATAATAATACTATTGATGATGTGAACTATTGCATAATGATTGGGTCCATGTGAAGTTTTGAGTATTATTTATTTGAGCTTTATCATGACTTTGGTGGCATACATTAACTGACAAATTTATGTGAGTGTGATGATGATTTTATTTATGGATTAGTGGGGATTTCGTGGCTCAAGTGATTTCAGCCAAGGGATTTCGCCAAAGTCTGATATTTGTCACATGTGTTTTCGTGAACATTGTTGGTTATTTACCCCGTTAATTTATTAACTTGGTTAAGTTATTAACCTTGTTAACTTTGTTAATTCTGTTAAGTGATAACTGGAATATCTAACTGCTGTTAAATGTCAAACATGACTAGTATGATTATGATTACGTGTTACCTGCTTATACGTGAACAACTTGAACACAAACTGATTTTATATACGTGCATACTCTAGGACGTGATTGACTTATTTGCGAGCACATAACCTAGCATACCGAGCAAACCAAGGTGAGTTCACACAAGCCAAGGCATGGGGTTCCCAGGGTGGGAATGGGGATTTGATGATTTACTGTACATACATAGATGATAGAACCTACTGCTAGACTAGTAACACTTATTGAACGATCTTCGCCCACCTGCCAAGGGTTGGCCGCGATATTATGACTGACTTCGCACACCTACCTTAGGAAGGCCGCGAACTGTAATCTGCTAATCTTCGCACACCTGCCTGGTAGGCCGCGATACAAACAAACCTAGTCTAGAATACTCGGGAGGAACATCCCCTAATATCTTCGCACACCTGCCTGGGAGGCCGCGATACGAACTAAACGATATACGACTTAACAAACGAACAAAACGCTACTCACACTATACTATTACTGAACTGTTAACTGTGAACTCGCTCAACTAGTTGTTGATTATCTGCTGCATGCTTTGCAGGACCTTAGGTACATAGGGAGCTTGCACAGGGAGGAGCAGGTCGTTGTGGGACATGGATCGATGATGCCATATTATCTATTTAAACATTTGAATTAACTATTTACATTGGGTTTACATACTTATGCTTCCGCTACACACTTGTTGATGTTTGGTTTTGAAAACACCTTTCGTATTGATGAATGATTTTTGGTATTTACTTATATGTTCAATATGATTGGTGGCTTGATCCTGGTCAGTCACGCCTCCAAGCGGTGATACTCTGCATGTGGATTTTGGGGGTGTGACAGATTGGTATCAGAGCCATTGGTTATAGAGAACTCGGTTTTAATAAAGGGAAAACGATTTTTGTTAAAACCAGACTATAACCAGAACAGTGCTCTCAACGATCCACAACGACGCTTCGCTCCACGTGCAAGGCTCAACATCATAGGTATTACTATTCATGTTACCTTATCTACTTGCTAGAATTACATAGAACTTTGCTCGCGGTATGCTTAGATTACAGAACTTACTATATGTTATTGCTTGAGAATACTTGTGTGCTCACTCTCTTCGCACTATTCGCGAACCTCTCACCCACATGTTCTCCCTGATGTCAAGATCATGAGTGGACGCGTTAACCTAACTCAAGCCCAGTTGGCGGCTTCGATCACTGAACAAGTTACTGCAGCACTCGCAGCTGCCCAGGCAGGAGGTGTAACCTGCCATCACCACATACTCCAGGATCTTTAGATCCTACTCTCGTAACTCAACACTTGTGCTTAATTTTGATTACTCTTACGCACACGACAAGTCAACACGCTCAGCCACCTGTGTGCACATACAAGACTTTTATGGACTGTCGTCCTACTACTTTCAGCGACACTGAAGGAGCTGTTGGACTCCTCCATTAGTTCGAGGAACTCGAATCGGTCTTCGAGTGTGCGAATGACCTGAGGCTCGTAAGGTGAAATATGCCACTGATATTCTCGGAGGCACTACGTTAACTTGGTGGAACGCGCAAGTTCAGATGCTGGGGCTGGCGGCTGCTAATGCCACCCCTTGGAACGAATTCAAGGAACTAATCAAACTAGAATACTGTAACTATGATGACATCCACAAACTGGAAGTGGAGTTCTTTAACCTGAAGATGACGGGGTCAGAAATAGAGGCGTATACGAACCGATCTAACGAACTGGCAACTTTGTGCCCTAGTATGGTGGAACCTCCCCTCAAGCGCACCGAGAGCGGTACCTCAAAGGCTTAGTACCAGGAATTCAAAACTATGTGATGACGGCTAATCTTGCTACTATTCAAGATGTTACTCATCTTGCTCATCGTCTCACAGACCAGGCAGTGGGACAGAACAAGCTGCCTCAACGTATCAGCGATACTACTACCACTACTACTTCCACTACTTCTGCTACCCTAAGTGCAAACGATGTAACTCGCACCACAGCGGGCCGTGCAACCGAAATCATGGTCATTGATGCAACAAGCTTGGTCATGGAGCCAAAGATGGTAGAAATTCATGTCCTGCAAACCAGAACCAACAACAACAGCCACAAGATCTATAGAATCAGCAGCAACAGCAGGGTAACAAGGGATATCAGTGTGGTGCTGAAGGTCACTTCAAGAGACACTGCCCATGGTTGAACCAGAACCAGAATCAGAACCACAACCAAGGAAACGGGAACTAGGGAAGACAACAACGGGGGGTAATAACGACGGCAATGGTGCCAGGGGTCGAGTGTCCGTGATTGGTCAGGGTGATACTAGGAATGACCCCAGCGTTGCGATAGTTTTGACATCGTCATTAGTATGGACTGGTCATCCCAACAACTAGCAGAGATCCTATGCAAGGAGAAGATCATTCGTATTCCCCGTTCTGGTAAAGAACCTCTCGAAGTTCAAGGCGACAAGAGTGGTGTCGTGAGTGGCATTATATCCTTCTTGAAGGCTCAGAAGTGTTTACGAAAGGGCCACACAGCTGTTTTAGCACTCGTTTCCGATACATCGACGAAAGAGAAGAAGATTGAGGATATTCCAGTAGTACGCGATTTTCCTCAAGTGCTTCCTGAAGAGTTACCTAGGCTACCGCCTCATCGTCAGGTCGAATTTCAGGTCGAGCTCGCTCCAGGAGCAGCACCCATAGCTCGAGCACCTTAACGCTTAGCTCCAACTGAACTAGAAGAACTGTCTAAGCAACTGCAAGAACTCTTGGAAAAGGGTTTCATACGTCCTAGCTCTCCACCTTGGGGAGCTCCAGTACTATTTTTAAAGAAGAAGGACGGTACCTTCCGCATGTGTATAGACTACCGCGAATTGAACAAGGTGACTGTGAAGAACCGCTATCCTCTTCCACGCATCGACGATTTATTCGACCAGCTGCAAGGGTCAAGCTATTACTCGAAGATTGATCTAAGGTCTGGGTATCATCAACTGAGAGTCCGGGATGAGGACGTCTCCAAAACAGCATTCAGAACTCGCTACGGCCATTACGAGTTTTTGGTCATGCCTTTCGGGTTGACGAACGCGCCTGCGGTTTTCATGGATCTTATGAACAGGGTTTACAAACCTTACCTCGACAAGTTCGTCATTGTTTTCATCGACGACATCCCGATCTACTCGAAGAGTCGGGAGGAACACGAGCAGCACTTACGACTTATTTTGGAACTTCTTCGAACGGAACAACTATACGCTAAGTTTTCTAAATGCGACTTCTGGCTCCGTGAAGTCCACTTCTTAGGCCATGTGGTAAACAAGGATGGGATCCATGTTGATCCATCCAAGGTAGATTCGATCAAGAATTGGCCTGCGCCTCGTACACCAACTGAAATACGCCAATTCTTGGGTTTGGCGGGTTACTACAGAAGGTTCATCAAAGACTTCTCAAAGATTGCTCAGCCGCTTACACTACTGACACAGAAAGGTGTGGTTTACCGTTGGAGTAATGCACAAGAAACAGCATTCCAACACTTAAAGGATAGACTCTGTAGCGCACCTATCCTCTCATTGCCTGAAGGCACGGATGATTTTGTAGTCTACTGCGACGCATCTATCCAAGGTCTTGGATGTGTATTGATGCAAAGGGATAAAGTTATTGCTTATGCTTCGCGCCAACTTAAGATTCACGAACGGAACTACACTACACATGATTTAGAGCTGAGAGCCGTTGTTTTTGCATTTAAGATATGGCGACACTACCTGTACGGCACCAAATGTGCTATCTACACTGACCATAGAAGCCTTGAACATATCTTCAAACAGAAGGAACTGAATATGCGACAGCGACGATGGGTCGAACTGCTAAACGACTACGAATGTTCAATCAGGTACCACCCAGGCAAAGCCAATGTTGTGGCTGACGCTCTCAGTCGAAAAGACACTGCGCCTAAGCGCGTGCGAGCTTTACAACTCACTATACAGTCTAGTCTTCCTTCCCAGATACGAGATGCTCAGGTAGAAGCATTGAAACCAGAAAATGTCAGGGCTGAGGCCCTACGTGGCTCAAGACAACGTTTAGAACAGAAGGAAGATGGTGCTTACTACGTCACAGGACGCATTTGGGTTCCACTTTATGGCAACTTACGTGAGCTAGTGATGGATGAAGCTCATAAGTCTCGCTACTCGGTACATCCTGGTGCGGATAAAATGTACCACGATATCAAAATTACATACTGGTGGCCTAGCATGAAGGCCCACATAGCCACATACGTTAGCAAATGCTTGACTTGTGCGAGAGTCAAGGCAGGATATCAGAAACCGTCAGGACCACTCCAACAACCTGAGATACCACAATGGAAGTGGGAGCAAATTTCCTTGGATTTTGTTACTGGCTTACCTAGATCTCAGCGCGGAAATGATACTATTTGGGTGATCGTGGATCGACTCACAAAATCTGCTCACTTTTTGGCCATCAAAGAAACAGACAAGTTCTCTACCTTAGCAGACATCTACTTAAAAGAAGTGGTCTCGAGGCACGGGGTGCCCACCTCCATCATCTCTGATCGTGATGCACGTTTTACTTCAGAACTGTGGCAAGCAATGCACAAATCTTTTGACTCTCGTTTAGACATGAGCACAGCTTATCACCCTCAGACGGATGGGCAGTCTGAGCGCACTATTCAAACTCTAGAAGACATGCTTCGAGCGTGCGTAATCGATTTCGGCAACAGCTGGGAAAAACATCTCCCGTTAGTGGAGTTCTTGTACAACAACAGCTACCACACCAGCATTAAAGCTGCACCATTCGAGGCATTGTACGGGCGTAAGTGCCGGTCACCTCTCTGTTGGGCAGAGGTGGGAGAAAGTCAAATCACAGGTCCAGAAATGGTAGTTGATACTACTGAAAAGATTGCACAAATACGACAACGCATGGCGGCAGCTCGTGACCGTCAGAAAGTATACGCTGATAAAGACAGGAAACTACTCGAATTCCAGGTTGGGGATCGAGCGCTACTTAAAGTTTCACCCTGGAAGGGTGTGGTTCGTTTTGGCAAACGCGGCAAACTTAATCCACGATACGTCGGACCTTTCGAAGTCATTGAGAAGATAGGCAGGGTAGCCTACAGATTGAACTTACCAGCTGAACTCAGTGCAGTTCACAACGTCTTTCACGTGTCGAATCTGAAGAAGTGTACGTCAGATGAGACCCACATAGTTCCCTTGAAGGAACTCACTATCGACGAGCGGTTGCACTTCGTCGAGGAACCTGTTGAAATCACGGACCGGGATGTTAAGGTCCTCAAGAACACGAGAATCCCTCTTGTACGAGTTCGTTGGAACTCCCGCCGCGGCCCAGAGTTCACCTGGGAGCGTGAAGATCAAATGGAACTCAAATATTCCCAGTTATTCGGAACCAATGCAACTACTACTGAGGCTGAAGCTACCAATACAGAATTTCGGGACGAAATTCCAAATCAACGGGGGGATGATGTGACACCCCAAGAAAACCAGTAATCTTCGCAAACCTGCTCGGGGAGCCGCGATACAATACAGGTAAACAACGTCACACCATTAGCTTCCTCAGTAACCGCATGCTAAATTTCGGGACGAAATTTCTTTCAAGTTGGGGATAATGTGACAACTCGAGTTTCCGACTTTCACTTTCGCATTTAATGTACGTTGACTTTGACTGTTTAGTCGTTTGACTTGTTTCACTGGTAACTGTACACATTGTGATATGTTATAATGTATTGTGATTGTTGTATCCAAATGTTTGGTGATATAACATGTGACCTGATCCGGCCCACACTAACCAAAGCATATAGGCTGTTTGACTTATCTTCTTTTCGGCCCACATGTAGCAACATGCATCAGTAGCAACATACGAGTGTAGATGATTATTCTATTTGGCCCACTTGTGTGTTATTTAACAATTATGTGACCGGCCCACTTGTGCACTCCAATATTATCCTACGTGACCTTTGTTACATCTAATATTATCATCACATCAAACCCTATTCTTCTACAAACTGGCGACGGCAAGGATACACCCCCACGGACGCAACATCCCATTCAATCGTCTGAATCAAGTCAAAATCTCGGTTAGTATTGATATAATTATGATGTCTTGATGATCATGTTATTTAATAAAAGGAAGTTTGGTAACCATATGTGTCGATAGTATTGTCTGTAGCATATGAACTTGTAGTTTCTATCTTATAAATTCATGTGCACCTCCTGAATATATTGTCATAAAAGTCAAAGGCATTATGTAAAGTGAATTAAGTTATTAAATGAAGGGATGCTATTTTTGAATGCTTGCTAGTGGACCGAATTCAATAACATAAAGGGATTTGTCAGGAAACATGTGGTATGTTATAAGTTAGGGTGCATGCTAGACATTGAGGGTTGTGTTAATTGTTAGAATGATGGAAAGTAACATGGGATGTTCATTGAAATCGAGATGTTGGGAAGGTAACAGCCCAACTTTTGAATAAAATATATGTTGAATCAATGTGACTTATTAAATGTAGGCATCAAGTTGACTAAATGTACAGCCACTATATGATTTGGTCCTATAGCAACATGAAAACAATTTACATTTGTTAGCTATTGTTGGTGATGATAATAATACTATTGATGATGTGAACTATTGCATAATGATTGGGTCCATGTGAAGTTTTGAGTATTATTTATTTGAGCTTTATCATGACTTTGGTGGCATACATTAACTGACAAATTTATGTGAGTGTGATGATGATTTTATTTATGGATTAGTGGGGATTTCGTGGCTCAAGTGATTTCAGCCAAGGGATTTCGCCAAAGTCTGATATTTGTCACATGTGTTTTCGTGAACATTGTTGGTTATTTACCCCGTTAATTTATTAACTTGGTTAAGTTATTAACCTTGTTAACTTTGTTAATTCTGTTAAGTGATAACTGGAATATCTAACTGCTGTTAAATGTCAAACATGACTAGTATGATTATGATTACGTGTTACCTGCTTATACGTGAACAACTTGAACACAAACTGATTTTATATACGTGCATACTCTAGGACGTGATTGACTTATTTGCGAGCACATAACCTAGCATACCGAGCAAACCAAGGTGAGTTCACACAAGCCAAGGCATGGGGTTCCCAGGGTGGGAATGGGGATTTGATGATTTACTGTACATACATAGATGATAGAACCTACTGCTAGACTAGTAACACTTATTGAACGATCTTTGCACACCTGCCAAGGGTTGGCCGCGATATTATGACTGACTTCGCACACCTGCCTTAGGAAGGCCGCGAACTGTAATCTGCTAATCTTCGCACACCTGCCTGGTAGGCCGCGATACAAACAAACCTAGTCTAGAATACTCGGGAGGAACATCCCCTAATATCTTCGCACACCTGCCTGGGAGGCCGCGATACGAACTAAACGATATACGACTTAACAAACGAACAAAACGCTACTCACACTATACTATTACTGAACTGTTAACTGTGAACTCGCTCAACTAGTTGTTGATTATCTGCTGCATGCCTTGCAGGACCTTAGGTACATAGGGAGCTTGCACAGGGAGGAGCAGGTCGTTGTGGGACATGGATCGATGATGCCATGTTATCTATTTAAACATTTGAATTAACTATTTACATTGGGTTTACATACTTATGCTTCCGCTACACACTTGTTGATGTTTGGTTTTGAAAACACCTTTCGTATTGATGAATGATTTTTGGTATTTACTTATATGTTCAATATGATTGGTGGCTTGATCCTGGTCAGTCACGCCTCCAAGCGGTGATACTCCGCATGTGGATTTTGGGGGTGTGACATTAAATCTTGGTAAAAAAAAAATAAATAACAAGTTATGAACTTGATTATAGATATGCAAAAGTCATGCCCGCAAGGTGTTTGCTAAAATGTCTAAACGAACACTAATATGTTGAAATTTTGAAAGAAACGTGTAATTGAATAATATGATGAATTGTGCGAAGTATGAACCGATAAGGGTTCAAAGCATAAAGTTAATCTAGACTTAATTGTGTAAATCATATGATCAAAAGTAGTTAACTTTTGATAAGTTGAATTAATAAACAATAAGGTCGAACGGTAGTTTCGACATAGAAAATACCTAAGGTGGAAAAGTTGTGATTATTTATGACTAATCTAACCACCTTTGAATGATGACGATAGTTTGACTCTTAACGAGCAAGGTGGAGGCTTGGGAAGAAACGGGTCAAACAAATCAAGAAGGAAAAGAAAAGCCTAGCTCGGATACGAGGTAAGTAAAGCTTACACACTTGTCAATTCCTAGAAAATATCTTATTGTATTGATTTCGGGTAAGATAGACAAACACTAGAAAAGTAATGTTCCGACATATAGTTGTATGGAACAATATAAGTGAAAATGATAGGAAATCACATTGATGGTTAAAAAGGATTTAAATTGATTAATCGTTTATACCATAACGATTAGAAAGATGAAATTTTATGGTTACCTCATAAGGTAAGCCAAACAAAAAAATAAGGAAAACAGTAATTTGGTGATGCGTTAACAATAAACATTTGTTTTTGAAAAACACATTTGGCATAAGCCATAATGGGTCAAAGGAGTTGAGAAATGGGTTATAGGTATACAACCATACGGTGTAAACTGTAGTGCGTCAATTGGATGAGACGGTAATAAATATCGACTTGCAAAGATAAACGGATATTTAGACCATACGGGTCAAAAGGTGAAAATATCATCCTTTGACAAAATTGACTAACGATTACCGTTGAGTTGTATGATTTCAGGAGCCTATATAGAATGGATATTTCCTTCACTATTAATTAGTGATTTCTAAATCAAGGTATTAAAACGGATTAATGCATTGATCCGAGTCAGGTATGTAAAAGGGTTTAATTCATCTTTTAGAACTTGAGGTTCTCGAAGAGTTAAACAAGGTCAAAATTTGATATTCGGTTATCTAAAAGGTAAACCGAATAAGTTAAGTTATAATCGTAATGTTTTAGAAATATAATGGTTTCTAAACAGATTTATAGTTAAAAGATAGGATTTTGGAGTCAAACAAACATGTTTGTTTGATAAATACACGAATGGGTCAAATTTGGTAAAAAGGGTAATAAGCCGAAGACTTAGAAGTCTGAAATTTTGTTTAACCGGATGTTAGATTTTAACTCCATATGATGGAGAATTAAATTACAAACACGTAGGAAGAAACGGTAGGTCAAACGGATAAGCGGTTTGAAAGATACGAAAGATTTCGTGTCAAATTACGGCAAAATGGAAAAGCTGGATGCAGGGTCCACCGTAAATTACGGTGCCACCGTAATTTACGGTGGAGCTGATTTGTGTTACGGTGCTAATCTACTGTTGTACGGTAGGGAGTGGTCAATACATGAGCCACCGTAAATTACGGTGCCACCGTAATTTACGGTGGAGATCAGAATTTAGTTATTGTTTTGGGTTCAAGATATTAATGTTGGATTTTCCAAATTTCCTCATTATATTAATTATTTAATTATCAAAACTGACCTTTAAGTTGGTTTTGATCACAGGTGAATGTCGAGAGTTCCGGATGAAGATCAAGCGTCGAGCAAGAACCGAACACATGTTAAACAAAGCTTCCGCAACGTTGTTTTGTCGTATTTTAAACGGCGAATTAAATTACATTATGTATATCACTTAAATTGTAAAAGTTTTTAACAAACCCGTATTTCCGATGTATGTGTAATCATTAATTACATGATTATTTTCACAAAATATACGTTAAACCTTGATTTATAGGAACGGGTGTTACAAGTTGGTATCAGAGCCTTGGTTTAAGAGATTCAAGTATGGTGGGAAAACTATGCTTGGACTTAAACCTTATGCTCTTAATAAAGATTGGTGTTCGGTTCGAGGCTTGATCGTAAATCCGGTAAGTACAGGTATGTTAATGGTTTAGCATGCTAAAGTGTTGTAAACAACACATAGGGCTACCGTGTGATACACGTTGCCCCAATTGAAATGATCGATATAGTTGACGAAAATACGTGCATTGACGCGTATAGTAGAAAAAGCCTTGTATTAGAATACGGTCGACTATTGAAGTAGATGTTACTAACTTTTGTGAATGTTTAATTGAAGGACACTCGCGTTTGAAGACGGCGAGAGTCAAACGAATTGTGGATATGATGATGGAACGGTCCGAGATATGACAAGAGGAGCACACTCATCAAGGACCTAAATTGCGTAACGATCACAAATAAGTAATGGCAAGGAATGCCCGTTAGGGCAAGCATTTACCAGGTGCACGTTTAAATTATTGCATGAATATAAACATGCAACCAATACGTAGAAATTGAAAGTTGCATATGTAGATAAAAAAAAACTTGGAAAAACCCGAATAGAAAATGTATTCGGGATATTGTTTCCAAGAGAAACAAATAGAGGCGTTACTTACATAGGGCGTGATGTGAAAACTATAAAAAGGTCATGTGTGTCATGTGTTAATCACTTACTCTGGCCAAGTAAGTAGTGGCATATGATACCACGAACTTCTTATGGCGGACACGTTTAAATCCGATGTAGTAAGGGCGTGGTGAATGGGACTAATTAAAAAGTACCCAAATGAATCAGATAAGCAAAATATTTGATAATAATGTAAACGCACAACCGAGTGACGGAAGCGTATTACATTAGGATAATGAGCCCGAGTGAAGGTGCAAGCAAACATGTAAAATGATTTAGACAAGTATTGGGAGGGGTGTACTTACACTCGAACCCATAAAACGCGAGCATGTAAAATGATTTAGACAAGTATTGGGAGGGAGTGTACTTACACTCGAACCCATAAAATGCAAGCATGTAAAATGATTTAGACAAGTATTGGGAGGGAGTGTACTTACACTCGAACCCATAAAACGCAAGCATGTAAAATGATTTAGACAAGTATTGGGAGGGAGTGTACTTACACTCGAACCCATAAAACGCAAGCATGTAAAATGATTTAGACAAGTATTGGGAGGGAGTGTACTTACACTCGAACCCAGAAAACGCAAACATGTAAAATGATTTAGACAAGTATTGGGAGGGGGTGTACTTACACTCGAACCCGGAAAATGCAAATATGTCCCTTAACGGGTCGTTTTTGTAAAACGTCAAACTTAAGGACAAAGTCGGAATATAAAAATGAAGCGAGGTCTTAATAAATACCGGGAGGGTTGCAATAATAACGACTTCGGTAAAACACCCGGTTGATGGGTAAAAATTAAACACATGCGTAAACCAAGAGACGTGAACGCGGGTTGAAAAATCAAAGGACTTGGATTACGAGTTGTGACTATAAAATCTCGTATATAGAAGTTGTGAGTAAATATGTTCAACTATTCAAAGTCGAATGGGTTGAATAAAGAATAAAGTTGATTGTTTATAAGTGATGGATTTCACATTAATAGGTCAAACAGGATGAATACAATATAACGCCGAATGGCACAAATGAGTGCTAGCCAGATAAAGGTAGCGTTAAATGCAAGAGAATAATGAGCCCGGTAATGGGATATAACCAAATAAGAATATATGCAAATCAAATAACAGTAAGCATAAGAAGGACTGACGCATAAATGACGTGCGAAGTCATAAAATTGGAAAATTGTCCGAAAGAAAACAATTATAGCCATGAAACTACAATCAAGGTTAACGGGACCTAAGCCTGAAACCAAACGACTCTTCGAAAAGAAAAAAAAACCTACCGGTTAATTAGATAAAGCGAGGGAATCGGTTGAGAATCCCCGCATAAAACTAAGATTGTAAAAGAATAAATTATGGACTGTCAATATCCTGGTATGGATAATTGACAAAAGTTATAGAGAAGATCCTAAAACTAAAACTTCGGTTTTAGTAAGAAATAACGTTTTTACAAACATAAATTCTGATAGGAATTTAAATAGTAAGCATGAAAGATACAAGTCTCGACACTGATAGGCGCGAGACAATATATTCGAAAAGTGATATTTTCGAAAATGAAATGTTGATACAAACTAAACACGATGTGACACAATCACGGTTAGGAAATGTAATGTGAAGTAAAATCACATTATAACCAAGCGAGCGGCGAAAAGTAACGGGACTAATAAGTCTAGTTAGTAAGACTGGTTAAGGCCAGTAATTCAAATCAATAAAATTTGGTTTGCTTGTAAGCGGTGGATTCGGTATAATTGAACCGAATAAATAAATCTGAAAACAAAAGAGATTATTGCTAAGGGTGAAATATTTCACTAAAAACCTTTAAACGGGTCAAAGAAACGGATTCATAAGGAATTCGATAGTATATGAAAGCGATTGATATCGCTAAGTTAACTAAACTAGTGGAAATAACGAGATTACGTTATTTCGAAGCTACACTATGCCGTATGAAATATGTAGACAACTAATAACCAAAAAGATGTTACCATACTTTTCGGGTAATACTAACGATTGGTTAAAAAGTATAAGTAATGTTTAAAATATTTTTCGAATAGAATACATTGAGTTTAAACTCAATGATTTATGTAAGAAAAAGGTTTCGAGGACGAAACCTCTTTAAGGGGGGTAGACTTGTAACACCCCGAAAACGAGTTTGGTAATTAGACCCCGTTAATACTAAAGACGGTGAAAATATCGTTAGCGGTAAAAGTAAACCGGCAAATATTAGGAATTTATTTAAATAATCCTAATATTTATTTAAAAGTGAATAAGAGCTTTCAAGAAAATAGAATGGATAAAAAGGCCCGAGATTTAACGGGACTTAAAATAAAACGGGATTTTGAACAAGATGAATAACTAGGACAATTATAACCTAGTTAACTACAAGTCTAGAAATAACTTGAAATGGGGTTAAAATAACCAAAACTATATGTCAAACAAGAGTGGAGGGACCAATGTTGTTAAACTTGAAACTATTATTAGTTTTAATCAAAAAAATAAAACCAAACACCTCATTTTGAGGCTCTGGTCGATCAAGAACAGGAAGGGGGCGACATCCCCACTTCCAAAACCCTAACATGCACTAAACTATCAAATTGAAGGCCAAAATCCAGTAGAAATCGGAATCTGAACATAGAATCGTGATCACCTTGTCAAGAGGATCATAAGGTATGTCAAAATTCCCATTTTGGTTCCATCCCAAATTTTGATGAACACATGAGATTTGAAATTTGAGCTTGCATGATCGTTATTTGGGTGAAATAGTAATGAAATCATGTCTAGGAGTAAACCCTAGTCATTAGTTTGTTGAATTAATGTGTAAACTATGAAATTCATGATCATCCACTATGTGTGTGTAATGGGTTTTGTAGGAACAAGGTGAACACTAGAACCATGATGAGTAAATTAGTGTTATTTGAATCTTATGAGGTTAATTTTGATATTGAACTATAAATTAGATGATTGTCATGTAAAAGATGTTAAATCTTGGTAAAAAAAATAAATAACAAGTTATGAACTTGATTGTAGATATGCAAAAGTCATGCCCGCAAGGTGTTTGCTAAAATGTCTAAACGAACACTAATATGTTGAAATTTTGAAAGAAACGTGTAATTGAATAATATGATGAATTGTGCGAAGTATGAACCGATAAGGGTTCAAAGCATAAAGTTAATCTAGACTTAATTGTGTAAATCATATGATCAAAAGTATTTAACTTTTGATAAGTTGAATTAATAAACAATAAGGTCGAACGGTAGTTTCGACATAGAAAATACCTAAGGTGGAAAAGTTGTGATTATTTATGACTAATCTAACCACCTTTGAATGATGACGATAGTTTGACTCTTAACGAGCAAGGTGGAGGCTTGGGAAGAAACGGGTCAAACAAATCAAGAAGGAAAAGAAAAGCCTAGCTCGGATACGAGGTAAGTAAAGCTTACACACTTGTCAATTCCTAGAAAATATCTTATTGTATTGATTTCGGGTAAGATAGACAAACACTAGAAAAGTAATGTTCCGACATATAGTTGTATGGAACAATATAAGTGAAAATGATAGGAAATCACATTGATGGTTAAAAAGGATTTAAATTGATTAATCGTTTATACCATAACGATTAGAAAGATGAAATTTTATGGTTACCTCATAAGGTAAGCCAAACAAAAAAAATAAGGAAAACAGTAATTTGGTGATGCGTTAACAATAAACATTTGTTTTTGAAAAACACATTTGGCATAAGCCATAATGGGTCAAAGGAGTTGAGAAATGGGTTATAGGTAGACAACCATACGGTGTAAACTGTAGTGCGTCAATTGGATGAGACGGTAATAAATATCGTCTTGCAAAGATAAACGGATATTTAGACCATACGGGTCAAAAGGTGAAAATATCATCCTTTGACAAAATTGACTAACGATTACCGTTGAGTTGTATGATTTCAGGAGCCTATATAGAATGGATATTTCCTTCACTATTAATTAGTGATTTCTAAATCAAGGTATTAAAACGGATTAATGCATTGATCCGAGTCAGGTATGTAAAAGGGTTTAATTCATCTTTTAGAACTTGAGGTTCTCGAAGAGTTAAACAAGGTCAAAATTTGATATTCGGTTATCTAAAAGGTAAACTGAATAAGTTAAGTTATAATCGTAATGTTTTAGAAATATAATGGTTTCTAAACAGATTTATAGTTAAAAGATAGGATTTTGGAGTCAAACAAACATGTTTGTTTGATAAATACACGAATGGGTCAAATTTGGTAAAAAGGGTAATAAGCCGAAGACTTAGAAGTCTGAAATTTTGTTTAACCGGATGTTAGATTTTAACTCCATATGATGGAGAATTAAATTACAAACACGTAGGAAGAAACGGTAGGTCCAACGGATAAGCGGTTTGAAAGATACGAAAGATTTCGTGTCAAATTACGGCAAAATGGAAAAGCTGGATGCAGGGTCCACCGTAAATTACGGTGCCACCGTAATTTACGGTGGAGCTGATTTGTGTTACGGTGCTAATCTACTGTTGTACGGTAGGGAGTGGTCAATACATGAGCCACCGTAAATTACGGTGCCACCGTAATTTACGGTGGAGATCAGAATTTAGTTATTGTTTTGGGTTCAAGATATTAATGTTGGATTTTCCAAATTTCCTCATTATATTAATTATTTAATTATCAAAACTGACCTTTAAGTTGGTTTTGATCACAGGTGAATGTCGAGAGTTCCGGATGAAGATCAAGCGTCGAGCAAGAACCGAACACATGTTAAACAAAGCTTCCGCAACGTTGTTTTGTCGTATTTTAAACGGCAAATTAAATTACATTATGTGTATCACTTAAATTGTAAAAGTTTTTAACAAACCCGTATTTCCGATGTATGTGTAATCATTAATTACATGATTATTTTCACAAAATATACGTTAAACCTTGATTTATAGGAACGGGTGTTACACTTTCAAAGTTCAATTGCCTCGTGGAACGTTTCAATTCTTCGATCTCAGACACATCAATTTCTACCAACTTGAACACATTTTTCAATTTGTCCACATTCGCATTCTCCAAAGGAAAATCACGATCTGAATACAACTTATCCGATCCCGATATCTTGTACATCACAAGATTTGGTTCTTCATTTAAGTTGTTTTTGGATTTTGATTTCGGAATATATTTGTCCAAAAAGCATTCATCATCCTCAGTAGTGTCACTTTTAGATTTTAAAACATTTTCAGCCATACTTTTAACAATTTCAGACTGGACACTATCTTCATCGGAAGATGAAGTGAATGTGACATCAATTGTGTCTGGAAGCTTAACTTCATTTTCTTCTTCATCATTAACCAACCCTGATTTTTTCTTTGAAAAATTGTTTAAAACTGGCGGTGGAACCTGATGTTACCCCACCCCGGTTCCATCAGAGTATACATCTTCGCCTGCTTTGTTCTTCCCAATTGGTTTAGGAATGATATGTTGAAGAACAAAACATGCGGAGCTATAAGTGTTCAGTTTCAACTGGATACGTTCATTTTCAATTTTAGCTTCTTGAAACTGAAGCTTCAACTTAGCAATCTCATCCAGTTGTTGGTTGATTTGCTCTTCTTTAACTCTAAGAACACCTGACAATTGAACATTTTCTTTGTGTGTCTTACCATTTCTCTCATCAGAATCTTTTACCGTACGTTTTAGCTTCACAAAGTTTTCTGAAAGTTGACGATTTTCATGAATTAGCTTTTCGTTTTCTTTCCTAATTCTTTCTACGTCACTTTTATCATTTTCGATGTTATCAGTTAACTCTTTTAGTCTATCATTTGAAGCTTTTAATAGTTTGTCACGGTTTAAGATCTGATTTTCAACGTCTCTGACTCTTCCCGTCAGTTCTTCGGTCTTCTTACCGCTTAGGTAAGCAAGTGTATTACAAACCTTGCAGTCTTTCATGCAATTTTTGCAGTCGCTCTCATTTTTAGCTTTCTTACTTGTCTCATTGATTGCATCATTCTGACTGACCTTGCTTTTAGACTCAGTGCCAGAACTAGAAACTACCTCTAGCTCTTTTGCAGCAAACACTTTGTCAGCCATCTTCTTCAAATTTTCTGCAGTAAACTCTTGTGACGTGTCAATAATTCCGTCATCAATTTTCTTTGACTGCTGCTCTTTCTCCTTTTCTTTTTCTTTTGCTTTTTCTTCAGCATCTCCTCCTCCCCACCACTCTCTCTGTTTGGATTCTTCTTCAGGAATTTGTTGGATTACAACTTCAGTACTAATTGAATCTGGATCAACAACAATGTTTCCATTAGGATCAAGATAACATTCTCTATCAGCATCCCATCTCTTTGCCTGTTTAGCTTCTTTGTATGTACGATAGATTCTACTAATCCTGTTTTGAGCTAGCATCCTTCTGTTAATGAATTTTTCTTCTTCTGTTCTGTTGTCTTTGAAAGGAACACTCTTTGTTACAAACACATAGCCCACTGCATCCTCTTCTGGTAGCAGTTCACTCCAATCAAAACCTTCGTCATCATGTATAACAGCAAGAGCTCTTGATTTTTCTTTGGGGGTATCCTCAAGCTGTTTCATTCTGGGCGGTTCTGATTTGTTCTTATGATAGATTGCTCTTTTGTAATAGTCTTCTCTGAATGGGTTTGTAGTATCATCAGCAGGTGCGTTTCGACATTCACGTTTGAAATGTCCCTTTTGTTTACATCTGAAGCATGTGACTTTTGATTTATCAAAACCAAGTTTTGTGGATGGTCCGCCAATCGAATGTCTGCCTATAATCTCCATGAACCTTTGTGCTTGCTGGACTGCACTAGCCATACACCACCTGATATCAATCAACTCCATCTCTTCTGGGTCGATCTGATCATAATCCTCCTTGGTGAGGTTAGTGTTTCCAATCTTGCCCGCAACAAGGCTCTCGTATGATTCTAGAACAGATGCTAAAAACACCATTTGCTGCTTAGCGGATTCTTCACTAAAGTTTTGTGCATTCTTCAGATCCACAGCAATGTTACATTGGAACAGATTCTTTGAAGCTGAATGGCTTGAAGTAGTTGATGATGAACCACTATGAAAACCACTGCTTGAACTCTCTTGATTTGACGTGTTAGAATTTTCAGCTGAGAAAGCTGTCTTAGGATATACATTCTTCGGGATCATACTTCCTCGATAATACAGCTCCACATTCTGCTGATATGAAGAATGATTGACTTTGTTTGATTTCTTGATCTCCAGCTCATGACTCTCCAGTCTTTCAATTAACAAATCAACCGTCAGATCTTCCGACTTGATTGTGTTCTTCAGCATCAAAGCAAAGTATTGCCAGTCTTTCTCGTCTGGTAATGAGTCAAACAGTTTGTCAACTAATTCTTCTTGAGTATATATGATTCCATGTCTTGCCAGCTCCAACTTCAGATGCCCAAATCTTTCAATCATCTTAGATACAGATTCATTTTTCAAACATCCAAACAAATAAAATTCTTTTCTTAACAACTTCTTTTTGTTTTTTGACTATCTCAGCACTACCCACACATTTCACTCTAAGTTTCTCCCATAGATCTTTTGCATCTTTGTACTCAATCAACGATATTATGTCGTCTCTCACAGACTGATGAAGCAATGCTATGCACTTTAGTTCAGCAACAAAACTTTCTATACGATCATTGCCTTCTAAATTTTCATAATCCGATCTTCCCATATTGAAACCATTCTTCAGACTCTTCCAGCTTGGATACGCAAACGCTTTTAGCCACTCTTCAAACCTTTTAGCCCATCTATTGTATTCTTCAATCGCCATCAGTTTGGGAGGTTTGTTGTACGTTCCATAAGCACTCTCCACACTCAAAGCATCAGAAAGAGTTTTCTTCGCACTCGGAGTTGAAACCTTTTCATTTGTGTTGTTTGATGTATCATCTCCATTGTTTCCCGCGAAAGCAAAAACGTCACAGAACGGATTCATGAACTCATCCATCTTTACGTATTTGAAACAATCAACAAACACTTAGAAAAATTTTTGGATTTTAAACAGTTCAAACGGAATCACTTCATGCGAAATCAGCTTCAAACGGAATTAGATTTCACGCGGAATAACTCTTTTCAAGCGAAATATCTTTTCACACGAAATACCCAATTCAAACGGAATCAGGTTTGATGCGGAATAGCTAATTTCGTGTGAAACTTTCAAACGGAATCTGATTTTGTGTGAAATCAGTAGCAGTTTCAACCTACGTGGAAAGGTTTCCCATACAACACGTGATTTGCTGGAAGGAGAGCTAACGACGAAGCTGGAGGTGTTGCAGAAACTTAACGCATCATGTGGTTGCCATATGTGGCTTAGTTGTGGGTTGTCGTGTGCTTGTAGGCTGGAAAAGTATAAACGTACAAGTAAAAAATATTAAACCTACAAACCTTTTGTTATTTAGTACGATTTAGTTGTTTCTCACACCGTATTGACTTAACTGTGCAGAGCATAAGATACAACTCGATGACTTAGATGTATTCTGGCGTAAGCTTGACTTACTACCGTGTAAACTGGTAGATGAGGAAGTCGATGTTGTAGTAGAGCTCAATATTGTGCGGAAACAATTAGATTCGCAATCCCCCGATCAGAAAAAAAAAAGTTTCCTTTCAAAGATAAAAATGGTCTTAACCCTGAAATCGTCAACTAAGAAACCACTGATTGTCCAGCAAAATACTCACGGTCGTCCTACATCAAAGAAAGTACAACAAAGGCTAGAAGAAGCTACGAGGTTAGACAAAGCTGCGAGAAACAGCTCCTATGGCGAGGCAAGCAACATATATACCGCTTCCCCACAATATAGGTACGATTTACCCCGACATAGCTCAAACGTACCATCAGAGGGCTCTCGTGGAACTGGTTCGGTTGTAAAGTCTAAAAAACCTAAAATGCAACGAAGTCGTTCAACGAGTTCTAAAAAGAACGAGATGCGAGATGATCATGGTTTTCCATTAATAAAGGGGGATGATGACTTGTTAACCATTAAGAGGTTTATGCATCAAATTCCATCGGAGTTTCACTCTTACATATCGCATATACAAGATGTGACCCCAGACGGTCATTGTGGGTATAGGTCCGTGGTTGTCGGGTTAGGTTTTGGGGAATACGTATGGCCCTATATTCGAAATGAATTACTACTAGAGATTGACCATAACGAGCCGCTATGGAAGCATGTATTCGAAAGATATAACATGGGAGACTTTAACCGGATACGTAACAACATCCTTTGGCATTCAGTGGAAGGGTGCCTTCCAAGTCACTGGATGGAAATGCCCCACGCAGGGCTTCTCGTAACGCAAAGGTATAATATCGTCCTCCACGTGCAAAGCATCAAAGGGAGCTATACCTTCTTCCCGTTAACAAATGCCCCTGTAGATCCACGACCTCAAGCGATAACGCTCGTACATGTTTACGGGGGACACTTCATACATGCTAAGTTGAAAAGAGACTACCCCATGCCTACAATGAGCCCATTGTGGTCGACACATCGAAGAATAGTTGGGAAACAGTGGGAAGAAATCTATAGGCCGCGGTTACATCACTACTACAAGATAATCAACCCTAAATCAGACCCAGATAAAGACAAAGACAAAGACAAAGACAAAGACCCGAGTTTACATGTTATCAAAGATTAAGCGGAAACTTGTATTTTAGTCTTCATAGGAAACATTCTCTCCATCAGTTGTTCGAAACTCCAACTCCTTGTCGAAATCACACGCTCTCTATATTTTGCTACAACAAGGACATCATTTTGACGATTACATAACACTCATGAGGTTCGGTACAATCATACACCTATCTATGGGAATGAAGTTTAAAATCTTCGGATCTGAACTCTTTCCTATAGACAACAGACGAATAAAATTAACAAAGTTCGCTGGAAAATCCAGACATGGCCCAGATTTTTACTTAGGGAACGGAGGATTTATTTGAAAGCGAATCAACCACATCCGTTTTTACAAGTTTCCTCTAAATTAAATTTCGGGACGAAATTTCCTAAAGTAGGGGAGACTGTGACATTTATGCCTCTACGACCATCATACAATTACGAATCCAATGAAATCTTGTGTTTCATTCACGGGATTTGTATAATTACATATGACAATTACACATATCAAATTTCGTATGATTTCGAAGTCTCGAGAAGCTTTTCTGGAAGTTTTACGTAAACTATTATGCAAATGTAATCCGTTTAACTCAACGTACACTCCAGAATAGTGACATAAGATAAACATACCTAGATATCCTTTACATAACTTAGAAATAAGTTGTGAAGGGTTTGGTATGTCAAAAACGAGTCTATTCGATCATAAGGACTATTTACGACAAACTACGAAAGTCTGCCGATTCTCGTAGCGACGTACACTCCGGAACAACTTCATAAGCTAAAAATACCCTAAATACCCTTAACATAGCTTAGAAATAAGTTTTCGAGGGTTCGGTTTGTGAAAATATGCTTATTTGATCACATGGACTAAAAGCGCCAAAACTACGAAAGTATGCAAATTCGCGAATATTCTGCATTCTGACCATATCCGTACATCCAAAAAAAAATTTAATCATTAAAATATTATATTTTAATGATGGGAATGCAAAAATACCATTCTTTGCGTAATTTGGATTGTTTTCGCGTCCGTTCAAACGTTCGTCGTAATTAACCGAAAAACGTGACCGTATGACCGAACGAACCGAAATCCATGATGTTTCCAAGCATATTTCAAGCCCCCTATGCTTTAACATCCTTTTAGAGCCTTAAATTTGGGTTAACGGGGGTTAAACGCGTCGAAAAACAAGTTTGGAGCATGCAGGGGCCTGTTTCGCCAAAAAGTGAAAGTCAGACCTGAACTGGCTCGCCTGGGGCGACCCATTAGGCTATCTGGGTCGTGGACCGCGAGAGGCTTCAGACCAGAACCTTCAAAACAGCTTTCCCAGCTGTTTCCTGCTATTTTCAAGCCTAGTTTTTGATCTTGTGGGCTACTTTAAGTGTTCCCCAAGGCTCTTACTCCTGTCCACACACTTGTAGGGCCATGATTCTTCCTTAGTGACCACACAAACACATGGCATGATCTTTTTGATTCTTGAATACTATAAATACCCTTCACATTTCATTCTTCCAACTTGCTCATTCACTCTTTTCTTCATCTCCTGCTCTACTTGGAGGCTACTACTTAGTTGGAGGCTTCCTGATTGAGTTTTCTTCATCCTAGAACACTTGTAAGTGTTCTTCCTATTCTTGTTTATTTATTTTTAGCTATTTCAAGATAAAATTCGAACAGTGTTTGACTTTCGGCTTTAACCATTAATTGGTCAAGATAAAGTTCAATTTAACTTTGCAACGTGATCGTAATCACGATGGTTATAATCCCTATCGATTATACCTACTGATTATCACGTTGACTAGTTGAAGTGACGAGTTAAAGTTTCTGTCAAAATGCACGTTTATGTGCATTTTACGACGGAACTATTTTCTGGTATCAAAACACTTTGTTTTGATACCAAATCAGTTTACCAACTAAGTTAAACATGTTTTGACAGGTTTAATTCGTCACTTCAAGTATAGTGTTTATTTAGGGTCGTAAGTCAAGCGGTCTTGACAACCGCTTAGACTTTCGAACCTGACCCGTTTGGTCGATCATTAGGATCCGACCAAACACACATTGTAACCATAGTCGTATAGGGAATAACCTCTAGAGGTTATACCTTATGGTCACTTCGTTTGGTTAGTTGTATGATAGTTAGTTTATATGCGTTTAGGAAATGACCAAAATGCCCTTTTTTGCGCATAAATTCAATTTAAGCATATGTAACCTAAATTTTAACACTTAAACTGCTATTGCAACATTATTAAACATGTTTAGGCATATAAGACTTATCACAGGACTAGTTTGACCATCCGAACGCGTATTTGTGCAAATGATCCCTCCTCAACTTGAACAATGACGCCATTTTATGTTATATTACTCAACTGATGTGAAAGAAAGGTATCTTGGTAGTAAAACGTGATGGAAAACAGGTGAATTGGCAATGATATTATATAGTGAAATATCTAACAGCCCGAATGTCAGATTTAAATCCCCTATAGGAGGAAAAAACAGATGATATTTTAATATAAACATGTACATTTATATTTAGAAACATCGTGTTTTTAATGCAAAACCTTTCAAAAATAAGTTTTCATGAGAAAGCTAATAAAACTAAATATCAAGAAACCCGAAGGACAAAATTTAAACCTTAAAAAAATCAGGTTATCATAATTACTAATATCCTCTTCATTTAGGATAACACCCATTTTAAACACTATAAAAGGCTGATGATTAGTTTGATTGAAAACATCAGCAATTCACTTTTAAAAAAACTGTTAGTCAAAAAACAAACTAAAACCAGCAACACCAACAATACTCTAGATGGCAAACAGAAGCTTCTACCACTGGTCAAACACCAACTCTGTTAAAACGCAATTCTCCAGATGGTCGCTCAAAGAAAAGCGAGCAGATGAAGCACTAAACAGAAAAGTCAGCATCATCAGTGAAACCAATTACAAGCAAACCTGGAGCAGCATCGGATTGCTTGATGAAGTCCTCCACTCTCGTCCATCAGACTTCAAGAACAACGCAGAAGAGTTTATCACACAATTCCTGGAACATGATCAGAAGATCTGCGACATGCTAGCCGATCTGCAAAACAAAAGAAAGAACGAAATCGCGTGGAAGAAGGCGGGAGTCGTCGAAATCCTAGGAAGTGTTAACTGTAGCATGTAATACTTTATGCATATTCTTAAATTTGAGTGTTTAATCTTTCTTTATATTTAATTTAATAAAATCAATATCTATATTAACATATTCTTAAATTTGAGTGTTAATAAAAATTATCAAGACTTGTTTGTTCATAATCAATTTAGTAAGTATAACTACAGTAAAAAAAATAACCTACAAACCTAACATGCAACTCTCCCATCAAAGAAGCTAGTACATGGTCAACCGCAGACGGTTGGTCAGGGTTATCTTTGACGGTCAGGGCTATTAGAGTTACAGAGTTCCTATAGAGAATGCAGACTGAAATTTAAAGAGATAGTTGGAGTAGATCAGAGCAACCTACAAAATTACAAAACAACTATCTATATCAACATTCAACAAACAATACCTCATGCTCTCAAGAGCAACCTTCTGTAACCCTTGGTGTGAATTGTGATGATAATCAGCAAGAAAATCAGTCGATTTTAGGGTTTAATAGGCGTCTGGTGTGAATTATGATGATATTTGGAGATGATTTAGGGTTTAATCGACGTATGAGGAGAACAATGAGTTGGGAGCTCTGGATTTGAGAGAGAGAGATGGATTGAAAGTATGGTTTGAAATTTGAATGTGGAGCCAGAATCATGTATCAGTATTATATTTGTATCAGAAAGTATGGTTTGAATTTTGAATCTGGAGCTAGAATTTTGAATGTGGCAGAGGTTTTAATTGAGCCCATTCTCTGATTTGTATTTTAAATGTATTTTAAAATATTTTAAATTAAGACTTATGATGCAATAATGACATCAGATAGGCATTGTGACAGCCTATCTAATTGCCACGTCAGCATTGTGAGGTAATGCCCATTTCTCCTTTTATAGAAAGTATAGATTATATATTTTAGATTTGACTATTTAGGGTGGTAGGGGCGCCGCTTGGTGAGTCCATCGGGGAGTGCATATGTCGCGCGGTATACTACCGCCGGCTCGGATTAGGTGAACGTTGAGTTGTTTGAATGGTGACTAGTCACAGATGAGAGAGGGGAGAAAGAGGGGGTTAATGGTGGGCCCCACTCTCTTCCAACCAATCACAGATTTATTTATTTTTTTAAAGAAAAAATTATTTGGGTGAAGCACCCCTAGTGATTGAGTGCAAAATGGAGAGTAAATAGGGGAGTTGACATGACATGAGGTGATTGGCTCGGTGAAGTGTTTACCACTCTCCATGTGTTTGAGCACCCCTTCCACCCTTGGTAAGTGTTAAAATTTAAGTTCGAAACTTTGTTTTTCTTTTAAAAAATTTTCGTCTCAACTCTTCATCTTAGAGCGAAGTTAATCTTCGCTCATCATCAACTCTTCCTTTTCAACAACCTTATTCATTACTCTGAAGTACCCATTCTCTCGTCCTCATTCTATATTTGATCATGTAATCTTGAGCTAAATATATAAAGTCAACTTTGTTAATTGGGAGTGAGAGACAACAAACAGAAACATTTTAAAAGACATCAATTATAAGACCATGTATATTGGCCCATGAAAAAAAATACAAAACAACCCTAACTACCGATGAACCAATTCATGTGGATACCCTTCGACAATTTTGGGCTAATGCTGATGTTCAGTCATAAAATAAGAAGCATTTTGGTATCATGTCTAAGGTCGGAGGGATCATTGTTCAAATTTCTCCATCATCTATATCCACAGTTTTTGCTTTGGATGACCAGGCATGTAAAACCTCTTTTGAAAAACAAGAAATTCACACAGAGTTCATTGAAAGAGGGTATGAGGGTCAACTGACAGGAGTTACAATTTTCAAACCAAAATTTCCTGCTGAAGTGAAATTCTTTTCCCATACCCTCCCGATTTGTCTCTCTACCAAGACCACCTCATTCAATGAGATACCACAAAAAGTTCAATACTTAAGATGTGCAATTTTGACAAAAACTTATTACAATCTATCCCAGGCATTGTTCTCGGACTTGGTGGCAAATGTGAATAATGTTAAAAACGGCTCAAATATTGCATTTCTTATGTATCCAAGACTTTTAAGCTATTACCTTAAAAAACAAGTGTCTCAAAAGGATTTTCAAAAAGGTGTAGATTTTCAAATAAACAGTCTTACAAATGAAACTTTTACAAGAATGATGGACAAAGAGTCAAAATTTTCAAAAACACAAACAAAGGGGGATGAGCCTGTTTTAGATGCATCAACATCTGTTGCTCAAACCTCTATTATTGAGCCCACTGTTCCTAGTGATCATGACACCACAACCGATGTTGTGAAACCCACACCAGCAAAATCGAAAAAGAAACCATCCACATCCAAAAAGCCCACCAAAATAAAACAACATAAAAGGCACCTTTGGAAGATGAGATCCCAGAGGATAACCTTGTGACAGCACAAAAGTCACAAGAAACCACTGTTGCTACTTCCTCACAACAATTGCTAAGATCTCCACCCAACCAAACTCCCCTTGAATACTCACAAAAGGATTAAGTTGCAAGCACAAGGAGATCACATCATGAGGCAGACATTTCAGTTGAAAGTCTGTTTCAAAGCCCCTCACCCAGGGCTATGTCTCTTTCAACTCCACAACCCTCCACTCCAATTCCACCTACATTTTTACCTATGCTTGATGCAATTGAAACTCAGACACTAATCAGTCCCTTTCATTCACCTGTTAAAGAGAGCACAATTCCACATATGACTGAGTCTAAGGCTACACCCCTTGAGTTTCATGAAACTCTTGGTGGTAGTTCAAGTGAAGCAGCCACTACCACTGGTGAACTAATACGTTTTCAGTTGGACAGTGTTACATCTATAAGTCTTCCTTGAAGGCAACAGCTGTTGAGGCTACAATTGTAACCTCTATTCTAGTTGGAAGTCCCCAGTACCAAGACAAATGGGCATTTGGTTTTACAAATTTGGAGAATTCTCCAATTACGGAACTAAATACAACTACCTCTGGTAGGGATTCAGATGATCTTATTAAGTTAGGTAATGAATTAAGATACAAAGAATTGACGGAGAGAATGACTTCAATGGAATCATCCATGGCTGAGATGAAAGATATGATGAAGCAGATGACGGAGCATTCTAAAAGTCAACCCTCTACTCAGCAAATTACCAATGAGCTGTGGAAATCAGTGCAACCAATCATTCAAGCTCAAAGGAATTTGGCTGATATCAACCATAACACTCATATGGAATTGATCAGGAATATGGTTGAGGCCAGATATAAGGTTACACAAGCTTACATCAAGGCCATAAGGGAACATTTGGTAAAGACTACTAGCTCTGCCCTTGCAACAGTCCTTCAAAAAGAGGTTGAGGATAATGCCAAAAGGGGGAGAATGATAAGTTGAGAAAGTTGCAACCTTCTTCACAAGCACAACCAAAGGTGCAACAGCAAAAGCCAGAGTCTGTTTCAACCAAAACTTCTGAAAGGCATCAGATGCTGTAAAAGAAAAAGGGATTGATGAGACCCTAAACAAGAAGGCTGAAAAGATTGCCTTAGAAAAGCAGAAGAAGCAAGATACACTTGAAGCCAAAGCTTTCGGCCTAATTGAACAAGAACATGCTAAGCAGATAAAAAAGGAGAATATTGGTACTTCACAAAGAAGAAAGTCAGCAAGAAGAGTTAGACAGCCAATCATCACCCCTCCTTAAACCTCTGCTGGGTCTACAAAAGGTGTATCCTCTGCTGAACCCAAAAAAAAACCCTCACCACAAAAACCACCTCTCAAGAAACAAAAGAAACCATCACCATCACCAATTCAACCAACAGATGCTGGTACAACAGATGTATCAGAAGATGTTCCACAAACCACTACTGGTACAACTGTTGTATCAGTATATGTTACCCAAACCACTGCTATGATCATTTTTCCCACACCACCAACAATTGAACCACTGCCCACACCACCAAGAATTCCATTAAGCCCACCATTACCTAAACTCAAATTCACACGCAAAAGAAAAACTTTTGTTGTGCAAGAAGATAATGAGGATATTCAACCACCAGTCCCCTTATCATCTGCCCCCATTCAAGCACCATCACCACTCTCATCATTTCCATTTAAATCCACTTCACTTCCACCCATTGCATCAGAACCATCAATCATACCACTGGCTGCTCAGTATCCTCTAGAGAGTTATGTAATCAAAGGAGAAATTGAATCATTTTATACAACAGAGGATACATCACAACTTACCTTCCCATCTCTCCTTGGTTATAGAAAGCCTAGAAACTTGGATGAATATTTGAAGCTAAAGGCTAGACAGGCTGAATATATTGGAAATGAGAAGATTAAAGGGATGGATGACAGGACTGCTCAGGGAATCTTGTCACTAGAACTTAGCAAGGTAAGCAAGATAGAAGATTATGCTAAGGACCTGAGCAAGTCCATGTTTGAGAAGCCAATTAATCTGATCTTGATAAAGAACTAAAACAGGATTACCTTGATCACTTAATGAAGCATAAACCATACAAAGAAAACAGAGCATAATTCAAATATTGGTCAATAGATGCTCTTAAAGAAGAAATTGAAAGAACTTAAAAGATGCTCAATGATCCTTCACAAAAGCCAACTCCACCAGACTGGAAGAAAGGCAAACAAATTGATCAAAACAAGGCATTGAAGCTGAAAAGAATGAGAGCAAAGCTTATTGCTGCTAATTATGGGAATGCAAGGTCTGTTGTCAGATGGTCTGAATCCAAGATTGTTGAAACATACAAGAGACTGGAACATCTAAGAGCAAAGGATCATACAGTTCCTCAAAAGCCAGTATATCCAACAGTGGTTGTTCCCCAACAGACCCTTCCATTTAAAAACCTGCCCTCAGCATCTGGCTTATCCATAGCTTCCTTGAATCAAGCAAAAAGGCAGAAGAAGATGGCTGAGGCTGATGAACAGATGTTACTATTACAGGAAACAGGGGATTAAAAACCAACTGTTGTACCACACAGATCCTGCAAGTGACAAATTCAGATAAACAGTTGCAAAACTTGTCAACATTCCTCAATAACCCAACTCATCAAGAATAACTCTTCACCTAAGAAAATCATCTGATCCAAAAATTGTAAAGTGGAACTCATCCTCAGTCACCCACAAATTAACTCTGCTCAGATCAGATGGTAGTGTTCAAAGACTAAAAATGGAGAATGCATATGGTCTGGATGCAGGTGACCTCCAAGATTTGTTTAACCTTGAACTGGAAAGGGTTTTTGAAGATATAGTCTCCATGAACTTTGAGTTACAATTCAAAGGCCAAATCAGGGAGATGTTGATGAGGAATAAAGATCAGAAATAAAGAAGTGTTTATGCATGGTACAATTGTTTCCAGCAGCATATGTAGCCAGGACACAACATTTGCAAAACCAAGCAGTACCAGCAAAACCAATTGCAGCTGGAGGTTTAAGAGCGGTTCTAACAGCAGTTGCGGGTGGAGATGTTGTTGGATCAGCAGATACGACATTGTTTCCAGCAGCATATGTAGGCAGGACACAACATGTAGCAAAGGAGATGTTGCTGGGTAAGAGACTCTTGATTTGGCTTTGGTGAAAGTTGTTGAGGCAGATGATCATGTGATCGTAGTTAATGTTTGTTGAAAGTCAAGTTGTATTGCATGTATTGATTTTTTTCAAAGTAAAGATTTTAAGTTTGTTAGTATATTCGTTTGATGTTTTACAGCTTCTGTATCGAAGTTTAATAAGCACATTTCCAACAGATATGAACATTCGAGAAAGTAATTCCCCTCTAAAAAAATATATAGTGATTCATTGTTTAATAGAATGTGGTATGAAATCTGTGTTTGCACATACTTTCAACCAGATATCACTATTTAAAATAGTAGTTCTCACTTTTTACGATGAAAGGTAGTGACTACTTTTGATTATTTGTTTAGGCTGATTATTTCTTTAGTTGTAAATCAGAGTTAAATGCATCAACACGCAAGATTTGTGAGAATAACTCATGACTATTTTAATATTAATCAAACGAAAAACTAAACTGAAAATTACAATATCGGATCGGATATAAATGAAACATGATGTCTATTTCATGACATGTAAGGCAACTTTAACATATGGATGAATTGAGTTTAATGATTGCCACATAAGACTAGGAGGTATGGGGGCAGGCTGAGGCCCGGCTAGGACCGGCGCCGGTCCCCCACACCCCCCCCCCCCATCCTTTTCCGTCGTCCCCAGCAATCCACAGCCGAACTCGCCGGCCCACTTTTCAAACAATATAGCCGTTACAACGGCTATAATTTAAAAAAAAAAAAAAAAAAAACCTTTTCCATTTTAAATATATACCCATTCTTCCTCCATATTTTATACAATTACCTCAATATTTCACCCATTCTTCTCCCATTCTCATCCATTTTTATAAAAAAAACACTCCCATTTTTATACCAATCTTTTATAAAAAAAATATCTTTTCATCCACAATGGCATCTAATTCTTGGTGGTCCTCGTCTTCTTCGGACGAAAAGGAGATGTTTTTCGCAAACGCTGTGGTAAAGGCGGCGGAGATTCTTTTGGAGGAGGAAGAGGAAGATGGCTCGTCTGAAAACGTTATTACCAGACGAATACTGATTAACAGAGACCGCGAAGGTTTGTCATTAATAAATTTTATATATTTATATATTTCCTCATATTTATATATTTTTTACGACAGGAGCGCACGAGAAATTGGTGAACGATTATTTTTCGGATGCACCCCTTTACAACGCCGACACTTTCAAACGAAGTTTCCGAATGAGTCGCCGTTTATTCACACGGATTGCTGATGATTTGGCGGGGCTAGACCCGTTTTTCACTCAACGACCCGATGCTCGGAATTATGAAGGGTTCACCACGTTACAAAAGTGTATTGCGGCCATTCGCCAACTGGCGTACGGGACAGTGGCCGACGCTTTGGACGAGTACTTACAGATGTCGGCAAGAACTGCGCGGGAATGTTTGTATCGGTTTTGCCATAATGTGGTGAAACTGTATAGCAAACAATATTTGCGGAAACCAAACGCGTATGATGTTCAACAGTTGTACCAAGCTCATGAAGCAAGGCACGGGTTTCCGGGAATGTGAGATTAAATATATTATTAATATAATATTTAATCTTTTAGCCATTATAATCATTTATATTATATTAGATCAAAATATATTAATAACCTATTAATAATTAGTTGGTAATTGTTGATGGACCATATTACCCTTATGAACTAATTAGGTTTCCTCTTGAGTGTATATATAAGGGGATTATTAGAGAGTTTAAGGGTTACACAATTTTAGTGAATCAACCAACCCTCATAACATCATATTCTCGGCTCTCTCTCCATAACCGAAACCCTCCCTTGTTTCGGTTCTATCACCATCATAACTTTACACCCTAAGGAGGAACCATATCATCCTGACAAATATGTCGAACTCAATGGCTGCATCTCTGACTGGATTCTCTGCTAGCCTGTCTGCCGTAACAGGTATGTTATTCATGTTTTCCATTATGTTTAAACAGAACTGATCAACATGTGGTATCAGAGCATATGTTGATAAATCAGTTCTGTTTTCGTATCCATTATTCTGGGATCAAAATCTGGAAAACAGAATTTTGAAAGTCTAATCATATCACGGCTGTTTTCGTTTTTAAATGTGTCGGAATCAGTGTTTTAATTAAACGGGTGCATAATCATGTCACCCGAAACCATAAAGGGCAAACTAATATCCGAAATCTGTTAACAAAAGTCTTAAAATTTAGATTTCGGAACCCAGAATTATGTTTTTATTTTTAGGGTTCATCACTTGTTTTAAGTAAAACTCGAAAATTCCTTAAATTTTGGAATATAATTTGGATTAGTGGGTGTTTTTACTGATTTTGATCTGAATTTTATCTATTAAAATATTCGAAAACTGTTAATAGACAATCAGTTATTATTTTCGAAATCTTTTGATAAGTTTAGATCAACAATAAAACAGGAAACACTATCCCACAATCCCTAAAATTTCGAGTTTTCAGTTATTATCACAATAAACAGCTATTAACAGTGGGCTCGAGACCATCAGTCTCGACTCAAGATCATCAGGTCCTTAAATCTTCACAACTCGAGACCAACAGATCTCGACTCGAGACCACAAGGTCTCGACTCGAAATCATAGGGCTTAAATCTTTATAACTCGAGACAAAGGTCTCGACTCGAGACCATAAGGTCACAACTCGAGACCATAATCTTCACAACTCGAGACCGTGGTTGCGACTCGAGACCTCATTATGACTCGAGATCTCATAAAATACAGTAGTCGAGACCATGGTTCCGACTCGAGACAAAGGTTGCGACTCGAGACCTCATAACTGACTCGAGATCTCAAAACTCAGTTCGATCCGCGCTAACAGGTGGTTTGCTATTAAATACTTGGTTTTGTTGACACTTAATTAACTAATCAGAATCAGATAATTTTTTACAAAACCAAAGTAGCTTAACTTGAATGAGCTTCTGATGTATTAATTCTGGCCAAAGCTGATTTAATACATCTATTTATTGTTCAAGTATTATAAAAGCTATGTTGAGTATGCATTACAAACGTGAAATGTCTTAATTCTGGCCAAAGCTGATTTAATTCATTTATGTTTAGCATGCTTGACAAGTGCATAACTAAAGTGATTGTCTCATTTCTGGCCAAAGCTGATTTGTCACGATTACTTTGCACACATACTTAAATGATTACACTTCTGGCCAAAGCTGATTTGTCTTCGTTTAAGTAGAATTTTACTAAGTCTATTATTTTGATGTTAGTAATATACATCATCACAGCTTCATAATTAAAATGGTCATTTTTTATGCATGCCTTAGTATAACATGCCCTTAGATCACATTAAGACTTCTTTCTTAGTATCATAACTTGCTCACCTTATTTCCACTATCAGCACCCAATTGCGGGATTCCACCTTTGACTGGTGATAACTTTGCTGAATGGAAGGATGCCCTCATGCTTACACTAGGATTGCTAGACTTCAATTATGCTCTTAGAGAGAATAAGCCAGCGGATCTTACTACTCAAAGTACTGCTGCTGATCAGATAGTTCATGAAAAATGGACTAGATGTAACCGCATGTCTCTCATGTTCATGAAGCAATCCATTCACAATGCTATTAGAGGCGCCATTCCTGATTCTGAAGATGCTAAAACCTATCTGGCTTCTGTGGAGGCTCAATTCAAAGGAACATCAAAATCACACGCTAGCACTCTTATCCTCAAGCTGGTGACGACTAAGTATGATGGGAGGAGCGGCATTCGCGAACACATCATGATGATGCATGACATGGCCAATAAGCTAAAAGGGCTAGAGATGGAAATCAGTGATGGTTTTCTTGTTCACTTCATCATCACTTCGCTTCCTTCGTCCTATGAAGCATTCAAGATAAATTACAACACTCAGAAGGACAAATGGACGATGAGTGAGCTGGTCGCTATGTGCGTACAGGAGGAAGAGCGTATGAAGATGGATCGCACAACTGATGTTGCTAACTTCACAACCTCCAACTCGAAGAAGAGGAAACACAATCATCAAAGAAAGGATGCTTCCAAAGTCCAAAAGCCCAATCCTAATACAAGTGCACCTTCCAGCTTTAAGAGCTCCTTAGGCAAACCCTATTGCAAGTTCTGTAAGAAAACATGACACAAGCAAAAGGAATGCCCTGACTTCAAGGAGTGGCTAGCTAAGAAAGGTAACGATTTTTTCATGATACTTGAGTCCTTTAATTTAAATGTTCCTGCTAATTCTTGGTGGTTTGATTCTGGTTCTATGGTTCATGTAACTAACTCTACTCGGGGATTCCTTACAATCCGGAAGCTGGGAAGAAACCAAAGAATACTTAAAGTTGGGGATGATCGGGAATTAGAAGTGAAGGCCATAGGAACATTACAATTATTTTTGAAAATTGGTTTATGTATTAAACTTTATGATACCTTATATGTTCCTGAGGTAACTCAGAACCTTGTATCAGGACCAAAGTTAGACATGGACGGTTTTGTCGTTTCTCATGGTCATCGCAAACTCTCTATTCTCTATGATTCCATTGTTTATGGTACTGGCATTCTGGATGGTGGTCTCTATAGATTAGAACTAGATGATAATTTTTCCAAATCTTTGTTGTCATATAATATTACTGAATCACTCACAAAGATGAAACAAATTCGAGACTTAGAGACTTCATCTATGTTGTGGCATCAACGTTTAGGCCACATCTCAAGAGAACGATTAAATCGTCTCGTAAAGGATGAAGTCTTACCTCCTCTCGATTTTACTGATTTTGGAACATGTGTCAAAAGTCTTAAAGGCAAAATGACATCAGCGAATAAGAAAGGTGCTACTAGGAGCTCTAATTTATTCGAACTCATTCACACTGACATTAGTGGTCCTTACCAAATCGCTGGCATAACAGGACATACTTCATTTATCACTTTCATTGATGATTATTCTCGTTACATGTACTTGTATCTTATTAAGGAAAATTTTGAATCTCTTACAACTTTTAAAGATTATAAAGCTGAAGTTGAAAAGCAATTAGATCGTCAGATTAAAGTTGTGAGATCAGATAGAGGCGATGAATATTATGGAAGACATACTGATGTGGGTTAAGCTCCTGGTCCATTTTATGAGTTTTGTAAGGGCCAGGGGATTGTGAACCAATACACCATGTCTGGTACACCTCAGCAGAACGGTGTCACTGAACGAAGAAATCGTACCCTTATGAACATGGTGCGCAATATGTTAGCCAACACTAATTTACCATTATTCCTCTGGACTGAAGCGTTAAAAGCAGCTGTTCATATACTCAATAGAGTTCCTTCTAAGTCTATACCTAAAACTCCTTATGAACTTTGGACAGGAAGGAAACCGAGTCTTAAATATATGAAAGTATGGGGCTGCATTGTTGAAGCAAAACTCTATAATTCTTTCCTAAGGAAACTTGACCCTAAAACAGTTACCTGTTTCTTTATCGGGTATCCTGATCATTCAAAGGGTTATCGTTTCTATTGTCCTTCCCATGTCACCCGTATTGTTGAAACCAAGCGTGTTGCATTCCTGGAGGATTTCAAGGTCAGTGGGAGCAGTACCAACCCTTACGAAGAATTGCAAGAAGTACAAGACGCGGGGGGGGGAGAGACTCGTCGCTTACCATTACTCCGTTTACTCCTCTTGTACCCAATGCAACAACTGCACCTGAAGCTACTGCACAAACTCCATCTCCACAATCAGAACCCATTATACCTCATAATGAAGGCACATCAAACGCTCAAAACCAAGACAACGCTAAACCCGATAATCAACTCAGGAGGTCATCTAGGCAAAGAAGGCCTACTAATTGGGATGATTATGTTACCTAGCTGACTGAAATGGATGCTGGAAAGCTCAATGATCCTACCTCTTATAATGAAGCCATTAGCAGTTATCAGTCTTCATAATGGAATAAAGCAATGATTGATGAGCTTGAATCCATGAAGAAAAATAACGTTTGGGATTTGGTAGAATTACCCAACGGTGTCAAACCTGTAGGTTGTAAATGGGTGTTCAAAACAAAACTAGATCCGAATGGGAACGTTGAACGCTACAAAGCGAGATTGGTTGCAAAGGGCTACACTCAGAAAAAGGGAATTGACTATCAAGAGACGTTTTCACCTGTCTCTCGTAAAGATTCATTAAGGATCGTTATGGCCCTAGTAGCTCATTTTGATTTAGAGCTGCATCAGATGGACGTCAAAACTCCTTTCCTTAACGGAGACTTAGACGAAGATGTTTACATGAAACAACCTGAAGGCTTTAAACCTGAAGGTCAGGAGCATCTAGTCTGTAAGTTGAAGAAATCCATTTATGGGTTAAAACAAGCATCACGTCAATGGTACCTCAAGTTTGATGAAGTCACGAAGAGACAAGGTTTTATGAAGAATCAAGTGGATCAATGCACCTACCTCAAGATGAGTGGGAGTAACTTTACTTTACTATACTTGTCCTTTACGTAGATGATATTCTATTGGCAAGTAATAGTTTAGACATGTTGCATGAGTCGAAGCGGTTACTCTCGCATAACTTCGACATGAAGGATCTCGGAGATGCTTCTTACGTTATTGGCATCGAAATTCACCGAGATAGACACAAAGGGATCTTAGGATTGTCTCAAAAGACTTACATAGATCGTGTCCTTACACGTTACAACATGCAACAGTGCAAACCCTCAGTCGCTCCAGTAGTTAAGGGAGATGTTTTCGGTTCATTCCAGTGTCCGACAACAGAGGTTGAAAAGGAGCAAATGAGCCAGATACCTTACGCGTCAATAGTCGTGAGCCTGATGTATGCTCAAGTCTGTACTCGCCCAGATATCACTTATATTGCTGGAATGCTAGGCCGTTATCAGACTAATCCTGGTCTAGATCACTGGAAAGCAGCTAAGAAGGTCCTTAGATATCTGCAAGGGACAAAAGACTATAAACTGACTTATAGAAGAAGTGATCACTTAGAAGTGGTAGGTTATTCTGATTCTGACTTTGCCAAATGAAAAGATGACAAGAAATCCACTTCGGGCTACATCTTTATGTTAGCAGGCGGACCTATCTCATGGAAGAGTCATAAACAACAGTTAACTACAACTTCCACAATGATGGCAGAATACATTGCTGTTTACAACGCAACCTGTCATGGAATGTTGCTTAGAAATCTGATCACTGGACTCAAAATCGTTAATTCCATTTCTAGACCATTGAAGCTTTACTGTGATAACTTAGCTGCCGTTAGTTTCTCGAACAGTAACAGTTTGACTGGAGCTGGTTTATATCTCGATACAAAATATTTGTTCGTACGTGAACGAGTTGAGGAAAATAATCTTTGTAATGAGTATATTAGTACTAAAGATATGCTTGCGGATCCGATGACTAAAGGTCTCCCACCTAAAGTTTTCGAAGAACATGTATCAAATATGGGACTTATTAAAGACCTTATTTAATGGCATATTGTACTAGGTTATGTTTTAATTAATAAAATTTCCTCAGTTTGATTTTGTATGTCTCTAACATATGTTCTGCCGGTGTAATGACATATAGACAAATATAAATACAAATCAGATGCTAAAGGGCTTATACATATTTTGATCGTAACTATTAGGTTTTAAATTGAGGCTATAGTATGACTAATGGGGGTCCTGAGTCGAATGATGATTCAACGGCTGTATTTCTCTGCTATAGTTCTTGGTTTAAGGCTAAAATGAGTGTTAACTCCTGGCCAGGCTCATCTAATACTCATGATAAATGATTACTCGGCTAAGTAGGAGAATGTGAGATTAAATATATTATTAATATAATATTTAATCTTTTAGCCATTATAATCATTTATATTATATTAGATCAAAATATATTAATAACCTATTAATAATTAGTTGGTAATTGTTGATGGACCATATTACCCTTATTAACTAATTAGGTTTCCTCTTGGGTGTATATATAAGGGGATTATTAGAGAGTTTAAGGGTTACACAATTTTAGTGAATCAACCAACCCTCATAACATCATATTCTCGGCTCTCTCTCCATAACCGAAACCCTCCCTTGTTTCGGTTCTATCACCATCATAACTTTACACCCTAAGGAGGAACCAGATCATCCTGACAAATATGTCGAACTCAATGGCTGCATCTCTGACTGGATTCTCTGCTGGCCTGTCTGCCGTAACAGGTATGTTATTCATGTTTTCCATTATGTTTAAACAGAACTGATCAACAGGGAATGCTTGGTAGCATTGATTGTATGCATTGGGCGTGACATAACTGCCCGACTGCGTGGCGAGGCCAATACACGCGAGGTGATCACGGCTATCCAACCTTAATACTTGAGGTCGTGGCGTCACAAGATTTGTGGATCTGACATTCTTTCTTTGGGCTCCCTGGTTCACTCAACGACCTCAACGTGCTATATCAATCGACGATCTTTAGCGATGTCGTTAATGGAATTGGTCCGGACACCCGTTTTACAGTTTCAGGGGTTGAGTATAGACGCGGGTATTATCTTGCTGACGGAATATATCCGTCTTGGTCTACAATTGTCAAGACTATTTCATTTCCCGAGGACGAAAAAAGGAAAAAATTCGCCAAGCGTCAAGAAGCTGCAAGAAAAGACATCGAACGTTGTTTTGGTGTTTTAAAAAAAAGGGGCCGTCCTTGAACAACCGGCACGTGCGTTCACACCGAAGAGGTTGCGTCTTTGTATGTACGCTTGCATTTTGCTCCATAACATGATTATTGAAGACGAAGGTCGGGCGATTTGTGAGTATGATGAGAATGTATCTTACGGGAATATTGTCCCGGTAGATCCGACGCAACATGATTTAAACTCCTTCGCGCTAACCAACGACTTCACGCATGCAAACCTTCAACAGGATTTGGTAGAACATATATGGAACAACGTAAACGTCGGGGACGGTGACGGAGATGAAGACGAAGACGAGTAGTGTAATTTTTTATTTTTAGGAAATGTAATTTTTTTTCGGAAATGTTTTTTTTTATTTTTAGGAAATGTAATTTTTTTTATGTTATGAAATGAATTTATTTATGTTGTTTTATGTTGTATTTTTTAATTTTTATAAAGTTTTTATTAAGTTAATAAAAAAACTTAGAAAATTATAAAATAATAAGGTGGGGTAGCCCCATCCTCCACCCCCCTCAATAGTGAAGGAGGCCCATCCCCCACGAGCCGGTGATGTGGCGCCTACGTGGCGGCCCATCCTCGTGGGGATGGGCCTCACCATACCCTTTAGTCTAAGTAGTCCATGTGATCAAAACTTTGGTTTTTGACATATAAGTAGTCTACGTAAAACAGAGACGATTACAGACTAATGGTAGGTAGACGGGCAACAAGCTGCGCCGCTACCCACTTCTGAATAGCAAACCTCACCCTACTAAACACAAAATTCTGCCCCTTAACATGTGCGGTGTTACTACTTACCACCTATACACCTATGACCTATCTATACTTTCTATTAAAATGTGGTATGCATGAATTTCTAAAACCACCCGTGTTTGCATACGGGTATCACTACTTGTTCTATATAAAAACTTCTTTTAGAATCCTCAAAACCGGTTAACTAATGGGTTGTGACCGGACTGAAAAACCAAGTACTCAAACTGAAAACGCAAAGTACTCCCATTTTCCAAAATGGACAGCTCCTAGCCTCATAGAGCACACATATATAACTGGGATATTCATTTTGGTTTGGTTTAACTTTAAAGACACTTGATGATATTCCATTTCTTGGGCCTGTCGTTGAACTGTGACCCAATCCAGTTCAGCCCGTGAATTTAGGGACCTTAATATAAGGGGATCCAGGGTGGGGGAATCTTTCCCCGTTATATTTGTTTTGCGCGCATGATGGAAACAAACAAACCACCGCCAGTTCGCCACCAACAAACTTTAACGCGTGATAAATAATTTCCGTGATAAAATTGACGCGTGATAAATGGAAGGATGTGAGGGGTGTGAGGGTTTATTGTTGGGTGTTGTGAGTAATGGACATTTCCACTAAAAAAAGTTGTGAGTGATGAAATAATGGTTGATGACATGGCAGAAATTGATTGGATGTTGTGAGTGATAACCACCCCTACCCCCTTCCCCCTTAGGAAGGGCATTTCACCAGCTTTCTATCCCTCTCTATGTTACATGCTCCCTAAACTCTCATATGTAGAGATATATCACTCATACATGAGATACAAATATCTAGAAAGAATTACACAAACTTATGGATAGTATTTGTGATAAGTTCACATTACGGTTTCGGAAACTTCATATTTATGGCCCTAGAAAATGACTATTATACCCCTGTAAATACTTAAAAAAAATCCCTAATTGATCTGCAGGTCCTCCCAAGAGTTATAGGGAAGGAGAGAGAGGGAGAGAGAGAGAGGGGGGTCACTTAAGATTGGTGATAGGAGGAGCATTGTGGTCGTCAGATGGTCACCGCCACGTTGCAATGGTTGACAAACAAGAAGACCTCCTGTTCTCTGTTTTCCTAATTTAATTTGTTTTTCCTTCTTATTAGTTTTTTTAATCATTTTTGTTTTTAATAACAAAGGGTAAAATAGTCATTTCACAAAGAGTCATCTTATCCCAAGTTAAACAGACCAAATGCGTTACAAGTTAGTGAACCCAATACAAATAAGCTCCCAAGATTCTAAGAAAAATCTACATACATTGAGGATATAAACTGTACTTCGATTAATTTAATTATGACGCAACGATAGTTGCATGGTAAAGATTTCGTTTTTTGGTCATGTAGACCGGGATCGAAACCTAGCAGCCATGATTTCTTTTTTATTATGTTGATTCCAAAATCTTATGACAGGTTTTGGATAAGTGCAAGATGATATTTGGGCAGGTTTTATTATTCTGTTTCTCCTCCTAATGGTATCATTTTCCATTAATTTTCTGTTTTCCTATATTTTTTAATGTAACCCGCAGTAACCCCTTTTGGAATATTAGCACATAAGAGAATGGATCTTGATTTCAGGTAATCATGCATTGATCTTTTCATGCTCTTTAATTTTTGAAGCCATTGTAAATCAGAGGTTTAACTACTGCTCGAGGATTAGTTGTTGCTTCTATACCAAAGGGTCTCAAACTGTACAATGGGATTAGTTGTTTGTTGATTATTTAGTTGATAATTGTTTATATTTAGTTGTTCGTTTGTTACTTGTTTACATGTATCTATCTATATGTACAGCTTTAGTGTATCTTTCCTGTGTTTTTCTACAAGTTATTATTAGTTAACAAGCCCTGCACACATTCTATTACAATGTCTGAGCATGTTGAATTATGTAACATTTAAAGTATAGGATAAGTTGGACCCTTAGGTATAGAGTGAGAACCAAAGGTCTATCTTATATGCATATTACAAAGTCATTTCTTTATGTTTTTTATCGTCTGCATGACACGAAAAAATAAATATGAAAAACAAAAAAAAAAGTTAATATACACTTTTAATTGTCATGATATGTCAAAATTATCGATGCACATATATTCAGCAAAGTGAAGTAGCACCTGTATGTAAACTAAACAGCATACTTTTCACTCTTCAGCATTGATTCCGAAAATTCGAACCTTATGCATGTGAGGAAACTTGGCAATGACTAGCACAAAAACGGCCACCGTGTTGAAGAACAGCATCGGGTTCTCATAGTCCGTTGTATGGGATGCTATCAAGTACCTGTACAAATGATGATGTCAACTTAAATAGTTGAATGAAATCATCATCATATATCGTTTCTTTTGCAAGACACGTGCTACAATTATACAGAAAGAAGAGTATGCACTATGATAAATTTAATAATATGTGAAGATAGTGATGCTGATATGAACTTGGAACACTGCTTATAGGTTTAACAAAACGAAGGGAACTTACAGGACTACAGGTACAACAGTAAGAAACTTCCTGTTGCGAGTGAGCTGCTTGCCACTATCAATTTGCTCCCACCAAGTCAACCTGTTGTAGATTCCCTGATCATCGGCAAAAGGTGTTCCCTTTTTCCAGTGAAAGAAGTGATACGTAATCTGAAGCAACAAAAAAAATAGAGTAACACTTCAATTAATATAAAAACCAAATGTTACACATATGCAAGATTGCAAGCAACAGATAACGGGTCATAACAAACTGGCTAGCATCCTCAAAGGTCCTTTGTCGACCACTCGACCTTATCAGAAGATAGATAGCAATGGTTAAGTAATGTGTTCATGCACAACAATTACACATAAACACGAGTCTGTTTTAAGGTCTTGGCGCATAAGATATAGGGATGAGCATTTGGTACTGGGTACCGGTAAAATTCCGAATTTTACCTTCAAATACCGGTCCCGTACCGATACCGAACTGTACCGTACCGAATATTTCAGTACAGGTACCCAGTTTTGGCGAATTTCGGTATCGGTATTTTCTGTACTAGTACCGGTTCGGTACGGTAGCGGTACCACGCTTGTCCCTAATAAGATATAGCTTACTCAAGCTTCGGGAGTAAAGCAAACAAGTGTTTGGTCCTTGATGACAACCTAAGTTAATCATATTGTATGTGGCATATAAACATGTGTACAGACTACAGATTCTCATCAATATGCACCAGAATCCCCAAGTACAGAGTCATATTTCTAAACCCTAGAACTAACTAGATAAGGTAAATACAGATAAAATTGAGCCGCATAACCAAGTGATGATGTATCTAAACCTAAGTTAGATCGCAAAGAAGCATACGAGAGCGTGAGAGAGATTAACGGTGGTCCAAGCGATGCCAGGGGAGCAGGCGGTGACGGCGAGTACAAGAAGCCAAGCGAAGAATAAGATGAGTATGTAGGTGGTCCAGACGCCGGGATACATGAACCACTCGGTGTTTCGGTTGAGATCCGTCGGTGGCTCTGCTTGCACATACAAGTTGGCCATGAATAACGTGATTGTGAAGGTGGTTGTGTGGAGTGAAGATATGATGGTTTGTTTGTTTGTTTGTTGGTTGGCGATGGTGGTAAGGTAATGATGAGCTAAGTTAAGACGTGTGTGTGAAACCAGCCAAAGATAAGTTCAATACTTATCGGATAATATATCAATCATCATCATCATCATCATCAATAATCACTAAATATAAATCGCCTGGTCTTTTCGCACACGTCCTTAGTCTATTTAAACACCTCAAAGCGCCCCGCTATGGCCAAAGTGGGGCGCTTTGGTGTAAAGTCAACAGACAAGGTCTGACAGGTTCAGTCCTTGTCTGTTGACTTTACACCAAAGCGCCCCGCTTTGGCCTAAGCTTGGCGCTTTGGTTTTTTTTTTTTTCCCAAAGCGCCCCGCTTTGGCCTAAGCTCGGCGCTTTGGTGTTTTTTTTTTTTTTTTTTACATTTTGGGCGTATTTTTGACTGGTGACTGGTCTACGTTTAAGTTCAAATTTTACATTTTTGGTCCAAATTTTACAATATTTAATTTGTTTGTACACATATATCTAAAGGTGAAGTCACATGTCAATATTTAATTTGTTGAGGCATCTCACTGTCGCGTACAACCCTTTCCAACTCTTTGACTAGTCCCATCCATGCTATAGTATACATTTAGCAGTTCTTGTGGGCTCCACAATGCCACTTGTCACAATGAAATATAGTATACATTAGGGTGTAGGGAGTGGTTAGGGTCTTTTTTAAATTTTTTGTAAGTTTTTCCTCTTAGGTCAAAGCGCAGCGCTTAGGGCCTTTTTTAAAATTTTTAAAATTGTTTTTAATTCACAAAATAAGATTTGGGGTGTTTGAACTTCTTATTTAGATATTTAATATTTTTTGCACTCGTGATAATCTAGAAAAAAAAAATTATCACACTCGTGATAAAAAGGAAATATTTACACGTACATATTTAATATTTTTTGGCATTCAAACTTGATATATGGCATACAGAAAAGACATAATTATTTATTGCTGCAATAGCCGGTCTATGTCTAGTCTACTACCATATCAAATCACATTTGATTGATTAAAGCTGGGCGAGGGCTAGGGCTAGTGTAAGCTGGCAAACAAAAAGAATTAAAAATTAGATAAAATGTGTTAACTAAATTAGATAAAAATTTTATATATACATAGATAGATTCAGAGAGAGATAGAGTAAAGAGTAAACTGGAGTATGTATTTTTTTTAATACCGAAGCTATTAATGTATCACCTGGTGGTTGCGGTTGTGTTCGTCGACGATGGACATTTCATATATGTAGAGCTTGGAGGATGTTATCCAATGCCTCCCCCAAACCTACTCTGGACAGCGAACAGAACAGAGCGCGCAGCAGCCTGGCATACATTATACAGGGATCAGATCAATGCGTACGAAATGCTTACGTATCGTCCCCCTGACCTTAATGTAACCCCATATGTTCAAGATGTATGTTAAATGTGTTTAATAATAATCACGTTAATTCTTTTACAATCCAAGAGTACGTTTGTGTTTGTTCAATATATGCGTTACATCACGTTAAAAACCGAATGTCACCGACACGACCCAATCAGATTCAATACGCACTTGTACGACCCAAAATGACAATATACATCATAATACTACAATTAATGAAAAAATACGTCATGTACATGTACGGTAGGCGGCTGATACACATAAAACTACTCATATGAGTACTTGTGCTTTCAAAACAAAATGATACGATATAATGGAATACGACATCACACGTAACCGATTTGATCCGGAACTTGCAGTATAGTCCATATATATTAAAAAATGATGTATAATGGAAAAAGCGTAAAATTTAGACTATTATCGACGCGTTTGTGAATTAAAAACAATTTTAAAAATTTTAAAAAAGGCCCTAAGCGCTGCGCTTTGACCTAAGAGGGGCGCTTTGCCCCAAAATGTAAAAAAAAAAAAAAAACCAAAGCGCCGAGCTTAGGCCAAAGCGGGGCGCTTTGATGTAAAGCAACAGACAAGGTCTGACCGGTTCAGACCTTGTCTGTTGACTTTACACCAAAGCGCCCCTCTTTGGCCATAGCGGGGCGCTTTGGGGTGTGAAAATAATTTTGGCCGTGTGTGAATAGCATGACCCATATAAATATATAGGTTTCCTTGTATATGGTTGAGCTATATTAGGCTATAGGGTGTGGGGTCATGGTTGGGTGATGATTTACTACATAAGTCAATTATTTATGCCCTACCACCCCCTCATTAAATCACGATGGTTTGCGTGGATTAAACCACGATAACCACGTCCCCCTTTTTTTCCATTATTCACGCAAACCCTAACCCCAACATCAAGAAGAACGATAACGATAGCAGCAGCAAATTCTTTTCCTTTGTTTATGATAATCAGGTACATGATCGTAATCTGCACTGATCGTAATCTGCATACAAGTGACGAATTGAAAAGTATTGTTGTTTAATCTCGATGTTGTAGATTTAATTTGCCGTAAACGACTGAAGTTTGAGTTCAATTTGACTTTCGTATGTTTTAATTTGTAGAAATTAGGTTTTTAATAAAGTTGATTTGATTATTTGTGTGAAATGTTATATTAACATGACGGATTTTGAAGTAATTATTGTGTTTCAACTTGCAGTTTTGAATTTGGTTCTTTATTTGCACTTAGCATTAGTTGTTATTAGCATCTTCATTGATATGTGTGCTTGAATGAAGTTGGTGTATATAGATTCAGATAACTGTGAGTTTTGATTCTATTTTACTTGTTTGATCATATTGATTTAGACTTTGATCATATTGATTTAGACTTTGATCATATTGAATGAAGTTGTGGTGTATTAGACTTTGATCATATTGATTGATGTTCGTTTTTTATGATTTATGCAATTCTGTTTATGTGTGTGTGTCATTAAGCTATAGTTAATACTACCATGGATCCAAGCAACCCGAACAACACAAACAACCCGAACAACCCGCCACAAACCCCATGGACAACACCCGTTGATCCGGTGTGGGCGACTCCACAATTTTCGTTTACAAGCTACAATCAAGTTCCTAATGCGTTCAACCAACTCCCTTAAACCCCGACTCCTAACGCGTTCACGCAACTCTCTCAAACCCCGAATCTTAACGCGTTCACGCAACTCCCTCAAACCCCGCAACCTACTAGTTTATTTCAACATCAACAAATCCAATTTCAACTACAATATCAGCAACAACTTAAAACGTTCCAACAAAGCCAAAGTCGGCATATTCATACGAAAGTCTAATCGCAACCGACACCCGATACCCATTCGTTAAACGATTTGGATGACATTGACGTTGTACCCGAAACCCAACCTCAAAGTTCTAAGAAAACATCTAAAAAAGCATTCAAAAAGGCCGAAACAAGACAATTTAACCACCGATAGAGGTCAAACTTGGACATCGATCGAAGAGATGGTGTTGGCAAGGGCCTGGACCAATACGTCTACGTGTCCGAGCGTAGGTATGTTATATGTCACGCCCTCGAATTTCCACATGCGGAGTTCTACCGCGAGGCACGTGACAAACTAGGATCACAGTCATTAGTCATATTGAAGGACCACTATATGAGTTTAAAATTTTCCTGTTTGTTCATTCATGAGAAAACACTGTTTATACAATTGAGTTGCGGAAGCGTAAGTAATTACAAAACCAAAATAGCTAATGTAATTAAAGGTAAGTCCAAATTGTTTGATAAAATCAATGCGACTCCAATGCATCCTAGTCCTGTCGTGTGCTACCTTAACAACCCAAGAAAGACATGCAAGAACAAGTGTCAACACATAATGATGAGTGAGTTCACAGGTTTTTGGATACAGTTATAAAGTAGGTTATTTCTCAAGAATATTCCACTGTTTCAAACCCGAAACAGTAATTTGCAGTGTTTAGCAGTTATTTGTTAAATTTGTAGGTAGCTAACCTAAGTCATGTCAACAAAGTGTTCGATCTGAAGCTGATGTTGTTGCCCCTGTTGTGCCAGGTCTATCACCAACCATGGCTAAGTGTTAGGCAAGTTCTACATCCGTGACCATCAACGTTCGGTCTAACTGGCGCGACCAGCACGAGTGGGGCTTGTCGGGCCCAGTAGTACTACCAAAAATTCCCTCGTTATAATCCAATACTAACGGCATCGTAAGTTTTAAGAGGACTGACATGTGATATAATGCTTCTTTGTGACCATAACTAATATAACAAAAACTCTAACAGGTGTGACGTTACCTTACCGTAAAGTTATGACATTACTTTACCGTAATGTAGTGCATGCTTTCTCCCCCTGTGTTTTAAAAACATTTAAAAAAAATGGGGGCCATGAACTCACCTTTGTTTTGCTCGGTGTGACTTAAACGAATTACGAGCTGATGTGGTCAACCACTTCCTATTATGGTTACCATTAGGTTTGTTAGTGTGTCTTTTTACTTGGTTTTGTATTAATGACTTTAATAACTAGTTGCTTATGTTGAAGGTGATCTTTCCTTATCGTTTGTCCGTGGTGTCTTGGCATTATTTTACTGTCTATATAAAATAAAAGATTTTCACCATTCATATCTCCACGGTCTATATGGAGGTATGTTGGCTACCTGGTCGCGGGTTAAGGGAACGGTTTGGTAAAGGTCTTGCCATTGTTCAGCGTTTAGAGGTCCTGCAATGGACATGGGTCAAATTTAGTAGGACCTCCTTCAATACTTAACGGTATTGGATGGCGGGGGTCCAAACTCTTTGATCCCCTCATAAGTTAACTACTATTAATACTATAACCCGGCTATTTAGGACTGTATCCCTGCTGACTCAGACTACTTAGTCGAGGGTAACGTCACCTCCAAAAGAGGGGCCTACCATAATTTGCATTAATAACTTAATTAATTATCTTCCAATAATTCACCCTTTTAGGATTGTATCCTTGCTGACTCAAACTACTGGGGTAAGGGTAACGTCACCTTCAAAAGAGGGGCCTACTACAATAACTAAGATAATATCTTAAAATAGTGCAAAAGTGCGGAAATAATCAAAGGTTACACTAGATACGAGTCGGAACCAAGTGATTCATCTTGTCTATCTGTTTTTCTTTTTATTTTCAGCATTTTAGTTAGTTTTTATTTTTCTTAGTTTAAAACATTTTTTCTAAACTTTTTATTTTTGATTAGACGTTGAGGATAAACCGGTATTAAAAGCTCTTGTGTCCTTGGACGACCTCGGTATCTTACCAACACTATACTACGCCCACGATGGGTGCACTTGCCCATATGTGTGTTTAGTGTTAGTAAAATATCGTGTTTTATAAATTTAAAACTTGGCTAAAAATAAGTGTTAAAGGGGCTTAAAATATACACCTAATATATATAACACTTCACACGCATCAGTTAGTTATCTAGTTATTTCTAATTTTAAAAAGGGGATAACAAGCTTGAATTAGAACAATTGGCTAATTTAGCTAACACACACACTCTCGCAAGCTCTCAACAGTTCATTTGGCGATTTCATACACATTGCACTATAGTGATCCTTGTAACAAGCTTGTTATCATCCCGAGTTGTAACAATCATTTGTTTTATTATAGTTGGTGATTGGTAGTTTCCATCACCCGGGGTTTTTTATGCCGGAGATCAACTATTGATCAAGGGCTTTTTCCTCGTATAAATCCTTGTGTCACTTGTTCATTTCATTTGCAAGTTTGTTCATACATTTGTTCATTGTTTCAAGCATCATTCCTCACAACAAAGATTTGGTTGCATTATCCTAGCTTGATTTTTGACAAAAACACTGTTCATCTGTAATATATGGGAACACTGTTCACCTCTTATAAATTTTTTAATATTTTTGAAAATGGTTGTGAGTGGAGGAGAATAAAATATAATGATAAAAGTATAAAAATATTATTTAATTGAAAAAGAAAGAGAAAAAGTAGTGATTTTTAGTGTAATTATATGAATATGAGATAAAGAATTCATTATGAATGCTCTTATAAAAGCCTTTCATCCTTTGAGTTTTGTTATACTTTCTTATAAAAGTCTTTCAATCATTAGAGATTAGAGCATTCATAATAACATCTCCATATTTATGTGAGTGGATTTCTTATATTATATGGAGGTGTTGTTCCTTATACTGTGTAAAGTGGTTATAAGTGGAGAAAAGATAATATATTTTATCGATAAATTTGGTAAGATAATATTCTCTCTCTGTAATTATTTGATAATTTTTCAAGAGTTAAACACTATTTTAGTCCTTCTGCTTAAAATATCTATCTCAGTCCAAACAATTAATTTTTTTACTTTTTTAATTCAATAGTTTGGTTTTCATATCAATTTTGGTTCAGTTTACTAACTTCATCAAACTTTTATCTTAATTTCTCATGAAAAGACCAAATTACCCTTAGAACATTTTTAAACTAATATTTTATTTTCTATACTAATAAATGAAATTGTTTGACACATGTCACTCTCTAGTTCTTTCTTACATGTCACTCTTTATTGTCTTCTCACTTTTAAACAATATTTTATTTTTCTATACTAAGGCTACAGGGCGTGGTATAATGCCCATATGGGCATTATCACGCCAATTCAGCGCACGTCACACAGAGGGCTTTAAAGCTCATTCCTTTAACTTGCATGTAATGGTTTAAAGCCCCCATCATCATTACCTAATTTTGTTTTATTTATATATTTTTATTTTTAAATTATATGTCAATTTTAATAACTAGAAAAACTAAAAAAAACATACTTTCATTAAAATAAAATAAAACATTACAAAGTCCTAAAAAATGCAAAGTTAAAAAATAAAGTACTAGAAAATAAAAACTATATATATTTCACTTGAATTTGTGCCTTACGAGCCTCCAAAATGACTCGGTCCTCCTTAGCTAGATGTGAAAAGTCTTTCGCGAGAAATTCCATGTCTTTCTAGATTTGTTTATCCATTTTTAGTTCTTGCTCCTTTAGAGAAGCTTGTTGAGTCTATTGTCGAACTCGTCCAACCTTGACGGGCCATCCGATGGCGTTGAAGAAGACGTGTCCTTCGCTCGTGCAGCTGCCTTACTTCTATCCCTACCATTTGGCCGTGGCAGCTCTTGCGGTTGTGCAAATTCGTCGAAGTCATCGTTTAGATTAATAGTTGTACGAGCATCGGACTCAGATGGTTCGGTAGTGGATGTTGATTTGGACCGTTTTGACCTATGGGCGGTTGGGTCAAACGGCAGTACAAGATGCCACTTGGGAGATTTGCGAAGAAGCTCCCACAAAGGTATCATCGTAAACGGATGCCCATGATGCAATCTATAGTCGTTGTGGGCCGAGGTCATAACGTCCACGTCGCTCGAACCGCTTCTTCTTCTAACATTGTTGGCGTAATGATTATATAAATTTTTGAGCGACGGATAATATCCAAGCTCTGATCAGAAAATTGTGTCTATTTTCATCTAGAGGTTTAGTGAAAATATCAGCAAATTGATTTTCTGTTGGAACAAAATACATTTCTATTTTACCTTTTTCAACATGATCTTTTATGAAGTGGTATATGACAACAATGTGTTTTGTTCTTGAGTGATGCACTGGATTTGAGGTTATTGCAATGGCACTCATAGAATCACACAAAATTGGAATTTTTGTTAGATTCACTTCATAATCTTGTAGTTGAGTTTGCATCCACAGAACTTGTGAACAACAGCTTGCTGCTGCTACATATTCTGATTCTGCTGTGGATGTGGCAACACAGTTTTGCTTTTTGCTTGCCCAACACACTAATTTTTCTCCCAGTATTTGACAGGCACCAGATGTTCTTTTTCTGTCAAGTTTGCATCCTGCATGGTCTGCATCTGTGTATGCAATTAGTTCTAAATTTGTGTTCTTAGGATACGATTGGCCAAGAATTGAAGTTCCGTTTAGATATTTAAAAACTCTTTTGACAGCTTTCATGTGGGACTCTTTGGGATTACATTGATACCTTGCCGGTCTCTTCGATAATGGTCTTCTTGCTCGTTGTTGGGATTTTTTTGTGCACTTTGCCAAAACGGATGGTTTGGATCCCACACGTTTTGGTTGTTGGGAAACATTGTGTGATTATGAAAAAAAGTGTAGAGATTTGGTATAAAGAGTAGAGGTAGAAGGGATGAAAATTATGGAAAATAGTTGGGTATTTATAGGTAAATTATAAAGTTTAAAATTAATTTTTTTAGAATGTTACTGTTCATCACGGTCATTTTGACCATTCTCACATCGATTCACTCAAAATTTGCTTGTTAACGTGCTGGTGGAAGGGCCATGGCGCCCCCCCTTTAACCGCGGCGGTGTGGTCGATGGCGCCCCGGGGCGCTATAGTGGCGGGGTGGCGTTAAGCCACACCCCCTGGCCTAATAGCTGAATTTTATACAAAAATAAAACTGCAACTGAACACACGTAACACATATGCTCCAATCAAGAACCACTGTAAAAGAACTTACATTTACTTGATTTTTCTAAACATAATCTGCTTTTTAGTTAAACATTAGCAAACTCATAATGTACTTTACCCACTTTTGTTACAACAAATATATTCATCTGAATGGGCTGACTGGGCTTGAACTTAGAAATGAATACATGAGATAGCAAAATAAAAGCACAAAATCATAAATCTCAGATTTAGAACAGGGTTCTTGATATCCATATATGAATAATCTTTCTTGAAAGACGTGTATAATATACGCAGTTGTACATGTTTTTTTATCTTTAGTGTAAATAAATATACCAGAAATAACATTTTGAGCCATGGAATGAATGTCAAAATTTAAATTCACCTACTATAATTTAATTGAAAGTTTGGAACAAAGGAAGTAAATATTAAAACATGAATACCCAATCAAACCTTAATATACCCACTACAATTTTTTTTTACTACAATTTTTTTATAAAAGTTTAAAATACGGACAAGTTAGTAAAATTAAAAACACCTTATTTCAACAGGTTGTTACAACCAAAGGAATCAACTCTACCTAACAATTTGTGAAAACAAAGCAATAAAAAATCAATCATTGATACGCAATGAAGAGAACATATCTGCCCCAAATTCACCAGCAAACAATCAAATCGAATGGACCAGAAAAACCCTAAATCGTACATCAAATTGAATATGAACTATAAACAAATCTAACCATAAACATTAGGAACGTAATCGATGAGAATCACGGTGGCAGGTTTTGAATGTGAAAATTTGTTGATCATAAAAACCAAGGGTTGAAGATTGAATGTTAATCACTCAGAAAATCAAGAGAGAAATCGTAATCTAACCTTATTGTTGAAGATTTTCAGGCGACGATTAGGGATGGAAAAGAGAGCTACGCGCGATGGATCTTGGAAACCCTAGGTTTTGAAGAGAACGAAATGTATTGAGGCGGGTTATAACCTTTATATACGTAATAGACTTTTGACCCGAATAGCTTAAATGGGTCTGCATGACCCGAACACCAAAGGGAGTGGTTTAGGCGGGAAAAGCTAATATAGAGGCTTTAGATGGATGCCATGTGTCCCCTAGGTATGGACTTTATTAGGTGACATAGATATAGATGTCATCAAAAAGCTTTGAAATTTGTAAATATTACCAACCTTTTTATTTATATATGATGTTTTTGTCAAACATGTTTTTTATGTCTATCATATTTTCACGTGTTAAATGTATTTACTTATATCTTCTTAAAAACTACTAATTATTTTCGATCACTCAAAAAAGTTCAAATCATAAAACTTTAATTCATATCTCAGGGTGGAAGGGCATCCAAGGGTACTACCCTAGCCACGTCCAATCCTAAGTTGTCATATCAATTCTACACCTAAATACCCTAGAACCACCAAAACACTGGTTGCACCTAGAGGTGGCAAAATGGACCCAACTAAGAAAGTTTGGGTTTATTTGGGTGCAAAAAAACTAAGCAATGGGTTAAGTTGGGTAAGACTTTATAGTTAACGGGTCAGGATGGGTAAATTTAAAAATGAAAGAAAAACCCAATGGGTCAGAATGGGCCAAGATAATAAAAGGAGTGGGTGACAATGGACTCATTTGAAACCCAAAATAGAAAGAATTGAACACAACGTTAATTGGGGATTAGGTTCTTCAATTACTAAACATCAAACCCTAATTCACAACAAATCTGTCCATCCTGTGATCGAATTCGCAAAATCATCAAATCATTCCGGTGAATTCCCTAAGAAGTTCAAGTGAAGCCCATACAACATCCTTTCAATCTCTCCAAACAAATTAACCGGTGTTCTCCGGTACGGTGGCCGGCGGCGGCGACAAGAAGTATCGATCTGAATTCTGAACATCAAATACTTGTTTTAATTGCTCACAGCAAACATCAGGTCAGATCTATGTAACTTTTTTGTTGGGTTGTAACTTGTAATTGATGAGATTTAATATATACTTGACGAATTCATTAAGGATGTATTCTGGGTTTCTTTCTTTTTGGTTAAAATTTTGTTCTTTTTCAAGTAATTGTTACAATTTATGTTGAATTTATGCTGAAAAGTGTTTATTATTAGTAGTGCCCGTAAGGTGTTTGTTGAAATGCCCAAGTGAGTTTTGATCCTAAATTAGATATTTTTTTTATGAAATACAACAATCTTTAGCACAAATGCAAGATCAAGAGAAATTATTATTTAGCACACTACTACAATCTTATGTACAGATTGCTAGTACAAATTAATAAGTTAAGTAACCTTTAGGAAGTATAAAGTAATTAACTGCTATAACTGGTAGTGTTAAAGCTTTGGGGATGTTTGTTTTGCAACAAAGTGACAAATACAGTAGGTTGAATACGCAAGATATTGCAAATTTTGATCACTTAATTTTTTTTTATTTTTTTCGTTTTTTAAATTTTTTTTAATTTTTTCGTTTTTTTTTAATTTTTTTAATTCTTTTCGTTTATTTATTTATTTTTTAAAATTTTTTTCATTTTTTTATTGTTTTTTTAATATTTTTTATATTTTTTTTCATTTTTTATTATTATTGATTTATTCTCAACCCATCCTGATCCAAACCCATCCTGGCCCAAACCCATTCTGACCTTCTTTTTTCTTTTACCCATCTTAACCCAAACCCATTCTAACCCAAACCCATCCTGACCCAACAACCAATCCAATCCACCCCATCCATTTTGCCACCTCTAGTTGCACCTAACCACAAGAACCCTAGAACCATTGACCCCACCTTTTTACTCCATCCACCAGCCACACACTATTCAAGAGATCAACCCCACCTCATCAAACCACTTCTCTCCAAGCCATCACGGCAAACCTTTGCCTTGTAAACTACCCTAATCCGAACCCTAGGGGGTGGCGGCGGTGTTGCCGCACTACAACGAACCCGTGAGCCCCCCCCCCCCCCCCCCCCAATAACTAAAAGGGTCATTCAATAGGATTTCCTCTTGTCTTCTTAGACGATTTGGAAAGCTCACAGTAATCTTATTTTCAACCATAAAAGACCAACGGTTGGTGGTGGTGTGGAGGAAGTCAAGTCCATCGGCTTTCTTTGGCTAAAGAATCAGGCTAAGCAATAGGGTCATTCAAAGGGTCATTCAATAGGATTTCCTCTTGTCTTCTTAGACGATTTGGAAAGCTCACAGTAATCTTATTTTCAACCATAAAAGACCAACGGTTGGTGGTGGTGTGGAGGAAGTCAAGTCCATCGGCTTTCTTTGGCTAAAGAATCAGGCTAAGCTTGTCGGTTTGGATGAATTGAGTTGGGGTTGTTTTGATTTTCTTGTCGTTTTCGCTAGCTCGTTTTTTTTTGTTATATTTGTTGTTTTGTTTCTCAAGCTCCTTGCTAGTTGGTTCATTAAGGCCATTAAAAAAACTAAAAGAATAACTTGATGTAACACGACATGTAACTAAACCCTAAACCTACAACATTTTATCTTCTTTCTATCATCACCCATCACAAATCCAACCAATACCATGCCCATTCAAAACCCCCTTTCAATGTTCCATTTTTTGTCTCATGCCATGCTACAGATAACTTTACAGCTTTTTCTACACACCTTTGGAAGCCTTTCCCTTTTTCTTTTTCTTTTCCTTTATTTTTAATACAATCAAACATATTACTTTTTTGCCATTGGTATAACCTTCAAACTCCCAAACACCCATCACCCTGTAGTACTGTTTCTGGCAGTTAAAACAATAACAAGACATCACAAAAGCATTCATTTTAAGGACACACATTTGCTTTCTTGTTCCTTCACCTTTGCTGTTTGTGCTTTTCCATCCAAACCTCATCAAAGTTTCTTTCCCAAAGCACTTATTACAAGTGGGGTTTTGTGGGTTTTACATTCCCTGATAACTGGAAGAAAAGGAAGACATTTTGTTCATTTTTTGCAGAATTAGAGCTCAGAGATACAAGGGGTTGGTAAAAAGCAGATTTTTGTATAAAATGGGAACAATGCAGAGGGATTCAGTCATTAACAATGTGCTCAAGAATCTTTGCTCTTCTTATGGATGGTCTTATGGTGTTTTCTGGAGTCTTGATCAGCAAAATGCAATGTGAGCACTCTTAATGCCTCATTTAAGCCATAAATAATAATGCCCAAATCATTTTTTTTTTGTAAATTCAGAGGGTGTTATTTTTTTTATATAATTTAGAAGTAAAATAAATATAATTATTAATTAATTAATCCTTATTTCATCTCAAAAGGTTAAAAGGTTATTCTTTTTGTAGTAATTTTGAGGTGATAAGCTGATCTTTGAATGTTTCTTGCTTACTGTAGATTCTTGACTATACAAGATGCTTATTTTGATGAGGAAATCAGGGGTTTGATTGAAAGTTTGTGTCCACAAGTTCATATGCTAGGAAGAGGGTATGCTCATTTGCACAATACTTTGATTAAAAAAAAATCCCAACAAATTAGTTTCAATTCTAGTAATAATAATAAATTATTTTCTTGAAAAAATTCAAGATTAATTGGGCAAGTTGCTTTTACCAAGAACCACCATTGGATGTGCTTAGAAGACCAAAACCGACGACAAAGTGCTTCAAATGCGATTCACGATATGTTTCTGGTATGAGTTATATCTATTCTTGTACCATTCTCATATATACTTCCCCTTTCGACTATTGGCGTAGCTTAGTGGGGGCGGCCAACCCCTCGAACTTTTCGCTCGTTAGTTGAGAGTATGTAGTTTTTGTATAGAAATTTTTTGGTATCTACGCTTTTACCCCTTATTTTATAGAAATTTTTCGGTATATACATATTCGACCCCACGGTTGAAAATCTCAAGCTTCGCCACTGCTTTCGACAATTAATGAGCATGTTTAGGACTTTATGAGTATTGTAATCTTGTTAAAAGCGTTTTGTTCTTTTTGCAGGATGATTCTGAATTTAATTGCCAATTTTCGTGCGGTATAAAGGTATAGTTTTTTGTTTAATCCTTTTAGAGGCGTGTGTTTCGGGTGGTACCGTTGAAGGAACTAGGCTGGTACCAAATGCACTTGTTAATAATTTTGGTCCATTATTCAGACAATTGCAGCAATCCCTGTGGAACCACAAGGAGTGGTACAATTTGGGTCCACTAACAAGGTTAATTCATGCTTGTGTTTAGTTAATAATTTTCTCATAATATTTTAGGCTCCAAATTACCAGAAAACTCATTTATTGCTTCTGATGATTCAGATTATAGAGACTGTTGAGTTTGTAACTGAAACAAAAAGAATGTTTCAAGAAACTATGAATCATGGGATGTTTGAAGATGCCTATATTCCAGGTGGCGCGCACATTTCAGTTGGGCCCGCATGTTCTTCGGCTTGTCCCATACAGTCCTGCCTTTTGAGCTCAACTTCTCAATCAGTAATACCGGATCATAATCCGTCGGATAATTGGTTACAGCCAAATAATGCATCATTAGTATCTGAATCCGGAGGTATAGAATCATGGAGCTCGTTTCCTACTCAATTCAACGGCCAAGATTTGTTTGACCCGTTACCAGAATTTGGAATCTCGGATGATTTCGATATTTCCCAATGGATCCCACCCTCTCCTGGTCAAAGTCAAGAACCTATTTCCATGAATAATGAAGAAAATGGAGGGAACTTGATGCCTATGGTTGATGAAAGTCAACTTGACTTTCATCATCAAAAGTCAACAAAAGGGTTGCTCTCAAAACTTAGGATTGATGAGCTTTTGGAGGGTATTTCTGGTACTTCACATGCTACGTCTTCGACCGCTAAAAGAAGGAAAGCAGGGAATTCGATATGGGAAATGAGTTCATTACGGGCGGTTTTGCATAAACCAGGGCCTGGTCTGTGTATGGCTAATGGTTATGGCATGAACCGTTTGAGCACGGGTTCACAAGCTAAGAACCAAGTGGAACCACCAAAAGTCGTCAAGAAAAAGGCCAAACCAGGGACTCGGCCACGGCCTAAAGACCGCCAGCAAATCTTGGACCGTATGGCTGAGTTGAGGGAACTTATTCCCAATGGCAACAAGGCATGTAATTATAAACAAAACTTCAAACTTTTTAAAACACTTTTATTTGAAAAGGATCATATAATTGTATTTTATAAGTTTTATGTCATGACTGACTATGATTTTCGCAGATGAGTATTGACTCTTTATTGGATCGAACCGTCAAACACATGGTTTTCTTGCAAAGTGTAACAAAACATGCTGACAGAATCAAACAGGCTGATGAACCAAAGGTGAGTTGAGCCTTTCTTTTAGAGGTGGCATTATCGATTCAACCGGGTTGAAAGTTGTATAAAATCCATTTATAATGCACACAACCTCATAAATCGCTTTATTTAAAGCTACATTATTATTATTATTATTATTATTATTATTATTATTATTATTAATATTACTATTATTATTATTATTACTATTACTATTATTATTATTATTATTATTATTATTATTATTATTATTATTATTGTAACTCATTGCTTTTTGTAATACTATATTTAATTATTTATAAAAAAAAACATTGCTAAGAGGGTCAACCCACCCCGTTGATCCTGTTTCAACCCGTACTAAAAGTGACCCATTATCCTACTCACTGACCCACCCATCTTGCCACCTCTATACTTTTATACGAGAATCTTTATTGCACAATAACTGATATTAAAGTCATTGTTTCAAAATGATTTCAGAAGAACAAAGACAATGATCCAAACTCGAATGACGCGACATGGGCTTATGAAGTAGGGAACCAAACGATGGGCTGTCCGCTTATTGTTGAGGATCTTAGTACCCCTGGACAAATGCTTATAGAGGTAAAAAAACAAAAAGTCATATGTGTTCTAACCCTATATTATTTGTTTAAACTTTGTAATATGCATGAATATTAACCATTTACGTGTAAATCTTGTTCAGATGCTGTGTGAAGACCGCGGGTTCTTTCTTGAAATGGTTGACATAATAAAAGGCTTTGGAGTGATAATCTTGAAAGGTGTGATGGAAATACGCGATAAGATATGGGCACGTTTTATAGTCGAATCTGAGGTAAAAATATTCATTTAAGGTGTGTATGGATGCGCATTTGGAAATAGAACTAATTACATTATTTTACAGGCGAAGCGACATGTAACTAGGCATGAGATATTTGCATCCCTTGTCCAGTTTTTACAAGGAACATGCCTTGATGATAACCACGTTCGCAATACGATTATGGAAGAAAAGAATCGGGTACTTAATGGTTACCAGCAATCTTTGGTGCAACTTCCTATAAGCTTGCCAGAAACACACTATTGCATAGGTTTATGACCATTTTGGTTTAGGTTTGAGATATTAGTTTTCTTGATTTGGTTTCTTTCTAGAAATTTCCATGGTATGTTCATAGGTTGGAAGCAAAAGACAGATACCTCTTTAATTGTTTCTATGTGGGATTTGGTTGGTGTTTCATAGTAGTGTATAAGAATGATTAATGTTTAATACATCAAAAGTTTTCTTGCCATTACTAATCTATGGGTTAGAATTTTTGTTAAAATTATATGATAGTCACTTTTATAAAATTTGTCAACTTTGAACGAGTTCAAATAGGTCAGCACCACCAACTCTCGCGGCCACCTACCAGTCACCCTCATCACTGTCACAACCACCTAGAGCTTAAAAAAGGCGCACTAAACCCTACCCGAAAGCGGGTAGTAGAAAAATCGGTTCCTCCGTACCTGGTACCATACATTGGTTATATATTGGTCTCATACCTATACAGTAGAACCTCTATAATTTAATACTCGATAAATTAATAACCTCGATAAAATTAATAATTTGTCCGGTCCCAACTTGGGACCAGTACAAAATTGGACCTCAATCGATAAAATAATAAGATAATAATTTTTTTGAAATCCCAATGTATATTGGTCACAACGAAACTATAAATTAATAATTACTAAAATATTCCAAAATTCTAGGATTGTCTAGTAAAAAAAGAATCTACAATCACTTGTTTTTTTTTTGTGAACTTCAAATCTATATTGAGTTCATCTTTAAATCTCCTATTGCACTTAAGAGTTGAGGCACTATATTCTCGTATTGCAACAAAAAGTTGTGAAGAGTTGTTGCCGCTTGCTCACGAATATAAACAAACTCTTTAAATTAATTATTTATTAATTTATCGATATAAAAATATCTCGCTAAATTAATAAAATATTTTGATCCTAACATTATTAATTTTATTAATTTAGAGAGGTTTTAGCCTAAATTGAATCAACATTGCAATCGGGAACACTCTGGAAAGATGCACTGAGCTAAGTCCTTAGACGTTGAAAATGGGCAAATAAGGGACCAGCGGACTTAGGCCAGCCTAATTGGCCCAATCCTGTTTTTTTCAACTTTTTTTGCTTATTTAATTATTAATATTAAATATATATTCTTAATTTGTTATTGCTGACCAATTTTAATTTTAACAAGCTATTTTAAAATTTTAAAAATAAAACCCTTTAAGAATATGTGTTTTCCGTTAACGAGCTAAGCCATTAACGTGCCAGCTCAGCCATCAACAGAGGGAACACCGTGCTAGATGGTTAATGTGGCGTGTTAATGGGTCCGTTAGTGGGGATGGTTCCTATGGATGTTCCAACCAATCATAAACCAACATTTTTTAGTTATTTTTATTGGGTATTTAGTTAATCCACAACACATTGTTAACGAGTATTTAGTTAATGGTCAAGTTCTGATGTGGCGTTGATATAACAATGAGTTTAGTTAATCCACAACACATAGTCTAACAATGTGATTTTGGGGAAACGTATTGCACGGATTTTAGGTGGGGTTAATACAAGGAAAATCAACAAATTGCCCAGTTGATTAAGAAAATATGAAATTAACCATTAACTTCTAATTTTACCAAAGTAGATTTGCCTATCTCTTGCATCAATGTGGCATCTAGTTTGTCTTCACATGAAATACTTTCTAATACCATTCACAATCAAATCAGGTCATTTTTTTAGTGTTTTTAAAGAGCAAAAAGTAATGTAGAGAAGAGAAGGATGAGTTAGAGAAGAGAGAATGTATTTTTGTACTTAAGGAAAAACATGAAAAACTGGATATATGAGTATAGGAAAAAAGATGAGAGCGGAGAGAAAGAACAAAGTTGTTTGTGAGACGGGCAAGTTAGAGAAAAAATGGGATTGGTTGGGCAAGTGCCAATCAAGCACCCTTAAAAACAAGAAAAAACACCCTTTTATTGGGTATGGTCTAATAGCATCTCTAATGCTCAAAACTGGATCAAGTCTGGAATCTGGATTTCAAAAGCTGACCATTGCTAACGATGGAGGTGATGAGCTGTAAACATCATGTTCGGTGCATCAGAAAAAAGAGGAGAGGGTATGGTGGGTCCCCTTTGGATTGTTTGAAATTAAAAAAAAAGAGAGAGAAAAATGCAATTTGCGTCCCTGTGGTTTGTGTGAAACATCAACCTGAGCCCCTAAATTCATTTTTTGGTTTTTTGAGCCCCTGACTGTGACACCTGTGTCACTTCAACCATCAAACAAATACCAAACCAATGAAATATTGTATTTCATAATTGGGATTTGTATAAATATGTGTATCGTTTGCACATATCAATTCTTGTTCGATTTCAAGCCTCAAATCGCTTTCTGGAAGGTTATACGCGAACTGATGCGTAAATATAACCAGTTTAATGCAACAAACACTCTGGAACAGTGACATAGGCTTAACATACCTTAAATAACCTTTACATGACTTAGAAATAAGTTTTGGATTGTTTGGTGTGTTGAAATCAAGTTTGTTCGATCGCAGGTACTATTTGCGTCAAACTGCGAAACTATACCGATTCGTATAGTAACCAACATTCCGGAACTTGATCATAAGTTAAATATGCCCTAAATATCCTTTATATAGCTTAGAAATAGGCTTTGAGGTGTTTGGTGCGCAAAAATAAACTTTATTGATCAATAGGGACTAAAAGCGTCAAAAAGTGCATAAGTTTGCATTTTCGCGCATATCTTACGTTCTGAATATATCCGGACATCCAAAAATTTATGTAATCATTAAAATATTTTATTTTAGTGATTGGCATGATAAAACTCCATTCGTCGCGTAATTTGGATCGTTTTTCGCATCCGTTCGTGTTTCGTCATAATTAACCGAACAACGCAACCGTACGACCAAACGAACCGACATCTGAGATATTTTTGAGCATGTTTTGAGTTCCCTATACTTTAACTTCATTTTAGAGCGTTGAAATGAGGTTAACGGGGCTCAAACGTGTCAAAAATGAGCCGAAATGCAAGATTCTGAAGTTCAGGGACAAAAATTTTCATTCTGCCATAGTTATCTTATGAAGGAACCAAAATGAAAAATATAAATTCCAGCTTGTTCCAGCTATTCCCCTCATTTGCACATGGTTTTAATGAAACTATGGGCTCCCATGGTTTCACAAAACCATGGGCACACGTGTACGGATGAGATCGAAGCTCGTTTTACGATGAACGATCCTAACGGTTCTAGTTTTCCTATAAATAGCTACCCCCATTCACTTGCAAAACCCACATTGATCTGATTTTGGCCCTCTAAGTCGGAGTGAACACTTCATACCTGAGGGTAAATCGGATCAAAGCTTGCGGGGACCTTCTGTATGTATTCTTTCGTTCTTTTATCGCTTTTCGAGTCTGAAAGTCAAACTGCGTTTGACTTTCTGCATTGACCAGTTTATGGTCAATGCGAAGTTTGTTTGAACTTCATAACGTGAGCGTAATCACGATGGTTATAGTCCCTAGTGACTATACCTACTGATTACCACGTTATCTAGGTGTAGTGACGAGTCGTAGTTTCGGCCAAAATTCGCATTCTTGCGTATTTTGTAACCAAACTACTTACAGGTATCAAAACCATTTGTTTTGATACCAAATCTATTTTCTAAATTCGTTAAACATGTTTTAACATGTTTAACTCGTCACTTTTTAGATTAGTGCTTATGTAGAGTCGTAAGTCAAGCGGACTAAACAGCCGCTTAGACTTTCGAACACGACCCGTTTGGTCGATCATTAGGATCCGACCAAACATGTTTAGTGACCATAGTTGCTTAGGGAATAACCTTCCAAGGTTATACCTTATGGTCACCTAGTTTAAGTAGTTGTATGATAGGTAGTTTATATGCCTTAGGTAAATGACCAAAATACCCTTTTCATGCGTAATTGGTAATTAAGCATATGTAACCTAAACTTTTGACACGTAACTGATTATGTAACATATTTAAACATATTTAGGCATATAATACTTGTCATAGGACTAGTTAGGCGGTCCGAACGAGTTTTGCGCGAACGACGCGTTAAAGTAGCATAAGCTACCTAAACGGGTCATAATGGGTCGTAAGCACTTAGGTTAGGTTTCCTTTTAGTATGTAGGCCTTGTTAAACCATATCATATGAGATCCCACACTCATTTGGTTTACGAGACCTCATCCTATCCGATATTCCGATTTAGGCCCGGTTTATTTATGTAGTTACCTATATTAGGTGACGTTCGATTTCCGTGCTCCCTCTAGCTTGCTTGGTAGTTGTTCAAGACTTCTAAGCACCCTCAAGTGAGTACATAGTCCCCTCTTTTACCGTTTTCAAATGTTTTGGGGTGAAGCATGTGTACCTATTTGTTATGTTCTTGTTTTCAAAAGTATAATTGATTATACATATTAGTACTTATCTTTTTACAAACTAAATGATTATTTATGGTTTAAACTCTAATTTTTCCAAAGATTATAAAATTAATTGTTGGATAGTACTTATTTTGTTCACCAGACCGGTTGGTAGTATGATATAGCGTTATAGGATTTGACACCCCATTCCTGTTGTCATGGAATGTCTGAAACCAATTTGTTTCTCCATCCAAATAGGGATTGCCTTTGTGGTATCCCTATAGTCTCAAAGGTGTATTTTGATGCACTAGGTCTGAATGAATTCTTAAATCACATTATTTTTGTATATTTTGATATGCTCTCATATATGATATTGTACAAAACCAACATTTATTTTTGTTAATAACCAAAAACATAGTTTAATATGTTATTTACAAAACCAAAGCATAGTTTCATATGTTATTTATAAATCCAAAGTATACTTTTAATATACTACTGAAAAATTATTATTTTAACAACTAAAGTATATTTAATATACTATTTGTTTTACAATTGGGTTTTGGGTTAGTGTTTAGATAATGGGACGGGTGTAATATGATGAAAACATGGTAGATACGCCGCTGGTACTTCTTATATATAAGTGTTTTCATCCCATTACATACCGTGGCGTTATTTAGTACACTTGGGTTAACGATTTTGGAACTAAAATATATTTTAATATATTACTTATTTGACTTTCTTAAAACCAAAGTATATTTTCATATATACTATAAACCTTTTTATCAAAATATTGCTTTTCAAACAATATATTTTATACAAACTCATTTTACTTAGTTATTTAATTACCTATGGATTATTATTTTATATCATCTGATTTCTTATAAATTTTAGTATGATTTATAAAAGAAAACCTTTTTCAAGAATCATGACTACTTTTCTTAAACATTCTTTTAAACTCATAAGTCATGAATCCTATCATAATAAAACCTATGTATCTCACAGGAATTTTTATGCTGACGTACCTATTTTTACACATGTTTCAGGTGTTCTTATGTGATGATTGTTGATGCGTGCTATACATAGGATGGACTCGTGCCTTAGCGACTTTAAAACTTGAAAGATAATATTTGTATTTATCTAATTTGTAATAAAACAATGAGTTCAATGATTCAATAAAACGAAATTATTTAATCCATGGTTGTGAAACAATGATTCTGTTACGACACTCCCCGACGTTTCCGCCACGATTTGTTGTTTTACGTGGTCGGGGTGTGACAGAAAAGTTGGTATCAGAGCCAATGGTTATAGGGAATTAGGTTATTAGTAATGCTTTGACCTAGACTATAACCTTCCTAGGACCCTAACACAAGATTATCTTGTGTTTAGTTTTAAAACAATACCGTCTCCTATCTTTAGGTGACAACCACAATAAGAACACAAATTTCAAATCCGCTTTGAAAACTAATCATCTGTTCTAGGATGATTTATTACATAGTTTTGAACCTTCAAAGTCTTCGAAATCCCGTCAAAGTTGGTCTAAATAATGTGAACACGTGCAAACTAGAAGGGTGGGTGCCTGTACCCTGAGCTTTCTGTCTAAGGCTAGAGTGTTCGTACAAATCCACAGTATCAGACCAGTCACTCTTACCTGGGAACTCTTGGGGTGAGTGTCCACTTATAGGCGAGCATGTCTTCGCGATACATTATTTTTGACCCATTTACTTTGATTAATCACTATGTGTCGTTTGTTGCATTGTGGTAACAAACAAATGACCACCATCTTTGCTTTCATCAACTTTGTTTCATCTCATTCTTTTCATCTAATCCTCTCACTTGTTTTCCTTCCTGTTTCCCCTTTTATAATGCCTCCTCGACGCGAAAATCCGCTCCCAAATGCCGAAATGGCACATATTATGGCACAACACATGGCTGCTGTACTCCCCGATATTATTGCTCAAGTGAATCAAGCCAACAATAACCATAATACTCCATTCAATTTCAAAAGCTTTAATTCAGCTAACCCACTCAAGTTTAGTGGTTCTGAGGGAGCAACTGGGCTCTTACAGTGGTTCGAGAGCATTGAAAGTACGTTTCGTCACGTTCAGTGTCCTGAAAATTAGAAAGTCGAGTTTGCTTCCAGTGTGTTTCAAAAGAGGGCTCTTACATGGTGGAACGGAGTTATGAGGGACCGTGGTGCTGAGGTTGCATTAGCACAGACTTGGGCTGAGCTTAGGGCTCTTATGATGAGGGAGTTTTGTCCCCGTCATGAATTGAGAGCTTTAGAAAGGGAATTTGACGACCTAAAGCAAGACAGCGGTGAGCATCGCGCCTACACTGACCGTTATGAAGAATTGAGCCTGCTAGGTCCTGCTATGGTTACACCTGTGGATAAGGCGATTGAGAAATACATTGATGGTCTTCCTGACCTAGTTCAGGATATTATCACTGGCAACAACCCTACTACTGTCAGACAAGCCATCGAATTGTCTGCCACCCTAACTGAATCCCACATCAGGAAGGGTAAGCTTTTTCGAAAAGGTGACCCAAGACCATCTGACAAGACTGCTCAAGCTGAGCCAAAGGAAAAACAAGCTGAGGTATCCAAGAAGAAGAAGCGTAAGGCTTCTCAAAACTGTGCCATAACTGCTCAAGACAAACAGGTTGCACCAAACAAGCCAACACAACCTCGCAAAAGGCAAAATTATGTTGGTACCGCACCCTTGTGCAATAAATGCAACCGTCATCACCTGGAGCAAGAGCAATGTCACAAATGTACCCACTGTGGGCGGTTGGGACATTTGATAAATGTTTGCCGTTATGCAAATCAAGCTGCTGCAAAACCTGCTGCTGTTCAAGCACGGTTCCCACCTGGGTCATGTTATAACTGTGGTGACCTTACTCACTACAGAAACAATTGCCCAAGACTTGTTAACATACCTCCAGCGCGTGGACGGGCGTTTAACATCAATGAGGCAAACGTGAACAATGATGCAGAAGTGAACAATTAGTGTTTTGTAATTTCCTCTGGTTGTTATCTTTTGACATTTAAAGACAAGTCAGTTGTTATATAAATAAAAATTCGTCGTTTTTTTTTTCAAAACTGATGCGATTGTGTGAATGTTTGATGCAACCTTATGATAACAACACAAAGACAAACTACTCGTGTGGTTCTGTCATTATTATGATCACTTGTGATCTCCCCAAGAACCTTAAACGCTCGTTTATCTTAAGAAACAAAGCCAAACTCCTATTAAAGATCTTTCTATCTCCATAGATAGATTCTTGAAAATGATTAAAGTGCTAAACGGAATCCACGGAATTGGATTCCTGGTGTGCTTTAAATATCCGTGTCCAAAGATAACAAATTAAAGATTAAGTTAATTAATTATGTGCTTATGTGTTTTCTTATATGTTTTGTGTTTTATGTGATCCATCTAAATCCTCGTAGAATCTTCCATATCTTCGTATAAGGGATTCATAGTAGGATATCCAAAGGTACTATCTTAATTCCTTAATGGACTTCTACGTTGTAGTTAAAGTCCCTTGGGTTATGAAGTACTATTCTATAATTGGACCCCTTGAGTGGTCTAGTTATACAGATTGATTTAAAAATCTGGATAGGAATATCATGTGATGATATAATTAAAAAGATCCCTTAAGTGGTCTATTTAAGGAGATCGTACGACGGTCTAGTTAAGAAGATCATGTGTTGATCTAGTTAAAAAAATCGTTCGTTGATCTAGTTAAAAAGATCCTTTGGTGGTCTAGTCAAATCACTTCATGTTTATTCGATTGATTTTCCCCTACGCATTATGAAATGAACTGTGCGGACTGTGCAAGGAATTACGTAATTATGGATGCATACATAATTATGGAATTCAGTGCACAGAAACCACAACAAGTTTTGTCATGTGTTAAGACCTATAGTGACAAGAATAATGATACGGGAACAATGTAAAAAGGGGCATGGTGGATACATGACGTGATGTCGTGGTCACAATCAAATTTAATCCAATTACTACTAAGTAGATAGCGGTAAGTGGGTATCGAACACAGGGAGTTTGTGGAATATGTGTTATTTGAAAGTTTATCTAATTTAACTAAATTAGACTAATTGCAAGAAAATAAAATTCAAGAGTTGATTTGAGTGAATTGGTTTAAGAACTAAATTTAACTAAATAAATTGCAAATGAGGAGTGTTGGTTGTAAGTAAATTAGAGACAAATGACCATCCTAGATTTCCGGTTTCAATTGACATTCATGTTATCATTCCACTAGAAAGAACTACATAGACATAGTTCATGTGTGACTACTTGCAGTGATGAAAGGGAACTAAGTACTCAGATTCCTAGAACGTGAGGTTGTTACCCGATGATCAATCAACCCTTACCCAAGCCTAACTATACCCATGATATCTCGATTGCCAACGGCACCAAGAACGTATGGTTTCTAATTAGTTTAATGCAAGAATTAACAAGTTACTAACAAGCAATCACACACCATAACAAACAAACCATTAAGATAAAGATTGTTATTCTAGAAATAATGAAATCAAACATGAAATGTCTAAAGTAAACCTTCAATCCAGGATGATCACAAATGTTTAGCCACTCATGGCTTGAAGAAACATCATAACAAAAGTTCTATTGTTCATCAAGATCAAAAGCAACAAAAACTAGATGAAAAGATAGTGTTTCTCCTTGCCAAAGTCTCCAAGATACTCCCAAAATCGTGTACAAGCAAGTGGTAACCGAAAACCAATGATAAGTCTCCATAAATCCCCTCAAAATGGTCATTAAATGCGTGAGTTACAAGTTTGGATCAGTCGGAGCCGTAACCTACGGCTCTCAGCCGTAGGTTACGCCAAGCAGTGAGTCTTACGGTCAGGAGCTCCTGTCTTACGGCTGGCAATGTTGAAAACTTGTTTTCAGCATAACTTTTTCGTTTCAACTCCGTTTTCTTCACCGTTTTCGCCCACGTTCTCGTAATTTCGTCCTCTATCATGCTATCCTCTTAATTCTTCAATTCCAAAAATTGATTTTTTATTGATGCTCCAAATTCTTTCCCTTTTATGCTCCATTTGCACCTGCACGTCCAAACAACTAGTAGTTACCAAGTTCAAACAATTAAACGTGTAAAGCATGGGATTTTAATCTTTTTAAGGCACTTAAGGGTTGTCCTACGGACCACCCGTCACATCCCCACACTTACTCGTTGCTTGTCCCAAGCAACCCATTCAAAAATTATTCAAAACCACTAGCGATCAATTATGCAAACCAAGCTAAATATGCCGTCCTTTTACTAACTTCCAATCATACCACATGACACACCCCTCACAATAATCTCTCGGTAACAAGAATTATTAGCATAATGCTAAACCACTCAATGCGTGTGTGTGTGTGTGCGCGACAATAAGCTTGTATATAAATCAAGTTTCCTCCTAACAAATATCTAGCATGCTTTAGAATCAAAGGGACTTGCGGGTTGTAACAGGGCTAGGTGCAAAGGTATGAAAATGGTGGAATACATATGAAAGAGCTAATTGATTTGACCCGGTTTTTATTTCTACTACTACGAAGCAAACACCAAATATATACACAATTTCTTCAACATTCTCAACTACAATCGCAACTAAATACTTTTTTTTTTGTATTTTTCTCATATCTTTCTCATATTTTTTTATCTTTTTCTTTTCTTTTTTTTTCTTTTTGTCTCATATCGAACTTCAACAATATATACAAGAACATCAACCATCACAAACTAAATTCCTAAACCGGGTCATCTCAAAAGGGTAAAATTTAATAGGGAGTAGGTTTGGGTCACAACCGAATAGTCTAAGGCTCAAATGTGGCTTTCTAAGGACCAAACCCCCACCCCTCACAATACCAAGCTCATATATGTAAAGTATGAGGTCCAACCCACCAATCCCGCACTCTCACACATCTAGACGAGGCTACCTAAAAGTCCCCTATCATTTCCAAAAGCATGCTAATTCTAGGATTTAACAAGTATTCACACACAAGTTCTATTAACACACGACACACACCGCCACTCTCAAACAAAGAAATATCAATAAAAATCATATGTGGCCCAAATTCTCACCAAGAAAAGACAAGGAATAGGTGTCGGTGTGTCAAGCGGGACAAAATCAAGCTTTCAAATTTTGACAATTTTCGCTCGGATTTACAAAAAGTTTTAAAATTCTCAAAAAATTCCCCCATCCCCACACTTGGGATACATTGTCCCAATGTATGGTTTTGAGGGAAAGATCGCTTCTAACCAAAAACATTAGCTTCCGCTAATACTCTCAAATCCCAAATTTCTTTCTTTTTTTTGTATATATTTTTTTTTTAATTCTAATTATTAGAAACACCACCAATCCTTCACAACCCATAAACTAAACACATCAAAACACCACCCAACCGCCCAACCTTAAACTTAAACATGAATATATACAAAGGTGCACAAAATGAGAACAAGACACAACCTGATTAGTAAATCAGCAGTGTTGGTAGTGATGTAGCTGCGGTAATCGGACCGGTTCATAAACATCTCTTGGATTCGCCGATATCTCAACAGGGATGTTGCCAAACATCCCCACACTTGAATCATTGCATCCGCGAGGGTTGAAACGTAATAACCTGCCAACACACAAACACAACACCAAAACAAAACCAAACAAAGCAAAACAAAACAAAACACAAATACAATACTCTACATCCTCGGGCTGCCTCCCGAGAGCGCTAAGTTTAAAGGTCTTCAGCCAGACCATACCTGATATGCGTTATGGTGGTCTTAATGCACATTTACCTTTTTCGTTGCTGATGTAAGTACGGTGTTTGATTCTTCTATTGTGTGTGTGCTTTGTCACGTCCCATCTTTCTTTGCAAAATTCTTTAAATCCACATTTTCCTACAGAATTTCCAACAAATGCTCGGTAGTTTACTCTCCACTTCACTACTTCGTTTTCTGTGCCCAACAAATCCAAACTCTCCCATAAACATAACTTATGAATGAAATCTCCCACATCATGAAGTGCCACCTTCCTAGTTTCTAAACATGCATCCTTAACACTCTTGGTTTCCATAACCACCACAGCCGGAGAGTTGTAATCAACTTTGATTGGTTCATCAAGTAAAAGGCCCTCAACTTTTCTCTCCATAGGTGGTTCCTCCACAATAATTTCAATTGTATATTCCTCATTTGGCCCTAATAATTCAGTTTCAAGTTCGGGAGGACTCACAACCTTTTCTTCTACATCACCCATAGGTGTCATTTGTTCAATCTGCACATATATCCAGTGTTGTTTTGCTTGACGTTTTTCCAATATCGACGTCCCTGGCCTCATATCTTTCACCTCTTTTGGTAACAAATCATATTTCCATTCCAAAAGTTCTACTCGTTCTTCCATTGACAAATGAGGTTTTGTTAATTCTTTTTCAACATGAACCATGTGTCTCTTTCTCATCATCTCGTCAAGACTTTCAGATTTATGTGACTGATAGTGCAAAGTAGGTTGTTGAGTTACACATTCATAACCATACTGATCAAATGTATACTGAGCATGATAATAATCTTGATCGTACATCTGAGGGCCTTCATATGAAAGTTGGGAATATTCATCATAATAATCACCGTAATCGTACTCCTCTTGGTAACTCATTTCCGGATCAAATGCCAAAGGTGATAGCTTGTGAGAGCTTCTAGTACGCATGCACCTGTCAATACCTGCACACTAACACACCCAGCATAAACCAGAAAAATAACAAACTAAAAAGGATCAAAAATAACACACGTTGCGCACTACTCCCTGGCAGCGGCGCCAAAATTTGACGTGATGTCGTGGTCACAATCAAATTTAATCCAATTACTACTAAGTAGATAGCGGTAAGTGGGTATCGAACACAGGGAGTTTGTGGAATATGTGTTATTTGAAAGTTTATCTAATTTAACTAAATTAGACTAATTGCAAGAAAATAAAATTCAAGAGTTGATTTGAGTGAATTGGTTTAAGAACTAAATTTAACTAAATAAATTGCAAATGAGGAGTGTTGGTTGTAAGTAAATTAGAGACAAATGACCATCCTAGATTTCCGGTTTCAATTGACATTCATGTTATCATTCCACTAGAAAGAACTACATAGACATAGTTCATGTGTGACTACTTGCAGTGATGAAAGGGAACTAAGTACTCAGATTCCTAGAACGTGAGGTTGTTACCCGATGATCAATCAACCCTTACCCAAGCCTAACTATACCCATGATATCTCGATTGCCAACGGCACCAAGAACGTATGGTTTCTAATTAGTTTAATGCAAGAATTAACAAGTTACTAACAAGCAATCACACACCATAACAAACAAACCATTAAGATAAAGATTGTTATTCTAGAAATAATGAAATCAAACATGAAATGTCTAAAGTAAACCTTCAATCCAGGATGATCACAAATGTTTAGCCACTCATGGCTTGAAGCAACATCATAACAAAAGTTCTATTGTTCATCAAGATCAAAAGCAACAAAAACTAGATGAAAAGATAGTGTTTCTCCTTGCCAAAGTCTCCAAGATACTCCCAAAATCGTGTACAAGCAAGTGGTAACCGAAAACCAATGATAAGTCTCCATAAATCCCCTCAAAATGGTCATTAAATGCATGAGTTACAAGTTTGGATCAGTCGGAGCCGTAACCTACGGCTCTCAGCCGTAGGTTACGCCAAGCAGTGAGTCTTACGGCCATGAGCTCCTGTCTTACGGCTGGCAATGTTGAAAACTTGTTTTCAGCATAACTTTTTCGTTTCAACTCCGTTTTCTTCACCGTTTTCGCCCACGTTCTCGTAATTTCGTCCTCTATCATGCTATCCTCTTAATTCTTCAATTCCAAAAATTGATTTTTATTGATGCTCCAAATTCTTTCCCTTTTATGCTCCATTTGCACCTGCACGTCCAAACAACTAGTAGTTACCAAGTTCAAACAATTAAACGTGTAAAGCATGGGATTTTAATCTTTTTAAGGCACTTAAGGGTTGTCCTACGGACCACCCGTCAATACACCGCTGGTACTTCCTATATATAAGTGTTCCTTATTACATTGCGAACTTAGCGTTATTTAAGTTACTAGAAGTCCTGGACCTTGACCAATGTCATTTTATCTTACACTCTCCGACTCTGATTTCGAGCACACACAAGTTTCCTATGATAGTCTTCATAAGAAACATTCTACTGTCCGTAGTTCGAAACTCCATGTTTTGTTACTACAAGGACTTCACTTTGAGGGTTGAAAATTTTGCTGAAAAAATCCTAACATGGCCCAGAGTTTTACTTAGGGTTCAAGGGATTTATTTGAAAGCGAAACCATCACTGTTGTCTTCACAAGTTTCCTCTAAAATTAAATTTCAGGACGAAATTTCCTAAAGTAGGGGAGACTGTGACACCTGTGTCACTTCAACCATCAAACAAATAACAAACTAATGAAATGTTGTATTTCATACTTGGTATTTGTATAAATATGTGTATCGTTTGCACATATCAATTCTTGTTCGATTTCAAGCCTCAAATCGCTTTCTGGAAGGTTATACGCGAACTGATGCGTAAATATAACCTGTTTAATGCAAAAAACACTCTGGAACAACGACATAGGCTTAACATACCTTAAATAACCTTTACATGACTTAGAAATAAGTTTTGGATGGTTTGGTGTGTTGAAATCAAGTTTGTTCGATCGCATGGACTATTTGCGTCAAACTGCGAAACTATACCGATTCGTATAGTAACCAACATTATGGAACTTGATCATAAGTTAAATATCCCCTAAATATCCTTTATATAGCTTAGAAATAGGCTTTGAGGTGTTTGGTGCGCAAAAATAAACTTTCTTGATCAATAGGGACTAAAAGCGTCAAAAAGTGCATAAGTTTGCATTTTCGCGCATATCTTACGTTCTGAATATATCCGGACATCCAAAAATTTATGTAATCATTAAAATATTTTATTTTAGTGATTGGCATGATAAAATTCCATTCGTCGCGTAATTTGGACCGTTTTTCGCATTCGTTCGTTTTTCGTCGTAATTAACCGAACAACGCAACCGTACGACCAAACGAACCGACATCCGAGATATTTTTGAGCATTTTTTGAGTTCCCTATACTTTAACTTCATTTTAGAGCCTTGAAATGAGGTTAACGGGGCTTAAACGTGTCAAAAATGATCCGAAATGCAAGATTCTGAAGTTCAGGGACCAAAATTGTCATTCTGCCATAGTTATCTTAGGAAGGGACCAAAATGAAAAATCTAAATTCCAGCTTGTTCCAGCTGTTCCCCTCATTTGCACATGGTTTTAATGAAACTATGGGCTCCCATGGTTTCACAAAACCATGGGCACATGTGTACGGATGAGATCGAAGTTCGTTTTACGATGAACGATCCTAACGGTTCTAGTTTTCCTATAAATAGCTACCCCCATTCACTTGAAAAACCCACATTGATATGATTTTGGCCCTCTAAGTTGGAGTGAACACTTCATACCTGAGGGTAAATCGGATCAAAGCTTGCGGGGACCTTTTGTAAGTATTCTTTCGTTCTTTTATCGCTTTTCGAGTCTGAAAGTCAAACTGCGTTTGACTTTCTACATTGACCAGTTTATGGTCAATGCGAAGTTTGTTTGAACTTCATAATGTGAGCGTAATCACGATGGTTATAGTCCCTAGTGACTATACCTACTGATTACCACGTTATCTAGGTGTAGTGACGAGTCGTAGTTTCGGCCAAAATTCGCATTCTTGCGTATTTTGTAACCAAACTACTTATAGGTATCAAAACCATTTGTTTTGATACCAAATCTTTTTTCTAAATTCGTTAAACATGTTTTACCATGTTTAACTCGTCACTCTTTAGATTAGTGCTTATGTAGAGTCGTAAGTCAAGCGGACTAAACACCCGCTTAGACTTTCGAACACGACCCGTTTGGTCGATCATTAGGATCCGACCAAACATGTTTAGTGACCATAGTTGCTTAGGGAATAACCTTCCAAGGTTATACCTTATGGTCACCTAGTTTAAGTAGTTGTATGATAGGTAGTTTATATGCCTTAGGTAAATGACCAAAATACCCTTTTCATGCGTAATTGGTAATTAAGTATATGTAACCTAAACTTTTGACACGTAACTGATTATGTAACATATTTAAACATATTTAGTCATATAATACTTGTCATAGGACTAGTTAGGGGGTCCGAACGCGTTTTGCGCGAACGACGCGTTAAAGTAGCATAAGCTACCTAAACGGGTCATAATGGGTCGTAAGCACTTAGGTTAGGTTTCCTTTTAGTATGTAGGCCTTGTTAAACCATATCATATGAGATCCCACACTCATTTGGTTTACGAGACCTCATCCTATCCAATCTTCCAATTTAGGCCCGGTTTATTTATGTAGTTACCTATATTAGGTGACTTTCGATTTCCGTGCTCCCTCTAGCTTGCTTGGTAGTTGTTCAAGACTTCTAAGCACCCTCAAGTGAGTACATAGTCCACTCTTTTACCATTTTCAAATGTTTTGGGGTGAAGCATGTGTACCTATTTGTTATGTTCTTGTTTTCAAAAGTATAATTGATTATACATATTAGTACTTATCTTTTTACAAACTAAATGATTATTTATGGTTTAAACTCTAATTTTTCCAAAGATTATAAAATTAATTGTTGGATAGTACTTATTTTGTTCACCAGACCGGTTGGTAGTATGATATAGCGTTATAGGATTTGACACCCCATTCCTGTTGTCATGGAATGTCTGAAACCAATTTGTTTCTCCATCCAAATAGGGATTGCCTTTGTGGTATCCCTATAGTCTCAAAGGTGTATTTTGATGCACTAGGTCTGAATGAATTCTTAAATCACATTATTTTTGTATATTTTGATGTGCTCTCATATATGATATTGTACAAAACCAACATTTATTTTTGTTAATAATCAAAAACATAGTTTAATATGTTATTTACAAAACCAAAGCATAGTTTCATATGTTATTTATAAATCCAAAGTATACTTTTAATATACTACTGAAAAATTATTATTTTAACAACTAAAGTATATTTAATATACTATTTGTTTTACAATTGGGTTTTGGGTTAGTGTTTAGATAATGGGACGGGTGTAATATGATGAAAACATGGTAGATACGCCGCTGGTACTTCTGATATATAAGTGTTTTCATCCCATTACATACCGTGGCGTTATTTAGTACACTTGGGTTAACGATTTTGGAACTAAAATCTATTTTAATATATTACTTATTCGACTTTCTTAAAACCAAAGTATATTTTCATATATACTATAAACCTTTTTATCAAAATATTGCTTTTCAAACAATATATTTTATACAAACTCATTTTACTTAGTTATTTAATTACCTATGGATTATTATTTTATATCATCTGATTTCTTATAAATTTGAGTATGATTTATAAAAGAAAACTTTTTTCAAGGACCATGACTACTTTTCTTAAACATTCTTTTAAACTCATAAGTCATGAATCCTATCATAATAAAACCTATGTATCTCACAGGCATTTTTATGCTGACGTACCTATTTTTACACATGTTTCAGGTGTTGTTATGTGATGATTGTTGATGCGTGCTATACATAGGATGGACTCGTGCCTTAGCGACTTTAAAACTTGAAAGATAATATTTGTATTTATCTAATTTGTAATAAAACAATGAGTTCAATGATTCAATAAAACGAAATTATTTAATCCATGGTTGTGAAACAATGATTCTGTTACGACACTCCCCGACGTTTCTGCCACGATTTGTTGTTTTACGTGGTCGGGGTGTGACACTGACCTTATGAATTCATAACAGTTTGAGTCCTTCTGTTAGTGTTCCGTCAGTTTGACTGTTTGACAATTATGAAAAGTCCTTTATACCCTTAAGCTAACCCTTAATATCTACACTTAATAGCAGACATGAAGATCAGATCAGTTTCATCACACTTCTCAACAAAATCTCTCCCAACTCCCAACACCGATTATCATCATCATCATCTTCATCGACATCGAACAGATCATCTTCATCATCTTCATCGAACAGATCATCTTCATCTTCAGCGAACAGATCATCTTCATCTTCATCTTCATCAGGTTTTGTTTGATTCTATAGTTTCAGATCTCATGTGATCATTTGGCTTATTAGAGTACAGATCTAGGTTGTTTATTGAAACTATTGTAGGATCGAATTCCGACCTGAACGAGTCGTGTAGAAGAGTTTTTCACCAAAACAAGAGGCGGAAACAAGTGTTTCGATGTAATTCAGCACGTATACACATTAAACTGTCGATATTATTGATATAGATGACGTTTACAACCTGTCGACACTTCGGCAGCACTTCGTGGCTCACCGGAAGAGAACACCTAGAACTATATGTGAGGATCCGCTTATAAGCCTATATATAGGAGATCAGGTCCGCTTATAAGGACATGACATAAAAGCGGACCAGATGATAACCATATAAGCGAACCAGAATCAATGACATATAAGTGATCCACCTATGACAAATGAGCGGTCCAGACTTAATGAAACATTTTGACCGAACATATTATCTAATAATACTTTCAACACTTTTGTCCTATATGTAATGATGTCATTGTGACATCACTTTGATGATGTCATGATGACATCATGCTTGAACGTCTTCGCAACGAACTGAGACATGACTGAAGACGTAGACGACAGACGGATGCACCAACAAACTCCCCCTCGGATGTTGACGGAGTCTTCAGTGTCAAGTCTTTGCATCTTTAGTCTTTATCAGTCCTCTCTAACTCTCTGAAGTGTCTGACATTGTAAGTATCCTCAATCTCTATCTTCTCTTCTCTTTTCATCACCAACATACTCCTTTCTTAAAGAATCTTCAGACTCCCCCTTTCGATATGCTGGGATCGCAGTCTGGCTTGATGAAAACACAGAGTCATCAGGTATCGGAACCTGACACTCTATCTTCAGGTTCAAGATTGAAACCTGGCTATACCTGCACATGCTCTACCCAAAAATAAATTTTCTAATGATAACTTGAACACAATCAGACATCACTCGAAAATATCACAAAAATGATCTAACATTTATAGTCTCTGAAGAACCACTTACAGAAGTATTATTTTCATTTTCAAAACAACACACTCTCCCAAACCATCTGTTCATCATGTCTAGCACTTGGAATTTTGAAAATCAGCTTTTCAATATCAGTCGTCGAAAATCTTTTTGACTTTTTCAAAATTTATGCTAAAACACACTAAAATCTTTTTGGATTTTTGAATAGAATGAAATGCAGTAAAGAAATATATACAGACAATATTTTTGTGAGTTTGTGTAAGAGGATCATATCAGTTTCTGAGACAAATCACCAACACCGTTAAGCTTCATTTCATTTTAAGCTCTAAACGATTCACTTAGATTGTTAGTATACTGATCCACTTAAATTCTCACACAAAGTTCAATTGCTTCGAGATACGAGATTAATGTTTTAAGCACTTGAACTTATCCGTGTGTCCCACTACTTGAATATACTCCCGTATCCAGATCCCAATATTCAGTCTTACAGGTGAGTATACCACAGATGATATCTGTCAGGGGAATAAATTATAGTACGAGGGCCGTGAGAGCTCAGGTCGATCTTTCGATACGCAGAGAGATGACGGCTTCGACTTTTGGTGTGTCCCCTTTAGAGGATCTTTTGCATTACAACAGCAGCGACTATCAATTTTATTGTTTCATCAGCTTGCTGAGGGCGATGCTATGTTTCAAGCATTTGCAGAAAGCATTATCCGGGGACTAGGTCAGAAATTTCTTTCAGCAGAAGTCCCGGGATAATACCCCAGATATCACTGAGCATAAAGACCTAGTATCTCAGAATAAGGGACCTTTCAAACAAGATTTCAGGGGTTACCTATATATCCAAGTTTGTGTTAACCCACAGAACAAGCAAGTTTGAAATTTAGGTTTATATCTCGTCACAATCTACTAAATGTGCAAAAACCTACTGGCACATCATCAGTAAGACCGTTTATCACTATTTAACTTTCCATTTCTTTAGCATGCTGTGATCGTCCACTGATGTACTATCATTTCCTCTTTTATACAACAAAACTCATTTTTGATTTTATCATGTTTTTGGCTTTTTCAAATTTTCAAATGTTTTTGGATTTTCTAAAATTTCTTACTCCCCCTAAAATGCAAACACATTTTAGAAAATTTGAAAATAAACTGTACAATAAAGTGACAACTGATATCGAATTGCTTCAATTCGCCATTCACTTGACATAAACAATCAGAACTCCCCCTCAAACTATTTTCCCATTTAGATTTCAAAACACTTAAGTTTGTTTTAATCAAATGGTTTTTCCGGAAAATAAGTTTGTTTTTACCACTTGTAAAGTTGGGGATGTGGTTCATCATTTTGTCTTCAACCATTTGTAGAAAATCAAGTACAAATTAATGTCCCTGATTTACCACTTGTACCAAAAACACAAACAAATACAAAGAAAGATGCCGATTCCTGATCCACGATTACTAACTTGGGATCTCCGGCAAGTCCACAGACTTACTGTTCGTAGTATGTACCATCCCAGTCACAAACCAGGGATGGTTCAACCTTATCTTTCTTCGTCTTCTTCTCATAGAACTCTTTAACCCCTTTGACTTTTCGATCAATCATTTTACCAAAAATGTGTTTCACAGTGGGGTTAAAGGCCTTTTCAACATCAAATTCCTTCTTGTCATCATAAAATTGGTTTGAAATTTCAACTTTACCGATTTTCTTTTTAAAATTTTCAGCCTTCAATGGTGGAAAATGAACATCATCCATTGGAGGAACTGAAGTTTTCAATTTTAATTCAACCTGTGGCTCCTCTGATTTTGTGGAATCAGATTCATCGCCAGAAGATAGCTCCTCTGATTTTGACCTATCAGAATCATCGCTAGAGCTTTCAGCAGCTTTCTTAACAACCCATTTCTGGTTGTCAGATATTGCTCTCTTCTTGTAAAACTTGTTTGAACATTCACCAATTTCAAATGTAGAATTTTTGAAAAGTTTGGTTCTGTCAATTAGTGGTTCAAACACAATTTTCTTGTCTTTCGAGTTACGAGAAACTCCCTGTTTTGACTGTATTGCCTTTAAACAATCTTTGGCAATATGTCCAACATTGTTGCATTTGAAACAGGTTCTCGTTTCTTTCATCTCTTCTTGCTTCTTAGCAAGGAATTCTTTGTTCGATTGTCTCCAAAATTCTTTCTTTTCTTCTTCTTCTGATGAAGTACCTGAAACAAATGTCATCTTTGCTTTAAAATCACGAACATATTTTTCATTTTTCTGTTTTTCTGTTGGAATAAATCCAAGACCTTTCTTTTTGAAATTACGGTTAGGGTTTGATTTCTTATGAAAACCAGAACCAGAACTGTAACCCCTTTTCTTGTTTAAACGTTGTTGAACTCTTGAGGTGTAAGGTTTAGGTTTACCATTAAGATTTAAATCTTTTATTTCAGAAATATTAATTTCTGTTAGTTTGAAAACCTTTTTAATCAATTCAGTTTTGACACCTCTTATTGGAAATTCCTCATCAGAATATAATTTGTCAGAATCATTCAAAGTATATGCAACTTTAAACGTTTCATCATTCAAATTAGATTTTGATAACAGGAATTCTTTATTGTAAACCCTTTTAACTGAAGAATTTTGACTGTTGACTGTCGAACTCGAGCTTTCAGAACCAGACTTTGACTTCGACTCTGACTTTGACTCTGAGTTTGACTCCAACTTTGACTCCTCATTTTCATCTTTATCCAACACCTGATCGACGACTTTCTTTATTAACTCGGACTCATGATCAGTGTCAGATGATGTAAACACGACATCAATATTTTCTGGCAAATTTACTGACGACTCCGACTCCCACTGTAAATTTGTTGCTTTTTCGACTCTTTCCTGATTTGGATTCCTGGGCAAATATCCATTTTCTAACGGGGGTGGACACTTGTTGTAACCAACATCTTGTTTCTTACCAGAATCCTTCTTATCAGTCTTTTTCTTTGAGTCATTCTTCTTCTTGTTCTTCTTTTCTGGAGTCTTTTCTTCAGTCACTTTTCCATCATCATTCTTTTCTTCAGTTACTTCATCCTCTTCAAATGCCTTCATGCCTTCAACAGTCGGATAAATCCTGTCAATGACATAAGAAGTACATGAGTAACTTTTCAACAAACGATTAACTCTTTCAGTTTCAATTCTTTGTAATTCCAACTTTTGTTCTAGCACAGCACACTTCTCAATGTAGTTGTTCACCACTTTTTGTTTTGTCATAAAAGCTCCTTGAAGTGTTTTCATCGCTGTTGCTTGTTCTTCACTTGTTTGATTGTATTGGTTCATTGCTTTGTTCAGTACATCATAAGATTCCTTCAAACTATTCAAGTTATAGATCAGTGTACTGTTCTACTTCTTCACAGCTTCACAGTTTTCACACTTCACTGGAATCTTCTTTGCATCAACTTCTTCATCAACTTTGAACTTCGCAACTTCAACCTTTACTTTCCTTTTGATCACTGGAATTTCTTCGTCATCACTGCTCACTGGAGTCTTGATTTTTTCTTCTTCTTTTTAACCTTTTCATCTTCACTGTCACTTTCAGCAATCAGTTTCATATCAGCTTTGAATTTTCTCGCCCAATACTCACGATCATCATCACTATCTTCTTCAACTCGAGCTACAAAAGCTGTATGAGCCTGAGTTTGATCTGGAATATAATTATCCCATGTGAAATTTTCCCAACTAAATCCTTCAGGTAACTTTTCGTCATCTTGATCTATTATCAAGGCACTACCATTAACTCTCTTTAAAGAATCTTGATTCACCGCACACGCTCTCTTTCCAGAGTCTTCAAAAATTTGCATTCCATGTGCAGTTTGTGCTTGATGTTGATGTTGTTGAGACGGTTGTTGAGCAACTTGATGATAGATGGCCTTTCGATAATAATCATTGTTGTTGTTGAAAGGATTCTGAGCTCCACTTGCTTTGCGATTGGTGCACTCCCTCTTGAAGTGACCTTTCTCCCTGCAACGAAAACAAGTGACTTTAGATTTGTCAAAACCTAAAGTAGAAGTATTAGCTTCACGTAGATCATCTCTTCCAGTGATTTGCTTGAATTTCTCAGCTCTCCTCAATACACTGGCCAAACACCATTTTATGTCCATCAGCTCCATCTCTTCAGCATCAATCTGGTCGTAATCTTCCTTTGTCAACATTGGATTCCCGATTCGACCTGCAACAAAACTACCATAAGATTCAAGAACAGTTCCCAATAAAGACATATGGCTTTTAGCAATTTCTACTGAATAGTCTTCATCATTCTCCAAATTCAGTACAATGTTGCACTGAATCTTTTTGCCATTCTTTGTTGCTGAAATGTTTGGATCGAAAGACGGAAATGATGTGAAACTTGTTTTGTTGTTTGATCCTGATGATGAACTTCCAGAAGAATTCTTGGCATTGTAAGCAATTTCTATTTTTGGAGATAAATTTGTAGACTTCTCATTCACTCCTGCTTTATAATACAACCCAATATCCTGTTCACCATCAAAGTCTTTCATTCGAATAATCTTTCGTTGCTCCATTTCTTGAGCTTCCAGCTTCTCAATGAACTTGCTGAGTGTCAAACTGCTAAAACCTTTCTTGTTTCTAAGCATCATGAGATATGTTCCCCAAGTCTCATGTGGCAATGAATCAGCAAGCTTTTCGATCAACTCTTCATTATCTTTCTCAATACTCAATCTCTTCATGTTTGCTAGCAGATTGCAATATCTTTCAATAATCTGCTTTGTGCTTTCATTCTTCAAACCACGAAACAAATCGAACTCTTTCTTCAGAAGTGACTTCTTGTTCTTTATCATTTCTTGACTACCAACAAACTTTGATCTTAACGCTTTCCAAATCGAGTAGGAAGTTCCATTATGTTGTAATAACACCAAGATGTCTTCTTTCACAGCTTGTTGTAGAAGACTCAACATCATTTTCTCATCTTTGTATTTCTTTCTAGCATCGGCGCTTAGATCTTTAATCGGAACCACTTATTCATCATCATTCATTGGTCGAATGTATTTTGTCTCAACACATTCCCACGCATCCAAGTAATTAGCTTGTACCCAATTCTCGAAACGACCTTCCCAACCCTTATATTCTTTAATGTTCATTAATTTGGGCGGTTTTTGCATTGTTCCCGTTTCGTTTTCGAGCATTGTGTTCTGTGCAACAGTGATTGAGGAAACCGGAGTAGCGAATGCGTTGTAAAAATCTTCGTCCATGTTTCGGATTTTCAAATGAAATGTATCACCTTGTAAATCACCTGTCGATTACCTGTCGACAACAAACAAACACACAATCAGTTTTAAACTTTTATCAATTATCTGAAAGAAACTGGTACTCTGATACCAATTGTAGGATCGAATTCCGACCTGAACGAGTCGTGTAGAAGAGTTTTTCACCAAAACAAGAGGCGGAAACAAGTGTTTCGATGTAATTCAGCACGTATACACATTAAACTGTCGATATTATTGATATAGATGACGTTTACAACCTGTCGACACTTCAGCAGCACTTCGTGGCTCACCGGAAGAGAACACCTAGAACTATATGTGAGGATCCGCTTATAAGCCTATATATAGGAGATCAGGTCCGCTTATAAGGACATGACATAAAAGCGGACCAGATGATAACCATATAAGCGAACCAGAATCAATGACATATAAGCGATCCACCTATGACAAATGAGCGGTCCAGACTTAATGAAACATTTTGACCGAACATATTATCTAATAATACTTTCAACACTTTTGTCCTATATGTAATGATGTCATTGTGACATCACTTTGATGATGTCATGATGACATCATGCTTGAACGTCTTCGCAACGAACTGAGACATGACTGAAGACGTAGACGACAGACGGATGCACCAACAACTATGATACTTGTGTGTTTTAATTTCTGAATCAAACTATGATACAAATCTAGGTTGTTTTTTGATTTTTGGTAAATTTCGAATCGTTTTGGTTGGTTGTTTGAGAACTGTTTAAAAACTGATCGGATCAGTTTCGGATTGATGTGTTCCTCATATTGATTTTTGGTTTGATTCGATGATTTGAATGTGTTCCTCATTTTGATTTTTGGTTTGATTCGATGATAATCAGTTATTTGGGTATTTTGGGTTCTTCATGTTTGTTTTGCTTGTGAAAAAACAGAGGGTTCTTCATGTTTGTTTTGCTTTGAAAAAACAGAATGTGTTTATTGGTCATTTGAATGTGTTTGATTCGATGATAATCAGTTATTTGGGTATTTTGGGTTCTTCATGTTTGTTTTGCTTTGAAAAAACAGAATGTGTTTATTGGTCATTTGAATGTGTTTGATTCGATGATAATCAGTTATTTGGGTATTTTGGGTTCTTCATGTTTGTTTTGCTTGTGAAAAAATAGAGGGTTCTTCATGTTTGTTTTGCTTTGAAAAAACAGAATGTGTTTATTGGTCATTTGAATGTGTTTGATTCGATGATAATCAGTTATTTGGGTATTTTGGGTTCTTCATGTTTGTTTTTCTTGTGAAAAAACAGAGAGTTCTTCATGTTTGTTTTGCTTTGAAAAAACAGAGGGTTTGTTTTGTTTTGCTTTGTTCAGGATTGTTTGTGATGTTTTTTTGTGAAAATATTGTATAGAATGGCTGCGGATGTAAAGATACGCAAAACACCAACTGGCGAGAACACTTGACAACCTCCTAGAAGATGGTGCGGTGCACATAAGGAACTGATTGATATGAATGAATATAACCCCAGTGTAGCTCTTCGATTTTCCTTGAAATTCCAGAGCTCGCTAATTACATATCTACCACTGGGGTTATATTCATTCATATCTGCTACATTCTGAAGTGCACCCGTCAGTAAAGATCCACAATTGCTTGTCTCTGTATTGTATGTTACGGTCTTTTGTTATCGAGTTTGTAAGTTCTGTCAAGTCTAGGAAGTTGGTATGACGTTTTGTTAATAATTTGTTATATATAGTATACATTTAATTATTAGATTGCATTTATTTAAAAAGAGTTAATTATTAGATTGCATTTATTTAAAAAGAGTTAATTTGAATTATTAAATCAATGATTTCTTAACAAAAAAGCAAGAAATGAATTTAGGGGCTCAGGTTGATATTTCACTCATACCATAGGGACGCAAAGTGTTATTAATATATGCCAAAAGATGGTCTTACCCCTGGCTCAAACAGTCAAACTGACGGCACACTGACAGAGGGACTCAAAGTGTTATGAATTCATAAGGTAAGGGGCTCAAAAAACTAAAAAATGAATTTAGGGGCTCAAGTTGATGTTTCACACAAACCATAGGGACGCAAATTGCATTTTTCTCAAAAAAAAAACAAAACCAACGACAACTTTTTAAATTAATAAGAAACTGATGTAAAATTTAACCAACCCACCACTATATATACATATTTTAACATATAAACAACTTATATAAGTTTTAACTTTTCACCAACCCACTATGTACCTATTTTAACATACATATCTCATAAAAACAAACACTCTCTACCTTTACTTTATATTTACCAATTTCACCTTCTCTAGCAAACACGATGAGCTCGAGTGACAAAGAAACCACACAACATCCACCTTCACGTGGTCTTTTAGACACAAAGAGCTCGAGTGATGAAGAAACAACACAATGATATCCACCTCCACATGCAGTTATATTTTTTTATACCATTGTTCTTAATAATTAGTCCATGCACGTCGTTGTAAAGCAGTACGAGGAACTGATGTGCGGCGACATCAGAAACATGTACCTGGTGTCACACCCCAACCGATGGCGGAAACATCGGGGCGCGGCACTGAGCGAAACAGATTGTCTAGAAGAAATCCATAACAACTAATATTACCAAATATTTAAAGTTACGTCTCATACCATAACATACTCAACAAAATAGTTAATACATACATGGTATCTCAAAGACAATTAAATTGTTTCGACAACTCAGAATTAAATGTGACATTTCTAGACCTCCTAACTTGATTCCATAGCGGCAAGCATAGCATAAGCATCCTAAACACATGTCACATATGTTAAACTAAAACTCAATACACATAGTGTAAAGGTGAGCATACAAGTTTAATAGTATAATAGTAGCGAAAGCGATTTACGCATAACCAGCATGTAATCATGTTGAAAAGTGAAGCATGTAAGCTATCGACAATGAAATATGCACAGACGTGACTGCGAGTTGTAGAATGTGCAACACATATCACCACTGTGACACGTGAAGTAAAACCCTTAAGAACCCCTGTCCACGACAGGTGTTGAGTCCAAACTATAGTACTATCGTTGCTAAGGTGTCAGGCAGCAATCACTGTGTAAACATAACATACAAGCATTTATCGAATAACACGTATAACATGCAGAGACGGTTAGCGTATAAAAGTGTTTGCGTTGGTGTCGAATGTGATTTGAAATAGGTAACGTATGTAACACCCAAAAGTGCGTAAAGCAAAAAAGGGTTCGAGTATACTCACAGATCGTGTTTAATGAATAAACACAGTCTTGGATTGAAGGGAGCGCTGGAGAGTTAGCCTGATCAGATAACGACAGTATAAGTGTTGAATGGTGTGTTAAACAGTGTTGAGTGGAACGAGTGACGAATGGTGGTTCAGTCGGATGACCGTCCGGACGGATGGCCATTTGGTCGGAGGGTCGTCCATTTGGGATGGATGTGTTTGTGTATGATTTGAACTTTGAAGTTTTCATTGTAGCATTTTAAAAGATAAGAAGTATCTCTATTTGTCCAGCCATCTGGTCGGATGGTCATCCGAACTGATGGCCGTTCGATCGGATGGTGGTTCGTTTGAGTAGAAGCTTCAAAGATTCAAGTTTCCTGGTAGGATAGTCATTCGATCGGATGGTCGTCCAATCGGATGACTATTCGTTTAGAACTGATATTCTTTGAAGTTTTGTAAAATGTTTAAGTGTTGAAATTCGCAAGTCACCTGATCGGATTGTCGTTCGATCGGATGGTGATCCGATCGGGCGGCGGTTCGTTCGGTAACTTATTTGTTTGAGAACTTGTAAAATTAGTTAAGTTAAAAGTTTGCAGTTTGACCCGAGACGGTATGATAAAGTGTAGAACAACGGAAACCTCATCAGGTCCAACTCATCCGGTCGGACGGGAATCACCCCGTTCGATCCAAATCAGCTGTTCATGACTGTGTTTCATGCTCAACCCGTAAGTCGCTCATCTCTTCGATAGTAATCAGTCCTCAAACCGGCATTTCACTAGAGAATGAGTAGAAGGCCTGAACGAGATTAGATCCTATCGGTTTTATGTGAAAAGTTGAGAATGTTGAAGAAAAGTTTGAAACACTTGAAGTAGGTTTAGATTTAGGTGAAATCAGTGTTTATACAATGTAGAAATCTATTAGATCTGAGTTGTTCTTGGTGAGATGAGATCATACTTCGGTGTTCATATGAACCCGTGATGACATCACTCGAAAACAGCCCAAATCAGGTGGATTTCAAGGTTAAGAGTTGTGATTCGTGGGTGAAATCGATGAGAAAGTGTGCGCTGATTAAGGAAGTACAAGATTTGAGATGAAAACTTACAAGAATCGCAAGGAATCGAGAGCAAAGCGGCTGAGAATGCGAAGGGTCGGAGGAGAGCTGTCACATCACGTGAACAGTGATGTGACAGGTGAGTATTTATAGGGGAAGGAGGAGAAAGGCGGTGGGAGTGATTCGATCGGAGGGCCTTTCGATCGGATGGCTCGAGTGAGTTGGTTTCCGACTTCCGTTTCGTGCGTTGAGCGTTGCGATTCGTTTAAGCGGGTGTCGAGTAAGCGATGCGATAGTTTTAAATAATAGTTACACAAATAACATAACTAACATACAACAACCCTAGTAGTCTTGCGTTTCCAGTTCGTGATGGGATTGCGGTGCGATAGAGTTGCGATTGCGTTTGCGATTAACACCTTTAACATATATAATCATGCACAAGTAACACATAATTTCACACACACACACGTAAAACAATATCCAGAACTGCGATTCAAGTTGCGATGCGATAGCGATGAGATAGCGTTAAATAGAATAGCGTTTATTGCATTGTTACTTCACATAATACAACTAAAATAACGTAAACTAAAGTATCGATAGCGAGATTCGAGAGTACAAGTAATAATTAAGCAAGGAATGATAGATCTAATTAGCAATCTTTTCTTCCTTTGACTTGTACTTTGACTTCAAAAAGTCGGGTTGTTACAGCCTCCCATACTTTAGGGAATTTCGTCCCGAAATTAATACACATGCATAATGAAAAGCTGTGGATACCTAGCCTTCATGTTACTTTCGAGTTCCCAGGTGAACTCGGCGCCGTGTTTGCCTTCCCAGCGAATCTTTACTACAGGAATGCGTGAGCGTCGGAGCTTCTTGGTTTCTCGATCCATGATCTCGACTGGCTTCTCTACGAAGTGTAATGTTTCGTCCACTTGTATGTCACACCCTGGCTTTTGCGGAAGCGTGGGTTTATTTGGTGTGACTTCTTAATACCATAGAAACAATCATAACAATGCTATATGATAAAAACACAAGATGCTCATCCATTAATATAGTTAGAAAATACCATAACATATTTGTCTTAAATCATCAACCCCAAATAAGTTACAACCAAGACTTGTTTAAAAATGAGTTCCCAATGGACTCAACAAAAGACCTTAAATAAAACGAGGTTTGGAGACATGTGACCCGTCCAGGCAAGGGTTACACCTCCCAAACCCTACACCCCTGGATGACATCTTTTTAATACGCAGCTTAACGTGCATCACCCGCCAGATCCGATCAATTCCCTGAAATACATGTAGTTTGAAAAATCAGCAAAAGTTGAGCGAGTTCATGTGTATGTCTGTGTATAAACCGTTAAAGTATGTCCGTATGTATAAATGTCCTTGGTATGTAGTAATTAAGGAAAAAGAGATCACCAATGGGTTGCAAAGCCACTGGTATGTGGGAAGTGATGCAGGAAAACTCAAACCTAGCAAATTTGTACCGGGCCTCGGCTGTAAGACACAGTCACCACTATGGGTCACCCTAACCTCATGGGTGTGGGCTCGCTACACCCAAATAGATCTATCACTCATGTCCCTCGGTCCTACGACGAGGATTAATGGCTTTAAGTGTTGTACCCACCACTCACATGATCTAAGTAGTAACCCTCCTTAAGCTAACCATACCATGTATAAAACGTTTGTAATAGTTGTAACATGTATTTCACCCCCGAAGTATAAAACTGAAAACAGTTAAAAGAAAAGGGGGACATGAACTCACAGTAGTGCGTCTCCTGAAATCGTATCGTCAACTCAAACTTGGTCCGCTACACGACAACCTACAACGTACTAATGTCTATTAGATGAACGGGTCGTGCCTTGCCTTCACATTACGGGTTTGAGTTACGTTACTTTGTTATTATTCCAAGTCTTAACTTCTTGTTAAAATAATAACAATTATTTTAACTTAAGTTTTATTTTTTAGGGTTTTGGAATAATTGTTAGGCAACTATTTCGTATTCGTACTTCTCAAGTATTTTATATGTGTATTCCTTCCCAAGGATGGGGGTATTTATACATGTATTTTGGTAGTTCGATTAACATATTTTTAAGTCCCACTTATAAAATATATTTAACATATTTGTCAAAAATAGTATATTCCAAAAATATGTATTTCCACAAGCGTTTTAATATACGATATATTCCAATTACATATATTTATCCGCTTTTATTTACGAAAACCAACCTCCGACACTTGTATTTTGTTACAAAAATTATGGCGAAGTTTATATTCGAAACACAAGTTATAAAATATACTTATAACACTTGCTTAGAAAGATATTTTCTAAGTGTTGGAATTTTTAGAAAATTTCGCCAGAGTTTCCCTTGTAACGGAGGTGTCCATGCTTATCAGCATATCATTTTCTTTTCAAAAATTCATTCAATCAATCATCAACAATTTATTAAACGACGTTACACTAACCAAGTGCAAAAACAATGCACTTTGCATGATAACATGAACTTGGTTTTTATTAAAAACGCGTAGTAATTTAGTGAAGCTTTTAGTGGACTTAGTTACCTTCCAAAGCGTAATTATTTCTTTAAAAATCATTTTCTTGAAAGAGTTATGTGTTTACAACTTGTAAACAATTTTTACAAAAATAAAACTTTTGAACTCTTCTTGTAAATAAAATGTTTTCACACTCATTTTATGTCCAAAAATAGTATAAGTGTATGTAAGAGTCATGATTTTCCAAAAACCGATTCTCTAACTTGGTTTATTTAGAAAAGTCCTTTGTAAAAGCCCAGATCTACATGATCATTAATCTACTTGTTCACTTATATTTTAAGAAAATCATTTTCATTCAAGTTCATGATTAAACTAGAAGGTGGTTATTTTATGTAACACATAACCACTTTCTAATCTTGTTAAATCATATTTCTAAATATTATTTAACAAGATCCATATGGTTATTAACATCACACAACCAAGAATCATCATACAATCAACAACATTTTCACTACAACATCCTACTACAACATTTCATCTTCATGTTTCATTCTAATGTAAACTTTATGTAAAGCTTCATGTAAACTTTTATGTTCAATTTTCTTGTTTAAACTCTTTTAGTGCTCTTGTGAATTTCAACATAATATAACTTTTAACTACTTAAAATGGAAGTAAACTAGGGTAGATCAAAGACTTACAACTAGCACAATGCTAGGGAAGAATCTCTAGTGAAAATGATGGTGAAAAAGCAAGAAAGAAAGCTCCTTGAAGTTCCACAAGTTGCAAGCTCCTTTAATCCCTCTTCTACACTTGAATGAAGCTCAAAAATGGAAGGAGATGATGTTGATATGGTGAAGGTGGTGGCGGTTGTGGTTGTGACACCTGTGTCACTTCAACCATCAAACAAATACCAAACCAATTAAATATTGTATTTCATACTTGGGATTTGTATAAATATGTGTATCGTTTGCACATATCAATTCTTGTTCGATTTCAAGCTTTAAATCGCTTTCTGGAGGGTTATACGCGCTCTGATGCGTAGATATAACCAGTTTAATGCAACGAACACTCCGGAATAGTGAAATAGGCTTAACATACCTTAAATAACCTTTACATAACTTAGATGTATGTTTTGGAAGGTTTGGTGTGGTGAAATCAAGTTTATTCGCTTACAGGGACTAAATTTGACAAACTGCGAAAGTATGCCAATTTGAACTGTAACAGACATTCCGGAACATGACCATAAGTTAAACACACCTTAAATATCCTTTATATAGCTTAGAAATAGGCTTTGAGGGGTTCGGTGTGCTAAAATAAACTTTTGGGTCATTCAGGGACTAAAAGCGTCAAAAAGTGCACAAGTTTGCACTTTCGCGCATAACATACGTTCTGAATACATACGGAGATCCAAAAATTTATGTAAGCACTAAAATATTTTATTTTAGTGTTTGGCATAAGAAAAATCCATTCGTCGCGCAATTTAGATCGTTTTTCGCGCTTATGCGCATTCCGTCGTAATTAACCGAACATCGCGATCGTACGACCAAACGAACGTTGGTGACCGACCGGATAATATTTAAATCCCACAAATATTCTGTTATGATTAAAATCTTATTTTAATCAGGTCCGTGTTGAAAAATAAATTAAAACGCCTAAAAACGTTATTTTTCAAAGTTTAAGCGCGTACCGTGTGTTTCTGCGCAACACAGTGCTTCTACTGCAAAACGCAGACAACGCAGCCAGTCCTGGCAACTGAAATTATTTCAGTAATATCTTGGCGAGTTTATTTTTATAGAGTAATAAAAATAATTTAGAACGCCATAAACTGGGATTTAAACGATAGATAAAATACCCGGTACCCAGTTAAATACCCGTTTTAGCCATATGCCAGAAATATGCTAAGGTATATGCTAAGGAATATGCTTGGAATATGCTAGGAATATGCTTGGAATATGCTAGGAATATGCTTGGAATATGCTAGGAATATTCTATATGGAATTTCCTATAAATACCCAACCCTTTCATTTGCAAAAACCCACACCTTTGAAATCTGAATTTGCTCTCTAAGTTGTTGTGTTTAACACTTCATACCTGAGAGTATTCGGATTCAAACCTTCCATTCTTGGACCCTTTGTAAGTGTTCCTTCGTTCTTTTATTCTTTTAGCGTTAAAGTCAAACTTTGTTTGACTTTCTGCATTGACCAGTTCATGGTCAATGCGAAGTTCGTTTGAACTTCATAACGTGAGCGTAATCACGATGGTTATAGTCCCTAGTGACTATACCTACTGATTACCACGTTATCTAGGCTCAGTGACGAGTCGTAGTTTCGGCCAAAATACGTGTTATTGCGTATTTTGTAACCAAACTACTCTTAGGTATCAAAACCGTTTGTTTTGATACCAAACCTGGTTTCTAAACTTAGTTAAGCATGTTCTAACATGCTTAGCTCGTCACTTTTAGTTTAGTGCTTATATAGGGTCGTAAAGGTAAGCGATCTAATCAATCGCTTATACTTTCGAACCCGACCCGTTTGGTCGATCATTAGGATCCGACCAAACACATTAGGTGACCATAGTTGTATAGGGAATAACCTTCCGAGGTTATACCTTATGGTCACATCGTTTGAGTAGTTGTATGATAGGTAGTATATATGCCTTAAGTAAATTACCAAAATGCCCTTTTAACGCCAAAATTCATTTTTAGCATATGTAACATAACTTTTGGTATCTAAACTGATTTGGTAACAATATTAGACATGTTAAGGCATATTTTACTTATCATAGGACTAGTTAGGCATTCCGAACGCGTTTCACGCGAACGACGCGTTAAAGTAGCATAAGCTACCTAAACGGGCCGTAATGGGTCGTAAGCACTTAGGTTAAGTTTCATTGTAGTATGTAGGCTTAGTTAAACCATGTTACATGAGTTCCCATACTCATTTGGTTTACGAGCCCTCATTCTATCCGATCCTCCGATTTAGGTCCGTTTATTAATGTAGATACCTATATTAGGTGCCGTTTGATATTCGTGACCTTCTAGCTTTGCTTGGTGGATATCTAAAGTCTATTGAGCAATCTCAAGTGAGTACATAGACCCCTCTTTTACTGTTTTCCAAACGTTTTGGGGTGAAACACATGTGCCTACTTGTTACTTTCATGCTTTCCTGTTTTCACATCATATACTTGCTATGTTCATTAGTACATTTATAGTACATGATTTCATTGTGTTTTATGCTATGTATGCCCATTGTGTGCATACTTAGTACATTGTTTTACATTACATTTTATGCTATGTATGCCCATTGTGTGCGTACTTAGTACATTGTTTTACATTACATTTTATGCTATGTATGCCCATTGTGTGCATACTTAGTACATTGTTTTACATTACATTTTATGCTATGTATGTCCTTTGTTGCATACTTAGTATATTTGTTATTCATCACATGCTTACATTTTGATATTGATATACACAATTCATGATTTACATTAGACATAAACATTTTGACATTGATATACACAATTCATGATTTACATTAGACATAAACATTTTGACATTGATATACACAATTCATGATTTACATTAGACATAGACATTAGACATGGTTTTCACACAAACATTTTGACATTTGATTATACATAAACATTTTACGTTGGTGGTTTGGTTTGAGTAAGTGATTTAAGTAACGAGGCGTGTGTAATATGATACAAGCATGGTGGATACGCCGCTGGTACTTCCTATATATAAGTGTTTGTATGGTATTACATATCGTAGCGTTATTTGAATCATTTCAATTTAAGACATATAACATTTTATACAAATAACATACTTTTCACAAGACATTGTTTTACAAACAACTTATCTTATACAAACTCATTTTACATGGTTATTCATTTAACCATACATTATTCTCTTATTTATACATATCATCTGAACTTATTGTTTTTCAAATGATTTACAAAACAAATCAATTCACAAGGTTCATGACGAAACTTTATTAAACAACTCTTTCTAAACTTACAAGTCATGAAACCTATTTTCACAAAACCTATGTATCTCACAGTCATTTTTATGCTGACGTACCTATTTTCACATGTGTTTTCAGGAGTTGATGCATAGGACTTATCGAGACATACTTAGGCGGGCCTGTGCCTTAGTGACTTAAAACGAGACAAGAACTAGTTAATTTATGTTATGTACTCTTTATTTCTTGTTTAAAGATAATGTAACTCGCTTGTTTGATGAATAAAACGAAACTTTAATTTCCATGGTTGTGAAACATTAATTCTGTTCCAACACTCCCCGACGTTTCCGCCATGTTTCGTTGATTTACGTGGTCGGGGTGTGACAGTGGTGAACCGAGAGGAGGGAGAGAGAGAGTGAGTGAGAGAGTGTAAGATTGTGGAATGATGAATGATCTTGGAGCCATGCTTATATAGATTACTTCAAATATTATGGCCAAATCAACAAGCAAGATCTATTAAACAAATGGAATTAAATCTAGTAGAAGATGTGAAGTATGGTGAAGATGATTTGTGGTCCACTTGGGACCGAATTCGGTTTAGGGGGGTTGGATGTAAAATTTGCAACTAATAGGTAAATGTTAGTTAGATTTCAAGTAACAAGATTATATATATTAGTTAGTTGATTTTTAGTAATTGTTAGGGTGAACGGGGATCATGACTAGCCAAAAATAATAAAACAATGTATTTGACAAAAATTTGGTGTCCCGGGTAATGTCCGGTTATCCGGTTAGATACCGTTTCGTTAAAGTGTTTAATTTGTCCGTAAAGTGTCTTTTATATATATTTTTGTATCACTTTTTATTCCCGGCAGTTAGGAAATCATACAGGACAATTCTGCCATATTTTTGCACCTTACTAGCATGTTACAATGCTGAATTTTGTAAATAGATGCAGAATTCTGCACTTAAAGTGTGTTTTAGGCACTTCCTGGCACTTTAACTATCACCTAGTGACGCAGTTTTATGGTCCTCACTTCCCTACACTCCATACTAGTGTAGTACCCTGTCCTTGGCTCATACTGGCCACAAAACATTGTCTGTCTATGTGCTGGCATTGTCAGCATGTTTCTGTATTATCCGTTCAGTGTGCTAACTGTGCTTTGTGCACCAAGTATGTCACTAAAGTCTGTGTGTAATAAATGGAGTGACAGTATGAATGTGATGCACATGTATGTATGTAACAGAAATCAGAAAGCAGTTTAATCATCAGTTGAGATCAAGCACAGTCATTAAGCACTAATTAAATATTAATTAATTGTACAGATACCTGTAATTGTGAGGGTTGTCACATTGTAGATCCTCAAGAGGTACATGTAAATTTTGCTCGGCCAGACACTTTTTGAGGTTCGAAACATGGAAAGTCGGGTGGACGTTGATAAGTTCCTCCGGTAGTTCGAGTCTGTAGGCCACCTTGCCAATTCTTTCCAGAATTTTAAAGGGTCTGACATATCGAGGCGCGGGCTTACCATTCTTGCCGAATCTGATCACCACCTTCCAAGGTGATACCTTTAGGAGTATGTGATTGCCAACGTCAAATTCAAGGGGCTTGCGGCGTCTATCGGCATAACTCTTCTAACGAATCCGAGCTTTCAACAGATTGTCTCGTATTTAGAGGATTTTGTCAGTCGTTTCTTGCAACAACTCAGGATCGGTAATTTGCGCATCTCCGATCTCGTGCCATACAATAGGCGATCGACATTTTCTTCCATACAATGCCTCAAATGGTGCCATTTGAATGCTAGAATGATAATTGTTATTGTACAAGAATTCGACCAAAGGTAAGTGCGCGTCCCAATTACCACCGAAATCTATGACACACGAGCGAAGCATGTCTTCAAGGGTACGAATCATGCGTTCAGTCTGACCGTCGGTTTGGGGATGGAAAGCGGTACTTAGATTAAGAGTAGTACCAAGAGCAGATTGAAACGTTTTCCAAAGATACGAGGTAAACCGACCATCGCGGTCAGAGATGATATCACAAGGCGTCCCGTGGCGACAGATGATTTCGTCGGTGTAGATCCGTGCTAATCGTTCTACCTTAAAGTCTTCTCATATTGGCAGAAAGTGAGCAGATTTAGGAAGAAAATCAACGATAACCCAGATGCTATCGTGACCTGATGGCGTGCGGGGAAGTTTCGTTATGAAGTCCATAGCTATACTCTCCCATTTCCACATAGGGATCTCGGGTTGCATGTGTAAGCCAGAGGGTCATTGCTGTTCAGCCTTGACTTTCGAACAAGTCATGCACTTCGAAACGTAGACAGTGATATCCCTCTTCATTCCGGGCCACCAATACTGTCAAACCCCCAAAATACCACATGCGGTAACCCCGCTAGGCATGTGACGTACCAGGATCTAGCCACCAATCACATTGAACTAACCATAATACTTTTAACAAAAATCCCCATTCATTAATTAAAACATCCATGGAACATAATCCAAGTTAAATAGTGACAGCGGAAGCAAATGACAATTCATTGTTTAAATGTTTTAAAACCCAATATATATAAATTCAGTAAACAAGACACGCATAGCCAAGCACTGCGACCCATGACCACTCCAGCTATCCAGATAGCAAGTTCCCATCCAAAGTACCTAACGACCTGCGAGCATGCAACAAGTGTATCAGACAACGCTGGTGAGTTCACAGCTTTTCGAAAACGTTAGTTACCAAGTGTTTATTCCAGTTCATTAATAAATCCGAAAGTAATGTTTATAATATCTCGTTACTGAACAAGAGGGCTCCTGATGTATGTTTTGCCCATTCCCCAGTGCTCCTATCAAAACACTGGGCATGACTGGGTCATTAGTTCACACCCGTCCTCTCCGGTACGGGGTGAGGGTGCCAAACCTAAGTAGCGCTACCAACTAATACCCCGTTACCTCTCCGGTAACAAAAAGATGGGACTTAAGAGTGATAGGGTGAGAGTATTATCCAACATTCCAGTTTTTACCCAAAAGACTTATCCCTCCCCGGGATACTCACTGACTGTCCCAACCACCGGGACGCATGCTCAAGAGTAGTGAACTCACCTTGGTTTGCTCGGTATGATTAGTAACTTGTTCACAAATAAATCAGTCAAAGCCTACGGTATTCATGTACACGAAATCAGTTTACATTCACTTGGTTCACGTATAAATTGTAATCATGGTGTGCATTCAAGCAACAGTTTCCGATTAACACATAACAGACATTTCAATTCAAACATATGCACTATTCACACACATGTTTCACAACAGTATCCAACAGTTCCGTGCTAATCAAAACCGAATTATATTTTCTCCAGACATAACTGATATCATTAACAGGAAAGGATCAACATATAATCATTCATTATCATACTTGTTCCAAACTATAGTCTGTTTGTGAGTCTCTGTTCCTAATGACGAAACTTCAGGGTGACGAACCATGGTTATTCGTCGAAGGTTCTTGTGACGAAACATTAAGGTGTTTCGTCAAGGTGTCCATGGCGAAACATATAGGTGTTTCGTCGATGAGTGTGTGGCGAAACACATAGGTGTTTCGTCTTGACCTTAACAGTTTCCAAGTTTCCTAACAGTTTCACGTTTCTCACCCTAGTCATGTTAAACGATCATTTGCAATCATCCAAGCGTAACAGTTTCCATTCCACACATATACAATTTTAATCAAACAATAATCATCAACACACACACAAACCCTAACCCTAATTCTACAAGATTCATGTATTTCATAATCTATTCATGACTATCATCACATCAATCCCCTAATTCAACATTAACCCACACTTTGCATAAAACCCTAAACATGAGTCAACCAACACACATGAACAAAGATCACAGAAAGTTTACTCTAATCAAGATATCATTACTAACTGTGTTTTTGTGTGCACAAAGGTGTTGGAACGATCAATCGATGACACGGACCTCTAGAGTATAGTTGTTGTCGCCAGAGAGCAAGAAAAGTAGTGCTAGGGTTTCGCCAATTGTTAACTTACGTACAGTTATGCAAATACATGATTCTTATAACCTAGACACCTTTGGGCCTCACTTGGGCCAAAAGCCCATTCCGACGAATAACCCCACTGGATGTTTCGTCGACTGAAGGGTGTGACGAAAGTCACGTGTTTCGTCGAAGAGGGATGATGGCGAAAGTCTAATGTTTCGCCCCACAGAGGATGCATGTGATAAGTCTATCCAATCTTAAACAGTTCTTAAGCTTTTATTAATTACCCAAGCAATAATGCAAAACCCCAAACATATATCAAACGTGAACAAGTTACAATGCAAACGAATTATGAAAACACTATGCGAAACGAGTGACGTGTCAAGTAAGGACCTTGAAAGCTCAGGTTTCCACATCATCCCCAACTTGAAAGAAATTTCGTCCCGAAATTTGACATGTAATCCAAAACAGCAAGATGTTAACTCAGGATGACTGTGGATTTTCCGCGGGTACCACATCATCCCCAACTTGAAAGGGAATTTCACCCCGAAATTCACCAGTTGCATCAGGTTTAGATTTATCAGTTGGAAATAAGTGAGGGTACTTGAGCTTCATTTGATCCTCGCGCTCCCACATGAACTCCGGTCCACGTCTTGAGTTCCAACGAACTCTCACGATTGGAATTCGACTATGCTTACGAACCTTGACTTCCCGATCCATAATTTCTATCTATTCTTCGACAAAGTGCAATTTGTCATCGATTTTTAGCTCTTGAAACAGTACCACCAGTGTTTCATCAGACAAACACTTCTTCAGTTGCGAAACATGGAACACATCATGCACGTTACCCAACTCAGCAGGTAACTCGAGTTTGTACGCCACTTTACCAATACGCTCTAAAACTTTGAATGGCACAACATAGCGTGGATTAAGCATGCCGCGCTTCCCAAAGCGCACTACACCCTTCCAGGGTGAGACTTTCAACATAACACGGTCGCCTACATTGAACTCCAAGGGTTTCCTACGCTTGTCAGCATAGCTTTTCTGACAGTCGGGCACCGCCGCCATACGGTTTCTGATCTAGACAATCTTTTCCGAAGTTTCAAGAACAAGTTCTGGCCCTGTGACTTGGTTGTCACCCACCTCAGCCCAACAAAGGGGAGAACGGCATTTCCGGCCGTACAATGCTTCAAACGGAGCTGCCTGAATGCTAGTGTGGTAACTGTTGTTGTAGGAGAATTCAATCAACAGCAAGTGTTTCTCCCACCCTTTTCCAAAATCGATCACACATGCACGAAGCATGTCTTTAAGTTTCTGGATGGTTCGCTCACTTTGACCATCCATCTGTGGGTGATAAGCAGTACTCATGTCGATGCGTGAACCGAACGATTTATGCATCGACTGCCATAAATCAGATATGAATCGCGGATCACGGTCAGAGATGATAGAGGTTGGCAACCCATGCCTAGAAACCACTTCCTTCAGATATACAGCAGCGAGTTGTGAGAACTTATCTGTCTCCTTGATTGCTAGAAAATGCGCTGACTTCGTGAGTCGATCAACAATCACCCAAATGGTATCGTTTCTGCTTTGAGTCTTTGGCAAACCAGTGACGAAATCCATAGCAATTTGCTCCCATTTCTACATGGGTATCTCTGGTTGTTGAAGCAGGCCCGAGGGTTTCTGATACTCTACCTTGACTTTCGCACAAGTCAAACACTTGCTCACATACGTCGCGGTGTCATCTTTCATCTTCGGCCACCAATACAAGACTTTGAGGTCATGATACATCTTATTCGAACCCGGATGAACAGAGTATCGAGACTTGTGCGCTTCATCCATCACAAGATCTCTAAGGTTACCAAACAACGGAATCCATATTCGCTCCATAAAATAATAAATGCCATCTGATCTCTTCTCAAGTCGTTTCGGCATGCCTCGTAAATATTCAGCTTCAATGTTTTCTTCCTTCAATGCTTCAGTCTGAGCCAAACGGATCTGATCAGGAAGGTTTGAATGAATGGTGAGCTGTAAGGCTTGCACACGCTTAGGTTTCGTCTCCTTTCGACTAAGGGCATCAGCTACAACGTTTGCTTTGTCCGGATGATACTTGATGGCATAATCGTAATCGTTCAATAGTTCTACCCAGCCACGCTGTCGCATATTCAATTCCTTCTGGTCGAAAAGATGCTGAAGGCTCCTGTGATCGGTGTAGATAGTGCATTTGGTACCGTACAGATAATGCCTCCAGATTTTTAACGCGAAAACCCCGGCTCCCAGCTTCAAGTCATGAGTTGTGTAATTCCTCTCGTGAACCTTCAACTGTCGAGAGGCATAGGCTATCACTTTCTCGCGTTGCATCAACACGCAACCGAGACCCTGAATAGAAGCATCACAATATACCACGAAATCCTCGGTACCTTCAGGTAGAGACAAGATCGGTGCACTGCAGAGTTTCTGTTTCAAAAGTTGGAAAGCATCCTCCTGCTTCGTTCCCCAAGAATACACAACACCTTTCTGTGTTAACAAGGTAAGAGATTGAGCGATCTTCGAGAAATCCTTGATAAATCTTCGATAATACCCAGCGAGACCAAGAAATTGTCGCACCTCCGAAGGATTCTTTGGTGCCGCCCAATTCCTGATAGCATCGATCTTAGCAGGATCCACGTGAATCCCCGATTCATTCACAATGTGACCAAGGAAGTGCACTTCTCGTATCCAAAAGTCACACTTAGAAAACTTCGTGTAAAGCTGCTCCTTCCTCAGGAGTTCCAAAATAAGATGCAAGTGCCGCTCGTGATCCTCCTTGTTCTTAGAGTAGATCAAGATGTCATCAATAAACACAATAACGAAGTCGTCTAGATACAGCTTGCACACACGATTCATAAGGTCCATGAAGACTGCTGGTGCGTTTGTCAACCCGAATGGCATAACCAAAAACTCATAATGTCCATATAGCGTTCGAAAAGCCGTTTTAGGAACATCCTCCTCTCGGACTCTCATCTGATGATAGCCCAATCCTAAATCGATCTTTGAGTAGAAACTTGACCCCTGCAACTGGTTAAACAGGTCGTCGATACGCGGTAAAGGATAGCAATTCTTGATTGTCACCTTGTTAAGTTCTAGATAATCTATGCACATACGAAAAGATCCGTCCTTCTTCTTCACAAACAAAACCGGGGCTCCCCAAGGCGAAGAACTAGGTCGGATAAAACCTCCATCCAACAGTTCTTGGAGTTGGTTTGACAGCTCTTGCAACTCTCCTGGTGCAAGACGGTAAGGAGCACGAGCAATCGGAGCTGCTCCTGGCATACGGTCAATCTGAAATTCCACCTGGCGATGCGGAGGTAAACCAGGTAACTCTTCAGGAAACACGTCAGAAAACTCACGAACAACTGGAAGGTCCTTGATCTTCCTTTCTTCAGGTTGCGAATCGGTAACAAGAGCTAGGATAGCAGGGTAGCCCTTTCGTAGACACTTCTGGGCTTTCATGGCTGAGATGATGCCGACCATGGCACCACTACGATGACCTTGAACTGAAAAAGATTCCCCACTGGGGAGAGGGATACGCACGACTTTCTCTTTACAGAGAATTTCCACTTGATGCTTAGACAACCAATCCATACCAACGACCACATCAAAACTTCCAAGAGTAATAGGGAGTAGGTCAATGTCGAACACTTGACCCATGAGATCAAGTTTACAACCAAAAAGGACATGAGAAGCTTCAATCGACTTACCATCAGCTAATTCTACTATATGCTTATTTACAGGAGGTGTGGGAGTCAATCCTAACTGACGACTGAACCCCAAAGACACATAACTCCAATCGGCACCAGAGTTGAATAAAACAGAAGCAAATATGTTGTTTATGGAGAATGTACCAGTCACCACGTTGCCGTCATTTCTGGCTTCCCCAGCTCCAATAGTGAACACCCTCCCATGCGCACCATTTCCACCATTGCCCCCATTGTTGTTGTTTCCGTTGTTATTGTTCCCAATGTTGTTACCACCAGCATTCTGATTTAGTTGAGGGCAGTCTCGCCTGATGTGGCCCTCGGCTCCACACTGAAAGCATCCCTTACGATTTCCACGGTTTTGTTGGGGTTGTTGTCTTTACTGCTGCTGTGGCTGTTGTTGTTGTTGTTGCGGGGTGTGCTGCTGCTGGTTCGGAAGTGAAACCCTACAATCCCTGGCCATATGCCCCACTTTGTTGCACCTGTGACATACTCGGGTACACGGCCCCCGATGGTGATAGTTGCACTTATTACACTTTGGTTGTTTCCCCGCATAAGAACCCTGACCCGAACTGTTGCCCTGGCTTTGATTAACGGAGGACGACTGACTGAAACTATGATTATTGTTGTTGTCAGGCCTTTTCTGAGATTGACTTGCACTGGTTGCTTTATCAGCATCGTTCCGTTTACACTTGTTATCACTAGCAGGTGTGGTAGCGGTAGCAGAAGGGGTAGTAGCAGAAACACGAGGCGGTAGCGATCCACGCTCGACCTCTTGGTCGGTAATCTTGTGTGCTAAACGGATGATCTGGGGTAGATTGTTAAGGTTTGCAGCAGTGACATAACTCTTTACGGCTGGTGCTAAGCCCTTGATATACAACTCAATTCGTCGAGGTGGAGGTCGAGACAGGTTAGGGCACAAAATTGCTAGTTCATGAGATCGTTTCGTGTAAGCCTCGATCTCGGACCCTTCCATCTTCAAATCATAATAATCATTCTCGAGCTTCTGAATCTCGTCACGGGGACAATACTCCTCCCGCATTAACTCCTTGAAATCATCCTAAGTAGTGGCATTAGCCATCTCGATGCCCAACATTTGCACCTGGGCATTCCACCAAGTTAAGGCACCATCCTCCAAAGTGCCTGTAGCATACTTCACATGGTCCCCCTCGGGACAGTTACACATAGCGAACACCGACTCAGCCTTCTCAAACCAACGTAGTAACCCCACAGCCCCTTCAGTCCCACTGAATGTCTGTGGCTTACAATCCATAAACGTCTTGAAAGTGCAAGCAGGTGGATGGTTTTGATTCTGATTCGCTTGCTGACCTAATGGACGAAAGGAAATACAACACAAGGGTAAGAGTTGTGTACGCGACACAAGAATAAAGAAAATTTGGCACATATCGTACCAGCTTGATAGGCTGCTAATGCCTCAGCCACACGGGTGTTAATCAGATTTGTCAACTCAGCCTGAGTCATCGCAATGTGTCCACGTCCATGGCCTCGTCCACTCATGATTCTATATAAGGAGAGGGATCAAGTTTAAGAATCGAGATAAGGTAGGAGTCAAATCTCACGTTGACATCTACAAACTACAAAGTTTACACCAAACAATAGGGCAGAACCCTTCTCACACTCGTTAAGCCTCACTGGGACTCACATGCACCTCACGTTATTATTATGTGTGCACCCATAATAATAAGGCAATTTGCATGCTTATCTCAGTGCCACTTAACTTGTGCTAAAAGTTTCCCCCACATTCAAATAGTAAAATGATAGACACTCCAGGATTAATAATCACAAGAGTCGAAGGGTAGTGCCACACTATCTAGCTCCACTAAGACATGCAGTACAGGTAATCACATCAAGGTATCAAATATATTGTTTCATGCAAGTCGTGTGTGTGTAACTACTAAGCAAGTAATGCATAAAGTAAACAGAAGACGAACCTTGCAATCTGGAGCTGAGTGTTATGGTCGATTTTCGAAGTTTTTCGGTTATAGTCTGGTTTTATAAAAACGTTTTAAAACCTAGTTCACTATAACCAGTGGCTCTGATACCAAACTGTCACACCCCCAAAATACCACATGCGGTAACCCCGCTAGGCGTGTGACGTACCAGGATCTAGCCACCAATCACATTGAACTAACCATAATACTTTTAACAAAAATCCCCATTCATTAATTAAAACATCCATGGAACATAATCCAAGTTAAATAGTGACAGCGGAAGCAAATAACAATTCATTGTTTAAATGTTTTAAAACCCAATATATATGAATTCAGTAAACAAGACACGCATAGCCAAGCACTGCGACCCATGACCACTCCAGCCATCCAGATAGCAAGTTCCCATCCAAAGTACCTAACGACCTGCGAGCATGCAACAAGTGTATCAGACAACGTTGGTGAGTTCACAGCTTTTCGAAAACGTTAGTTACCAAGTGTTTATTCCAGTTCATTAATACATCTGAAAGTAATGTTGATAATATCTCGTTACTGAACAAGATGGCTCCTGATATATGTTTTGCCCATTCCCCAGTGCTCCTATCAAAACACTAAGCATGACTGGGTCATTAGTTCACACCCGTCCTCTCTGGTACGGGGTGAGGGTGCCAAACCTAAGTAGCGCTACTAACTAATACCCCGTTACCTCTCCGGTAACAAAAGGATGGGACTTAAGAGTGATAGGGTGCGAGTATTATCCAACATTCCAGTTTTTACCCAAAAGACTTATCCCTCCTCGGGATACCCACTGACTGTCCCAACCACCAGGACGCATGCTCAAGAGTAGTGAACTCACCTTGGTTTGCTCGGTATGATTAGTTACTTGTTCACAAATAAATCAGTCAAAGCCTATGGTATTCACGAAATCAGTTTACATTCACTTGGTTCACGTATAAATTGTAATCATGGTGTGCATTCAAGTAACAGTTTCCGATTAACACATAAAAGACATTTCAACTCATACATATACACTATTCACACACATATTGGGGGGGATAGAGCACGGTCCTTCCAACCGCCGGAGTGATCCCACTCCGGGAGCCGCTACCCGACCAAGCTAGCTCCACGGTGAATTCCCCTTTCCGAGTTCTTACCCTGGGCGACATATGCCACTCCAAAGACTCGAACCCGGTACCTCTGGGAAGAAGTGGGTGTCGGTGGCCAACTGGGCTACCCCAGTTATCCAACATTTCCGTGCTAATCAAAACCGAATTATGTTTTCTCCAGACATAACTGATATCATTAACAGGCAAGGATCAACATATAATCATTCATTATCATACTTGTTCCAAACTAAAGTCTGTTTGTGAGTCTCTGTTCCTAATGACGAAACTTCAGGGTGACGAAGCATGGTTATTCGTCGAAGGTTCTTGTGATGAAATATTAAGGTGTTTCGTCAAGTTGTGCGTGGCAAAACATATAGGTGTTTCGTCGATGAGTGTGTGGCGAAACACATAGGTGTTTCGTCTTGACCTTAACAGTTTCCAAGTTTCCTAACAATTTCACGTTTCTCACCCTAGTCATGTCAAACGATCATTTGCAATCATCCAAGCGTAACAGTTTCCATTCCACACATATACAATTGTAATCAAACAATAATCACCAACACACACAAACCCTAACCCTAATTCTACAAGATTCATGTATTTCATAATCTATTCATGACTATCATCACATCAATCCCCTAATTAAACATTAACCCATACTTTGCATAAAACCCTAAACATGAGTCAACCAACACACATGAACAAAGATCACATAAATTTTACTCTAATCAATATATCATTACTAACCGTGTTGTTGTGTGCACAAAGGTGTTGGAACGATCGATCGATGACGCGGACCTCTAAAGTATAGTTGCCGTCGCCAGAGAGCAAGAAAAGTAGTGCTAGGGTTTCGCCAATTGTTAACTTACGTACCGTTATGCGAATACATGATTCTTATAACCTAGACACCATTGGGCCTCACTTGGGCCAAAAGCCCATTTTGTCGAATAACCCCACTGGATGAAAGTCCAGTGTTTCGTCGACTGAAGGGTGTGACGAAAGTCACGTGTTTCGTCGAAGAGGGATGATGGCGAAAGTCTAATGTTTCGCCCCACAGAGGATGCATGTGATAAGTCTATCCAATCCTAAACAGTTCTTAAGCTTTTATTAATTACCCAAGCAATAATACAAAACACCAAACATATATCAAACATGAACAAGTTACAATGCAAACGAATTATGAAAACACTATGCGAAACGAGTGACGTGTCGAGTAAGGACCTTGAAAGCTCGGGTTGCCACATCATCCCCAACTTGAAAGAAATTTCGTCCCAAAATTTGACAAGTAATCCAAAACAGCAAGACGTTAACTCAGGATGACTGTGGATTTTCCGGGATGAATGGAATACAGGGACTTGTGGGCCTCAGTCAACAATAATCCGTGCAAGTTATTGCGACTGGGGATCCAGATGCGATCAAGAAAGTAATAGATACCGTTCGATTTGGTAACAAATTGGGATTCAGCACCACACTTCTTCATTTCCTCTCGCAAGGTGTTCTCAATGAAGCAGGCGTGCTGAGCGTCATGAATTAGAGCTTCTAGGTTATACTGGGCGTGAGTATTATGAACGCTATGCAAATAGCTTCGTCTGCTTAGAGCATCGGCAACAACATTAGCTTTGCCACGGTGGTAACGAATCTCACAGTCGTAATCGTTAAGAAGTTCAACCCATCGGCGTTGGCGCATATTCAGTTCCTTTTGGTTCAAGATATGTTGCAGGCTCTTATGGTCTGTGAAGACCGTACACTTAGTACCGTAAAGGTAGTGTCGCCAAATCTTCAACGCAAAAACAACTGAACCAAGCTCGAGATTGTGGGTTGTATAGTTCTTCTCGTGGATCTTGAGCTGACGAGAGGCATACGCGATAACCTTGTCCTGTTGCATGAGGACACAACCGAGACCGAGGTTGGAGGCATCGCAGTAGACTACGAAGTCATCGTTTCCATCGGGTAACGCGAGGATAGGAGCATTGCAGAGCATATACTTCAGAGTCTGAAAGGCTTGCTCTTGTTCGGTTCCCCAAACAAAAGACTTGTCTTTATGCATGAGAGAAGTAAGCGGCACGGGGATTTTCTAGAAATCAGCAATGAATCAACGGTAATAGCCTGCCAATCTGAGGAATGAACGAACTTCGGATGGTGATTTTGGTGTAACCCAACTCTTGACAGCTTCGATCTTTGCGGGGTCGACGTGTATACCTTGACTTTTGACGATGTGACCGAGGAATTGAACCTCCTCTAGCCAAATTTCGCACTTGGAGAACTTGGCATAGAGTCGATTCCCTTGGAGTAACTCGAGAACCAAACGTAGATATTGCGCGTGTTCGGCTTTCGATTTCGAATAGATAATGATATCATCGATAAACACGATGACGAAATGGTCGAGAAAGGGTTACACACGCGATTCATCAAATCCATGAAAACCGCGGGTGCGTTGGTTAAACCAAAGGGCATCACGACGAATTCATAATGGCTGTATCGGGTTCGGAAAGCGGTTTTGGGTATACCTTCCTCCTGGATTCGTAACTGGTGGTAACCTGAGCGTAAATCGATCTTCGAGAAACACGTTGCACCTTGGAACTGATCAAACAAATCGTCGATTCGGGGCAGGGGATAACGATTCTTGATAGTCAGCTTATTCAATTCCCTATAATCGATGCACATCCGGAATGATCCGTCGTTCTTTTTGACGAAAAGTACTGGTGCACCCCAAGGAGAGGTGCTAGGGCGAATAAAGCCTTTGTCAAGCAATTCCTGGAGTTGACTCGAGAGTTCGCGCATTTCAGACAGAGCGAGGCGATAAGGAGCTTTAGCTACAGGATTGGCTCCAGGAATGAGGTCGATTCGGAAATCAATATCACGACTCGGGGGGTAAACCAGGTAGATCGTCAGGAAATACAGTAGGAAAATCACGAACCACAGGCACCTTATCCATTGCCTTCTTTTCCTTTTCCTCCGCTGCTACGATGTATGCCAAGAAAGCTTTGTATTCCTTATGGAGATACTTGCTCACTTGTATGCACGACATGAGTTTGAGATCCTTCGAAGAGACTTCGCCATAGACACAGAGTTGATCACCATTAGTGAGCGAGAAACGAATCATTTTATCAAAGCAAACGACTTCAGCACGATTCTCACGAAGAAAATCCATGCCTACTATCATATATCAAAACTACCAAGCTGATCGGGATAAGATCGATAGGGAAGACGTGATTGTTGAGTTCAAGCGTACAATCACGGAGAACAGAATGCATAGTGACGGTTCTTACAGTGGCAACTTCTACGTCGAACGTCGTAGGGAGGTTAGCGCATTTACGTTTTAGGAGCTTTTCGAATTCTAACGATACAAAACAGTTATCGGTTCCAGTATCAAATAAATACGAAGCATATATACCGTTGACAAGAAACGTACCATTAACCACGTTGTTATCTACTTGCGCCTGGCGGACGTTGATGTTGATTGTTCGTCCGCGGGCTGCTGGCTGCTGCTGCTGAGGCTGCTGCTGTTGATGTTGTTGCTGCGCTGGTTACTACTGTGGCTCTTGCTTCACCACTCTGTTTGGGCAGACATTTGCAAAGTGGTTTGGATCACCACATGCAAAGCAGGCTCTTGCGTTAGCAGCAAGAGCAGGAGCTGCTTGTTGACCCTGTGGAGCGGGAAGAGGAGCTGGCAGTGCAGGAGCTTGAAATTGAGCTTGAGCTTGACGGGGACCAGTACGGCAGTTGGCAGTAAAGTGGCCATACAGGTTACAGTGAACACAAAATCGACATGCAATCCCAACAGAATGATAGTAAGTACAAGTATGGCATAGAGGGTGTGGACCCGTATATGCACGCTTAGCCGGCGGTGCATTGGTCACTGGTGCCTCTACTTGGCGGTTCTGGGATTGCGGTTGGGCAGGTACGGCATTAAGAGGTGCGGCGGTGACTGCACAGTTATTGTTGTTGTTGTTGTTGTTCTTGTTCTTGCGACGTGAAGACTTGGAACCTTGCGGTGCGGCGGTTTCAGCGGGGGGAGCGGCGGTAACTTGATGGAGACTTTTGGTGGTATTCTTGAAATAACCAGCCCTAACTCGCTTGTCATTTATTTCCGCAGCAAGTAGATAAGTCTCTTCGATGGTTTTCGTCTTCGCGGCTTGCACGAAATCAGCAACACAATCCGGTAAAGCACGGATGTATTTCTTGATGGTTATGTCGGGAGTAGAGACTTGGCCGGGACAAACGACACTCAGCTGCTTAAAGCGGGCAGTTAGACCGGCATTGTCGCCACCCTCTTGCTTAATGTTCCAAAACTCGTCCTCCAGCTTCTGAAGCTCATAGGGAGGGCAGAATTCCTTCATCATGATTTCTTTCAACTCTTCCCAAGTAAGCCCATAGGCTGCATCATTCCCTCGCCTATTCCTTTCGGCGGTCCACCAGTCCAGAGCCCTGGACTGGAAAACGCCAGTTGCGTTGACAGTGCAGAGGTTATCAGGACAACCGCTTTGGCGCAGGGTGACTTCAATTGAATCAAACCATTGAAACATGGCAGTAGGCCCGTCTTCTCCAGTGAAGTATTTGGGGCCGCAGGCCTTAAACTGCTTGAAGCTAAAAGTTGCGCGGGGAGAGTCGGTCCTTGATTGTCACACCCCGAAATTATCAGAGCTGGCGTGACTGGACTGGTATCTTCATTGCACAGTGGAAGAAAATATAGCTAAGACTTCTAGAAAATGAACGCCCACTAAGTACTCGACTCCACATGGTTCCCCTATTCCAACCGTGCCATAGTTTCTGAAAGGTAACCTGAGAAAGAAACATGCAAAAAAAAAAGTCAACATAAAGTTGAGCGAGTTCATAGTTTGTTTGTAAAAGATTTGAAATAAATCTTTTGATTAACCGGTTTATGAAATAATATTGAGAAAACGAATTTAGAAATCATTTTCTTGCCAAGTTATATGGAAACTTTGTATTTGTAACGCATTATGTTCGTAAAAACCATGTATTTGTAAACTCTCGTATTTGTAATGTTCGTATAACCGTCAATGCTCACCCTGACTTTGACTCCATGCCCGCATATCCTATGCTTTGAATTTGTATAAAGCATGGTATGTAATTTGTAAAACCCCGGTATGAAAGCAACAAGGAAAAAGAGATCACCAATGGTTTGCAAGGCCAATGGTATGTGTGAAGTGATGCATGAAAACTCAAACCTAGCAAATTTGTACCGGGCTTCCGGCTGGAAGACATAGTCACCCTATGGGCCTCCCTGGTCCTCATGGGTGTGGGCTCGCTACACCCAAATAGATCTATCACTCATGTCCCTCGGTCCTACAACGAGGATTAATGGCCTTAAGTGTTGTACCCACCACTCACATGATCTAGGTGTACCCTTCCTTAGCTAACCATACCATTTGTAATTGTCTGTAAACATTTTGTAACATGTATTTTACCCCAGTCTCTCAGACTGAATTACCCAGCTAGTCTCTCAGATTAACTCCCCAGTCTCTCAGACCAACTCCCCAGTCTCTCAGACTGAATTACCCAGCTAGTCTCTCAGACTAACTCCCCAGTCTATCAGACCAACTCCCCAGTCTCTCAGACTAACTCCCCAGTCTCTCAGACTGAATTACCCAGCTAGTCTTCTCAGACTAACTACCCAGTCTCTCAGACCAACTCCCCAGTCTCTCAGACCAACTCCCCAGTCTCTATATTATCACCAGACGATCCCATCCCTAGTCATGAAAATCATTCACATTTCGATAATACGCATTTGCTTTGTAAAAACCAGTATATTTAATATGATTCATTCGTAAACCATTTGAGTTCCTTGAAATCCGTTCATAACATGATTTAGAAATATGAGTTTTCGTTCATTCAAAAACCTCGTATGTCCTTCCAAAATGTGCTTTGTCTAAAATACGCAATCTTTGTTTATCAAAAACTTTGTATGTTTCTGAAAAACGTGCATGTCTTTCCACCCGGAAAACATTCATAAAAATGTAAAACCGTAAAAAGGTGGGGTTATAAACTCACTTGAATATTCCTGTGCAAAGCTAGCTAAATACAACTTCGTGATGTCGTTTCCAAGACGAGACTTGCTAGCGTGCATTCTACAATATTCCTAATGCGGAATATATTATAAGTTTCTAAGTAATTGCGGTAACTACACTACGTGTCACCGAGCTTTACCGAATCGTTAACCGAACGATCCGTTGATATGTTGTTAACTTAATAAAAACAATTAAGTTATACTTGTTAAGTTTCGTTTACTAAGTTTAGAAAGTACTTAGTTTTCGAGAAATATAAATATTTATACAAAATATAAATATATCGATAGGATAGTGTTTGTCGTTCCGAGAAGTCGTACGTGTATAAAAAGAGTATTTATATGCAAATACCATATAACGAACTCGTCCGCCGATATATATGATGTATATATATTGTACCGTGTAGGCGTTTGAAATAAATATGAAAGAATCGTCGAGTCGTTATGTTCGAAAATAACTATATTTGCTTGTAAAAGAATCCGTTTTGTTTGTTATTTGAAAATAAATATGTAGACTATATTTATTTTTATAGAAGAAATCCTGAAATTTCGATGTTTAAACTAAATATAAATACTTATATTTTTTTTTTGTTTATAAAAGATATCCGACTTCTTGACGTTGAAATAAATATAGATAACTATATTTATTTTATAAAGCTTTCAAGTTTGGTTGTCTTGTAAACCTGATTTTTGTCGAACATTGAAAACGCGTTTCTCGTAAGTAAATAAAGTGTTGTTCGAAATTAATTGTATGTGTATCTTCCTTTATAAATACCGTTTGAATAAAACGTGTTTTAGTTTTACGGATTTTCTCGAAAAACGGGCAGAGTTTCCTCTGTTTTTGGACTCCCCCAACAACACAAGTTGTCATTATTTTATCAAAATTCAACAATTATTCGATCATCAATATATAATTTTCGTAAAAACGACAAAATATAAACTAAATACTATTCCGAATCGGTTCGAGCTTGTTTTCACGTAATATAACTAAAGAAATAACAGAATTATTTATTGCGCCGAGACTTTACCAAAATCTCGTGTCGTTTTGTTGAACAAGTTGACTGAGTTGACCGAGTCAACTGAGTTGACTCGGGTTGACCGAGTTGATCGAGTTGAATCAAACCTTGACCCGAACCGTCTGACCCGAAACCGAACCCTCTCATCGAACCATCTGACCCGAAACGAATCATAACCCGAATCTGTTGGCCGAACCAAAACTGAGCCCCGAACCAAACCGAAACCTGAACCTGCTGACCCGAGATGAGACAAACCCGCACCAAGCATAATTAGATCCTGTTGAACCAAGAGGCTTGAACCAAAAACAAAACCTGAACCGAGATGAGTGCTTACCGGGTTTATCGTCGGGAACATCGAACACCACCGCCGCCGTAATCGGCGGCGCTGTCGCCTGCTCCGCCTCCGTCTTCACGTCATCATCATCATCTTCATCAGATATCATCTTTGTCGACGGAAAAGCCACCGGAGTTGTTTCCGGTTGTCGGTTAGAGAAGGGGGGTGTTGCTTGGCCGATACCTTGTTCACCATCGCCGCCGCAGTCATCGGAGGGGTGGGGGGGTTTGTCGGATTGCTTTGGAGTCATCACCACCGCCGGCAGTTGGCTTCGCCGGTGTTCCACGGCTCGCCGGACCTCCGGCTGCCGGTCACGAAGAGGGAGAGAGGAGAGTTAGGCTGTGTGATTGTTTGTGTTATGTTTTGAGAGGAGAGAGAATGATGATTTGGGTGTTGCCTGCATATGTAAGAATCGAGAGATGAGAGGAGGGTATGGTGCTCATTTGTGTGTTAGATTTAATTAGAGAAGGTGAAGTTTTGAGATGGGTTTTGTGTTTAGAGAATATAAGTTCCCTGTGTTTGTGTGTGTTGTTGTGTCTGCTCAAAACAACCAAGGGGTAGACCCCTTTTATAGATGTAAATGAGATCTTGTAGAGATCTCTTGAGATCTTGTGTATATCACTTTAGAGACAAAAATCTTTAGTAAAGATTTTAATAAGATTTGTAGAGATCTTATTGATATTTATAAGATCTGGATAAGATTCTAATATAAGATTTTATAGAGATCTTGCATATTATGTGCAGGTTTAGGCTTGTGGGTTTTGGGCTTGGGCCCAGGGCCCACAAGCCCATCTCATGTGTAAGTGGCCCGTAATTCCTACGAGATACGTTTTTAAAACCGAAATCAACGTTAGCCTAGTAAAGTAATATTTCAGAGTTAAAACGTGTAAAAATAATGTCAGTATCCGTCGTAGTCGCGTTCGTGCGTCGATAACGGTAATAATCGTGAATAATTTCATCGTTGCTGTCTTTAATCCGTTTTTCGAGCCGGTTTCAACTACGATTGCTAAAATTTAATTGTGAAGCTAGAATATATCGTAAAATTTTGATATTCGTCGGCGTTGTCAGTATTTTGAACGGTATCAGTTCGTTGTCGCGTAATATTCCACAGATTTTTCCGTAAATCACTGTTCGCGCACTGTAAAGTTGTACAGACGTTCCTAGGCACTCCAAAGGCCTAATTAAGTTAATTTGCGTCCCAAACACTATCCATTATCGCGTTAATCTCCCGTTAATTACGTAATTAAGAGTCGTAAATCACCGGTTGTCACATTCTCCCCTTGTTAATGAAATTTCGTCCTCGAAATTTAGACTACGTTAACTCCTTAGAGTTATGTTATGTGTAGATATATACAAATAGTACCAAAGTGAATGAACCTGATATCAAATCAAGACTTATTTGAAGGATGTGAATTCAAGGACATACCTCAACAATAAGAACCCAACGGTTAAAAGCAATGTGTCTCAGAAATTGATGTCAAAGGAAACAAGACGTATAGATACAGTCACTAGTCTGATTAAGTTAACAGGGATCCAGCAATGAACAGGAACTTTGACCAATCGAATTCCACATGAACGTTCACAATATGTAAATGATTTCTAGAAGCAATAACATCCACTAGATGAAATTAGAATCAACAATCTCAAATGTAATAGTTTGTATGAAACACTCGATCGTGATCAGCACAAGCTGCAAGTTATACCGACGCCACAAGGTGTCGTGGAGAATGAAACAATTTCAATATAGCGGTGATTGAACAAGTATCACCTATGTTTTGCATAAAACGCTCAATCATGATTAGCCCAAGCTACAAGTTTGTACTGACACCACAAGGTGTCGTAGTGATTTAAATAATTCAATAATAGCGGTGATCAAACGATTCACCGTGTTTGAAGTCAAATGAAAGCGTAATAAAGTAAATATGAAAATTTGTTTCTAACAACATCATAGGATTTTCAATTGAAATTTGAACATCAAAGAAATAATGTTTTCGATCGAAGACGAAGAAGCAATGAATATCGCAAAACATCTGATCGATGTTGAAAGGACCATTAGGAGGTACACCGGAATATGAAATGAATTTTGTGTACCCTTGTCTTATCACACGATTGTGTTAAGACTGTTGTAATGTGATAAATCAAAGCGGATTTAATCTAAATCAATAAATAAATAATTAAATCCGTGCATGAGATATGTAAACGAGTTTAGCGCAAGCTTCAAATAAGTGAAAATACCACCACAAGGTGTCGAAATCAACAAACAATTTAATGGAGTCGAATGCCAAACAAGTTTACCTTGACTCGGAACAAATGAAACACTTGTTAAAACGAATTTTGAATATGATGCTCCCAATACATCATATGATGCTTTGAATCGAATATGTGTAATGAACAAGTTCAAACAACTGAATTTGGTTTTAGCGCAATCCGGCAATAAATATATATGTTTCAAAAAGGAAATTTCAACATGGTTACGATGAAAAACCATGTATGTATCTTGAAAAGAAAAGAAATTTCAAGAAAGTGTGTTGACTTGATAACAAAAGAGCCAACAATTACAATAATGCGGGTCATTCGAATCACAAATCGACAATTAGGTTTAGCGAAACAATATTTGAACTTTGATGAAACGCTCATTTGAAACGAAACCACATACGTAACAAACGATGCATGCGTAACATATGAATTTTTCAAGGAATGAAGCAAATGAGTATTCGCCGTAATGGAAGAAGTTATTGTGATGCAATGGCCATTAAGAGGAGTAGAGATGTGAAAATCTACTCGCTAGATGCAAAAGTCGAAATTTCAATGAAAGAAATTTTAGGACCTTACCTGGGGTTTCATGTGATGACCGGTTGTTAGTTGACATTACCATGGAATGTCGAACATAGCGTATTCCTCGTTAATAAGATAGGGGGAATACGAAGGCATGCGTCTTCTCCTTAGCATGACTCGTGTCGTTTGCAGGACCGCGTACCAAACCGCCGCTTCCTGATCGATAGTTTTCGTGCTGACAGGGTTAGCATCATCGCTGAAATGCTCCATAGTGTCTTCTCAGTGACTTCACCTCGAAAGTCGTATGTGACGTACTTCACCCTCCGTTGATGTATAGCTTAAGTTTCACGTATACCTGTGCACTAACGTTTCGTTTCACGTAGAATGTGATGTACTCCGACATCCGTTGACGTAAAATTTGAGTTCCATGTTTTCTCATGCACTAGAGTTTTGTAATGCGTAGGCTGCCTGCTCGGAAAGTTAAAATATCATAGACAATATGGATAATAGTGTGTGCCCGAGTTAATATCCATGGTTCCTACGTGAGGACCTTTAATGAACTTCAACATAAGTTTCCAAAGGTCCTAAATGCATGTTATCAAAACTCTCAAGTTTTATGTACTGTATGTAATGGTTTTATGTACCGTGTGTAAAACACAACTTTAGCATATGTTTAAGATCAAAATTTTGACTGTTTGTTTTTCGGTAACGGTTGGAGACCATATTCGAGTACTATGCGTTCTGTATGTATTCAGGTTTTAATATTCTAAGTTCCCAGAGAAAAGTGAGGTTAGAGCCTAGGTATCACAACATAAACCTAATTCGTTGTAACCTATAGCTCTGATACCAATCTGTCACACCCCGAAATTATCAGAGCTGGCGTGACTGTACTGGTATCTTCATTGCACAGCGGAAGCAAATATAGCTAAGACTTCTAGAAAATGAACGCCCACTAAGTACTCGAATCCACATGGTTCCCCTATTCCAACCGTGCCATAGTTTCTGAAAGGTAACCTGAGAAAGAAACATGCAAAAAAAAGTCAGCATAAAGTTGAGCGAGTTCATAGTTTGTTTGTAAAAGATTTGAAATAAATATTTTGAATAACCGGTTTGTGAAATAATATTGAGAAAACGAATTTAGAAATCATTTTCTTGCCAAGTTATATGGAAACTTTGTATTTGTAACGCATTATGTTCGTAAAAACCATGTATTTGTAAACTCTCGTATTTGTAATGTTCGTATAACCGTCAATGCCCACCCTGACTTTGACTCCATGCCCGCATATCCTATGCTTTGAATTTGTATAAAACATGGTATGTAATTTGTAAAACCCCGGTATGAAAGCAACAAGGAAAAAGAGATCACCAATGGTTTGCAAGGCCAATGGTATGTGTGAAGTGATGCAGGAAAACTCAAACCTAGCAAATTTGTACCGGGCTTCCGGCTGGAAGACATAGTCACCCTATGGGCCTCCCTGGTCCTCATGGGTGTGGGCTCGCTACACCCAAATAGATCTATCACTCATGTCCCTCTGTCCTACAACGAGGATTAATGGCCTTAAGTGTTGTACCCACCACTCACATGATGTAGGTGTACCCTTCCTTAGCTAACCATACCATTTGTAATTGTCTGTAAACATTTTGTAACATGTATTTTACCCCAGTCTCTCAGACTGAATTACCCACCTAGTCTCTCAGACTAACTCCCCAGTCTCTCAGACCAACTCCCCAGTCTCTCAGACTGAATTAGCAGCTAGTCTCTCAGACTAACTCCCGAGTCTATCAGACCAACTCCCCAGTCTCTGAGACTAACTCCCCAGTCTCTCAGACTGAATTACCCAGCTAGTCTTCTCAGACTAACACCCCAGTCTCTCAGACCAACTCCCCAGTCTCTCAGACCAACTCCCCAGTCTCTATATTATCACCAGACGATCCCATCCCTAGTCATGAAAATCATTCACATTTCGATAATACGCATTTGCTTTGTAAAAACCAGTATATTTAATATGATTCATTCGTAAACCATTTGAGTTCCTTGAAATCCGTTCATAACATGATTTAGAAATATGAGTTTTCGTTCATTCAAAAACCTCGTATGCCCTTGCAAAATGTGCTTTGTCTAAAATACGCAATCTTTGTTTATCGAAAACTTTGTATGTTTCTGAAAAACGTGCATGTCTTTCCACCCCGAAAACATTCATAAAAATGTAAAACCGTAAAAAGGTGGGGTTATGAACTCACCTGAATATTCCTGTGCAAATCTAGCTAAATACGACTTCGTGATGTAGTTTCCAAGACGAGACTCGCTAGCGTGCATTCTACAATATTCCGAACGTAGAATATCTTATAAGTTTCTAAGTAATTGCGGTAACTACACTAAGTGTCACCGAGCTTTACCGAATCGTTAACCGAACGATCCATTGATGTGTTGTTAACTTAATAAAAACAATTAAGTTATACTTGTTAAGTTTCGTTTACTAAGTCTAGAAAGTACTTAGTTTTCGAGAAATTTAAATATTTATACAAAATATAAATATATCGATAGGATAGTGTTTGTCGTTCCGAGAAGTCGTACGTGTATAAAAAGAGTATTTATATGAAAATACCATATAACGAACTCGTCCGCCGATATATATGATGTATATATTTTGTATCGTGTAGGCGTTTGAAATAAATATGAAAGAATCGTCGAGTCGTTATGTTCGAAAATAACTATATTTGCTTGTAAAAGAATCCGTTTTGTTTGTTATTTGAAAATAAATATGTAGACTATATTTATTTTTATAGAAGAAATCCCGAAATTTCAATGTTTAAACTAAATATAAATACTTATATTTTTTTTTTTTATAAAAGATATCCGACTTCTTGATGTTGAAATAAATATAGATAACTATATTTATTTTATAAAGCTTTCATGTTTGGTTGTCTTGTAAAACTGATTTTTGTCGAACATTGAAAACGCGTTTCTCATAAGTAAATAAAGTGTCGTTCGAAATTAATTGTATGTGTATCTTGCTTTATAAATACCGTTTGAATAAAACGTGTTTTAGTTTTACGGATTTTTTTGAAAAACGGGCAGAGTTTCCTCTGTTTTTGGACGCCCCCAACAACACAAGTTGTCATTATTTTATCAAAATTCAACAATTATTCGATCATCAATATATAATTTTCGTAAAAACGACAAAATGTAAACTAAATACTATTCCGAATCGGTTCGAGCTCGTTTTCACATAATATAACTATAGAAATAACGGAATTATTTATTGCGCCGAGACTTTACCAAAATCTCGTGTCGTTTTGTTGAACAAGTTGACTGAGTTGACCGAGTCAACTGAGTTGACTCGGGTTGACCGAGTTGAATCAAACCTTGACCCGAACCATCTGACGTGACCCGAACCGTCTGACGTGACCCGAACCGTCTGACCCGAAACCGAACCCGCTCATCGAACCATCTGACCCGAAACGAATCATAACCCGAATCTGTTGGTTGAACCGAAACTGAGCCCCGAACCAAACCGAAACCTGAACCTGCTGACCCGAGATGAGACAAACCCGCACCAAGCATAATTAGATCCTGTTGAACCAAGAGGCTTGAACTAAGAGGCTTGAACCAGAACCAAAAACAAAACCTGAACGGAGATGAGTGCTTACCGGGTTTATCGTCGGGAACATCGAACACCACCGCCGCCGTAATCGGCGGCGCTGTCGCCTGCTCCGCCTCCGTCTTCACGTCATCATCATCATCTTCATCAGATATCATCTTCGTCGACGGAAAAGCCACCGGAGTTGTTTCCGGTTGTCGGTTAGAGAAGGGGGTGTTGCTCGGCCGATACCTTGTTCACCATCGCCGCCGCAGTCATCGGAGGGGTGGGGGGGTTTGTCGGATTGCTTTGGAGTCACCACCGCCGCCGGCAGTTGGCTTCGCCGGTGTTCCACATCTCGCCGGACCTCCGGCTACCGGTCACGAAGAGGGAGAGAGGAGAGTTAGGCTGTGTGATTGTTTGTGTTATGTTTTGAGAGGAGAGAGAATGATGATTTGGGTGTTGCCTGTATATGTAAGAATCGAGATATGAGAGGAGGGTATAGTGCTCATTTGTGTGTTAGATTTAATTAGAGAAGGTGAAGTTTTGAGATGGGTTTTGTGTTTAGAGAATATAAGTTCCCTGTGTTTGTGTGTGTTGTTGTGTCTGCTCAAAACAACCAAGGGGTAGACCCCTTTTATAGATGTAAATGAGATCTTGTAGAGATCTCTTGAGATCTTGTGTATATCACTTTAGAGACAAAAATCTTTAGTAAAGATTTTAATAAGATTTGTAGAGATCTTATTGAGATTTATAAGATCTGGATAAGATTCTAATATAAGATTTTATAGAGATCTTGCATATTATGTGCAGGTTTAGGCTTGTGGGTTTTGGGCTTGGGCCTAGGGCCCACAAGCCCATCTCTTGTGTAAGTGGCCCGTAATTCCTACGAGATACGTTTTTAAAACCGAAATCACCGTTAGCCTAGTAAAGTAATATTTCAGAGTTAAAACGTGTAAAATAATGTCGGTATCCGTCATAGTCGCGTTCGTGCGTCGATAACGGTAATAATCGCGCAAAATTTCATCGTTGCCGTCTTTAATCCGTTTTTCAAGCCGGTTTCAACTACGATTGCTAAAATTTAATTGCGAAGCTATAATATATCGTAAAAATTTAATATTCATCGGCGTTGTCAGTATTTTGAACGGTATCAGTTCATTGTTGTCACACCCCAACCGATGGCGGAAACAACGGAGTGAGACGAAAACGAGATTGCAAGAGACTTCATAACACTATTTGTGACGATAATTAAATAATGGATTTCATTTCATTTCTAGAAGTCGATTACAAAGATTAAAATCAAATACAACAACTTGATATACAATATGTTCCATACGAGAATACAACAAACAAGTACATTAACTTAAGACGTCTAAGTGTGTATCTAAGCATCATCACTACTTCAAGTTCAAAGCGTCGTCATCCTCAACCTGTAACATGTTTTAAAATAAAGTTCAATGCAAAAGCAAAGGCGAGTATACAAGTTTTTCATACGTAGCATAAAAAGATGAGTTTCAAAGCAATTCCATGTGGCAAGCTCTTGATACAAGATAAACAATAAATTCGGCATGTGTCCAACATATCAAACCAATGATGAAACGCAATATGCTCATGACATAACCACAAGTTTAGCGGTGGTGCGTTAATCCTATAGCGCTATATATGTCACAGATAGGCTCGTACGAAGTTAATGATAAGTCTAACACAAGATGTCCTCAACCCAAGTTTAAAGTATCAAGTAATCAAATAAGCATGTGTGAAATAGGAATGTTTGTGTATTATGATTAAAGTGTAAGTTTCATAAGAAAACATGTTACACCCCAAAAAGTGGTAAACGCAAAGAGGGGTTCAAGTATACTCACAAAATTTGCATATGCTTTCCGATTATCCAATGTGACGAAGTTGATGAGGTTAGAAGGTTGAATAAGTTCGTGTAGGGATTTAGGAAGTTAAAACACAAGAATATAGTATATATACTCATTAGAATCGTAACAAGTCTTATGTCTTAGATGATGTTATTCTAATATCTTGACGAATGAACACAAGTCCACCATCAAGGGTTCGAATAGTATATATTGGTATAAGTATTATATGTATTATTTAGTCCATTAGTCAAGCATGAGGTAGAAGATAAATCTTCATTTAGGTACCTCTATTGTGTCATAGAATTCATGTAGGAGGTAGGAAGAACAAGCTTCCATTTAGGTACATCTTATGGTTCACCACTACACTTGATGTAAAAACATACAAGGAGGGTCATGAACTAATATCAATACAAGAATAAGAAACAATTATACTATGAGAAATCATCAAGTAATGTGGGGATTCTATGTTGGACAACCCAAGTTGGTCCATAATCACACCTTCATCAAACTTGAAGCTTGAACATGACATGTGGGTTAAAAACCCTAAATAAAACAGAAAGTATTTGAGGATTAACCTCTGATTTTGTATATCTCAGCCCCGTTTTTAAGCTTAACTAACCATAGGAGTGGTTATAAGCATAAGGACGTGGGTTTAAGTGAGTTAGACTCAAGTTTGAACAAGTATAAACAAAGATTAGTAAAGCTTAATGAAAACAGTGAACTTTGGAGCCTATTTGCCGGAGTTCCAAGGACTTATTCACTGAGAAACACCCATGGAATCGAAGCTAAGGTCAAGCCAAGCGTTCTGGAAAAAGAATGAGCTAAAACGGATGAGAAATGAAGAAGTTATGCCCATTTTCGTGAAGCTTGATGAATCTGCTCGAATCTGATTTGCAGCAACGATTTTGAGTGATTGAGAGAGATTTGGAAGTGTTTGTAAAGTGTTTAGAGCTTGGATTAGTGTGGTATTTATAGGGGAATGGTTAGGTTAGTTGTTAGGTGATTATTAAATGTCAAAACTTGGTTTAAAATTAAAAAAAACATAAAATTCGCGCTCAAAACAGCAGTCTGACCAACTTGTTGCGCGTTGGGCTAGTATAGCGGGTGTTTAAAGGATTAATGGTGCGGGTTTTGTTCAATAAGTTGGCCGTAGCACAGCGGTTATATGCGTGCAAGGTGGGTCTGTTGGCCCGGGTTCGAGTCCCGTCCAACCCCCTTTAATTTTTTTGATTTAATTTCCCTTTCTTTCTTACAAAACCTCATAGTTTCAGCTATTTACTTAACAGCCCCTGGTCTTAAATAAGGTTTTATGTTATGTTATTAAAAGAGAAGCTAGTGTTATAACTAACTAAGTTATAACATTTAAAGGAGCCTAACTCTATAATTAACTAAGTTAGTCCACTAACTTCAATATTTAACGAGTTTAACTAGATTTCATAAAAATAAGCTTTTTAAATAGTAAAAAAAATTTAATTTAATTAATTTAAACTAAATAAATTTAAATAACCATATTTATGAACGAAATAAATAAATAAAAGAACCTTTAATGATTTATTCTTTTCACGAGGCTTTTGAATACCATTATTTTAAGATCTTAACTAGTTTAACGAGTATTGAGTGTCGAAAAATAAAGAATCGAGAACCCATGAATCATATTTCGTCCCAAAGGTGTATAATTCACAAGTTTCGTGTATTTGCAAGATTGACACGAAGTTCCTAAGAATTACGAATATGCATCGAATGTTTCACGAAATTAAATGTGTGAGCATGTATAAAGTATGTACAACATGAATTTAACAAAATACGCGTTTTATTTACGATCCAAGTCTCGGATTTTACAACGATTTCAAAGAAAGAACGATTATAAGAACACAAGATTTCCAAAAATAGAATTTCAAGCAAGGGTTACCAAATATAGAAAGTATGAAAACGCAGGGCGTTATAGTCTCCCCTCCTTTAGGAAATTTCGTCCCGAAATTTATTCAAGAGTAAGACTTGAAAGAGTTTTGGTAGAAGGTGATTATTTAAAACCTAGACTTGGAAATTTTGAAATGTTGTGAAAAGTACGAATTTTTTTTTTTGGAGAATAGCAAAATAGCTTTGTAAGAAGATTTGTTTGGCTAAAATGGTTTTGAGGCATAAGCATGGGTGAAACGTGTATAGATAAAAATGATTTTGAATAGCTAAATTTGGAGTTGTTTTACAAATGTATTGTATTTGCGAAGGAGGTCTTAATAAAACTGTTTGCAATCGATAAGAGTGAGGTAGGTTGTATAGGAAGTTTTAAGGGTAGTATAAAACCACATATTCATAAAAATTGCTTTTCGAGTGGAACGAGAAAGTTTGGTACTTTAAATAAAGTATTAACGGCCTACTAAATACGATTACACAACAATAAAGAATAGAAAGACGGTTTTAAAGGTAATGATATGAGTTAGGATTTGAATGTTTAAACAAGCTTGATTGTGAACGAGGTTTGAAATAATGAAAGGGATAATGGAGAATAATACGAGTATAGAAATGAACGATTGACTCTTAAAGAATGCATGCATAAGAATGGCATAAGTGTTGGATAGATGAACGTAGTGTGTTAAGAATGAAGTCTCTTCGTGGATAATCGGATATAATGCGTTTGTGAGTTGTCTATAGTTGTATTAGGTCTAATAGGTCTGCAAAACACTGAATTTCTCATGACACGTTTTACGAAAGTTTGGTAACATGATGAAAACACTTATATATAGGAAGTATCAGCGGCGTATCCACCATGTTTTGACCATGTTACGTCCGTTTCGTATTCGGTGTCATGTTACATTTTGTGTCTTACCATACACAGTAGTACACTCTAGGGTTCTCATGCGCTTATCACTATAATCCCGTGTGCACCCGCGATTCTATTGTTTGTCGCATGATCCGCATAGCTTGTACTAGTTGTGTATGAATTAGGGTATACATAATTTTTAAAAAAAAATTAAGAATGTGCACGTGTAAGAATGTAGTATGTATGCAAGTCCATGCTTGAGTATGTATGAGACCCACGCAAGCGAATCCCTCGGATTACGCTCGCGTATAGGTACGAATGTATGAATCATGGGTATGAATGAAAGTACGAGCATAAGTATAAGTTTAAGTATGAATATGAATATGCACGTAAGTATGAGTATCAACATAAAACGTACGAGTAGTATGAGTATACGTATAAGCATGAAACGTATAAATATGGGTATAAACATAAAACACATGAGTATAAGTATGAATACGATTATAGGTGTGAGCATAAAATGTATTGTTATGAATATGAGTGTGAGTGTGAGTACGAATACTAATGATTGCGTATATAGTATTTATTGACACATAACAAAGTTAAGCATGTAAAAGTGCTCAAAAAGTTGAGCATGTAAATACGAATGATATAACTGAAATTGTCGCGATGCAACGATTAAAACGTGTATGATGATATGCATGTATAGTGGTTTAAACGAATTGTTGAGTTTATCGAATCTAAATAGATTGAGTTGATTTAGAAGGTAGAATATAGTTGTAAATGTAAAGGAACATAAAGTACTCATTGGTTATGCATAACGTATTTTGTAATGGATGAAATGCTACTTTTGTTTTCAAAAGAGTTTACGAAATCCGAAGATGGTCGGTCCCCATGAAGTCTTCTTGCCCATATGTTTTGTAAAGTGGTGTAGGAAAAAGGTTTTTGATAAAAAGTAAGTTCGTTTCATTAAACAAGAAATTATGAATTTAGAAGGTTCTTGTGAAAACAAGGATCCTTAGAAAAGAAATTTAGCAAAAGGACTTAGTGGTTGTTAAAAGTTTTAACAAATGATTTTTTTTCTTGAAAAGATTATTTGGTAAAACGATCATATAACATCTATAAGATCTTAAGGATCCTTAGAAAAGAAATTTAGCAAAAGGACTTAGTGGTTGTTAAAAGTTTTAACAAATGATTTTTTTTCTTGAAAAGATTATTTGGTAAAACGATCATATAACATCTATAAGATCTTATAAGTAATTGAGAAAGGTTGGTTTGATTTCGATTAAGAATGGAAGTCTCTAGTATGATGATATAACGTGTGCGTGTTTTAGTGATTAAATTGAATATGAAGTTCATGGGCCAGAGATTCATTGGACCGATTAAATTGATAGGTAGCATTTCGTAAGGTTTTGAAATTCGGGAAATAAAACGTTTTAAGGCATGATTAAGAATTTTAGTATATATGATTTATGTGAAATATATAATGGGATAAAGAATACGTTTGATAAAATAATAAATTTGAAAATCGCATAAGTAGGGATTTTGACGAATGATAAACGATTTAGGTGTAAAATATGATCGGGTTTGCATAATAAGATATTTTGAAGAGATGTTTCGGTAACGATCACCTAGGTAAGGGAATCACCCCTAACTCGTTGGTGAGGTCGTTTTAAGAAAGGGGGGGTGGAGTTAATCGTCAAGGTAAGGAAATCACTCTTATCTCGATGATATGCCTCCACTTGTCGTTACAAGGAAAATGAATTTAAATTATATGAAATCGTGCATATGTATAAATGTATGAAAAGACCTAGTATGATGTGTGTGTGAGAAGAAAATATCGAAAGTAAATTCGTATTTGAAAGATTGCATCGTATAAAATAAATAATAGACTCGCATGTTTGATTAAAATTTGGGATGGTTCCAAAGCGGAACTTTGACTAACCAAAGTGGTCGAAAAGTATTTCGAATTTGAGGAGCATGCTTTGGCCTAATAGGTGAAATACTCTCGCCGACAAGTCGGTTAACGGTATTTACCCTTCCGGTTACTACATGTCCCAAATCAATCAAAATTTTGAGACTTGACGGGATTTATGAAAAAGAAAAAGAAAAGAAAAAAAATCAAGGAGTGGAACTAGCCGACAAGGTGCGGGTTTCACCCCTAACTTGACGATTTCGTATCCTAAGTGTGGTTGGTACTCGTCGGGTCAAAATTTAATTTTAACACTTGACAAGGGTCCACTAGAATTTGAAATTTGAATTTCTCCATCAAGGTGAGGATTTCAATCCTAACTTGATGGTGAATTTCATGTAAAAAGAAAAGTAGATGGGTCGAGAGTTGTTCACCAAATTGTGGGTTTCACGCCTAGCTTGGTGAAGTTGCCTCGTTTGTGTATTATCAGTGGTTTTGATTTTAGTATAAACGAGTAAAAGACGTATGTTCAAAATAATAATAACAAGTATAAGCATAATAAGTAATGCAAGAAATAATACGTAAAAGACATTTTAAGGATAGCACATAAAGGATGGAATGATACAACAAGTATTAACAAACAAAGCAACTATTAACACAAAAGTGACATATATGTTTAAAAGGCCAAAAACATTAAATAAGGAGTAAATAATGTATCATGCAAGTGGTTCAAGCAAATCATAAGAATAAGGCTCTAGAACTATAGACTAGGTAAAAAGCATGGCAATTCTACCTAATTCCCTATAGTTATGGCTCTGATACCAATCTGTCACACCCCAACCGATGGCGGAAACATCGAAGTGAGACGAAAACGAGATTGCAAGAGACTTCATAACACTATTTGTGACGATAATTAAATAATGGATTTCATTTCATTTCTAGAAGTCGATTACAAAGATTAAAATCAAATACAACAACTTGATATACAATATGTTTCATACGAGAATACAACAAACAAGTACATTAACTTAAGACGTCTAAGTGTGTATCTAAGCATCATCACTACTTCAAGTTCAAAGCGTCGTCATCCTCAACCTGTAACATGTTTTAAAATAAATTTCAATGCAAAAGCAAAGGCGAGTATACAAGTTTTTCATACGTAGCATAAAAAGATGAGTTTCAAAGCAATTCCATGTGGCAAGCTCTTGATACAAGATAAACAATAAATTCGGCATGTGTCCAACATATCAAACCAATGATGAAACACGATATGCTCATGACATAACCACAAGTTTACAGGCGGTGCGTTAATCCTATAGCGTTATATATGTCACAGATAGGCTCGTACGAAGTTAATGATAAGTCTAACACAAGATGTCCTCAACCCAAGTTTAAAGTATCAAGTAATCAAATAAGCATGCGTTAAATAGGAATGTTTGTGTATTATGATTAAAGTGTAAGTTTCATAAGAAAACATGTTACACCCTAAAAAGTGGTAAACGCAAAGAGGGGTTCAAGTATACTCACAAAATTTGCATATGCTTTCCGATTATCCAATGTGACGAAGTTGATGAGGTTAGAAGGTTGAATAAGTTCGTGTAGGGATTTAGGAAGTTAAAACACAAGAATATAGGTATTCAAAAGTAATCATCCTTTAACACCAAGTACTTGTTCTTGACACTATGAAACCTCAAGGGTTAATGTTTTCATGAGTAACATACTCATTAGAATCGTAACAAGTCTTATGTGTTAGATGATGTTATTCTAATATCTTGACGAATGAACACAAGTCCACCATCAAGGGTTCGAATAGTATATATTGGTATAAGTATTATATGTATTATTTAGTCCATTAGTCAAGCATGAGGTAGAAGATAAATCTTGATTTAGGTACCTCTATTGTGTCATAGAATTCATGTAGGAGGTAGGAAGAACAAGCTTCCATTTAGGTACCTCTTATGGTTCACCACTACACTTGATGTAAAAACATACAAGGAGGGTCATGAACTAATATCAATACAAGAATAAGAAACAATTATACTATGAGAAATCATCAAGTAATGTGGGGATTCTATGTTCGACAACCCAAGTTGGTCCATAATCACATCTTCATCAAGCTTGAAGCTTGAACATGACTTGTGGGTTAAAAACCCTAAATAAAACAGAAAGTATTTGAGGATTAACCTCTGATTTTGTATATCTCAGCCCCGTTTTTAAGCTTAACTAACCATAGGAGTGGTTATAAGCATAAGGACGTGGGTTTGAGTGAGTTAGACTCAAGTTTGAACAAGTATAAACAAAGATTAGTAAAGCTTAATGAAAACAGTGAACTTTTGAGCCTATTTGCCAGAGTTCCAGGGACTTATTCACTAAGAAACACCCATGGAATCAAAGCTAAGGTCAAGCCAAGCGTTCTGGAAAAAGAATGAGCTAAAACGGATGAGAAATGAAGAAGTTATGCCGATTTTCGTAAAGCTTGATGAATCTGCTCGAATCTGATTTGCAGCAACGATTTTGAGTGATTGAGAGAGATTTGGAAGTGTTTGTAAAGTGTTTAGAGCTTGGATTAGTGTGGTATTTATAGGGGAATGGTTAGGTTAGTTGTTAGGTGATTATTAAATGTCAAAACTTGGTTTAAAATTAAAAAAAAAACATAAAATTCGCGCTCAAAACAGCAGTCTGACCAACTTGTTGCGCGTTGAGCTAGTCTAGCGGGTGTTTAAAGGATTAATGGTGCGGGTTTTGTTCAATAAGTTGGTCGTAGCACAGCGGTTATATGCGTGCAAGGTGGGTCTGTTGGCCCGGGTTCGAGTCCCGTCCAACCCCCTTTAATTTTTTGATTTAATTTCCCTTTCTTTCTTACAAAACCTCATAGTTTCAGCTATTTACTTAACAGCCCCTGGTCTTAAATAAGGTTTATGTTATGTTATTAAAAGAGAAGCTAGTGTTATAACTAACTAAGTTATACCATTTAAAGGAGCCTAACTCTATAATTAACTAAGTTAGTCCACTAACTTCAATATTTAACGAGTTTAACTAGATTTCATAAAAATAAGCTTTTTAAATAGTAAAAAAATATTAATTTAAACTAAATAAATTTAAATAACCATATTTATGAACGAAATAAATTAATAAAAGAACCTTTAATGATTTATTCTTTTCACGAGGCTTTTGAATACCATTATTTTAAGATCTTAACTAGTTTAACGAGTATTGAGTGTCGAAAAATAAAGAATCGAGAACCCATGAATCATATTTCGTCCAATAGGTGTATAATTCACAAGTTTCATGTATTTGCAAGATTGACACGAAGTTCCAAAGAATTACGAATATGCATCGAATGTTTCACGAAATTAAATGTGTGAGCATGTATAAAGTATGTACAACATGAATTTAACAAAATACGCGTTTTATTTACGATCCAAGTCTCGGATTTTACAACGATTTCAAAGAAAGAACAATTATAAGAACACAAGATTTCCAAAAATAAAATTTCAAGCAAGGGTTACCAAATATAGAAAGTATGAAAACGCAGGGCGTTACAGTTGTCGCGTAATATTCCACAGATTTTTCCGTAAACCACCGTTCGCGCACTGTAAAGTCGTACAGATGTTCCTAGGCACTCCAAAGGCCTAATTAAGTTAATTTGCGTCCCAAACACTATTCATTATCGCGTTAATCGCCCGTTAATTACGTAATTAAGAGTCATAAATCACTGGTTGTCACATTGATTCCTCAGAGGACTTGCTGGCGTTTTCATTAAGTTCGCTGACAATTTGCGGAATGACCTTGGCCATTTGCTTTGCGACTAGAGAGGCGATACGCTTGTCAGCGTGTTTTCGGCGAGCGGCTCGGGAGGTGTGTGATCCGAATGACGACATTGTCTGCAACAGACATCGCCACAGGACTCAGACACAATTTCGATTAAGTCTAGTATAGTCTATCGCGCCGCCCAAAAGCTACTTTATGTGAAGATATGGAAGATTGCAAATCTCTAAGTATCATTCCAAAGCCAACATGTGTATGAGAGAGAAGAGGAAGACTCCTCCATGGTCGCCACCTTACACATCTCACACATATCACTTTTACATATATATATATAGGCTAAACACTGGTATTTTACTGGATACCGGGTATTTTATCTAGCGTTTTAATCCCGTTTTATGGCGTTTTAAATTATTTTTATCACTCTATAAAAATAAACTTGCCAAAATATTACTGAAATAATTATCAGTTGCCTTGACTAGCTGCGTTGACAGTATTTTGTCAGATACGCGCAGTATCGCTCGGTACGCGCTTAAACTCGAAAAATAGAGTTTCTTAGCGTTTTAATTTATTTTCCTTTCGAACATGATTAAAATTACTATTCTAATCATAACAGATTATTTTTAGGATTTTAACATTGATCGGGCGGTCACCGACGTTCGTTTCGCATTTTGTTCGTTACGCGATAAGCGTTTATCTTATTGTTACCAACATAATTTTTATCAAAGTGTGGATTTACCAACACATCAAATATCACACATAAACATTAATATCAGTCAAATACAACATTTTATTCATTCATGACACGTGTTACATTTGTACGGTACAACCTAAATAGCCGGGTGTCACACACATGATCATTAACTCAGCATTTATTGTATTTAGAGACCATTGGACTTTGTTGACCGATCAAAGCGACCGGTTGTTATTGTTCTTATTTATGTGTGTTGATTGTTTAGGAAGAGCATACGGAGTGTAGTGGCGTGAACCTACCCTCAACAAAAGAGGTGTCCTATGAGGAACGTTTAGAACAGGTACTTTTATATATCAAAATTTGATACACATAAACCTAATAATTGATTTGGTTAAATGGAATTGATATAAAACAATGGTTTTATTTTTTTGCTTTTTGTTTTATAAAGTTGATATACTTTTGGTGTCTGATAAAATAACAGGTTTATAGATGAATTCGTTAATGATCATGTGCTTAATTATGATCAATTTGAGTGGAAACGAACAAATAAGCTAGTGATGATTAATGTACAAAAGGGCGTCTAAGGTATATTTTTTTTTTTGGTAAATTTATATTAGAGTAAAATGCACGGATAGTCCCTGTGGTTTTGCAAAGTTTCAGCTATAGTCCCCAGCTTTTGGAAATTACACTCATAGTCCCTGTGGTTTGACCAGTTGTTACTCGGATGGTCCCTAGTGTGGATGGGGGTTAGTTTTCTTTGTTAAATGTGTGCGAAATGACTAAACTACCCCTAACTAATTAAAAAAACTAAGAAAGATATAAAGATTGGTGGCCCCCTCATCTTCTTCCCCACTCTCTATCTCTCTCTAAAATCTATCATCACCTCCACCTAAAACCCACAACCACCACCTCTACCGTCACCTTCAGCCCACCACCCCCTTAAGTTCTAGTGTACAATTCCTAACTAATCGGTGACTTTAACGCCATCTTCCAAAAATAAATAGACAATCGTGTGCTAAGTGATAAAATCGGTATTCAACATTGACTGTACGGCGGAATTCAAGGTTGTCGGAGTGATCGGCGCCGGCCAGATAGGCTCCGGCATAGCTCAACTGGCGGCGGTTGCCGGTTCTGATGTCTGGGTCCTCGATAAAGAAGCCGGAGCTCTCCACGGCACCAACTCACTAAGGGTTCTATCTCTAACTCCGTTCAACGTTTTGTCAACAAAGGTCAACTCTCCAAGGTTTTAGTCAACCTTTTTCACTGTCTTTATTCCCATATAATCATAAATCCCCAATCTATTGACAATTATTACAATTAGGGTTTGTCTTTAGATCTTTGGAATCAGTCTGTTCATAATGATTATTGATTATTTTAGTGCTATAAAAAGTATGTACTTGTGGTGTGAACAGTCTAATTTCCGTTGATTGAAACACACTTGCAGACGTAACAGGGGTGGGGTGTGGTGGTGGTGGTGGGATTGTATGGCAGAGGTGGTCGGAAAGAGTATCCGGTCAGGTCAAACGTTGGTAGTGATGGGGTTGGGGTGGGGTGGGGTGGGGTGGGGTGGGGTTGGATGGTGGGGCCTCTTAGAATTTGTTATTTTAATGAGAAGGGTAGTTTGGTAATTTCACATCCAATTAACTGAGAAAACTAACCCCCATCCACTTCAGGGACTATCCGAGTAACAACTGGTCAAACCACAGGGACTATGAGTGTAATTTCCAAAAGCTGGGGACTATAGCTGAAACTTTGCAAAACCACAGGGACTATCCGTGCATTTTACTCTTTATATTAAATAAAAATACTATAAGTAATAGACCTTTTTAGGCTCGCGAGCTCGATAAGTGAGACTCGAGGTCGGGCTCGATAAACAAACGAGCTTTATTTTAGGCTCAAGCTCGGCTTGGGCTCGATAAGGCTCGGCTCGTTTCGAGTTTTTTCTCGAGCCGATCTCGAGTAGCTCACGAGCCGCTCGGCTCGTTTGCACCCCTAGTCAAAATAAGTCACAATCAAAACATTGTAACTTTTTAGCCTAACGAGCTTCACTTGTGAGGCTCGAGGTCGGGCTCGATAAACAAACGAGCTTTATTTTAGGCTCAAGCTCGGCTCGGGCTCGATAAGGCTCGGCTCGTTTCGAGTTTTTTCTCGAGCTGATCTCGAGTAGCTCGCGAGCCGCACCCCTAGTCAAAATGAGTCACAGTCAAAACATTGTAACTTTTGGAATGCATTAAATAATTGAAATCTTTTTAGCTAAATTTCAACAGATTTCGTTTTTTAGTTAAATCAATGTGTCTGCTTTAGTTGGTTTTGTGATGGTTTTTTTTCTATATTTTGCAGATATAAGAATCTCAACCAAAAGCTAACGAAGATTGGTCTGAATGTGCTAAAAGAGGTTATGCAGGTATGTTTTTAACCCATGAAAAAACATAGTTTAAACACCTCAAATGGGATTGAAAAAAAACATTCGTAAACGTCCCCTGCATAATTGTATCTGAATTAAATCTCAAATTACATATGTATCTTACACATGTATGACATCTCACTTCATGCCACTATGCATCAGTCACTATTCATGCCCTAAACATAAACCCTAAACATCAAATTGGTGATGAAGTTCCCTGAATTTCGATCTCTAAGTATCATATTCGCATCTTATCGTATTTAATTCATGATTTAGTAGTTCCTCATAACATAGAAAACCATACAGACATCAAAACGCACACATAGCGATCGAAGAAAGATTACCTGGTTGTGAGCGAAGATTTGCTTGGAATCTACAATTGATATGCTTGGACTGTGGTCGCCAGAAGAGAAGAGAAGTACAGATGGAAGGAACGTGTTACGTACCTGGGTATTTGTGGGTATTTAGGTCTTTGCTTTTCATTTAGCGATGTTTTAAAACTGAATCGGTCATAGGCCCATGGAACCGTTAAGAGGCGTCCACTTAACAAACCAAACACTCTTAACTCTATCCCATTCAGATGTAGCCTCTTAATGGAATCATTAAGAGGCTACCAAACAGCCCCTGAATCTTACCAAAGTTTATTAATACGTGAAAATTATTACACGTGCATATCTGTTGTTAGCGTAAGTTATTTATTTAATTATTTATTAAATTTATGGTGCCCGTATTGATCATTTATCTAATAACCAGATCAATATTTACCTTAATATCCCTATAAAATTAACTGGGCTTTATTTGATGGACATAAAGGTCCGTACTAGTTAATTAGGGTTTCCCCTTGGGTGAAGCATATACATACAGATTATTGGGAACCCTAAAGATACACCATAAAGTTTACGGCTCCCCTCACTACAATCTGTTATCATCCCTCTCCATCCTAACTGCTCACCCTAAACGGGAACCGATCAAGATGGCTTCTTCTTCATCTCTAACTACTACTGGATTGTCAGGTATGTCAAGATCCCTAAAGTGTTTTTTATTAGATATTAAAAGAACTGATTAACATGTGGTGTTAGAGCGATGTTACTCAGTTCTTAAATTCCATTATGATCTGGAATTGAAATAAAAAAACTAAATTATTATTGAACCTGGTTAAATCTGGTTACATATTCGAGATCATACATGAATTCAACAACTACCGATAAGAAACAAAATTCTTTAACGTTCTGTTTCATCATAATTAATTCAACATTAAATTCTTTGAAATATGTTTATGCGTACAATATTGTATAATTTTCTTTTGACTCTGAAGAATGTACAGAAACCCAGAAATTAGTATGATCTCATATTTATTTTTTAAATATTATATTAGTCATTAAGTTTCCTTTTATTAGAATAAAGCTTGATATTGTCTAAGAATATATGATTCTGTTGAAGCTATTTGGATTTATAGAATATCATTCCACATGAAAAAGGGTAATTACAAAGCAATGGCATGTAGTCCTTTGTCCTTTTTACGAGTTGATCATTATTTAATAAAATTTTAAGTTTTAATTTTAATCTCTTTAAAATTAGAGCAACTCGATCTGTACATCAACTGGGTTTATTACTAAATATTTTTTGTTTTATAAAACCTTACTCCATTATGTTTTATAAACCTAACTTTTAAATAATCATTCAACTAATTCTTTTGATTGATTTAAAATTTGCTTAACTAAAATAACATTTTTTTCAAGTTCTCACTTCTGCCCAAAGGTGATGTGTTTACTTGTGGCGTTATTTAGTGAACTTAAGCATATATAGTCACTTAGGTGTATGTGCTTATTTATGAACAAACATAGTGTAACACTTACCTTATTACATTTGTTCATATGATATACACATGACTTCTACCTAAGATGCATGAGTGTTTCATTTTCTGCCCAAAGGTGATGTGTTACACTCATGTCTCGCAAACTTTGACTTGTGCCTAAAATTATGGTGTTTAAACTTCAACCCAAAGGTGATGTGTTACACCTAATCTGCACAGTCTGACTGTTCATAATACTTGTATGATTGGTCATAGCCAAAGCGAAAACCATCATTCAAGTAGAACCTTATTTAAAATTGGTGTGTATAAATAACGTTATCATGGCTTCCTTAGTATAATGGTCTTGATTTCAGCCTGCCTTAGTTTTAGGTTACCCATAAGTCACTCTAACTTCTTCTTTTGCAATGTATCTTATTCTCCTCATTTTAATCCACTATCAGGTCCTGTTATGGCTATTGATACTTTGACTGGTGCGAACTATGCTTCGTGGAAGGATTCTCTTAACCTTACTCTTGCACTCATGGGGTTTGACTGTGCGCTAACTGAAAACACTCCCCCTGCTCTTACTGATAAGAGTACTGAAGCTGAAAACCTACTCCATCAAAAGTGGGAGAGAGCTAATCGCTTGTCTCTTATCTTCATGAAAAACTCGATAAGTCCTGCTATCAGGGGAGCTATTCCTGACGCTGCTACAGCTAAGGAATATCTGACTAATGTGGAGGCTCAATTCCAAGGGACGTCTAAGGGCAAGCCAGCACCCTCATTCTGAAATTGGTGACTACAAAGTATGATGGGATCAGCGGTATTCGTGAGCACATCCTGAAAATGAATGACATGGCCCAAAAGCTCAAGGGATTAAGCATGGAGATTAGTGATGGCTTTCTGGTGCATTTTATCATGACGTCTCTGCCTGCATCTTATGAAGCATTCAAAGTCAACTATAACCTTCAGAAGGACCAATGGAAGATGAACGAGTTGATTTCCATATACGTGCAAGAAGAAGAACGTCTGAAACTGGAGAAAGCCGATGTTGCTTACCTGATGACTGCTGACTCGAAGAAAAGGAAGGGGAACTACAATAAGAAGCCTAATGTAAAGGTCCAAAAGCGGGATGCAGGTGCAAGTGCAAGTGCTTATGGCTCTAAAGAATCCAAAGGGAAGATTCACTACAAGTTCTGCCGTAAGGTGGGACATAAGCAGAAGGACTGCCCAGACTTTAAGGAGTGGCTAGCCAAGAAAGGTGATAATATTTTCGTGATACTTGAGTCCTTTAATTTAAATGTTCCATCTAATACTTGGTGGTTTGATTCTGGTTCTATGGTTCATGTAACCAATTCCTTACAGGGATTCCATACAATCCGGAAGCTGGAAAGAAACCAAAGAACGCTTAAGCTGGGAAATGGAAAGCCGCTAGTAGTCGAGGCCGTGGGAACATTAGATTTAGTTATGAAAACTGGTTTAACTATTAGACTTTATGATACCTTATATATTCCTGAGATTACTCGGAATCTTGTATCAGGACCAAAGTTAGACGTAGACGGTTTTCTTGTTTCTCATGGTCATGGCAAACTTACTATCAGTTTTAATTCTCAAATATTTGGTTATGGCTTCTTGGATGGTGGTCTCTATCGATTAGAATTAGATGATGATTTTTCCAAGTCTTTGTTATCATATAATATTAATGAGAACTTAACAAAGAGAAAACGCAAATGAGACTTAGAAACTTCATCCATGTTGTGGCATCAACGTTTAGGCCACATTTCACGAGAACGCTTAACTCGACTCGTGAAGGATGAGGTCTTACCACCTCTCGATTTCAATGATTTTGAAACATGTGTCAAATGCCTTAAAGGTAAAATGACATCAGCGAATAAGAAATGTGTCACTAGGAGCTCTAATTTATTAGAACTCATTCATAATAATATTAGTGGCCCTTATAACATCGTTGGCATAACTGGACACACTTCATTTATCACGTTTATTGATGATTATTCACGTTATATGCACTTGTATCTCATTAAAGAAAAATCTGAATCTCTCACAACTTTTAAAGACTATAAAGCTGAAGTTGAAAAACAATTAGATCGTCAAATAAAAGTTGTTAGATCAGATAGAGGAGGCGAATATTATGGTCGACATACTGAAGTGGGTCAGGCTCCTGGTTCATTTTATGAGTTTTGTAAGGGCCAGGGGATCGTGAACCAATATACTATGCCCGGTACTCCTCAGCAGAACGGTGTTGCTGAGAGAAGAAATAGAACCCTAATGGACATGGTACGCAGTATGTTAGCCAACTCAGGTTTGCCCTTATTCCTCTGGACCAAGGCCTTAAAAGCAGCTATTCATATACTCAATAGATTTTCTTCGAAGTCTGTCCCTAAAACTCCTTATGAGCTTTGGACAGGAAGGAAACCGAGTCTTAGATATATGAAAGTATGGGGTTGCCTTGCCGAAGCTAAACTTTATAACCCTTTATTAAAGAAACTGGATATGAAAACAACAAGTTGTTTCTTTATTGGATATCCAGATCACTCAAAGGGTTATAGATTCTATTGTCCCTCCCATGTTACTCGTATTGTAGAAACCAAGCGTGTCGTGTTTCTTGAGGACTTTAAGGTCAGTGGAAGCAGTGAAAATCCTTACAGTGATTTACAAGAAGTACAAGACGCGGGGGGGGGGGGGGGAGACACTCGTCCATTTCATTACCTCCTATTACTACTCCTCTTGTACCTGAGAATGAAGGACCCTCAAATGTCAAAGTTGAGAATCAACCTAGGATGTCATCTAGGGCGAGAAGGCCTACTAATTTTGATGATTATGAAACCTACCTAGCTGAAGCCGTATCAGATGATGGAAAGTTTACCAATCCTACCTCTTACAATGAAGCTATTAGTAGTGATCAGTCTTTTGAATGGAACAAAGCTATGATTGACGAGCTTGACTCCATGAAGAAAAATGACGTTTGGGATTTGGTTGAATTACCCGGCGGTGTTAAACCCGTAGGATGTAAATGGGTCTTCAAAACAAAACTAAATCCGAATGGAAGCGTTGAACGATATAAAGCAAGATTGGTTGCAAAGGGCTACACTCAGAAAGAGGGAATCGATTATCAAGAGACCTTTTCACCTGTCTCTCGAAAAGATTCCTTAAGGGTCGTCTTGGCCCTAGTAGCTCATTTTGATTTAGAGTTGCATCAGATGGATGTCAAGACTGCTTTCCTCAATGGAGACTTGTATGAAGACGTGTTCATGAAGCAACCTGAAGGGTTCAAACCTGAAGGTCAAGAACATCTTGTCTACAAGCTGAAGAAATCCATATACGGTTTGAAGCAAGAATCACGTCAATGGTATCTTAAGTTTGATGAAGTCATGAAGACGCAAGGCTTTATGAAGAACCAAGTGGATCAATGCACCTACCTCAAGATGAGTGGGAGCAATTTTGCCATACTTGTCCTTTACGTAGATGATATTCTATTGGCAAGTAATAGCTTAGATATGTTGCATGAATCGAAGCGCTTACTCTCGCATAACTTTGACATGAAAGATCTTGGAGAGGCTTCTTACGTTATTGGCATCGAAATACACCGAGATAAAAGAAATGGAATTTTGGGCTTATCATAAAAGGCTTACATTGATCGTGTCCTTAGTCGATATAACATGCAACACAACACTCCCTCTGTAGCTCCAGTAGTTAAAGGATATGTTTTCGGTTCTTTTGAATGTCCGAAAACTGAGGATGAAAAGGCGCAAATGAGAATGATACCTTATGCCTCAGTAGTTGGGAGCCTCATGTATGCTCAAGTCTACACTCGTCCAGATATCGCTTATGTCACAGGGATGCTAGGTCGTTATCTGTCTAATCCTGGCCTTGATCACTGGAAAGCAGCGAAGAAAGTACTTCGATCTCTTCAGGGGATGAAAGACTATAAACTGACTTATAGAAGAAGCGACGTTTTGGAAGTGGTTGGTTATTCTGATTCTGACTCTGACTCTGCTAAATGCAAAGATGACAAGAAATCCACTTCAGGGTATATCTTTATGTTAGCCGGCGAACCTATTTCATGGAGGAGTCATAAACAACAGCTAACTTCAACATCCACTATGATGGCAGAATACATTGTTGTATATAACGCTACCTATCATGGAATGTTGCTAAAGAATCTGATTACTGGACTCAAAGTTGTTAATTCCATATCTAGACCATTGAAGCTGTACTGTGATAACTCAGCTGCTGTTAACTTCTCGAACAGTAACAGTTCGACCGGAGCTGGATTATATCTTGATACAAAGTATTTGTTCGTACGTGAACGTTGATGCGTGCGAAGTGTTATATATATTAGGTGTATATTTTAAGCCCCTTTAACACTTATTTTAGCCAAGTTTTAAATTTATAAAACACGATATTTTACTAACACTAAACACACATATGGGCAAGTGCACCCATCGTGAGCGTAGTATAGCGTTGGTAAGATACCGAGGTCGTCCAAGGACACAAGAGCTTTTAGTACCGGTTTATCCTCAACGTCTAATCAAAATAAAAAGTTTAGAAAAATGTTTTAAACTAAGAAAAATAAAACTAACTAAAATGCTGAAAATAAAAATAAAAGAAAAACAGATAGACAAGATGAATCACTTGGTTCCGACTCGTATCTAGTATAACCTTTGATTATTTCCGCACTTTTGCACATAGTTAAGAGATTATCTTAGTTATTGTAGTAGGCCCCTCTTTTGAAGGTGACATTATCCTCACCCCAGTAGTTTGAGTCAGCAAGGATACAATCCTAAAGGGTGGATTATTGGAAGATAATGAATTAAGTTATTAATGCAAATTATGGTAGGCCCCGCTTTTGGCGGTGACGTTACCCTCGACTAAGTAGTCTGAGTCAGCAGGGATACAGTCCTAAATAGCAGGGTTATAGTATTAATAGTAGTTAACTTATGAGGGGATCAAAGAGTTTGGACCCCCGCCATCCAATACCGTGAAGCATTGAAGGAGGTCCTACTAAATTTGACCCAGGTCCATTGCAGGACCTCTAAACGCTGAACAATGGCAAGACCTTTACCAAACCGTTCCCTTAACCCCCGACCAGGTAGCCAACATACCTCCATATAGACCGTGGAGATATGAATGGTGAAAATCTTTTATTTTATATAGACAGTAAAATAATGCCAAGACACCACGGACAAACGATAAGGAAAGATCACCTTCAACATAAGCAACTAGTTATTAAAGTCATTAATACAAAACCAAATAAAAAGTGCAAAAGATTAGAAATAAAAAGTATTATACTAGACACTTTGTCTTCACCAAGTGATGTAAGAGACTTAGGCAAACATGGCCTTGATTGTCAAGAACTCTTACGATCAATCTTGGATCTCGAGACGACTCACACACTCTACGATGGACAATGGATGATGGTGGTGGATGATGGTGTTGTGATGTTGGTGGGTGGTGGATGAAGTGTGAGAGAGGTGGTGTGCCAAGGGATGAGTTGAAATGAAACCAAGCACTCCTATTTATAGGCTGAACAGAAGGCTGGGCACGGCCCCGTGCCTGTCTGACACTCTCTCTCTTCATTAATTGTAATTCGTAATTACAATTAATGCGCCTGCTGTACTTTCGCCACGCCCCCGTGTTCACTGGGCACGGCCCGTGGTGGGCAATAGAAGCTTCTATAGGTTTGTCTTTTCTGCTGCTTCTTGGGCATGGCCCCGTGCTGGCTGAGCACGGGGCGTGTTCAGTCTTCTGTCTTCTCTATTTTGCTTGGGAAGATGCCGTTGAGGGGTCGGGCAGTCCACTTATGTTCCTTTTCTTGTATTTATGTTAGATTTAGCTGTCTTTTTGCTTCTTTTGTGAATTTGAGCTCATTTAATCCTGAAAATACAAAAGGAAGACAAAAACACTCTTTTTCCAACATTAGTACTTAAAAAGGGTTAGTTTTATGCCTTATTTGATGTAATTTATATGTTGCATTTTACACACATCAAACGTGTTGAGGAAAATAAGCTTTGTATTGAGTATATAAGTACGAAAAATATGCTTGCGGATCCGATGACTAAAGGTCTCCCACCTAAAGTATTCGAAGAACATGTTTTGAAGATGGGCTTTTGTAAAGACCTTATTTAAATGCATATTGTACTTACTTACGTTTTAATGATAAATTTCCTCATTTGATTTGTTTGTCTCTGTGACACTCTAGGTTTTCCCGAGCAAATATCTTGTAATTAACATTTCGTGTACGTATATTATTAAAAGAAAGCTAAGGATTTTCTGTGTTACTATGTGTTGTATGTATGTGCGATATATATATATATATATAAGTGTATAATACTAGTGGGCCGAGACCATGACTCGAGACCACCCTCAGTCTCGAGTGAGCCGTAGACGGTTGGGCCAGTTGGGCCGCGACCTCCCCTTAGCCCACTCGACAAACCTTTAGGGTGCACCTTTTGTTATATATAAGCCCAAACCCTCACACTTCTTCCTTTTCACTCTCTCTCACATCATCCTCACTCACTCTCCCCCCTCACTAAAACCCTAAAACCCTAACATCACACCCTCTCCCCTCCTTCCCTCTCTCGGATCGGACCGGCGACAACCAAAAGGCTCTCGGACTAGCTCGAGATCATCACTCAGAACTTGGTTCATCAATTTCTTGTACTCCTCCATCTAACCGGTTAGTATATTATAGTTGTTTGATTAAAAATGATGGTTCATGATGCACAAACTATTTTGATTAGTTGGATGTTTGATCGATTATGTGCTTGTTAGGTAATAGATTTGTTATCAAATTCAAATGAACAATGTGTTGCTTGTGAGCCAAATGAATGACTTGAAATAACTAAAAGATATGAGCAAGCTAGTGTGCTTTGAACAAGTGATTCATGCTAGAAAAATGAAGGGAAATGTTGCTTTGGTATCTAGTCTATGTGCTATGATTTTTGTCCGAAAAATACAAGGTTATGTAGGAAGAGGATATGATGAATATGTGTTGAATATGTATGAATATTTGATGAACTATTTGAATGTTGATATGAATATTTGAAAACAGTAGGTTTGATCCATTTTCTTTTGATATTAGACAAAGAAACATGTTATTGCAATATGGTTGGTTAGTACAAAATTACATGAAAACAGAATTCTATTGGTTAGTACATTCGCCCGGTTCTAGAAGATTTCTGTGCACGTAATCATGGTTGCGAGTCGGAACCCTTGGTTGCGAGTCGGAACCCTTGGTTGCGACTCGAGACCAAAGCATGATGAACCGAGACGGGCTTCAGGGACTCGAGACTGGGCTTGAGACTCCTGAGATTGCGACTCGCAAGCAGCACACTCGAGACCAAAACGTGATTCTTCGAGATCTCTCGGTTGCGACTCGAAACTAAACCATGATAACTCGAGACCGCCCGGTTGCGACTCGAGACTAAACCATGACAACTCGAGATCTCATGATTCCGACTCAAGATTGGACTCGAAACCTCCAAGATTGCGACTCGTACCGGCATTACTCGAAATCTCGTGGTTGCGACTCGAGACCGCACGTTCTCGAGTCGAGACCACCTTACCTCGAATGGGCTGCTTGTCTCCGTTATTGGGCCCAAAATGTGTGGACTGTGCATACCGTTCCAATTAGATCTACGTGATTCTGTTAACTGCTACGTATTAGAATAGGACCGATAACTTGCTGAATGATCATGTGTTATGCATGCTATGTGTTAATTATGTGTAGATTATACGTGAATACTTGTACCCCAACTTGACCTATATTGGTGACCATGCTAGGACGTGGTGACCAACGTGATTGACCAAGTAAATAATCTACCGAGCAACCCAAGGTGAGTTCACAACTAATAAAGCATGCGTTCCCGATGGTTGGGAAACGGAAACTTACAACAACGCTATCCCCTCGTAAGGGATACAAACCTACTTCTCTCCCCTCAAATGGGACCCTTAGTTAATTACTGTTTATACTGGATGCAACAAGCAACACTAAACAAAACTCTATCACCCAAGTCCTCACTTCTTAATACCGATTAGTCGCCGGGGTCAGGCGAACGGGTTATTAGTTGATAGCGCTATTTAGGTCTCACCAACCTCACACCGTGCCCGCGTATGGGATCGGGCGTGAACTAATGTACTCTGGCAACCGTCAATGATGATAGAACATTGACAAACGGGGCACTCTACGGAAACGTACGGATGAATAGTATTCGGTATTGTAAAAACAGTTTAGTCGCTTACTTGTGGGGTAGCTCCCCATCGCATGTATAAACGGATAAATTAACTGGTGAAACAAGTTTTTGATAATTAAAAACTGGACAACACGTGGACTCGCCAACAATTTTTGTTGATACCCTACTGCATGCTTTGCAGGTACCCAGTGATTCAGGAGCTTGCAGCTTGGGAAGTGTAGTGGTCGTCTAAACCCATGTGTTGGGTTTTAAATAATCTTGAACTATGAACTTTGTTGCGAAACTATTTGGCTTGTGCTTCCGCTACTTACTTAAAATGTCATTTGAACTTAAACTATTACACCTTAATGTTTACTAACCATTTTGGTTGATGAACATTCTTACTCTTAACCAATACTCAGTATAATTGGTGGCTGGATCCTGGTCAGTCACGCCTCCAAGCGGTGGTATTCCGCATGTGGATTTTGGGGGTGTGACAGATTGGTATCAGAGCCATTGGTTATAGTGAACTTGGTTTTAAAAAGAGAAGAAGATCTTTTTGAGAAAAACCAGACTATAACCCGTGACTCATGACGACACTACACTCCAAGGGCAAGACTCAGCTTGTTAAACCTTATAGCTCGGATTTGTGTTTATTTGCTTGTTTATCTTAAGTTGACTGCCCTACTATAAATACTAGTGTGCCTGATTAGATAGATACACATTTCTCTTCTACCTCATTCTCGCTACGTTACAACATCACACTCATACTGTGTTTTCTGGTTATGAAGACAATGAGTGGACGCGGAAGAGGAAGCGTTAACATGACTCAGGCTCAATTCGCTAACTTGCTCAACACGGTGGCTGCAGCTTTCGCAGCTCACCCTGGAGGTAAACTCGTCACTTTAGGATGTTTAGATCCTACCCCCACATCGTCTTTCCACCTCTAAACCTATTCGTTTCACTTCTCGCAACAGGTCAGCCTGCGCCTGCACAGCCACGTGTTTGTACTTTCAAAACCTTCATGGATGGCAAGCCTCTCCCTTTCAACGGCACTGAGGGTGCCATAGGCCTTCTGCACTGGATTGAAAAGGCCGAAGCTGTCTTCGCTGTCTGCGAGTGTCCCCCTGCTAACTGGGTTAAGTACGCAACTGGTACGCTTGAAGGAAACACGCTTTCATGGTGGAAAGCACAGATTCAGATGCTTGGTCTGGAAACTGCTAATGCTACCGCATGGGAAGATTTCAAAGATATGATCAAAGAGGAGTACTGTCACAGGGATGACATCCACAAACTCGAGAACGAGTACTACGCGCTCAAGATGGTTGGATCAGAGATTGAGACCTACACTAAGCAGTCCAACGACTATGCTGCACTTTGCCCAAACATGTCCCGACCTATGTACCGAAGGATTGAATTGTACATCAAAGGCTTGGTCCCTGAAATCAGAAGTCATGTGACCTCAGCCAACCTCAATACCATACAGTCCGTGGTTCGTCTTGCTCACAAACTCACCAATCAGGCTGTGGAAGAGGGCAAGCTGCCCAAGAGGATCGGTGCTACTGCTGGAACTTCTGGCGATAACAAACGAAAGTGGGATGGAAGTCAGGGAAAGGATGCTAACCCCACTCAGGCCCCAGTTCAACAAAGGAAGACTGAAAGCAACAAGGGCCCTCAGCAACAGGGTGGCTATCGAGGAAACCACCCTAAGTGTAACAAATGTAACCGACATCACAGTGGGCCATGTGGCAAAGGTCAATGTCAGCGATGCAACAAGATGGGGCATGAAGCCAAAGACTGCCGAAGCCAGTTCCCAGCTAGGCAGAATCAGCAACAACCACAGCAACAGCAGCAACAAGGAAACAACCGTGGATGCTTCAAGTGTGGAGCAACGGGGCACATGCGAAAGGATTGCCCTGAACTGAATCAAAACAACAACAATCAGGGTGCTGGGAACAATAACAACAATGCTGGAAATGGTGCTAGAGGAAGGGCTTTTGTGATTGGAGCTGGGGAAGCCAGGAATGACCCCAACGTTGTAGCGGGTAAGTTCCTACTTAATGATCGTTATGTTTCCATGCTATTTGATTCCGGAGCAGATGCTAGTTATGTATCCCTACGTATTAGTAAGAAACTTAAGCTCACTCTTACGCCGCTAAGCCCTAAGCACACCGTTGAAATAGCTAATGGTAGAAACCTCGAGGCCTCACACATAATTCGTAACTGCAAATTAGAGTTGTCTGGTCAGACCTTCTGTATCGATCTCTTCCCCATCATTCTTGGGAGCTTCGACGTCATCATTGGTATGGATTGGTTATCCAAACATCGAGCTGAAATCCTCTGCCAAGAGAAAGCTATTCGTATTCCCCGTCCCCCTGGCAAACCTCTTATAGTTCAAGGAGACAAGAGCGGAGAAGTCACAGGCATCATTTCATTCTTAAAGGCCCAGAAGTGTCTACGAAAGGGACACACCGCTATCTTAGCACTCGTGGCTGACACACAGAAAAAGGAAAACAGGATTGAAGATTTTCCAGTTGTACGCGACTATCCCGAGGTATTCCCGGAGGAACTACCTGGACTCCCTCCTCACCGTCAGGTCGAATTCCAAATCGAGCTAGCTCCCGGAGCAGCACCTATAGCTCGTGCACCTTATCGCCTAGCTCCTGCAGAACTCAAGGAACTCTCTACTCAGCTACAAGAACTTTTGGACAAAGGTTTTATCCGTCCTAGTTCATCACCCTGGGGAGCCCCAGTGCTCTTCGTCAAAAAGAAAGATGGCTCATTCCGAATGTGCATTGACTACCGCGAACTTAATAAGGTTACCATCAAGAATCGTTATCCACTTCCCCGTATCGACGACCTGTTCGACCAGCTGCAAGGGTCGAGCTATTATTCCAAGATCGATCTGCGATCGTGTTATCATCAGCTGAGAGTCCGCGATGAGGACATCTCTAAGACTGCTTTCAGAACCCGCTATGGTCACTACGAATTCCTTGTTATGCCTTTCGGAATGACCAACGCCCCTGCGATCTTTATGGATCTCATGAACCGAGTATGCAAACCCTACCTCGACAAGTTCGTAATTGTGTTTATCGACGACATCTTAATCTACTCGAAGAGCCAAGAGGAGCATGAACGACACCTGCGTCTCATTCTCGAACTTCTTCGCAATGAGCAACTGTACGCCAAATTCTCGAAATGTGATTTCTGGCTTAGAGAAGTCCATTTCCTTGGGCACATCGTCAATCAGGAAGGGATTCATGTTGACCCTGCTAAGATTGAGTCCATTAAGAATTGGCCTGTACCCAAGACTCCGACCGAAGTTCGCCAATTCTTGGGATTGGCAGGATACTATCGAAGATTTATCAAGGGATTCTCTAAGATCGCTCAACCACTTACGACACTCACTCAGAAGGGTGTTGCTTACAAATGGAGTGATGCTCAGGAATCTGCCTTCAAGGAACTAAAGAAAAATCTTTGTAGTGCTCCGATTCTTTCCTTACCTGAAGGTACCGACGACTTTGTTGTTTACTGCGATGCTTCTATTCAAGGGCTTGGTTGCGTGCTGATGCAACGCGAGAAGGTTATTGCTTACGCTTCGCGACAACTCAAGACCCACGAACGGAACTACACGACGCATGACTTAGAATTCGGAGCTGTGGTCTTCGCGCTCAAGCTTTGGAGACACTACTTGTACGGCACCAAGTGCACGATTTACACTGATCACAAGAGTCTCCAGCACATAATGGGACAAAAGGAGTTGAATATGCGGCAACGCCGATGGGTCGAACTCCTAAATGACTACGAGTGTGCAATCAAATATCACCCAGGCAAGGCTAATGTGGTAGCCGATGCCCTCAGCAGAAAGGAGACCAAACCCAAGCGTGTTCGTGCCTTACAGCTCACTATCCACTCGAACCTCCCTAATCAAATTCGAAATGCTCAGGTTGAAGCATTGAAAGCCGAGAACATCAGGGCTGAGTCCCTACGAGGATCGAGACAATGATTGGAACAAAAAGAAGACGGTGCTTACTACGTAGCCGGACACATATGGGTTCCGCTTTATGGAAATTTACGTGACCTTGTGATGGATGAAGCCCATAAGTCCCGTTACTCAGTACATCCGGGTTCAGATAAGATGTACCACGACTTAAGGACTACCTATTGGTGGCCTGGCATGAAAGCCCACATAGCAACCTATGTCAGAAGATGTTTAACTTGTGCAAGAGTCAAGGCGGAGTATCAGAAACCATCAGGCCTACTCCAACAACCAGAGATCCCACAGTGGAAATGGGAGCAAATTTCCATGGACTTCGTTACCGGCTTGCCTAGGTCTCAACGCGGAAATGACACCATTTGGGTGATAATAGATCGATTAACTAAATCTGCCCACTTCTTGGCTATTAAAGAGACAGACAAGTTCTCTACCCTAGCAGAGGTATACTTAAAAGAAGTGGTTTCGAAGCACGGGGTGCCAACCTCTATTATTTCCGATCGAGACGCACGTTTTACTTCTGAGTTATGGCAAGCTATGCACAAATCTTTTGGCTCGCGTTTAGACATGAGCACCGCTTATCATCCGCAAACGGATGGGCAATCGGAACGCACCATCCAAACCCTCGAAGACATGCTTAGGGCATGTGTGATCGATTTTGGCAAGAATTGGGAGAAGCACCTACCGTTAGTGGAATTCTCCTACAACAACAGCTACCACACCAGCATTCAGGCGGCACCCTTTGAGGCATTGTACGGTCGTAAATGTCGATCGCCTCTCTGCTGGGCGGAGGTTGGCGACAGCCAGATCACAGGCCCGGAGCATGTAGTTGACACTACAGAAAAGATTGCCCAGATTAGGCAACGCATGGCGGCAGCTCATGACCGTCAGAAGAGATACGTGGATAAGGATAGGAAACCACTAGAGTTCCAGGTTGGTGAACGGGCTCTACTTAAGGTCTCACCCTGGAAGGGTGTGGTTCGTTTTGGAAAACGGGGCAAGCTTAATCCAAGATATGTCGGACCCTTTGAAGTTACCGAAAAGATCGGTACGGCCGCTTACAGATTGAATCTGCCTGAAGAACTGAGTGCTGTGCACAACGTCTTCCACGTGTCTAATCTGAAAAAGTGCCTGTCAGATGAAACACTCGCCATTCCTTACAAGGAACTTACTATTGACGAACAGCTACACTTTACTGAGGAACCGGTTGAGATCACGGATCGTGAGATCAAAACCCTCAAACGTAGCCAGATACCCCTCGTGCGAGTTCGTTGGAACTCACGCCGTGGCCCAGAGTTTACCTGGGAGCGGGAAGACCAGATGAAGCGCAAGTATCCCCAGCTGTTCCCAAATGAAACCCCCAGCACTGAAGCTACAACTGAATTTCGGGACGAAATTCCAAACTAACGGGGGGATGATGTGACACCCCGTTGAAACGTTCTCATTTACACTAGCTTGTCAGTGGCTGCCTTAACTTTCGGTACGAAAGTTCTTAAAACTTGGGGATAATGTGACACTCTAGGTTTTCCCGAGCAAATATCTTGTAATTAACATTTCGTGTACGTATATTATTAAAAGAAAGCTAAGGATTTTCTGTGTTACTATGTGTTGTATGTATGTGCGATATATATATATATATATATAAGTGTATAATACTAGTGGGCCGAGACCATGACTCGAGACCACCCTCAGTCTCGAGTGAGCCGTAGACGGTTGGGCCAGTTGGGCCGCGACCTCCCCTTAGCCCACTCGACAAACCTTTAGGGTGCACCTTTTGTTATATATAAGCCCAAACCCTCACACTTCTTCCTTTTCACTCTCTCTCACATCATACTCACTCACTCTCCCCCCTCACTAAAACCCTAAAACCCTAACATCACACCCTCTCCCCTCCTTCCCTCTCTCGGATCGGACCGGCGACAACCAAAAGGCTCTCGGACTAGCTCGAGATCATCACTCAGAACTTGGTTCATCAATTTCTTGTACTCCTCCATCTAACCGGTTAGTATATTATAGTTGTTTGATTAAAAATGATGGTTCATGATGCACAAACTATTTTGATTAGTTGGATGTTTGATCGATTATGTGCTTGTTAGGTAATAGATTTGTTATCAAATTCAAATGAACAATGTGTTGCTTGTGAGCCAAATGAATGACTTGAAATAACTAAAAGATATGAGCAAGCTAGTGTGCTTTGAACAAGTGATTCATGCTAGAAAAATGAAGGGAAATGTTGCTTTGGTATCTAGTCTATGTGCTATGATTTTTGTCCGAAAAATACAAGGTTATGTAGGAAGAGGATATGATGAATATGTGTTGAATATGTATGAATATTTGATGAACTATTTGAATGTTGATATGAATATTTGAAAACAGTAGGTTTGATCCATTTTCTTTTGATATTAGACAAAGAAACATGTTATTGCAATATGGTTGGTTAGTACAAAATTACATGAAAACAGAATTCTATTGGTTAGTACATTCGCCCGGTTCTAGAAGATTTCTGTGCACGTAATCATGGTTGCGAGTCGGAACCCTTGGTTGCGAGTCGGAACCCTTGGTTGCGACTCAAGACCAAAGCATGATGAACCGAGACGGGCTTCAGGGACTCGAGACTGGGCTTGAGACTCCTGAGATTGCGACTCGCAAGCAGCACACTCGAGACCAAAACGTGATTCTTCGAGATCTCTCGGTTGCGACTCGAAACTAAACCATGATAACTCGAGACCGCCCGGTTGCGACTCGAGACTAAACCATGACAACTCGAGATCTCATGATTCCGACTCAAGATTGGACTCGAAACCTCCAAGATTGCGACTCGTACCGGCATTACTCGAAATCTCGTGGTTGCGACTCGAGACCGCACGTTCTCGAGTCGAGACCACCTTACCTCGAATGGGCTGCTTGTCTCCGTTATTGGGCCCAAAATGTGTGGACTGTGCATACCGTTCCAATTAGATCTACGTGATTCTGTTAACTGCTACGTATTAGAATAGGCCCGATAACTTGCTGAATGATCATGTGTTATGCATGCTATGTGTTAATTATGTGTAGATTATACGTGAATACTTGTACCCCAACTTGACCTATATTGGTGACCATGCTAGGACGTGGTGACCAACGTGATTGACCAAGTAAATAATCTACCGAGCAACCCAAGGTGAGTTCACAACTAATAAAGCATGCGTTCCCGATGGTTGGGAAACGGAAACTTACAACAACGCTATCCCCTCGTAAGGGATACAAACCTACTTCTCTCCCCTCAAATGGGACCCTTAGTTAATTACTGTTTATACTGGATGCAACAAGCAACACTAAACAAAACTCTATCACCCAAGTCCTCACTTCTTAATACCGATTAGTCGCCGGGGTCAGGCGAACGGGTTATTAGTTGATAGCGCTATTTAGGTCTCACCAACCTCACACCGTGCCCGCGTATGGGATCGGGCGTGAACTAATGTACTCTGGCAACCGTCAATGATGATAGAACATTGACAAACGGGGCACTCTACGGAAACGTACGGATGAATAGTATTCGGTATTGTAAAAACAGTTTAGTCGCTTACTTGTGGGGTAGCTCCCCATCGCATGTATAAACGGATAAATTAACTGGTGAAACAAGTTTTTGATAATTAAAAACTGGACAACACGTGGACTCGCCAACAATTTTTGTTGATACCCTACTGCATGCTTTGCAGGTACCCAGTGATTCAGGAGCTTGCAGCTTGGGAAGTGTAGTGGTCGTCTGAACCCATGTATTGGGTTTTAAATAATCTTGAACTATGAACTTTGTTGCGAAACTATTTGGCTTGTGCTTCCGCTACTTACTTAAAATGTCATTTGAACTTAAACTATTACACCTTAATGTTTACTAACCATTTTGGTTGATGAACATTCTTACTCTTAACCAATACTCAGTATAATTGGTGGCTGGATCCTGGTCAGTCACGCCTCCAAGCGGTGGTATTCCGCATGTGGATTTTGGGGGTGTGACAGTCTCTAACTATGTTTCGCTAGCCTAATGACGTAAAGACTATTATTACACAAATCATCGTTTAAGGTCTTACTTGTAAATTGATCCTTATTTTGCTTAGGCTTTAAATTTGGGATTGTAATATGATTAATGGGGGTCCTGAGTTGAATAACTGACTCAAAGACTGTATTTTTCTGTTACAATTTTGGTTTAAAACTAAAATGAGTATTAACTCATGATCAGGCTTATCTAATACTCAAAATAAATGATCACTCGGCCAAGTGGGAGAATGTTAGCGTAAGTTATTTATTTAATTATTTATTAAATTTATGGTGCCCTTATTGATCATTTATCTAATAACCAGATCAATATTTACCTTAATATCCCTATAAAATTAACTGGGCTTTATTTGATGGACATAAAGGCCCGTACTAGTTAATTAGGGTTTCCCCTTGGGTGAAGCATATAAATACAGATTATTGGGAACCCTAAAGATACACCATAAAGTTTACGGCTCCCCTCACTACAATCTGTTATCATCCCTCTCCATCTTAACTGCTCACCCTAAACGGGAACCGATCAAGATGGCTTCTTCTTCATCTCTAACTACTACTGGATTGTCAGGTATGTCAAGATCCCTAAAGTGTTTTTTCATTAGATATTAAAAGAACTGATTAACATCTGTTTCATTATGAGTTTGTGATCCTAAATTATGTTTCTTCTGAGAACTATTTGTGAAATTACAAGTCAGTTGAGCAATGGCGGATGCATGATTTTATTCTAATGGGTTCCTTTTGGTAAATTCTCTTTAATTATTACTAATTTTTTCTAATTCTACAACATTCTCACTAATTTTTTCTGGTTTTTTTTTCAAACGCACTGGTTCCTGGGAACCCACAAATGTGGGTTGGATCCGCATTCGCCCCTGCCGTTGAGTGGCAAAAGTTTTATAGATTATCAATCTGCCAGTCTGGAGCAATAGTTGACATTAGTGTCTGGTTTTATATTAGTTGATTTTAGAATAGTACAATTGCATAACAAAATTGCTTAGAACTGATCAGTGATATACGTCGCTAAAAGATTGGGATGTCGTTTTTGGTCATTTTACATGAATAAGCTAAACCAAACACTTTTTATAAAACTACTTATTAACTTATTGGCTTATAAGCTAAACCTAAACACTTTTTTAGAAATTCCTTTTTGAAAAGTCATAAGTTAATAAGTCCTTTTAACAAAAGTCATTTTGAACTAAAATAAGCTAAGCCAAACATCTTCTAATGCAATTGAAAATACCTCAGAACGACATAGAAAGCTAAAACAAATATTCCCTGGAGTAATAGGTGCGCTAGATGGAACTCTTGTACATGCAGTCGTGCGTGTTGATCAACAGACTCGTTACAGGGGAAGAGGAAAGGGTGAATGCTTTCAGATTGTCTTAGCAATTTGTGATTTTGATATGATATTCACGTTTGTATGGGCCGGATGGGAGGGGATTGCACATGATTCACGAGTTTTAAAAGAAGTAGCATTTAACCCGACTTCCGGGTTTTCCTTCCCCCCACCAGGTTTTTAATCATTTTAACTTTGATTATTTATAAATTACCTATTGTTTATGTAACAGTTTTGATACTGGTGTTTACAGATAAATATTATCTTTGTGACGCTGCATACACCAACACTCGTGGATTTATGACTCCCTACCGTAACACGAGATATTGGTTAGCCGATTTTCGACGACAACGTGCGTTAACTAAGGAAGAAAAATTCAATCATGCCCATGCACAACTCAGAAATGTTATTGTGCGCTCATATGGTGTTTTGAAGGCGAGATTCCCAATCCTAAAGCAAATGGCTCCCTTTTCTTTTCCAATCCAAAGGGACATAGTGATCGCATGTTTCGCCGTCCATAATTTTATAAGGAAATGTAATATTCGTGATCAATTATTTATGGAGTATGGCGAGAACACTGTGTTTTCTGAAATACAAGATGGAGAAAATGTTGGGCAGTTCGTTCACGACATAGAATGGGGTTCACAAGACATCGAGTATATGACTACTTTGCGTAAACAGATAGCTAGTCAACTAATTTGAAATGTTTAAAAATAAAATTCTACGCAAATTATTAATTTCTACTTGAATTTTAGTATGTTTTTAAGAATTTTGAAGGATTTATATGTAATTTGGATTTTCTATAATGTTATATATTGTCATTTTATTATTATTAATCTTCCAGAACCGTCATTCAGAGCACTGACCAAACAGATACATTTTATTCAGCATAAAATAGTTTAGAGGAGTAAAGTAGTCATTGTGCGTAGTCATTGTGCATAGTCATTCAGAGATTGCCAAACAACTCTTCACTATCATTCCAGTTCAAACACACCATGCCATGATGTCATCGTTGCAAAGAAAAATATTCAATCATCAATCTATATATAACATATCGGAAAGTTATATTCAACTGTAACAAATTATTTTCACGCTATCCGTAGCAGCGATACAAGCCCGAGCACTAGCTCTTCCATCCTTCAAACATATAAAATTGTTTTTAAGCCAATATTATTACTTTAGGACAACAAATTGCAACCAAATATAATAAACACTACTTTAAAATAAGCAACGTATTGAACTATGAACAATTCGAAGCGCTAGGCGAGATTCAACTTTCAAGACATAAAAAATTATAGTTTTGTTGTTTAAGAAACGGATCGAATGAATGGCGTTCGAGACTTCGAGATTCTAGAAACCGTAACACACAAATAAATACCCACTAACAATAAGTGATACGTACCAGTCCAAAATGGATGTCACATACCCATGACATCCATGCAATCCATCGTGGGTGGGTTGTTTACTTCATTTAATTATTAACATGTTTTCCATATTTTGTTCCTTGTTGATTAGTACTAGATTAGTGGTCATGTTCTATTCAGTTATGTCTGTTTTGTATTTAAGCAATCATGAATTAATGAAAGGCAAGAAGAAAATTGAAGAACAAATTGTTTTACATTCATTACTTCCAAGTTTTATTTGTTTTGTTTATATTGAAGATTAGCCGATCTCGAATCTAACCCTATCAATAAGATATGTTAAAGAGCCGGTTATAAATTCCAAACCATAAAATCATCAAAACCAAACCTTATACATTTTAAACCGACCGAATTACTTCAGTTTAAACATCCACAACTACATAACCCACTCTTGTTATCTCTTTGTGTTAAGTTAAAACAAACTAAAACCATCACCCCAACAAACTTGCATTTACTACATTCAGAGTTCATCTTCTTCCACCCTCATCCCCAAACCCTAACCCTAACCCAATCATTTTAATCAAACTCACTGAATCTCTATTCAAATCACACAAATCATTACTGATTCCACCGATAAAATCGCTCAATTTCAAGCAATCACAGGTCTCCAAGACGCCGATTTATGCACCGACATCCTCTCCGCTCATAACTGGAACCTCGAACAAGCAATCTCAAGCATCACTTCAACTTCACCCTCCGATCACACCATTTTTCCCGCCAATTCCACCACCGACAGCTTCGAACAATTAGGGTTTATCGCCGACAACGAAGGTACAAATTCACCTAATTTAGCATGGAAACTTATCACTTTACCGATATCTATTGTTTCTGCAAGCCTGGGGTTAGTTTCCGGTGCTGTCGGGCTCGGTTTATGGGTTGTTGGTGGTGTTTTATCTTATTCGTTAGGTATGATAGGGTTAACTAGTTCCGGAAGTGACGGTGGTGTGTCGTCGGCTCGGTTAGGTTCGGTTTCGACGGAGGCGACGGATTTTGTGGCACAGTTTCAAAGGGAGTATGGGGATAGGGGTCTGGATTTCGTACGGGAGGGGTTTATGGATGCGTTGCAGCGGTCACGGAGGGAATTTAAGTTGTTGTTCGTGTATTTGCATTCTCCGGATCATCCGGACACAAAGGAGTTTTGTGAGGGGAGTTTGTGTGATGAGGTTTTGTCGGCGTTTGTGAATGAGAATTTTGTGGCTTGGGGTGGGAGTATTAGGGCGAGTGAAGGGTTTAAGATGAGTAATAGTTTGAAGGCTTCGAGGTTTCCGTTTTGTGCTGTTGTAATGGCTGCTACTAATCAGAGAATTGCCCTGCTGCAACAGGTATCTAATAAAGATGTTCTCTTTTGTTATATTTTAAGATTGAAGAGTTTTAAGCCATTAGAACCAGTCCGTGCTTACCCAGTTACCCTATTACCCAAATTGAAATTAGTAAATCACCATTTGTTCCACTTGTTTTGATAGAGTATTAGTTTCAATCTTTTTAGTTTGGGTAGTCTGATATCTTCTACTTTAATACAGTAATGCATGTAGTTTATGGACCATTACATTCGATTCTGTACATTGGTGTCTTGGTTTTATCTGTTTGTATGTTGACAAACGTAAGTCTTGAATGACACGGTTTTCAATTGATTTATAATTTATCGATTCAGGGGTTGGATAGGTTGAATGCTTTGCTTAGTCTATTATTAAAATATTAATGTTTCTTAAACGGAAGGTATGTTGATTATCTGATTAACACGCAAAATGTAATGAAGACATAAATGTAAACCCTAATTAGTATTTCTTATCTGTTGGGTTTCTTTTATAGGAACAGGTTGTTTAAAATAAGAACTGTATATATTTGAGTTATGATGTGATTGAACTTGCATACGGTTAGCTACAACTTGGAGTAGCTAAGCCTTATGGTTGTTTAGCTTTATTACATACCTTTTCTAAGGTGGGACCATTTGTATCTAATTTGGGTAGTTATATCTTTAAGATTAAATGTAGGATAATGGCGGTGTATGGATTTTTGTTTTGGATCAGAATAAGTTTTAAGTCATGATGAGCAGTTTTTAATGTTCGGATAAACGGACTCCGCTTCTAATTTTTGGGGAATATTTAAACATTTAGGGGTCAATTTATTAGTTCCATACCTAGCAATAAAAGTGATTGTTAACGGGTAAAATAATAATATCTACCTACCTCTTTTAACCTAATTTGTGAAAAATATTTCACTACCATATAACAAGATGTTTCTTCTTTCCTCACAATACTATCATAACCATTCTTAGTCAATTATTTTCATTTGAGTAAACTGCCATTTTGGTCCCTGTGGTTTGGTCACTTTTGCCACTTTAGTCCAAAACTCAAACCTTTTGCATCTGGGTCCCTGTGGTTTCAGTTTTATTGTCATTTTGGTCCAAAAATGAAATCAGGTCATATTTGTCTTATAAAATCCAGCTATTTTGTCCTTTTCCACAGGGACAAAATGGTCATTTCCTTTGTATAAATAAATACCAGATTTTATAAGACAAATATGACCTGATTTGCCCCTGAGAAAAAGGACAAAATTGTAAGATTTTATAAGACAAATATAACCTGATTTCATTTTTGGACCAAAATGGCAATAAAACTGAAACCACAGGGACCCAGATGCAAAAGGCTTGAGTTTTGGACTAAAGTGGCAAAAGTGACCAAACCTCAGGGACCAAAATGGCAGTTTACTCTTTTCATTTTAATATTATCAGAGTTTGCAAATACTCGTAAAATTTATTATTAGAACTTCAAACAGCAGAAGCAGATCCAAACGATATATCTAGTTTCGTTTTCTTGTCATTAATTTCCAATCGCACATATAAACACCCCTAGGTAACTAAAAGAAATGTGGTTTTTAGCTTCTGTTGAATAGCCCAGATATACATGCATAAGTTTTGTGTGTTTTGTTCTCAAACACTTACTTTATTTGTGTATTTTAATTATTTAAGTATCTGCACACGAACTAAGCAAATTAATTATTTCCATCTATGCATATTATCTAATGGCCTTCTCAATCCCAGTCTCTATATCATCTTTGTACTACGTAAATGCTTTGGGCAATTTACAATGGTAAATGATATATTTGAATTTGTTGCAGATTGAGGGACCTAAATCACCAGAAGAAATGCTCACATTATTGCAAAGGGTTCTTGAAGAAAGTGCCCCAGTCCTTGTAACAGCAAGACTTGATGCAGAGGAACGTAGAAACAGCATAAGATTGAGGGAGGAACAAGATACTGCATATCAAGCTGCACTTGAAGCTGATCAAGTATGCCCTTTTTTACTTAAAAAATTAGATATTATTGATATAATGTAACGCGTGTGATCGATCATATTGCCTAACTTGTTTATGCAAAATCAGGCTAGGGAACGCCAGAGGAAGGAAGAGGAAGAACGACTAGAAAGGGAAGCTGCTGAAGCTGAAAGAAAACAAAAGGAAGAAGAGGAGGCGCGTGAAAGAGCGCAAATTGAAGCTGCTGAAAGAGAAGCTAAATTAATCAAATTGCGAGAGGAAAAATATTTGTCTTTGGGTCCTGAACCTGAAAAAGGGCCTGATGTTACTCAGGTATTCTAATACTTTTGCCTTAACTCGTCTTTTCTAATGCTGATATATGTGCATTTTAGTTTATTAATAAGATAGATGTTTTAACTTTTGTTAGTGGAGGTCTGAATCTTTTTACTGAGAAATATGCAACTATAATAATTTGTAATAGCTTTAGGGAGAATTTTTATATAACAATTAACCATTGAAGAATAGGCCTTAGACGACCCGTAGTGGTGAGAAATTGGGGCGTTTTTTGGCCCAAAACGCCCATTCATGGCCCCCCCGGGGCGGTTTTTTTTTTTTGAATTTTTGCTCTTTGGCGTTGTATTTTCCACGCCCATGTTCAAAAGTTTTTGGCCAATCAGCGATGTTCTACTTTTTCTTGTCCAATAAAGTTTTTTGATGGTTTTTTTTATTTAATTTTATTTACACCTCTTTTTTAACATAATGGCCACATCCCCACTACACCCATTTTAGAAAAACGCCCCATTGCTGACTGGGCTGCCACATGGCGCACAACGCCCAAGGGTGGGGCATTATTCACCCCAACGACTACGCATGGTCTTATAATTAGACAGTAAGACCCTCCTTACATGGGGTCCACATGATCTGATTTAACGAAAAAAATTAACTAGGTTAGGACCAAGGGACGTAACTCGCAAGATTTGTAAACATACAGTACGAATCTCATCAATTTTAAAGATAAAGGATAATCTTTGAAATTTGGTATAAACATAAAAGACAATTTTTGTAATTTACTCCAGAATAAAATAAGCAAAGAAAATCTGTATAACCCGTTTGAGATTAAACACAAGTCAGATCAACATGAACTTGCAATTTTCTTATCAGTCGGATTTATTTACATGTGATCTTAATCGTTTAAATAATGTAGGTACTCGTGAGATTACCAAATGGAGAAAGAAAGGGGAGGCGGTTCCATTCTAGTGCAACGATACAATCTCTGTACGACTTTGTTGATTCTTCAGGAACCTTGGAGATCGGAAGTTACACTCTTGTCACCAATTTCCCTCGTGTTTTATATGGTCCTGACAAACTATCTCTATCACTTGAACAAGTTGGATTACATCCTCAGGCCAGTCTTTTTGTTGAAATGAAATCATGAGATGTATTTATGTGCAGATTAATGTTGGACCAATTCTGTGTTTAGGACAACAATGTTTCCTCCCCATAGTATGCATATGTCAAATGTTCATTATTAATCATGTATCATGCAGATTAATGTTGACCGGATGTATTCACCTAAAATAAACTGTTAACAAACATAATGCCATGTTCTTTTTGTTGGGACAGATGTTTCCACAAAATGTTTTTCAGTGTCTTCTTTTTTTTTTTTTTTTGAATGGCAACGCTTCCTTCTACTTTATTAAACCAGTAATTCTAAATATTCACATTTGCCTAGGATTGAACCTGAGACCTCTTCTCTAAGAGGTATATGCCTCTATCAAGTGGGCTAGCCCCTAGCCCCATAGTGGCAAATGTTTTAAGTGTTTATTGCATTGAACTGTGTTAAGATCCTAAGATGAACATGACAGTTGCATTGTTTAAGTACTTGGTTTGGTTTCGATCTTTGGGGTGCGTTTGTATTTATATATTTGTAGACAATATGTAATTGTTCTAGATACGTGGACCCAAATGTTGGTCGCGTTTATTTATTAGTCTTGGCTATGGCAACTGGTAAGAAACGTAGGGCTAGAATATTGAATGATGATTTCTGTACAATTTAGAAGGGTGTAATCTTTCCAAGCTGTTTCAACAGTTTTTGTATTTTTTTAACCAGATAAGAATCATAAGATTGAATATCTTTGTTTTTATATTTTCGTTTATGATATATGTAATTCATTTAGCTTCTTTAGAGCTATCCACATCAATGATATTAGAGCAAACATCCTCGGATCTTCATGTATTTGATCATATATGGCGATGGATTGAAACAACACGTTACATGTAATGAGTTCATTCAAGTCAATGATGTGTTTGACCTAGTGGTGCACAAAAAACCCGGACCCGAAAATAAAACCCGGACCGGGTATTATAAAACCCGGGTTTTTTATACCCGAACCCGACCCTACCCATAGGGTAGGGGTTGGGTATGCATTTCTGTTATAAAACCCGAACCCGGAACCGGGTTTTTTTATACCGTTTTCAACCCGGGTTTTACGAGTACCCGGTTTCAACCCGGAACTGGGTTTTTTCAATACCCGGTCCGGGTTTCCCAATACCCTGTTCAGGTTTTTTTTTGTTTTTTTTTTTCGAGTTTTGTACCTTGGTAACGGCTATATAGCCGTTAGAAAGTGTATTATGATCATTTCTTTGGTTTACATTGTATCTCTATACCCTATAAAAGGGGTCTTTGATGACGAACAATAAACGAAGACGATCAAGTTATTCGAAGCTATCTATGTTCATTATCTTATTTGATCCGGTTCAATGATTATTTAGGTGTCATGTATTTTTATGTTTTATGAAATAAAAAGGTTTTGCATTTTAAATTTCTATGATATATCCAAAAAAAATGAATACCCGAGGCATACCCGAACCAAACCCGAACCCAACCCAAACCGATCCATACCCGACCCTACCCGAACCCGAAAATAGGGTATTATAATACCCGGGTATTAGAAAACCCGACCCGAACCCGGGTATATAGGGTATACATTTTTTATATAAAACCCGGACCCGGACCCGACCCGGGTATTGTCAATACCCGATTTTGTAGAACCCGATCGTACCCGAACCCGGTTCCATACCCGGAACCGGGTATTCAGAAAACCCAATTTGTGCACCACTAGTTTGACCTCCATCAACATCTGGTCAAATATATTCAAGTCTTTCAGACGATGTTTGGGACTTAACTGAATGCAAGGATTTTGGATCATACAACTCCAAAGGAAAGATGTTGACGAGACTAAAATGAGATTCAAAACTCTATTGGTGATGATAACGTGTAAATTTGAATGCAAAATTGATGGAAATAAGTTTCATGATAGCGTATGCAGTCTCAATAAAAATTATGGAATTGCGATAAATATTGTTACTAAAATTGAAGGCCAATGATAATGAAAATGAAAATGTAATGCATTGTTAGAGACTGATTCGAGACGGTCAATCTCCCGATAGACAGGGGTGGATGTATGTAGTAACAAGGGGTAGCCTCCGCTACCGCTTGGTCGGAAATTTTTTGACGTTTTTAGTGTAAATTTTGGAAAAATTTGACGTTTTTTCGATTTCGTTACCGCTTATTTATAAAACGTTACCGCTTGGTCGGAATCCTAGATCCGCCACTGCCGATAGATTTAGCCTTTTGTAGTGTAGACACCCCCAAAGACGTAAGATAAAGAAAATTTGTTCCAATTTTCTGAACATTAATGGAAGTAGTGGATATGTAAAATGCAACATGGAATGAGCAATCACTATTAAATGTGCTAGCCAATGAGCTTGTGGTGGAGTGGTATGGGAGAAACTTGAGTTTCTAAGAGACCCAATTTCAATTCCTGCTTCTTCCCATTAGTTTTCAGCGGCACCTGGTGATGATGGGAGACTAGGCGAGTAGGCGGCGATCGCTAGTTCGATCCTTGAACTGAATGGGTTTTACCTCACTGTCGTGCCTTCGGGCGAGTGTTCACGGGCTTCTGCCCCTATGTGAGGGTTTTCCTCAGTTCGGAGACGAGTGTATCCCTATGTGGTGAATTTCGTCAGTAGCTCATTTGGAGGATTCGTTAGCCGTTAAAAAAAATAAAAAAAAGGGAAATTGGCCTGTAATAATCTCATCTAGACCTTATTGGCCATTAATAATCCCACATATACCTTATTGGACATTAATAATCCCACTTCAGAATATTCCCCCCACCAGTCACACCTTTCACTTATTTTTCCTACAATGGTCCCCCGTTAAAAAAACTTAACGAAGTTAAGTTTTTTTCCAAATTACAAACAGATTTTTAGGGCTTTTGATCAGAACGACGATACGATTCCATTGATGTAAAACTTGTCTCGAAACGGTGCTCTAAACGATGAAAATGACGCTTCAATTCGGGTGTTTAAATTTCCAATTAACCAAAATCAAGTCACTTGGAGCACCATTTCGAAGTAAGTTTTAGATCAATGGACTCGTATCATCGTTCTGATCAAAAGCCCTAAAAATCTGTTTGTAATTTGGAAAAAAACTTAACTCCGTTAAGTTTTTTTAACGGGGAACCATTGTACGAAAAATAGGTGAAAGGTGGGACTGGTGGATGGAATATTCTGAGGTGGGATTATTAATGGCCAATAAGGTCTAGGTGAGATTATTTCATGCTAATTCCCCTAAAAAAACTATTAAATGTGTTAAAGTTGATATTCCCTCATAAAATCGTAACGTGCTACGTGATTCTAAACACAGTTTCTTTAATTTATAAAACTAAAAAGAAATTGTTAGCCGTTAAAAGTTTTAGTACAATGAGGAGGGTAAGATCAAATAAAAGGTTGATTTTGCCTAAGTAGGATAAGAAGGAATCTTAACCATTCATTTTTTAAATCAATTGTTAAGATGAAAGTGTGAGAGAAAAGAGGAGTGCAAGTGTATCTTGGGAAAATCCTATTTATGGACTTTCTCTCTCCACATGCAAGGCACATGCATTTCCACCCCCGTTTTTTAAACGTTCATAACTTTTTTATACGACATTATTTTTTTATAAAAATTTCACCGTAAAATCGAGCGTCTTTTTATCTTTAGTTTGAGTACCATATTGCTATATAAAATATGAAGACTAAAAAACCTCACTAAAATGTGTTGTATTTCTATGTTGTATAACAATTTTTTTGTGCTGGATTTTTGTACATATATGTTTCACTTTAACACAAATTGTTTGCTCATCAAAACTAAGATTTGGTTGATAGGTAGCCATGCCCGAAGGTTTTAGTGACCGCAATCCCATCAAGAATATGCGTTTCCAACTTGCAACAGGATTGACTTGAATTAGCATTCAAGTATCTTGTACTGCAACATAACCTATAAAACATAATTACCAAGTGATAACAGAAAAAGGTACATGCCTTGTTGTAGCTCTCGCAAAACTGAATGAGCTCTTGGTCAAATATCACAGAGAATGGCTCATGGCTCAGTAACAAATTTCCTAGCATCTTAAGTAAAACTGCCCGAAGGTGGATAAAATATAGATTGAATATAAATCTTCTGACCCAATCATATTATTAAAAAAATGAATTCTTATTGAAATAACCTCACCTTTTTTTTTAACTTGTGTTAGTCGACTTCTCTTAACCAGGAGGTAATTTTATCACTCCATTATATGTAATTAATACTATTATAGGGGAAGGATCCACTAAAAAGTTGATTTTGCCTAAGTAGCCTAAGAAGGATTGTGGTGATGACATGTGGCACACCTAATTAGTAGGAAGGGAGGGTATTTTGGTCCTTATAAATAGGAGTGAAAATGACATGTGGCACTTCTTTTGTTTTGTTTTTTTAGAATACAACAAAAAAATCTAGTACAAAAAAATCTAGCACAAAAAATCTAGTACAAAAAATCTAGCACAAAAAATGTAGTACAAAAAAATATAGCACAAAAAAATATAGCACGAAAAAAGTCAGCAAAAAAAATGTAGTACAAAAAAATCTAGCATAAAAAAATGAGAAAAAAAAAATTTAAGACAAAAAAATACAGCACAAAAAATTTAGCACAAAAATATAGTATAAAAATTCAGGACAAAAAAATGTTATACAACATAGAAATACAACACATTTTGGTGGGTTTTTTTAGTTTTCATATTTTATATAGCAATATGGTACTCAAATTAAAGATAAAAAGACGCTCGATTTTACGGTGAAATTTTTATGAAAAAATAATGTCGTATAAAAAAGTTATGAACGTTTAAAAAATGAGGGTAGAATATGCATGTGACTTGCATGTGGAGAGAGAAAGTCCATAAATATGATTTTCCCAAGATACCCTTGCACTCCTCCTTTCTCCTACCCTTTCATCTTAACCATTGATTTAAAAAATGAATGGTTAAGATTCCTTCTTAGGCTACTTAGGCAAAATCCACTTTTTAGTGGATCCTTCCCCTACTATTATATATAGCTGAACAATGAAGCTAGTTTTTAGAACAGTAATTGCACAAATATATGACTTCTGGTATTGGATTCTTCATTCTTAAATGTATATGTAACAAAATAATAAGTACAATTTATATTTTTGTGCTAAATTTTTTGTCTTAAATTTTTTTTTCTCAATTTTTTGTGCTGAATTTTTTTGTACTACATTTTTTGCTGAATTTTTTTGTGCTATACTTTTTTGTACTAGATTTTTTTGAGCTATATTTTTTAGTACTAGATTTTTTTGTGCTATATTTTTTTGTACTACATTTTTTGTGCTATATTTTTTTGTACTACATTTTTTTTGTGCTAAATTTTTTTGTTGTATTTTTAAAAAACAAAAGGGGTGTCACATGTCATTTTTACTCCTATTTATAAGGACCAAAATGCCCTTCATTCCAACTTATTAGGAGTGCCACATGTCATCATCACAATCCTTCTTAGGCTACTTAGGCAAAATCCACTTTTTAGTGGATCCTTCCCCTTGAAAAAGTGAGGTTATCTAATGAACATATAGGTATATCCATCTCAATGAAATTATAATTTTTCTTTTTTACTATTTATAAATCCTTACATGTAACATGTTATTGATATATTTCCCCAAATGGCTATTACTTTATGCGTGTCATCCACAAAACCTTTAAAAGGATGTCGAGGTTACGATTAAAAATGTTTTATATCGGATGACAAACAAGATATATTTTCGTACGAGATAAACCTTTAAAATTCTTGTAACAATATTTGAAAAAAAGAGTTGATGAGAACTCATTAGGCCGAACAGTGTAGGGCAACACCCTTAGCTATCTCAACTGGGTGGCGTCCCCAACACCAACCATGCTCTACAATATGAGGGCGTCATTGTTGCCCTAGCCATGTTGATGGCGAGCGTTAAAGGGGGAGAAGGTGGGGACCAACCAATCAAATTTGTTTTCTTTTTTAATTTCTTTTTTCTATTTTTATATCGTTAATGAGGGCTTTAAAAGGGGATTTATTCCATACTGTGCAAATTAACGATAAAACCTTCCGTATTGTCGCTTACGTGACATGATAAAGCCCCTAAAAGCTTTATCCCATACCATATAGCCTTATCATTATATAATTAAACAAGAGGGAGGTTCATGTAATAACTTAAATTCAAACATCTGAAGTATATCGATAATCTTGATGTTATTTATATATGTATATCAAATCATACTTATCATGTAAAAAAACATAATTTATATCAGTGGCGGAACTAGAAGAAGAATTCAGGGGCATCCCAATTTTTGTTACCGTACATTCATTCAGTGTTAAAAAAAAATAGCATACATCAACCAAATACACAACTAAAATTAGTAACTAAACCTTAACCTAAAATCCAATTTGGTCCCTTTTGTGCTAGAATACCTTTGCTCTAGCAGAACAAGACATTTATTACCGGGTTCGTAGTGTAACCTTTATATAAACAAAATTAAATTAATTTATTATTTTTAAGATGTACTACGACCACTAAAGTCATTTTAAGGTGTTGTTTAAGCTAGATATTTACCAATCAAGGTGCTATGTAAGCTAGATATTTACCAATCAATATTTGTTTTGAGGTTTTTATAAAAGTTTATTAAAAAAATATGTCTACATTAAATTAAATGTGTTAAATATTAACGGTAATAGAGTAAATAAATAAAATGAAAACAATAACAAAACAAAATAAATGCATATTTTTATAATACTAAATCAGAGAAAATATTACATAAATTAAAGTTGAGATTTGTTATTATATTCTTTAAGTTTGCAATATATACCTACAAAAAATGAATGTCGATTACACCAATGATGTTAAATGTTAAGTGTTTGAACGTTCAAGTCCAGCCCAAACAATATTTCACAAATAGCTGATTTATTATAATTTGATATGGGCCACAAACATGACTTTAAAAAAGCCCATGTAATAACAAAATAGGGTGCAGTCTTTTGTTTTTGTGCCATCTTCATCATCTAAACCTAATCACTTCTAAACTGCCGTCATTGAGTCACAATCCATCGGAGAAAAAAATTCTGGTCATGTAATCACATAAAACAAATACTTACGCAACTTTATATACATAATCATGCCACCTTTTACATACAAGACAACAAATTTTTACAAAAAGTCGCTTTCTTAAATATTAAAATATTATACTTTAACTAAAGACAATAAAAATTAACTAAAGAAAATAAAAAAAAAAGTATATGGTATAATTTTTTTTTTGTTTTTAAAAATAGTGAAGTATATAAAAATTACATGGGTTAGAAATGATGTAATTAGATAATAATCAACAATTGTGACCTTTTTATTTTCATTCTAGTTTTTCAAATATTTTAACTATTAATTTGTCTTGATAAGAATCCAAATTACTTGGTATCTTTCGCACACGTTTTAATTTTCATTTACGGCTTCGTGTGAACTGATCAATGCATACAATTAAATAGTTTTGATTATATTTTAATTCTTAATTCTTAAAGTCAAGCCTAAACAATGACAATTGAGACGTTATGGAAAATTCTACCAATTTAGGTATTATACTATGATTCTTGTTATTAGTTTATATTCCATCTATCTAACTAGTTATTTTCCGTCCGCGTGTTGCGGCGGGACCCAATGACTACAAAAGGCGTGTCAGCAACGGCAAACAGATACTGAATATCAAAACATAAATAAAATGACGTGGTAAGGATAGTTACTCCGTCATAAAAAAAGCGATTTTAAATAACCTAATATATAATAATAGGACCCACACGTCCTACACGTTGGAAATTCGGTTGTTTTCAGTTCAGTTATTACGGTGCTAACACGTTAAAATATGGATGAGCTCGGTACCGGTAACGGCAGTGAAAGTATCGATCCGAAAAATAATCGAAATTAGGTACCGGCACCTCCTACACGTTGGAAATTCGATTGTTTTCAGTTCAGTTATTACGGTGCTAACACGTTAAAATATGGATGAGCTCGGTACCGGTAACGTCAGTGAAAGTACCGATCCGGAAAATCATCAAAATTAGGTACCGGCACCGAAAATGCTCGGTACAATACGGTATGGTATTTGAAGGTAAAAATCGATAAATACAGGTATGGTGCTAGACCGGTGTCGAACCGAAAGTAACGATTCTGAAAACGCCAAAAGGTGGGTACCTAATTGGTACCGAAAATGATTTGGTATAGTAAATTTGGTACCGATACGATACCGGTTCGTTTACAGGATTTTATACGATTTGCTCATCAATATTCTAAATATCCAAGTTAATTTTACGTGCTACAATTCATTCATTACAGAAAAAGACAATAAAGCAAAATAAGTTGTTGTGTATATAAAACCTCATTCAAACGAAATACAGCTGACTTACTGTGTGTATAAAAAGTAATCTAAACGGTGCAATTACTTGCATTGCTGCGTTGCTACAGGATTTGATGAGCTCGGTACCAACCGGTACCGAAAATACCATTACCGAAATCCACAAAAGTGGGTACCGGTACCGAATATACCTAGTATGGTACGGTTCGGTACCGGTCGGTACTTGTCACACCCCGGTTTCCACGTGTCACCGGTGGGCCAGGTGGGGGAGTATCGTGACGTGGTTGGCAACATAATAGTCAAACAACACAATTATATAAATGCACAGCGGAAGCAAAAGAGAAATATATTACAATCCGAATATAAAGTAATATCCAGTATTACAACGGAAAGAAAAGATCCACAGGCGGATCAAAATAAAATAGGAACAATAGTCAACAGACTTTGACATCTAGAGCTTGCGAGACTTGATTAATGATGCCTGGAGTAGCCAGCCTATTTCGTATAGTACCTGCACTTAACCTTTTTGGAAAATACGTCAGTTTACACTGGTAAATACAACTCAACTGACTCATTTTGAAAAGAGTTTGTAAATTGATTTGAATGCACTTCGGCACAAAATATCTTTATAACTTGGGACAATTATTTGTATATAATCTTGTATACATATTTACTTATTTGCCGTCCATTAGCACCGGTTAGAAGAGCCGGTTTAAGTTAACTGACACGCCACAGGTATAATGCCCACAAGGTTGATTCCTTTACGTGGATTACCAGTTTTTACATAATGCATCTGTCAGGTGTACGCCTACACCCCGTGCTTAGGTCGTGGTCATTTCGTAAAATGATGCCAAGGATATCCGGGACATGGTCATTTAACCCCCAAAAGCCATACACCAAATAATACATATTAAACAGGTTATGTAAATACATCAATCACAATCCGATTTAAATGACTACATACACCTGACCAAGCGGTACTTTTATAGTACCGTATCCCAAGCCCGTATAGGAAAAAGTAAGTTAAGAGTATTTACCTGAGCAAAGTATCAATCAAATACAACAAATGCAAGTACTTTTACTGGGCTCCTAATCTGGAACGAAGGTTTATAATAACCTATTAGAATCCTAACGGGTCTTTAGTTAAGCTTAAGCTTAGACCGGTTAGTTTCAATGATACGGTTCGTACGCACTATTAAGCGAAGACCGGATAGAATGTGATTTAGACCCGACAAGCTCGAAGACTTGCTTAATATGGGTATTTCATACACACTCTGGATTTTGAGATAAAACCGATAAGGTTTGACCCGTTTCGGCTAATTTATGTAAACTTGTTACATAAACCGAACCGAACGCGTAATAAGCGTAACGGGTATTCATAAGAGCCATATACAGGTTTCCTAAGTTAATATGCTTTAGATATGTTGTGACATCAGTAAGATGTCTTTTATTATGCCCGAAACGAATTTAAACACAAACTATGCCCCGTAGGGGTAGTTTGGTCATTTAAAAGGTTATAAAAGAGTTTAAGTATTTACCTGAGTTATAGGTCTGATATAATCAGCAAAAATACTCAATTTAATAAGTTATAACAGTAGGGCAAAGTATATATGTGAAATTTATCAATTATAACCAAACTATGCACCGTAGGGGTATTTTGGTCATTTCACATAAGCCGAAAAGCTCAAAACTGAAGTCTGAGTTTAACGACTTTTGCTTACTGTTAAAATATTATAATTTACCTAAAATATCAGTAGTTATCACCCTTGTATGTTTAAAAATAGTCTTAGTAAATACTATGCGCTAAAAACGCTTAATAAGGCGATTAGAAGCCATTTCCGGGTTCGATACATAAGGCTGATATTTTTATTATTCTAGAAGGCCTAAAATAATTTATTTATCATTTAGGATCAGTAGCAAAAGGTTTGGAGTCGATTAGATATGTAAAACTCATTTTATGGCCCGTAAGGGCAAAACCGACAATTACCGGATTAAGCCTACGACTATGAGTTATGCTCAGCCTAAAATTAATTAAAAATCTTCAAAAATCCCAAAATAATATATTACATCAGTGGGTAATAAGTTTGATATTAAAAAGTAGGCTTAACTAGGCTACACGCTAATTACGCCGTTTAATTAACATAAAGCTTTCAATTTACGCTAATGAGCATAACTCTCAATCTACACCTCCAATTGATGTCAAATTTTGGGTGCAAGTTTATATATCAGTGAATAAAGTTTCTACTCTTTTACATTTGCAAAAATCACGTTTTAAGGTGAAAAGGGCATAATAGTCAACATATGAGCAATTAACGGAATCATGCGTATTAATTGGTTAACTAATGAACCATGGTGTATAATCACAGAGGGTTATACTAGCATGTAACCTGGTCCAAATGAAGCTCTAAGGTATTTCTAAAACATACCATAACGGGTCAGAACTGAAGTCAAAGCAAAAGTCAAAGCTTTGCGACTTTCGGTTCCGAACCGGGTCTAAACAGTAAATTGTCGGGTTGAACATGTTTAGACATGTTATTACACTAATTACCAAGTTATATTAATGATCAAACAGGTTGTATGTGTTCTACATTGCTAATCATGCATAAATTAGAAACTAAGTATCCTGTTGACTTTTTATTCACAAGTTTGACCCGACATTTGACCTAGTTAGAGTGGGAATCTGGGGGAACCCTTTTAAGGGTTTATTACCCACATAATTACCAACTTATAACTACTTTCAATTCGACTAATCACTGGACCATTAGTGATTAATCTTAAAGTCAACCGTTAATTACGACGGTTTGACTTTTAAGCTAAACTAAGCAAAAACTTAACTAAGGAAGGACAAGCAAACTTACAAGAGTCCTATGAACGACCAGAGATCACTTGAGAGAAGTCTTGAGCTCAAGGAATGATCAGGAATGCAAGAATGAAGGTGTGAAGAATTGTTACAACATCATGGCCTTATATAGTGATTTAAACACCATAGATTGTTGACAAATAAGTCTACCACTGACCACAACTCATCAACAAGTGTCCCTAGTGGTCTAGGGGTTGCTTAGGGGTCGCCCATGAAGTGAAACAAGTGATTAAAGTCGATTTATGCGCGAAATTTGGCTGCTGTCAAACTTTTCTGTATCTGGGCGGTCCAGGCAGCCCGCGTAAAGGTGTTGATGGGCTTACGCGGCCCGCTTGGGTCTTCTGATCAGACAAAATCGTTTTCAAGATGTTGCATCTCGTCTCTTGGCCCTTCCGAAAGGTCAACTAGCTTATTTCTTGCAATTTGAACCCCCTAGTTTGACATATAAGGGCTTCAATATATTTACCCACTTTGTTAAGTCCTCGGTTAACTGTATTGTTACCCGAAAGGTCCTAACTTTCAACGTTTACGCTTTAACCCCTCACATACGAATTTGATAATAACTTTCTCATACGATTACGAAACTTTATGAAATTTATATTGTGCATTCTAGTGAGCATAATTAACCGTTACAAAGCTTCGGGTTTGTCAAAAGGTCACTCAGAGGTATAACTTAAACATGTTGACACATTTAACCCCCGTAGTTTGTAATCTCTCACTTTCATTCACAATTTACTTCGCATGATCCATGATTTATTCGTGTAAGGGTATGAGCACCATGTAGGGTTACTGTAAATTATATTTATCCCTTGATGACATTTTAAACCCTTATATTCACATACTTTCCATGTTTGTCAACTTTAGTCCCTCTAGAGTATACTTTCACACGTTCAAGCTTATGACACGTGTCAATACATTATAGAACGTGAATTTTCAAGGTGTTACAGTACTGGTACGACACCGGTATTTGAGGGTAAAAACCGGTGAATACCTGTGCAGAAGGTTTGGTAAATTTGAGACCGGTACCTATACCCGATACCATTTGCTCATCTCTTAATGATGTTACTATTTATTCCATTCTAATTTTAAATAATTCAAAATCTAAATTCTAAATTCAAATCACTATTCTAAATTCAAATCACTATTCATTCTGTTTGGTTTTTATTATATATAGACTAGGTTATAACCCCGTGTATTACACGGGTTGAATAAATGAATTTTATATACTAAATAATAAAACAATATATTTTTAAAACCTTTTTTATTGCACGGGTTGAATAAATATAATTTTATATATTAAATAATAAAAAGTTATATCTATAAGAACCATATTGTACGGGTTGAATAAATATAATTTTATATACTAAATAAAAAAGTTATATCTTTAAAACCGCTTGTTTTACACGAGTTGAATAAATGTAATATTGTTTACCAAATAATAAAATAATACATCTTTAAGAAACCTCATTTATTACACGGATTGAATAAATGTAATTTTATATACCAAATAATAAAAAAGTTACATCATTAAAAATATGTGTATTACACGGGTTGAATACAGTGGCGGATCTAGGATTCGCGCCAAGCCGTAACGTTTTATAAATAAACGGTAACGAAATCGAAAAAACGTCAAATTTTTCCAAAATTCACACTAATTTTACACTACCGCCGGAACGCCAAGCCGTAGCGGACGCCACCCCTTACTATATGCTACATCCGCCCCTGGTTGAATAAATGTAATTTCCGTTACTAAATAATAAAAAATATATATCCTTAAAAAGAATCTTTTAACATCTGAGCCCACAACGTCTTTTTTCTAACCCATTTTGGCCCCTACCAAAAGTGTTTGAAAAAAAGACGTTGGGGTCTAAAAGGGTTAGAAAAAAAGATGTTGAGGGCTCAGATGTTAAAAAATTCCTTTTTGGGGTAAAAGGGATATAACCACATGGGCCAAAATCGTAAGGGCTCAGATGTTAAAAAATTCCTTTTTGAGGTAAAAGAGATATAACCACATGGGCCAAAATCGTAATTTACTCTAATATCAAATTAGATAACTAAGTTTGAATTTGAAGTAAATAGATAAATATAAAAGTAATAATTAAAATAAATAATATTTAGTAGGAGGATTATTTATAATTAATTAGAAGAGATTAAATTAAAATTATAATTATCCATAAGACATTGCCTAATATGATGACAAGTGTCCTAAAAGTGGTTTCTTTTATTATATGTATAGATAGATTGTATATGGTTACAGTTTCTATTTTATTAAAATATAAATATTTAAATTGTTTTAAGAACGGCTGTATAATTGTTGTTATTAGTTTATACACTAATATTAACACCCTTTAATAATGCATCACGTACCGGTGACCCGGTGAATTTCTGTGTTAAAATCATTTTCTAGCTTTTTTTATTTTATTACTAGGTTAGAACCCCGTGTAATACACGGGTTGAATAAATGTAATTTTATATACTAAATAATAAAACAATATATATCTTTACAAACCTCTTTTATTGCACGGGTTGAATAAATATAATTTTATATATTAAATAATAAAAAAAGTTATATTTATAAGAACCATATTGTACGGGTTGAATAAATATAATTTTATATACCAAATAAAAAGTTATATCTTTAAAACCACTTGTATTACACGAGTTGAATAAATGTAATATTGTTTACCAAATAATAAAATAATACATCTTTAAGAAACTTCATTTATTACACGGGTTGAATAAATGTAATTTTATATACCAAATAATAAAAAAAAGTTACATCTTTAAAAATATGTGTATTACGCGGGTTGAATAAATGTAATTTCCTATACTAAATAATAAAGTAGGATGGTATTCAAAATTTAAAATAGAAGAATGGTATTCAAAAATTTAAAGTAGGATCAAATTTAATATTAGCTCACTATTCATTTATTTATTTAATTAATATAAGATAAGTTTGGAAGTGAGGCGATAAAATCATAAAATAAATGCTTACAATGAATTACAGTGTCACACATTAATTAATGTTTTATTATATAGTATAGTATAAATATATATTTATATTGATATAAATAGATTATTATATTGTAGAAAAAATTGTTAACAAAGTCTCAATAAATTTAACCATTTATTTATAACTTGTAAATGTAACGAAGTCTCAATAAATTTAACCATTTATTTAAAACTTGTAAATGTAGAAATGATAAATAATATTAGTTAATTTTATTTTAAGTTTCGTAAAATCTATTTGATGTCAAACTAAACAAAACGTTCAAATATATAGTTAATATCAAGAGTAAATTACGATTTTTGCTCCTGTGGTGAAATCACTTTTACCCTTTTAGCCAAAAAACGAATATTTTAACATCTGAGCCCCCAACGTCTTTTTTTCTAACCCTTTTGGCCCCTAACACTAACCCTATCCATTTACTTTTAGGGGCTAAAAGGGATAGAAAAAAAGACGTTGGGGTCCAAAGGGGTTAAAAAAAACGTTATTATTAAACTGTTATGCATGATAAATTTAGTATATTATAATTTACGTATTTAATTTACCTTATTTTTTTGCCAGTGTTATTATTTTATTAAGTTATTATTTTATTAATTATCTAATATCTTTATTATTAATATATATATTAAATTTTGAATCAAACGGATTATATAAATTGAATCAAACGGATTATATAAATATTGAATAATTGGAATCCTTATATTAATTAGAAAAGAAAACACACCACCCTCAACCACCACTCTTCATCATCTACAAACATTTTCCGATCTTAGACCTGCGACAACTACGCCACCACCGTACACTCCGCCGTCTCCGATCTCAGATTTGTTCCGTCGTCTCCGAACTCAGATCTGTTTCGTCGTCTCCTATCCCAGCTGTAAGTCCCGAGAAACGGATCTTTCAATGATATCAAACCTAATCTTGTGAGAGTGCGGAAACCAATCACAAGATGATTCAAGATAAACTGAAAAATATGAAAAACAAGAACACCGAAATAACTTTTAACTCACACACGTTTCGATTACTTTAACAAGCAAAAACGTCTGGTATGAGTACACCACAATCGAATCACCTCCACTCTAGCTTCTCTAGGAAATTGTGTAACAAGGAGGTTCTAAAGGTTCTAAGAAGTTCGAACCCTAAAACAAGTTAATAACTTGTTTATATACTAACTCAAGCCCACTTCCCTACATGGGCTCCCCTTGGGCCTGCTTGGCCCACATGGCCTAAAGTTTGGCCCAAATGACCTATAAAGGTCCAAAACCTAATATAACTAACCCGGTTAAGCCCAGTTCGTAACTATAACCCGTTGTGTTAATTTGATGCGTCAATCTCACACTTTAGGGCCTAACAATCTCCCCGTAGACTGATGCCATCAAATTGTCTTCATAACATGAAATCAGCAACGTCTTCAACGAAGTCTATGGTTGTCTATATGCTGCAGATGTTGTGGAAGTTCTTGACTTCTGAACTCTCAGCACTGGGTCTCTTTCTTCAGCTTTTGTGGTTAGCTTCATATCAGGATCTCGATCAGCTTTGGTTGAAAATCTTGTTAAAAAGAATGTGAGAGGAGGATTCTCAGCAGCTCTTTTCTTCTTGAATCTTTGTCTTTCAAGCAGGTTCACATGTACTTCTTCAAATGTACTTTCATTGTCAGACGGCGTTTCGTATCCGATTCTTCTGACTCAGGTACATCTTGTTGTTGTGATGCTCCATGCTTCTTCAGCAGCTAACAGCATCCCAATCTTCATCAACCCCTGTTCTTGATAAAAATCAAGTTCTGCACATGCTCGTAAACTCATAAGCAAACATCTCTTATGCAACAGGGAGAGTACCATATGAACACTAGGTACATCAAATTTCACAATTTAAATTCTTTCAACTTTTGATGATCAGTCAAATCTTCAAGAACGGTTACATTTTTTATTTAAAAAAAACAATTAAAAACTCTATTTTTGGATTATAGAAAAACAAGACACTATTTTTTTTGTATTTTTGAATTTTTCTATTTTTTTTAATTTTTAAAATTTTAAGAGCAAGAAACAAATAAGAACTCAAAATATAAACAACTACCATAATATACAATTACAATTGCAATGGGATCAAAATTCGTTCTCAGGCAGACTAAGGAACACTTTTCAGTACGAGCCTAATCAAACTGGTCTATGCGATTGTCAATATGTTTGTCCACTTAAACTTTAACGCTCAACTTTCAATTTTTCAACTTCATGATATGCTTAAGGTAATATTATACTATTATACCCGTGTGTCCCATTCCAAGGCATACCCCCGCGATCAAGGTAAGCACAACGATTCATCGTAACAGGTGAGTATAGTGATGTCATCCTTTAAGATATCCTGACTGTATCTAGGTCTGCATATAATCTGTTTTATCATGTTTTGATTTCTTAACAATGAACACCCAAATAAATACTAATCAAATCCTGGAAATATAAACAGCACACTCTTTCATGCAAGTATCTTCCCTACCACATATTTCACAAGTCCAATCCAGATTTCTGAAATCTTAAATGGGAATAGGTTGAGAAGAGAACAGAATAGATCTTTTGCAGAGATGGTATAATATACAGATCAAATGAGTTTTTCTCAGTTTGATATAGGTTTCTTGGGTTTCTTTTGGGCACTTGAGGGCCTCTTTCGGGTGTATTAGATCTATAGCACGACAACGTACAGCTAGGTCAGCATGTATCTGGATGCAGCAGAAGCTGTCGTTGCCTAGCACCTCCAGGTCAGCATATATCTGGATGCAGCAGAGGAGGTACACGACTTTTTCAGAGAAGATTTCAGAATCAGATCAAAATTGTGTGTATCGGGACTACATACAAACATTCAAATAGAAATGAGCTAATTCCAAGTGACTTTCTTTCCTAGGGTCATGTACAATTTTAGTTCTGAACAGAAGGACAGCCAAGATATCCCCGGATGATTCAACAATATAAAGACCCGAAACCTCAGATGTTGGCTATCTATCAACGCAAGATTTAAGACCAAAAAATCATACGCCTAAAAGGACCTGTTTGTCCTTCAGGACCTGCTAGAGCGAATCAAGCTGCTCAAAACGTCTTTCCGATGAAAAGACAAACGTGCTACAACTATGGCATTGCGGGTCATATTGCTAGAAACTGCACAAGGCGTCCCTACGTACCCTACTATATGCAAAATCAGAGGGTTACATCAAAGGATAACAATCATTCCAAGCCTATGAAGGTATCATCACCTAAGGCAATGAAGAATGTGAATCCCAAGGTTAAACCTTCTGATGGGGATTGGAATGTTGCTAAAAACAAACGAAGGGCTGTTCAGGAACAAAACCGTGTTTCTAAAATCAACAAACTTGAAACAGCTAAAGTTGCTCAACCGAAGGCAACAAACACGTTTGTTAAACCGAAACAGATTTGGAAACCCAAATCCAAAGCAGCAACGTCTCCAATCCTTGAAATGAAAGGGGACTTATGTTTAAAGGAAGTGTCTTATTTTGATGCTTCAGGAAATCCCAGGACCACGATGGCCTGGGTACCCATGTCTTACTAATCTCCTTACCTTTCAGGAAGAACTAAGGAGGAGCTGTTGACAATCTCTGGAATGTTGATAGCGGTTGTTCCAGAGAAAAAACGGGTAGCATTTCACTGTTGCAAAAAGTTCAATTTTTTTTACAGATGATATGTTTCCTTTGGAGGAGATTAGAGAAGTAAGATAAGATCAGCAAAAGGTACCGTTTAAATTCAGTACTTTGATTTGAATATTGACTAGTCTTCAATCTGATGACAGAACGGTTAAGCAAAAATAATTTTTCAACGGTTAAGCAAAAATAATTTTTCTCTTTTTTAGTTCGTTACTTTGTATATAAAGTGTCATTTCTCTAGTAAATGGTAAATTTGCGCAAAAATACAAGATTTATGCACAAATTTAGGGGGGGGGGGGAGGAACATATAGATAGATATAGAGTTTAAGGGGGAGAAAACTCAGAAAAAGAAAAACACAAAAAGAGTTTGCTGTAAATATGTATTGTTTTAGGGGGAGAAAATGAGAAAAATACAAAAACATTAGAAAATGAAAAAAAAAAAAAACCAGATTGCATGATATGGGAAGTGAAATAAATGTTCGTGTTAAAGGGTTTTGACTAACACATGTAAGGTGCCATAGCTGAAAAGACTAGGATCTACTGCGATATGTCGATAGGCTTGACGCTCAAAATGATAAAATATACTAAGTGTTATAAACATAACGAACTATGTACCATGTGGGTAACATACCAATGGCGTATGATTTTATGGTCTTAAATCTTGCGTTGATAGATAGCCAACATCTGAGGTTTCGGGTCTTTATATTGTTGAATCATCCGGGGATATCTTGGCTGTCCTTCTGTTCAGAACTAAAATTGTACATGAACCCAGGAAAGAAAGTCACTTGGAATTAGCTCATTTCTATTTGAATGTCTGTATGTAGTCCTGATACACACAATTTTGATCTGATTATGAAATCTTCTCTGAAAAAGTCGTGTACCTCCTCTGCTGCATCCAGATATATGCTGACCTGGAGGTGCTAGGCAACGACAGCTTCTGCTGCATCCAGATACATGCTGACCTAGCTGTACGTTGTCGCACTATAGATCGAATACACCCGAAAGAGGCCCTCAAGTGCCCAAAAGAAACCCAAGAAACCTATATCAAAATGAGAAAAACTCATTTGATCTGTATATTATACCATATCTGCAAAAGATCTATTCTGTTCTCTTCTCAACCTATTCCCAGTTAAGATTTCAGAAATCTGGATTGGACTTGTGAAATATGTGGTAGGGAAGATACTTGCATGATAGAGTGTGCTGTTTATATTTCCAGGATTTGATTAGTATTTATTTGGGTGTTCATTGTTAAGAAATCAAAACATGATAAAACAGATTATATGCAGACCTAGATACAGTCAGGATATCTTAAAGGATGGCATCAGTATACTCACATGCTACGATGAATCGTTGTGCTTACCTTGATCGCGGGGGTATGCCTTGGAATGGGACACACGGGTATAATAGTATAATATTACCTAAAGCATATCACGAAGTTGAAAAATTGAAAGTTGAGCGTCAAGCCTATCGACATATCGCAGTAGATCCTAGTCTTTTCAGCTATGGCACCTTACATGTGTTAGTCAAAACCCTTTAACACGAACATTTATTTCACTTCCCATATCATGCAATCTGTTTTTTTTTCATTTTCTAATGTTTTTGTATTTTTCTCATTTTCTCCCCCTAAAACAATACATATTTACAGCAAACTCTTTTTGTGTTTTTTTTTCTGAGTTTTCTCCCCCTTAAACTCTATATCTATCTATATGTTACTATAGATAGATATAGAGTTTAAGGGGGAGAAAACTCAGAAAAAAAAACACAAAAAGAGTTTGCTGTAAATATGTATTGTTTTAGGGGGAGAAAATGAGAAAAATACAAAAACATTAGAAAATGAAAAAAAAAAAAAAAAACAGATTGCATGATATGGGAAGTGAAATAAATGTTCGTGTTAAAGGGTTTTGACTAACACATGTAAGGTGCCATAGCTGAAAAGACTAGGATCTACTGCGATATGTCGATAGGCTTGACGCTCAAAATGATAAAAGATACTAAGTGTTTTGACTAACACCAGCCCTGTTCCGCCGTCTCCGGTAACAGACCTGTGTCGCCGTCTCCGGTCACAGACCTGTGTCGCCGTCTCGATCTCACCGTCGTCGGAAAGTGTGGGAGGGGTGTTTGGTGGTGGTGTGCGGCAGGGTTGTCGGTGCAGTTGTGGTTGGTGATTTGGGGGTGGTGACGGTGGGGCAATGGCGGTGGTGTGTCGGTGGTTGCTGATTTGGGGGTGGTGATGGTGGGGCTATTGTGGTGGTTATATTAGAGAGAGAGACAGACAGAGAGAGACTTTCAGATGTTGTGAGAGATAGAGAGATTATATGGTTGTATGAGTTAACAAAAGATGTGGTTTTATAGGTGTAGAAATTGGATTAAGGTGACTATTGATGTAATAGGTTGGGTACAAAAGATTGAAAATCAAGAGAGATGGTGGAGGTAGAGAGCTTGAGACCTGGGTAACAGATCTCGAATTCAAGAGAGATGGTGGAGGTAGAGAGTTTGAGACCTGGGTAACAGATCTCGAATGACTTTTTTAAGGAACAATGTGGAGACAATGATTTAGGGCATGTTTGGCTAAGCTTTTTGAAAACAACTTATTGACTTATTGGCTTTTTGGAAAAGTCAGTATTGAGTGACTTTTTGGAAAAGTCACTTTTCCCCTCACATACAATCTCATTGCCAAACATCATTTTTGAGCTTATGACTTTTCAAAAAACCAATAAGTCAATAAGTTGTTTCAAAAAGCTTAGCCAAACATGCCCTTAGACATCCCGGGTCATAGGCGAGGTGTTATGTTCTTTTGATTGATGCAGCTTGCTGCCATCCATGACTTAACCAACTTCATTCTCATCTCTATTTTGTGTTAGTGTGGCTGTGGGAAAAAGATGCTAATCTGTGAGAAGAGAGAAGAGAGAGAGAGAGGGAAGAGAGGAAACAAAACCGTTGAAGAGAGAGTGGAGAGAGAGGATACGAAATGTTTGTTTTTTTACACATAGTCCCTAGAATTTAAATATTTGCATAATAGTCCCTATAATGGTGAAAAGACAAATGTACCCTCACATTCAAGTCACATGACTAGATTTAACCAAAAAATCTAACTGGGTTTGGCCTAAAGGACAGCGCTTGTCAACTTTTGGCCAAAATGATAGCGCTTGCAATTTGGTGTAAACATAAAGGACAAAACTTGTAATTTACTCTTTATAATATTATGATTTTAATTAATTTTTATTTTGATTATTACATCAAGAATTCTTTCAAGACGTTAATTTCAAGAGAAGATCATAAGATGTATTATATATACATAGATATATATTTTTTAATTTTTATACATATTTAGTCCAAAACACTTAAATTTCATACAATAATTACATTGCGAAGATTATATAACAATTACTGTCATGTTACCCCACTCATAATAATAATAATAATAATAATAATAATAATAATAATAATAATAATAATAATAATAATAATAATAATAATAATAATAATAATAATAGTAATAATAATAATAGTAATAACAATAATAGGAATAATAATAATAGTAATAATAATAATAATAATATTTAATTATAATAATAATAGTAATAATAATAGTAATAATAATAATAATAATAATAATAATAATAATAATAATAATAATAATAATAATGTCATCTTCAAACTCCTTTTTTTTTAACGGTAGATCAACTGGATTCCAGCTTACTCCAAAGGGCCAGCATATGCTGTTTAAACCCTTCACCCCAAGTTCGAATCCCTCCCAGATGTGTTCTCCCATATTTACATAATTTTGCACTTAGTGGGAATCGAACCTGAGACCTCTACAGGAGAAAACCACTTAGTGATAAACCCCCTGACCAACTGGGCTATACATAATTTTTCTTTTTTTAATTACTGTTGTACACTCAACAACAAAAATGCCTTATTATACATATCCTTAAAATCAATGGTCGGTGGCTGCCATATCACAGCCACCGCCATCTTCTGCATATATAAAATGTCTGCCATATAAGTTACTAAAGTTGCAACTTGCTCAGGTGGTTGGTATGTGTGAATTGCAGCGATAGTGCACAAGTTCGATTCCCTTCATCCTTTTATTTTTTTCTTTGCAATTGCAATACCAACATCCAGCCAAAAATATCACATTGGTGGGTCATTAGATATGTTTCATCAAAACCAATATATATTATTTAAGGGGAAAATATCATAGAAATGTAATCAAGTTTACCAACTGTTTCAATTAAATCATCAAAAAAATTTTTGTCTCCTGAAAGTTACTAAACTTTAATTATGTGTTCTAATAGTGTGTAATTACCAGGTCACCAAGTTACCATTTTGTTTCTTTCATTTTTTAATTTTATTTAATGCTTATATGTGGATATAATCAAAATAGAATTCAATATTTTACATAATTTTGATATTCAAACCTTCAGACATGAGATCAGAGGTAGTAGATATTGAAGCTACATAATCTTCCAAAAAAGTCACGTCAACATCACGGTGTGAGCCATACTGTAACTGAAAATGAAAATCGTTATCCTCATCTTGACGTTCCAATTTTCTTCTTTTACCGGTGCCGGAAGTCGTAATATCAGAATCTCTACTCCGGCAAACGGTTCCGTGTGAAATTGAAAGCTCCATTGCCGATATGTATTCCGTACAGTCAGTCACCTACGGTGTAGCTATTTTGAAAATTGTTGATCTCTCATGTTGATTGTTGTAAAAGGTTCCATGTGAAACTGAAGCTTTAGTTCTCTCGGTAAATGGTAAAACAATTCTTGAGAATTTGATGAAAAGGAAGGAAGAGTGTTAACAATTTGATATGTAGTGGGTATTATTTGAAAGAACTTATTCAGCGACCAAGATCTAAAAGAGTAAAAGGGAGGTTTCTTTTTGTTTGTTGATTTTAAATTTTGAGAAAAGAAACAGAAAGGAAAAAAAACTTGTGTGGTTAGTTTTTTTTTATATAAATTAAAAATCATATATGTTTTGGTTTAAGTTAAAATTAAATTGAATGAAACCTGACACGTCATCAAGACAACCTGGTAACCTGAGAATTACACAGTATTAAAACAACAAATGAAACTTTAGTGATTTTAGAGAGACAAAAAAAGTTTCGATGACTTAATTGGAACAATTGGCAAACTTGATTGCATTTCTATAAAGTTACCCCTTATTTAAGATACTACTTTTTATCATTATTTAACTAATGTGATATTTACACCAGTATTTAAAAGTTTCTTTATCTTTCAGAAAACTTTTTTAATTGCTAAATCAATGTTCTTTCATACAATAGAATCATTTAATTTTTTAAGTTAATTAATGAATAAACCAACGAACCAAACACGTGTTAGATTTCATTTTTGGTATATTACGATTTTATTTTGTAGTTTTTTTCTTTCGGTTGGTACATCTAGCGATTGGTGGCACTGTATCGGTAACTTACCAGTCGTGTAACAAACTGAGCCAATATCGACTAAGTTCAAATTACTTTTACGACTTTACACCACAACGTGCGACACATTAGCCAACTTTCTTTATCTATGCCTAACTACGTTAATGTCTAAATTAATTTTACGACCCTTCACTGTCTAAATTACTTTTACGACCCTTCACTACAACGTCCGAGACACTCTTTTTTATCTATGTCTAATGAATTTAATGTCACGAAGTAACGTGTGTAATAAGGTAAAAAAGCGCGTAATGTCACGTGCACGCGCTACACATTAATGACATCATCGTGCCGGGTGAAACGAAGTCAATGACGCGACATTGCCGTCGCAACGCGCGGCACAGGTCAAAATTCTAGTTAAATTAAAAAATATAAGATTTGTCATTATTTTGATTATTCTTTTTATTTATTTCTACGTAAACAGGTAGCATATTTAGAATGTCAGGAACACTATTTTGATTTTTAATGGATTGATTTGATTAAAATCAAAGTTACTATCCTAATAAGTTAACGCTCAGGATAAAGGATGTGGGGTCATGGTTGGGACATGATTCACAGTGTAGGAACATGAGTTGAAGGCTACATCTCCCTTGCATAATCCACCATGGTTTGCATGGATTAAACCATGGTAACCATGGTCCTCCTTTCCAATTTTCAAAAAATCATTTTCTTTCTCTTTAGACAAAGATAAATTAAAATAAATAAGGGAATAATGGTTTGGTCATGACCACACCCTTAGGGTATTGATTTTGGATGGTGTTTGCATGGATTAAACCATAGTAACAATGGTCCTCATTTCCAATTTTCAAGAAATCATTTTATTTCTCTTTAGACAAAGATAAATTAAAATAAATAAGGGGATAATGGTTTGGTCATGACTACACCCTTAGGGTATTGATTTTGGATGGTAGATTAGAGGTGGGTAACATGACACTGACGTGAAGGATCATGACCACACCCTATAGCCTCATATGTAATATCATACAACCACATTAAAATGAGTAGGTCGGAAGGTATGCCATTAAATGAGTTGGTGTTTGTATAGATCACACTGTTCATAAAAGCTAAAAGCTTATTTTAACTTAAAATAAGCTTTGATGTAAAGCGTGATCTGTACGAACACCAACTCATTTTATGGCATACCATCCGACCTACTTATTTTAATGTGGTTAATTGTACGTTATTGCGTATGACCGTTTTTGAGTTACCTAAATGGAGTAATATTCTTCGATTAAGCAATTTAAGATGAATTTTAGTCATCCGAGTGTTTTTACCGTTAAAGATTACATTTAATTAGAATGTTTTTGACTTTTTAAACATTAAGAATATTATGTCCAAAGAATCTTTAACCGTGTAATGCTCGATACAGATCATTTATTAATAGCAAACGCAACTTTGTTAAAAAAAACAAAACCCAATTGACCCCTTAGCAAGGCGCTAAGGATTGGAAAGAGGCAACAACAAACCCAAACAAAACGACTTAAAAAAACTACGAAACAATCAAACATTACATTTAAAATATCTCCAATTGTTCCACATTGGCACCTCGATTTTTTATCTTTCTTTCATCCATTGGTACGAAATTTCTTTTACGTCTTCGATAACCTTGTGCACCACACGCCATTCTTGTTATTAAAAAGCTTTGTATTCCGCGCTTTTCATATAAGCCATATCGTGAGGAGATAAATAGCATGAACCATCATTTTCTTTTTCGTCGACCAAGGAGCTTCATTTACACTGTGAAGCATCGCCCAAACCGAGTCCGCACTTGCACCTCCTTGAATCTTTACCCATCTATGAACCTGCTCCCAAATATCCCTTGCAAACTGACAATTTACTAGAAGATAATCCGAAGTCTCATCCATCAGACCACACATCCTACACGTTACAGATTGAAAGTCGACACCTCTAGCTCTTAACGCAACACCAATAGGAATCTTCCCATCAACTGCCCTCTTTTAAGTAGCCCACTTATTCCACACAAGGTTGTTCGCTAGTTCTTTCACCAAAAAGGATCTTTCCCATCCTTCCAAATAATACCAAACATCTACTGACCCATTTACTTTTTGTTGTATTACTTCGATACAGATCATTTACATATTTAGAGAATGAGTGTTTGAAGCAAAATTAATGCCTAACACTCCTTCGGTTAGTACCGTAGATCTTCTGGGGTAGCCCAGTTGGCCAGTCCCACCCAGCCTTTTCTTGAGGTCACCGGTTCGACTCCCGGCAATACCCTACTGGGGTGTTGGGGCTCTTCACCGTGGGTAATCACCGCCAGGCAGCTATGGGACTAAGCTAGATTGCGGAGTTGCAATACTCCGACGGATGGGAGGTCCGTGCAACTACCCCCCCCCCCCCCCCCCAACGTTCGATTCAGTAAATTTTAAACTAAAGATCGTAAAACAGAAACTAGTAAGAAGTAACTTAAAATTCAAAATTTCTAAAAACGCCTAATTAAAATTAAATGGTTATTTTCATGTGTGTATATATCCATTCGATGAAATTATTACATAAATATTATTTATAAATAATTACGTGTAACATGTTATTGATATAAGGTGGCTAATATTTTACGTGTGGCATCCACAAAACCTTGAAAAACCTGTGGAGGGTATAAAGGAAAATGTTTCTATTAGTGAAGAAACAAACCCGTGGAGGGTATAAAGGAAAATGTTTCTATTAGTGAAGAAACACCAAGTTAATCCAGAGGTTAACTAGTGGTTTGTGTCTTTTCCAAATAAGATTAATTTTCTTTTTTCCTCATTAGCTTGTTGCAATGATCCTGTAAAACAATTACAACACCGTGAAGTTCATTACAAGGAGGAGAATAGGGGGGTTCTCCTTGTAACCACATTCTGGCATGAGAATAATAACTTGTTTTGAGGATAAAAGTGTTATGTGAGAGAGCAAGAGAGCGATCCTTAAACCTGTAGATGAAGTTCTCTATTTATAGCCGAAGAAAGAGGTGAAGGAGGTCGGCTGATGGGCCTTGGGCCTGAAGTCGACAACAAGGAATATCCTCTTTGACTCTTGGAGTACGACCGTTAGTGCTTGCAGGCGAAAGGGCAGTTGGTGCACGCTGAATGGATCCACGTGGCCTGGTAGTCGTTCTTGTTGTCCGGTCTGTCCTCAGCAGTTCAGTGTAGCAGTGGTCGGCGCACGATGATTGGTGACACGTATCTGTCCTTGTGTACTTTTTGTCTCTTGGACGAGGGAATGGAATGGACAAGGTAATGAAATTGACAAAGGAATGAAATGGATCATTCAATTCCATGGTCTTGTTTGGTTACCATGTGAGAATGGAATGAATTATTACCTTGTAGTGTTTGGTAGGTAAGAAAAGAAGAAGGAATAAAATCGACAATGGGTTACGGTTGTGGGTGGTGGCGGTAGTCGATGGCGCGGTGGTTGGTAGTGGTGGTGGCAACGACGGTGGTGGTGGCGGCGGCAGGTGGTGGCAGTGGTGACATAGGTGTTCGGTGGTGGCGGGTGGTGGTGGCGGGTGGCGGCGGCGGTCGATGGTGGTGGAGGCGGCGGCTGCGGTCGGCGGTGTTTAGTGGTGGTGGCGGCGGTGGTAGCGGTGGCCGGTGGTGGCGCCGTTGTCCGGAGGTAGAGGGTGTGACAACTGTAAAAAATTTAGGTATCCGTACAATTAATTAACCATGATTAGTGCTTAATAACTGTGCTGAATTTGCAATTAACTGCTTTTTGATTACTGCCATATACATACATGTGCATCATACATTGTTTAATGTCATACCAATATTGCATGAAAGCTTTGTTGCCTAAATTGATGCATTAAGTACAGTTAGCACAATTGTCTGATAAATCAGGAATATACTAACAGAACTCAGTACATAGACAAACGGTATGTTGAGACACAGAATGAGCCAGAAACCAAGTATTACACTAGTATAGTGTGTAGGAAAGTAAGGATCACAAAACTGCCTTTCTAGTGATAGTTTAAGTGCCGGAAAGTGCCTGAAACTCACCCAAAGTGCTGAATTCAACAAAATTCAGCATAAATCGGCATTTTAACAAGCTAATTTTATGCAGAAACATGGTTAAATGGTCCTAAATGCTTTCCTAAGTGTGGGGAATCAAAAGTGTCACAAAAAGGTACATAAAGCACACTAAACTGCAAAGTTTAGCACTTAACGAACCAGTAACCAACCAAACAACCGGACCTACCCGAAACATCAAATTCACACTAGAGGCACTGTTTTAACATTACCAAGCTAGTTATGGTCCCCGAACATCATAACACCCTATAAAATATCAAGTAACTAAGTAACTAACTATATACTTGAATTTTTACCTTAAGCTAACTAATCTAGTTAAACCTACTCTACATACCCCTCCCCCCCCACCTAGTAATCGGCCATGCTCACCCCCATACCTCAAGATTTTATTTCAATTTAGTAATGGATATTGTTCCCTCTTTAATGACATAAAAACCAAGGGTTAGATGGTTGAAATGGATTATAAAAGAATATGCAAGTTCATAAGTTCATTTCACACACACTAGAAAAACACACAACTCTTTCCTCTCCTCTTCTTGCTCTCGGCCGAACCAAGCACCACCATCACCACCATTTTTCAATCAAGTTACAACCATTCCAAGCTTATACCAATGTGCAAGAGATCATACAAAGAAGCTAGGAGCTTGTGGAAGTTCAAGGACCTCTCTTATTTGCTTTTATCCATCTCATTTCTTTACTTGATCATCCCTAGCCTTGTGCTAGTGGTAAGAGTCTTGATCTTGCTAGTTTACTTCCATTTTTAGTTGTTAAAGAAGAATCATAATCATAATCTTGAAGAACACTAAAGATCATAAGAATGAAACTTGAACATAAGCATGTTTAATGATGAAACTAAGTTGTTTATGTGATGATTTGCTTGTTGAATGTTGTTTGTTCATGTATATGATGTAGATCATCATGTGATCTTGCTAGATCATGATTAAAAACATAATCTAGCAAGATGAGAAAGTAGAAATATTGTAGGATAATGGATCATCCACATAAAGATCATGAACTTGAAAAAATACATGGATTTCTTGAAAAATAATGATCAAAGTGAGTAGTAACACTTATAGATCTAAAGATTTATGGATGATTTCTAAAGAAACCAAGTTAAAAATATAAGTTTCATTTAATATTGGTTCTTACATAAGCAAATCTTATTTTTAGTGGTTAGACAAGTGTAGAAACACTTGTGTAACAAGAAGAATGCATAAAGAAATATTTTTAGAAAACATGATTTGAAGTTGTAAACATCTATAATCTTTAAAAATGAAGTTTTTAAAGAACTAATCACATTTTGAAGGATAACAAGGCTTACTAATCTCACTAGTGAGTTCCTACAAATTTTTACAAATATTCAAGTTCATGAAGTGGTTGATTATTACTTGATTTTGGCAAAATTGGTAAGTAAAGGTTGTTTATTGTTGATTGTGGATTGATTGTGATGATTTTTACAAAAGAAAGTGATATGCTTGAAAGCATGAAAACCTTCATTTTTAGGGGAAACTATGGCAAAATTTTCTAAAAATCTAAACACTTAAAAAAATATTTCTAAACAAGTATTTACAAGTGTATTTTAAGCCATAAATTGTTACAAAAACTTTGCCATAATTTTTTATTACAAAAATACAAATATTGGAGGTTGGTTTTCATAAATAAAGGTGGTTAAATATGTATTTAGGAAATATATATTTAGATGACACCATGTGTGTGATTGTTTGTATACTTTGTGTACTAGTTATATTATCTTAGGACTCGAAATAATATAACTCATTAAAATACCAAAGATCACAATCCAAAATATTACCAAAATTCCAAGAATATGAATATACAAGTTACACACAAAATATTGGTGAAACCGAACTATGGAATAAGACTTACAAAAATATTCCGGAATTTATTCACAAAGTATATTTTGGTAAATAATATTTTTGGACACCAAGGAACAAAAATATGATTTTTACTATTGTTAAAAATTTATATCATATTTTGACAAGAAGAAAATATATTATTTTTGAAGTAAAAATATGTTTTCTCGGAATAATTAGAAGATATATTATTTTTGGGAAAGATATATATTTTCTTGAAGCAAATTTGAAATACATTATTTTTGGAGAAAAATAAAGTTATATATATATTTTCTAAGTTAGACTTGAAAATATATTACTTTTGAAACTTATATGAAAATACAAATATTTTTGTCAAAAGAAAAATTATAAATAATTTTTCTAAATAATGTTTACTACAATATATATTTTGAAGATATATATTGCTGGACTTTTTATTACAGATAATATTCCGGAAAGATTAATACGAAATTAAGTATAAGAATACTTAATGAATATAATAAAAATACGTATTCTCATACGTATAAATACACAACGGAATACGACCCTAATACATGACAAAAATATACAAGTATAAGAATACGAATACAAATACCCCCATCCTTGGGAATGATATACAAGTATAAATACTTGGGAGGTATTAAGTTAAAATATATTGTTTTAATAATTATTCCAAAATTTAATAAGTATAATTTAAGTTAAAATATTAATTATTTTAACAAATAATTATATAACTTGGAATAATATCGAAGATACAAAGAAATGTAACTCAAAGACATTAACACTAAGTCAAGGCACAGCCCGTTCGTCTAATAGACATTAGCACGTTGTAGGTAGTCGTGTTCACCGAAGGAGCTTGAGTTACGGTTGTTGAAGATGCAAGACTGTAAGTTCATGACCCTCTTTTCGTTTAACTGTTTTCGGTTTTATAACTTCGGGGGTCAAGTACATGTTACAACTATTTACAAACATTTTGAATTGGTATGGGTAGCTAAGGAAGGGTACTACTTGATCATGTGAGTGGTGGGTACAACACTTAAGGCCATTAATCCTCGTCGTAGAACCGAGGGACATGAGTGATAGATCTATTTGGGTGTAGCGAGACCACACCCATGCGGACCAGGGTGGCCCATGTAGTGACTATGTCTTATTTCCGGAGACAAATTTGCTAGGTTTGAGTTTTCCTGCATCACTTCACACATATCAATGGCCTTGCAAACCATTGGTGATCTGTTTTCCTTGTTGCTTTCATACCAGGAGTTTACAAACTTTCAATGATTACTAAGGTTTAATCACAAACACACACATGAACTCGCTCAACTTTTGTTGATGTTTTAAAACTACATGTATTTCAGGGAACTAGTTGTGGATCTGGCGGGCGTTCGGAAGTTCCAAGTGTGGTTTAAAAATAAAAGATGTCATCCATGGTCTTCGGGTTTTGGTTAGGGTGTCTTATTCCTGGACGAGACACGTCTTCCAAATCCTGGTTTTATTTAATGTCATCAGTCCAGTCTTTGTGAACTCTTAAACAAGTTGCATGGTTTGTACTCGAATTTGAATTTCTATGTTTTAAGACAAAGCTGTTATGTTTTTAAACTTAATTAATGGATGACCATCTGTGGTTCTTATCATATAGTTGATGTTATGATTGAATGCAATAGTATTAAGAAAGTCACACCATAATCACGCTTCCGCAAAAGTCAGGGTGTGACAGCTTGGTATCAGAGCTTCGATTGTAGCGAACTAGGATTCTTTCTCGAGTCTAGACTACAATCATTAGGGCTCTCACGAAAATAGTTTTACAACATGTTTTCATTGCATACACGAAACGCCCGGATCCAGGAAAACACACATTTTTTTTTACAAACGAAAAGACACGAAACACATATCAAGGTTTATATTTGTAGTTCAGTCTGAGAGACTGGGAGGTCTAGTCTGGGAGACTAGGTAGTTCAGTCTGAGAGACTGGGAGGTCTAGTCTGGGAGACTAGGTGCGTTAGTCTGGAAGACTAGGAAGGAAATGTGATTACATTGTCATTAATTGCATGTTTAATGATTAGTAGTTGATATATGTGCATATTTCATGATTGCTTTGTTACAGACACTATGTCATCATCTGAGAGTGGACTGTCCGATACCGATGAACCCATGGCTGTAGTCTCAGATGATGAGATTGCACCCGAGTCAGAGATCTTTACTTCTGATGCCGAGAGTGACCCGGAGATGATGTCCGACGATGACGATGACTTTCAGCCCTTTGCGCTGCCCGACTTCGGGGATGATTTACCGATTGCTGATGGTATCCCTGACGAGGATCCTTTTGTTATTCCCATTCCTATCCATGATCACCTTATCATCAGTCACCCCGATGGTAAGCATGTCGTGGCACCGATCCTCGCTCCCGTTCCCGTTCCCCTCATGGTCATTCCTCCCGAGGATTGGCCATTCGATGATCTTTTTGACGATGATTTTGATCTGGTTGTTGATGGTCCTCCCGATGATGCTCAGGGTGATGGAGAGCTCGATGAGGACGTTGTTGATATTCCACTTTTGGGGATTCCTGTTATTGAGATTTCATCTGATTCTAGTTTACATTCTGTCTCAGATTCTTTTGCGTCTGTGACATCTTCCGCCTTACAGGCAGTTGGACTGCGACGTTACGCCACTGATTTTGACGATGATACAGCTATATCAGCTGCACCGTTACCTCCACATGACATTGAGCCTGGACTTGAGCTTGACTTTATTCCTGTCGATCAGCTTATTGATGCACCCGCTGATCCTGAGCCGATACCTGCACCTGAGCCTTTGCCTGACCATGATTCTATTCCATTTGGCATACCTGATATTGCACCACTCATACCAGATCCGATTCCTGCACCCGCTGACCCTCCTGTTATTGAGCCAGTCACTCCCCCATTTGCACCTGCACATGTTGATATTGCTTCTGCTCACCCAGTTGAGTCGGATGTGCACCGTGTCGACCTGCCTATTGTTTTCTTGCAGGATATACCCGCACCCCGTCCAGGGGAAGGCACTTCTAGCCAGCAACCTAGCCATGACCCACACGTATCAGCAGCTTTCCCTTACATGCCACAGTTTGCACCTTCTGCTCATTTTACTTCTTCACCACTTGACGATCCACTTAGATGGTTCCCACCTTACACCATGCCGATTTCTGATCCCTACCATCCCTCACATTTCACTGGTTATACACGGGATGAGTTACTTTTATCATTGCAGCTTCAATATGAGATCATGAGTCGCAGTATTTTAGAGCTTGAGATGACACCGCGTCCTTTGCCATGTTCGTGTCAGCCAGCTTTTGTTCCCCCTAGTACATCACCGTCCCCATTTTCGCATCCTCCTGCACCGCTTACTCCATTTACCGAGTTTGACACTCGCTTTCTTACTGTTGAGCAGCAGATTAGTTATCTGTTACGTCATGTTTACGATCTTGAGAAGGAGCTTGCGCATGTGCGCAGCTTGCTTTTTGTTCCTCCACCTCCTCCTCCACCACCATCGGCATAGACGGTTTTTGGTTTTATGTAGGTAGCTTGCTTTTGATGAGAGCATCGCTATTGAGCCTAGCTAGTGAAGCCTTTTGGAGACCACCTTTTGACTGTATGAGTTATGGTAGATTGATAGACATTTGGACAAGGGTAGTGTGACCCTGTGTTCCTTTTGACATGATACGTTTGTAAAACATGTAACAATATGCGTGGTCGATGATTAATGAAAGCTCAATCGTAATGTTCTCATTAAATACGTTGTTAAATTACATGCTCGCATTATAATTGTGTTGGTTATCGGATTGCTTGCTACAATGATTGCTACTATATATACATACTATATACTTATTATATACATAAGACCTGACCTATACAATCTTCTTTTAGAAGATGCCTCCTCGAAGGAACAATCAGTTGCCCACAACAAAGGCAGAACTGCATGAACGGATTTCACAAGCAATCGCACAACATGAGGCCTTACGCTCCGAACACAGCGGAGGTACCTCAGGAAATAACCCATCTCGTGGTAATGTTTAAGTCACTTAAGACACATTATGATACGTTTGGACATTCCATGTGCGCTTGCTAATGCTTCTGTGAATGATGTTGCTTGTACAGGCTGTACTTACAAGCAGTTCCTTGACTGTAAACCTCTGAACTTTGACGGCACTGGAGGTGCTGTAGCTTTCGTTAGATGGGCTGAGAAAACAAATTCTGTGCTGCGTATGAGCAAGTGTGCGCCAGAGCACCAAGTCACTTACATTTCTAGACTATTCCTAGACGGAGCTCTATCATGGTGGAATCTTCAGGTTCAGACTCTGGGAGAGGAAGCAGCGTATGCTATGACGTGGGACGAGATGAAGGAACTGATGCGCAAGAAGTACTGCTCGAGAGCTGAGATCCAAAAGTTGGAAACCGAATTTTGGAACGTTAAGATGGACGGCCCCAAGATTGCTGAGTACGTGCAGAGATTCCACGATTTGTCTCGTGTTGTCCCTTATATGGTGGAGCCATAGTTAAAGGGAGTTGAACGCTTCAAGCGAGTTGAACGCTTCGAAGCCTCCAACGATCACCGAAGCCATTGATTTGAGCGTGGCATTGACTGAAGAAGCGATTACATTGAACAAGTTTTCAATCTCTGAAGGAAAGAAGAAGGAGACTCATGTCGAGTCACCAGGAGAGAACAAGAGGAAGTTCTCGAACTTCAATAAGGGTACCCAAGGAAGCAACAGTGGTAAGAAGAAGAGAGATGCGAACCCACCAGCCGAGGTCAGGACTGGTGTTGCAAGTTCAGAGAACAAAGGGAAGGGTTACATGGGCACTTTGCCTAAGTGTGATGTGTGCCAGTTCCATCATGCCGGCCAGTGCAGAGTTAGGAAGTGTGAAAACTGTGGAAAGAATGGTCATTCGAAGGAGACATGCTGGGCTGGTACTGGTCGTGGAAATGGTGGTCAGAGAGGTAGTAGTAATGGAAGTGGCAGTGGAAACCGTGGTGGAAACGGTAATGAGAGTAGGAATAATCACGGAGGAAATGGAAATTTCGATGGTAATGGAAATCGTGGTGGTTCTGGAAACCAAGCTGGTAATGGAAACCGCAACCAAAACAACAACCATGGTGGTACTCGAAACAAGCAAGGATGATTTAGCTGTGGAGATGTTGGGCATTTCAAGAGAGATTGCCCAAAGAATAATCAAGCCCAAGGAAGAGTCTTCAACATTGGAGCTAGGGAAGCTCGCTAGGATCCGAACGTAGTTACGGGTACGTTCCCTATCAACCAACACTTTTCATCTGTGTTATTTGATACTGGTGCCGATTATAGCTTCGTATCCCTAGAATTTAAGAATATACTTGGGTTAGTTGCCAGTAAGTTAGATATTCCATACTCGATAGAACTAGCAAATGGAAAGCTAGTAGAGGCAAACGAAGTAATTAGAGGTTGTATAATAAAGCTCGGAGAGCGTGAGTTTACGCTTGATCTTCTGCAAGTCGAGTTGGGAAGCTTTGACGTGGTAGTTGGAATGGATTGGTTATCGAGTAACCGAGCTGAGATCGTATGTCACGAGAAGATCATTCGCATCCCGATGGCGAATGGATAGACGATTGTGGTGCATGGAGAGAAGCATGATACGCCTCTAAGAATTATCAGTTGTTTGAAGGCCCGAAAGTTTTTGCATAAGGGATGTGTTGCCTTCTTGGCTCACGTTGTTGATAAGGAAGTAGTAGAGCCGAAGCTGGAAGATATCCATGTGGTAAGAGACTATCCTGAAGTCTTCCCCGAAGAGTTGCCAGGATTACCACCGCAACGACAAGTCGAATTCCATATTGACTTGGTTCCAGGCGCCGCACCTGTAGCCAAGGCACCCTATCGACTTGCGCCTTCCGAGATGCAAGAGCTGTCGACACAACTTCAAGAGCTTTTGGACAAGGGATTTATTCGACCAAGCTTCTCGCCTTGGGGAGCTCCATTACTGTTTGTCAAGAAGAAGGACGGTAGCTTTCGTATGTGCATTGACTACCGAGAACTGAACAAGTTGACCATCAAGAATCGGTACCCCTTTCCGAGGATTGATGACCTCTTTGATCAGCTTCAAGGTTCGAGTTATTACTCCAAGATCGATCTTCGATCAGGTTATCACCAGCTGAGGATTCAAGAGGAGAGTATTTCGAAGACTGCCTTTAGAACTCGTTATGGACATTACGAGTTTCTAGTGATGCCGTTTGGTTTGACAAACGCGCCAGCAGTGCTTATGGATTTGATGAACCGAGTTTGCAAGCCATATCTCGATAAATTAGTGATTGTATTTATCGATGATATTTTGATCTATTCGCGGACGAAGGAAGAGCACGAGAAACACCTTAGAGCCATTCTAGAGCTGCTCAAGAAGGAGAAACTGTACGCAAAGTTCTCAAAGTGCGAGTTCTGGTTGCGTGAGGTGCAATTCCTTGGTCATGTAGTGAATGAAAATGGAATTCATGTGGATCCCACCAAGATCGAGGCGATTAAGAGTTGGGAGACCCTAAAGACGCCAATCGAGATCCGACAGTTTTTAGGTCTAGCCGGGTACTATCACCGATTCATCGAGGATTTTTCCAAAATCGCTCAACCGTTGTCCTCCCTTACTCAAAAGGACAAGAAGTATGAATGGGGAGATAAACAAGAGGAACCTTTTCAATTGCTTAAGAACAAGCTTTGCGATGTGTAACAACCCGCATGTTCGTGCGCTGTTACTACTCGCTATACTCGTTACGCCTAGCACTGGAGATTCGGATCATAATGTAACAATATCAATTACATCGCTATTTCGCACTATTTTCGCATATTACGCATACTTTATCGCTAAAACACATCACATCGCATGTACTAACACTCACGATGATGTTGAGTGAGGACCTAATCTACCCTCCTCAATAGCCGTGATGTGTTGCAAAGCGACGCATATTTGAAACACGCAACTCGATTATCGCAACGCAGACTTTGAAATATGGATATTTATATGACCCTATGTGACTAATTATAATAAATGTATGAATGTGGGTATGAAAATGTGTGACCAAACCAATCGCATCGCAATCGAAACGCTAAACGCAAGTTATTTGTACTGGTTGTATAACTTGTAGTGATTGTGTGTTAGATATAGTAGTTGGGATTAAAAGTAATCTAATGGGTAATTCTATCGCTCCTTCGGATCGCATCGCAACGCTTAGCACTCGAATCGAAACGACAAAACTCATCGCGTCGAATACTCGGATCGAGTGGCCAACCGATCGAGTGGCCATCCGATCGGATTGCCATCCGGTCGGCTTGCCATCCGATCGAGTTGCCACCCGATCGGACTGCCACCCGATCGACCTGCCTCTCTCCTCTCTTTCCTTTTTAGGAAACCCTATAAATACCCCCACATATCACATCACTTGATGTGACAGCTCTCTACTCGACCCAGCCGCACTCAAGCTCTATTTCTCTCGATTTCTCTCAATTCTTGTAAGTTTCCAACCTAAATCTTGTACTTTCATGATCTACACACACTTCATCATTCTATCTTTCGAATCTCAACTTTTAACCGTGAAATCAACGGATTTGAGGTGTTCTAGGATGATGCCATCAAGGTGTTCTTATGAACTTCATGTTTTGGCTTCAATCCACCAAGAACAACTCGGATCTGGACGATTTCCACATGAATGAACAAAGATCTTGCATAGATCTGAACACATTCATGGTGAAAAGGGATTGAAAGATGGTTTCTCCAACTTCTTTCAACTCTTTTACACTCATTGCCTTCAAACCAATAGAATCGGAGCTTGTTCTGATTTTCTACCCATTCATGGTGATGTATTAGTTCCAGATCTGAATTCTATCCAAGAGATATTGATTTCGAGTTTGAACATGAACTACCGACTCGAACCGTGAACCAGGCGGAGTAGGGTGATCCCTGTTCGGTCGGGTCACTTAGGCCGAGATAAGGGTTCTATTGTTCAAGAAAGATGTCAAAATGTCTCGTTCAAACTACAAAACTTCAAATGAATTAAGTGTCAAGACGAACGGATCATCGGGACGGATTGCCACCTGATCGGATTGCCATTCGATCGACCGGCCATCCGATCGGGTTGCACTTGGTTCCATACTTAAACTATTTTTCAATCTATTCAAGGATCTGAACGTCGAAGCGGATTACCACCCGATCGGATTGCCATTCGATCGAGTGACCATCCGATCGTATGACGTTTGGGACTCGGATACTTAAACAATTTTCAACAGGTTTAGTGCTGTCGCAACCCCCGATCCCTGGTTTCCGGGGAACGGGCGGCCGCGAGCCAGATTCGGTGGTATCGTGTATTGTCTAATTTGGCAGCGGAAATTTTCATCAGGACTGTAGTTAGGAAATGTTTATCAGAGTAAAATACCACAATTTCATAACATTAAACAAATGGGTTAAAACCAAAGTTTTTATTACAAACTAATTTATGGGGATAAATCCCATTTTTATTTGAATTTAAAACGCCTTCTTTATTTAGGTAACTTTTATAGCCACTTTTCTAAGCCTTCAGTGTTGTACAGCTGGCTTCTAATTGGCTTTCACATTGTGTTACCTGAAACGCGTTTTAAAAACATTTGTCAGTGGGAAATACTGGTGAGTAAATCCCAGTTTAATCAAGTTTAAATAAAAAGTCACAGTGAACGGTATTGAGAGCGATTAAAATGTTTATATCTACACAATTACTCCATTAGTACTGTCAATCCTGACTTGTGGGTCATATTACACATTGGCTAACTCATTGTCCAATGGTAACGTATTGTCATCCCGACTTACTACTCACAGTGTAGTAAATTTTGTATACAAAACCCCAACATACCGGCAGTAATTGAAGAACTACAAAGACTCAATCACCGCTTAATCACATTGTAAAGCATTAAGGTTTTGTAAAACATTACAAAAAGTTTAACAAAAATTGGATAAACTCACATTGCTGTCTTAGGTTTTTCGTAAGGGTTTCCTGAGAATTATCTATAATTTACACAAATATACACGCGTTAGTATAATAACCCATTTTAACATTAGTAATACCCTCCCCGAGACGGCATTCCAACGACTACGTCGGGCAGAACCACGACAGCCGTTACGGAACCATAGATCAATCGGGCATCGTATCTAATACGTAGCTAGGGGTTATAATACTTACAACGGAGCAGAACTTCGCTAATTAGGGGGGTATAATACTCGCGTATTATCTCTACTATCATAAATTGAGATTGAGAATGAAAGAAATGAACGACGAAAATGAAAACCCGTTGCCTGCTTATATAGGTGCTGAAACTGGTTCCCACGCGGCCCGCGTAAGATGAACACAGGGCCGACGCGGCCCGCGTCAACCCTGGTCAATAGGGTAGCTTGTCCCGGTCATGATCTAGCCCCGCCACGATGATGACACGTGTCATCACCGGGCTGCGCCACAACTTTGAGCTCACGCGGCCCGCGTTAACTTAAACGGGGTCTTACGCAGCCCGTCTAGACTTAAGTAATCAAACGATATCAGGTATCCACCTCGATAACGCCCGCGTAAAGGGTTGGGGTGGGTCTACGCGGCCTGCCTCAACTTAAAATTTTCAGATTTATAATTATTTTAATTACTATACTGTATTTCGGGCACGGTTTTCACATACGAGATGTATTTAAAGACATATTGGGATATTTTAAAATATAATAGGGTGTCGGAAATATTCAAGGGTGTTGGTTTTACTGAGGGTTGTTACATCCTCCCCACCTTGTTTTAGAGCTCGTCCTCGAGATCTACTGGAACAAGTGCGGATATTTCTTTTGCATTTTAGATTCAAGCTCCCATGTGTACTCAGGTCCTCTTTTGGAGTCCCACTTCACTTTGACTAGAACTAATCTCTTGTGCTTGAGATTCTTGACTTTTCTGTCTTCAATCTGTAGAGGTCTTTCTACAAACTTGAGTTGTTCATTTACCTCTATATCCTTAAGAGGTACTATCAATGATTCATCAGCTAAACACTTTTTGAGATTAGATACATGAAATACATCATGTATTCCTGCCATTTCCTCTGGCAGTTGTAGCTGATTGGCTACAGTCCTATTCTTCTAATAATCTCAAATGCTCCAATATACCTGGGACTTAGTTTTCCTCGTTTGATGAATCTGATCACTCCTTTCCAAGGAGAGACTTTCAACAATACTTTATCTCCTACTTGAAATTCTAATGGTTTGCGTCGGTTATCGGCATAGCTCTTCTGGCGATCATGTGCCGCTTTCAGTCGTTCCTTGACTTGAATAATCTTGTCGGTTATTTCTTGTACTATCTCAGGTCCAGATAGTTGCTTTTCCCCAATTTCTGCCCAACAGACTGGGGTTTGACATTTTCGTCCATAAAGTGCTTCGAATGGTGCAGCATTGATACTTGTGTGATAACTATTATTATATGAAAATTCTATTAAAGGTAAGTGATCGTCCCAATTACCTCCAAAATCAATTACACAAGCTCTAAGCATGTCCTCCATTGTCTGAATCGTCCTTTAACTTTGTCTGTCCGTTTGAGGATGATAAGTTGTGCTTAGTTTTAACTTGGTTCCCATTGCCTTTTGGAAACTTGACCAAAAATGAGAAGTAAATCGACTATCCCTATCAGAAACAATTGATAAAGGAATTCCATGTAAAGAAAAAATTTCATTTACATATAATTTAGCTAACTGTTCCATACTGAAAGTTTCCTTCATTGGTAGGAAATGAGTTGATTTGGTTAGCCTATCTACAATCACCCAGATTAGATCATTACCTTTCTTTGTTTTAGGTAATTTAGTAACAAAATCCATTGTTATTAATTCCCATTTCCATACTGGCATTTCTAACTGTTGTAACAAACCTGAGGGTTTCTGATGTTCAACTTTAACTTGTGAACAGGTTAAACATTTAGAAACATAGGTTGCTATGTCCTTTTTCATTCCTATCCACCAGAAATTTCTCCTTAAATCCTGGTACATTTTATCATTTCCTGGATGCATCGTATACTTAGACTTATGGGCTTCTTCTAATATACGATGACGTAGGTTTCCTAATTTAGGTATCCACATTCTCTTTGTATGGAATCTCCAAATTCCATCTGTTCCTTGTTCTAATTCCTGTAACATACCTTTTAATTTTTTAGTATCATCCTTAATTACTGATTCTTGTGCTTCTCTTATCTGATCATTTAAATCTACTTGCAAATTTAATTTAAGAGAACGTACCCTTTTTGGCTTTTCATGATACTTTCGACTTAAAGCATCTGCCACTACATTTGCTTTTCCTTCATGATACTGGATATCACAATCATAATCACTAAGCAATTCCATCCAGCGTCTTTGTCTCATATTCAACTCCTTTTACTCGAAAACATACCTTAAACTCTCATGATCAGTGAATATGGTAAACTTACTACCATAAAGGTAATGTCTCCAAATCTTAAGAGCAAAAATTATAGCTCCTAATTCCAAATCATGGGTTGAATAATTCTCTTCATGATTCTTAAGTTGTCTAGATGCATAAGCTATAACCTTTTGTCGTTGCATCAATACGCATCCATAACCTAACTTAGAAGCGTCACAATAGACTACAAAGTCTCCAGTTCCTTCTGGTAACGCTAATATGGGTGTATGGGTTAATCTTTGCTTAAGAATTCTAAAAGCTTCTTCTTGTTTTGGTCCCCATTCAAACTTAATAGATTTACAGGTTAACTTAGTTAAAGGAATGGCTATTCTAGAAAAATCTCGAATAAATCTTCTATAATAACTGGCCAATCCTAAGAAACTTCTAACCTCAGTTGGTGATTCTGGGGTTTTCCACTTAGTAATCGCCTCGATTTTTGTTGGATCCACATGGATTCCTTCATGATTCACTAAATGTCCAAGAAACTGTGTTCTAACCAAAATTCGCCCTTTGAAAATTTAGCATAAAGCTTTTCCTTTCTTAATAGACTTAGAAGTGCGTGCAAATGCTTTGCATGATCTTCCTTATTTTTAGAGTAAATGAGAATATCATCTATAAAAACAATTATGAATTTATCCAAATATGGCTTACATATTCGGTTCATCATGTCCATAAATGCGGCTGGGGCATTGGTTAAACCAAATGGCATGACAGTAAATTCATAATGGCCATACCTTGTTCTGAATGCGGTCTTAGGAATGTCCTCTTCCTGTACCTTTAATTGATGATATCCTGACCTTAAATCGATTTTAGAGAAAAATCGAGCTCCTTGCAGTTGATCGAACAGATCATCGATTCTCGGTAGTGGGTACCGATTCTTAATCATGACTTTGTTCAATTCACGGTAGTCAATGCACATACGCATTGATCTGTCCTTCTTTTTAACTAACAAGATCGGCGCTCCCCATGGCGACGAACTTGGCTGTATGAATCATTTTTCTAGCAATTCATCTAATTGTTTCTTCAATTCTTGCATTTCGGCGGGTGCCAAACGGTAAGGTGCTTTGGCAATTGGTGCTGTTCCTGGTATTAGATGGATTCTGAATTCAACTTCTCTATTTGGAGGTTGCCCTGGCAATTCTTCTGGAAATACATCTGAAAACTGAGATACTACTGGAATATCTTTTAAATCCTTTCCTTTAGTGTTAGTGATTATGGAAATCAAATACACTATAGAACCTTTTCTTATGTAACTTGCAGTTTTCATCACAGAGATAAATTTTGCGGATCTAGATGGTTTATCTCCTTTAATTGTGATCTTTTTACCTTTTGGTGAATTTACTTGAATTGACTTTTGATCACATAAAATACTGGCTTTATTGGCTATTAACCAATCCATTCCTAAAACGACATCAAATCCTGCCAGATTCATTGGGTAAAGGTTTGACATAAACTTTTGATTTAAAATTTCTATTCTTGCTCCCTGCAAGATTTCAGAAATCCTAACTGTTTCTCCATTAGCTGTCTCTACTATACATTCTTGTGGTAGTTTAGTTAATGACTGATTTAGAAATTTGCAAAATGATGTATTAATAAAACTTTGGTTTGCACCAGAGTCAAATAATACTTTAGCAAAAACATCATTAACTAAAAACGTACCAGCTATTACGTCTGGAATTATCTTGGCTTCATCTGCAGTTAGAACAAATGCTCTAGCATTTTTAGTGTTCTTGTTGTTTGCAGCTGGGGCTAGTTTTGGACAGTTTGGCCTGATATGACATTTTTCTCCACAGTTGTAGCACAGTCCATTACTGGTTTTCTTCCTGCAATTTTCTTTTTTATGTCCCGGCATATTACAGAAATTGCAAAGAATGGAGCATTTCCCCGAATGCTTTTTCTTGCAGACCTTGCAGAAAGGTGCAGAGGTAGAACCCATATTCCTACGATTGTAATTCCCAGAACGGAATTCTTGAGTAAGCCTTTGGGTTAGGTTTCTCCTCTGTTCTTCTTCCCTAGTACAGACTAATTCATCTGTCAAGGTGTTGGTTAGTTCTACAGCTTCTTCTATGGTTTGAGGCCTAGCTGCCTTGACTACATGTCTAATCTCTCCAATTAATCCCCAGATGTAACGGGAAATTAATACTGGTTCAGGTGATGCAAGGGTTGGTACTATTCTAGCATATTCAAAGAATAACTTTGTGTACCCCTTACTATCCACTCCGGTCATTCTTAAGTTTAAGAATTTGTTTGCTATTTGTTCCTTTTCATTAGGAGGGCAGAATTTCCTTTCTACCATGTTTCTAAATTCCTCCCATTCCATGTTGTAAACCTTATCACTTCCTCTTGACTGGAGGATAGTGTTCCACCATTCTAAGGCTGAGTTCTTAAACAAATTAGAAGCAAACATTATTTTGTCTTCTTCCGCACATTTACTTATTTTCAGAACAGCCTCAGTCTTCTCTATCCAGCGTAGAGCTGCAATAGGTTCTTCATTGCCCGAGAATTCTATTGGTTTGCAGGACCAGAATTATTTATAAGAACAACCATAAGGCATGGTTCTTCTTCTTTTGGGAATGGGCACTTGAAGTACAGGGCCATTGTTTACGCTGTTTTCTGGTTCAATTGGTCGCTTACTGCTATGTTTACTTTTATTATTCGCTTCCTGAATCGTTTGAATAATAAATGGCATTGCATCTATGATTCCTTGTGCCACTATGTGTTGAATGGCATTATTATCCATTTGGTTTCCATTGTTATTGATGCTTGGATTCTCATTAACCACGTTAATGTTACTCTGGTTATCGTTATTCAGATTTCCTTGATTTCCTTCGTCGGCCATCTGAATTTTAAACATTTACCCTGTATTAATATCACAAAATAATAGCTAGTATAGTAAATCACATCACACGCAATTTAGCCAAAAACGTCGATCATTGCGACTTTACTCTATTCATCTACTATCTATTACACACCGGTACTGAAATAAAAATTACAATACCGACAGAAATAAATAATAGTAGGCATCCATACACACATATTTTATTATTATATTATTATTATTACTATTACCGTCACACCATCACATTCACGGATATGGATTCATCCAAAAATCCATATTGCGCTCATCGTATTTCCATACGAGACGCTCTCCCACCTATCTCATTCTCTCACTGCTTTCTAAAATTTCCTCCCCAAAAGTCCTAAGTTCTTGTATGTTTTCTGCACTCATTGGGGGTGCAGGTTCTAGGACTGGGTTTAGAATCTAGGGTGCGGGTTCCTGGTGTGGGGGTGTAGGTGCCTGTAATTGGTAAGGATCTTCTAAGATTTCCCTAATGTATTCATCGTGAAAATAGGGATCTAAAGGGTCCAAACCTAGGTAAGCTCCTACGTTTTGCATGGGTGTGTCTTCATGTATCGGGTAACGTTGCACATAGTCCCTGACGTCATCCCACCAGGGATCGTAATTTGGGTCTAGGGGGTTTGGTGCAGGTACCCTAGGGATCTCCTCCGGATTGAAGTCATGCATCTCTATTTGATTTTCAGGGTTTTCTATCTCCATCGGTTGATCATGGATTGGTGGTTGTGGTTGGGGTGCTATTATTTGCTCCAGATTTGGGTCAGCTGCAGTAGTTGCTAGGATGTGAATATTGGCTATACCCCTATTTATCATATCCTGGGCATAGGCATCTGTCTCTCTCTTGGCTGCCGCTAGTACCCTCTGGTCTTGTAACTTCTTCATACGTTTCCTACGCTCGTGTGCCCCTCGACTGAACCATCCCCTCTTTTTCTGAGGAAACGGCTCCTCGGACTGAGCCTTAAACACAAAGATTCCATCTTCCGTATCAGCAGAGTACCCTGAGAGGGCAGGCTGAGAAGAGGATGTGCCTTCGCTTCTAGGCGAACCAGACAATTGACGATACGCGTCAGATGGTCCTTGGTCGCTTATACTGTAAACTAACAGATAGTCAAATAACACATAACAAATAAATACAATTATGCACGTATTCCCGTAATTTATTTCCTAACACTTTATATTTTGATGTCAGCAGAACACCTCTGTGGCTGAATTAGTGGCTTAGCTCTGATACCACTTCCTGTCGCAACCCCCGATCCCTGGTTTCCGGGGAACGGATGGCCGCGAGTCAGATTCGGTGGTATCGTGTATTGTCTAATTTGGCAGCGGAAATGTTTATCAGAGTAAAATACCACAATTTCATAACATTAAACAAATGGGTTAAAACCCAAGTTTTTATTACAAACTAATTTATGGGGATAAATCCCATTTTTATTTGAATTTAAAACGCCTTCTTTATTTAGGTAACTTTTATAGCCACTTTTCCAAGCCTTCAGTGCTGTACAGCTGGCTTCTAATTGGCTTTCACATTGTGTTACCTGAAACGCGTTTTAAAAACATTTGTCAGTGGGAAATACTGGTGAGTAAATCCCAGTTTAATCAAGTTTAAATAAAAAGTCACAGTGAACAGTATTGAGAGCGATTACAATGTTTATATCTACACAATTACTCCATTAGTACTGTCAATCCTGACTTGTGGGTCATATTACACATTGGCTAACTCATTGTCCAATGGTAACGTATTGTCATCCCGACTTACTACTCACAGTGTAGTAAATTTTGTATACAAAACCCCAACATACCGGCAGTAATTGAAGAACTACAAAGACTCAATCACCGCTTAATCACATTGTAAAGCATTAAGGTTTTGTAAAACATTACAAAAAGTTTAACAAAAATTGGATAAACTCACATTGCTGTCTTAGGTTTTTCGTAAGGGTTTCCTGAGAATTATCTATAATTTACACAAATATACACGCGTTAGTATAAAGACATATTGGGATATTTTAAAATATAATAGGGTGTCGGAAATATTCAAGAGTGTTGGTTTTACTGAGGGTTGTTACAAGTGCGTACGGATTGCCACCCGATCGGATAGCCATCCGATCGAGTGACCGTCCTTCTGAGAACTTGTTCTCCAACTAAGAAGCCTCGCCAATCGGATTGCTGTCCGATCGAACGACCGTTCGATCGACCGACCTGAAAGGTAGAGATACTCCTCTATTTTTAAAATGCTACAACAAAAACTTCAAAATGCAAACCATCCTATACAAACACATCCTCCCCAAACGAGGTGACAATCCAATCGAATGGCCATCCGATCGGATGACCATCCGAATGAATTGCCACCCGATCGACTGGCCATCCAATCGGATTGCCATCCGATCGGATTACCATCCGATCCTTGGTACTCATGCACCGTTTTACGCGTCGACTTTCGCTTACGCTATCAATCTATAATCAGGCTAATCTCAGGCGCACTCCCTTCAATACAACCAAGTTGTGTTTGCTTGCCGAACACCGACTATGAGTATACTCAAACCCTTTTTATCGCATTTTGGGTGTAACATATGTCTTATCAAATCAATCTAATCAAATATTTAAACTATTTATCACTTGCGAATGACTGAATTACATATTTACACGTGATGCTAGTTACATATGTGCTAGGACTTTTACTCGCGAGGTCCCGCCTTAACTAGTATAGTACTATAGCACCCGACTGGGTCTAGTTAGGATCAATAGCAATCGCAATCGCAGCTCGAGTGACTTAGCTGGTAGTATCTGTCTTGTATGTATGTTTGGTGTATCTCGTTTATGTATGTGGTAATTCGCAGCACTTTTTATCTATTTTCGCTACTATCAAAACTTGTATACTCGCCAATACTTTTGTATTGACGTTGTTTTAACGTATGTTGCAGGTTTAGTCGCAGTCTACTTCAAATCAAGCTAGGAAGTGTAGAAAACACACCTAAAATCTAGGTTCTCGGATTTGTATTGTTTAAGAGAACATGAAATTCATGACAGCTTATGTGATTATATTTGTTTATTAGTATGGGATAATGAACGCATTAAATATTGTCGCAAATTAGTTGTTATGGATCCTCTTGAGCAATCTGATTCACCTAGTGCCGCGCCCCGATGATTCCGCCATTGGTTGGGGTGTGACAGATTGGTATCAGAGCCATAACTATAGGGAATTAGGTAAGACAGCAGACCTAGTCCGGGTCGAACTCTTAGAAATGACCTAGTCTATAGTCTAAGTACCAACGGGCCGACTCGTGCGAACCCAGCAGGATTTGCACGGACCTACTTGACACTCTCGTTCGAATCCGCTAAAACTACAACTTCGCGTGAACACCGCATACTACAACTTCACGCGAAGAGCCTTTCCTAAGGCTGGAATATTACTTAGCCTTTCCTAAGGACAACACAAAACAAGTGTTTTTCGAAAATATTCGCGTAACACAACCGAGTGGTCCAGTCGAGATCAGGCGTGAAAACCAAGACTCTCGATAAGATTGCTCTCTCAGTGCATTTTCTAGCACGAGAACTTTTCGTTGAGCTAGGAGTGACATCCATATCTCAACGAAAGTCTCCATTTCAAAATCTAGTGGAACTCCCGAATTTATTCGAAGAGCACAACCACAGCTAGGAGCGAAGTTATTAAGTCAGGGGTGAAACCCGTACCTTAATGAACTGTTCCACTCTATATAAAATGGTTTTCAAAGGCTCTCACCAAGGACTCGACTATAACGATAACTCGAGCCACGCGATGACTAGGAAGACAAATTCCATGAGCTGCATCCCAGTGGAAGCATATGTCTTCAAGGGCAACGCGTGTGCACGAACTTGTTGGGTATAGTTGGGTTACCTTGGGTAGTCGACGCCTAAACACCCGAGGCACTCTATCTGCCTATTTTCTAACCTACGATCGCCGAATCTATGGTTCATCGAATTTATTTATGCATATGTGTTGACGATTAAACTTTACGCTTTATCGATTTCTCGATTTATAGATTTTCGCTCCCTGCTTCATAAACGCACAACTGGCACAGCCATCGCAATCTAAGACGAAAACCGAATGTTCGCAACAAAACTAATGCCTAATTAATCGCTTTCGCTCTCGTATGGAAATACGATGAGCGCAATATGGATTTTTGGATAAATCCATATCCATGAATGTGAGAATGGAGGAAACGGTAGTAGTAATAATAAATAATAAAATAAAATAAAAATAAAATATGTGTGTACGGATGCATATTACTAGTAGTGTGATTCTATTTCTATTGGTATTGGTATTGTAATTTTTATTTCAGTACTAGTGTGTAATAGACGCATAGTATATGAAAAGAGTACAGTCGCAATGATCGACGCTTTTGGCAAAAATGCGTGTCATGTGATTAACTATATTAAGATATTATGTTATGATATTAATATGGGGTAAATGTTTAAAATCCAGTTGGCCGACTAAGGAAATCAAGGAAATCTGAATAATGATAACCAGAGTAACATTAACGTGGTTAATGAGAATCCAAGCATCAATAACAATAACCATCAAGTGGATAATAGTGCTATCCAACACATAGTAGCACAAGGAATTATAGATGCAATGCCATTTATTCTTCAAACTGTTAAGGATGCTGATAATAAAAGTAAGCATAGCAGTAAGCGACCAAGCGAACCCGAAAACAGCGTGAACAATGGACATGTACTTCAAATGCCCATTCCCAAAAGAAGAAGAACCATGCCTTATGGTTGTTCTTATAAGGAATTCTGGTCTTGTAAACCAATGGAATTCTCAGGCAACGAAGGGGCCATTGCAACCTTACGCTGGATAGAAAAGACTGAGGCAGTCTTAAGGATAAGTAAGTGTGCTGAAGAAGATAAGATATTGTTTGCTTCTAATCTGTTTAAGAATGCAGCACTAGAATGGTGGAACACTATCCTCCAAACAAAAGGAAGTGATAGAACCTACAATATGGAATGGGAAGAATTTAAGGACAAGGTAGAAAGGAAATTATGCCCACCTAATGAAAAGGAATAAATAGCAAACAAATTCCTAAACCTTAGAATGACTGGTGTGGATAGTAAGGGATACACTAAAATATTCTTTGAATATGCCAGAATAGTGCCAACTCTTGCTTCACCAGAACCAGTTTTAATCTCCCGTTATATCTGGGGATTAATCGGGGAGATTAGACATGTAGTCAAGGCAGCTAGACCTCAAACTATAGAAGAAGCTGTATAACTAGCCAATACCTTGACGGATGAGTTAGTCCGTACCCGAGAAGAGGATCAAAGGAAGAACCTAACCCAGAAATTGACTCAAGAATTTCGTTCTGGAAATTCTAACCGTGGGAAAAATATAGGTTCTACCTCTGCACCCTACTGTAGGTATTGCAAAAGAAAGCATCCCGGAAGATGCTCCATATATTGTTACTTTTGCAAAATATCGGGACACAAGGAAGAAAACTGCAGGAAGAAAGCAAACAGCAGGGTATGTTACAATTGCGGAGAACAAGGTCCTATCAAGCTAAATTGTCCAAAATTAGCTCCAGCTCCAGACAACAAGAATACTAAAAATGCTAGAGCATTTGTTCTAACTGCAGATGAAGCCAAGATGATTCCAGATGTCATAGCTGGTACGTTTTTAGTTAATGATGTTTTTGCTAAAGTATTATTTGACTCTGGTGCAAATCAAAGTTTTATTAATACATCATTTTGCAAATTTCTAAATCAGTCATTAACTAAACTACCACAAGAATGCTTAGTAGAAACAACTAATGGAGAAACCATTAGAATTTCTGAAATCTTGCAGGGAGCAAGCATAGAAATTTTAAATCAGAAATTTATTGCAAATCTTTATCCCATGAATCTGGCAGGATTCGATGTTGTTTTAGGAATGGATTGGTTAATAGCCAATAAAGCCAGTATTTTGTGTGATCAAAAGTTAATTCAACTAAATTCACCAAAAGATAAAACGATCACAATTAAAGGAGATAAACCATTTAGAACTACAAAATTTATTTCTGTAATGAAAACTGCAAGCTATATAAGAAAAGGTTCCATAGTGTATATGATTTCCATAATCACTAACACTAAAGGAAAAGAAATAAAAGATATTCCAGTAGTATCTCAGTTTTCAGATGTCTTTCCAGAAGAATTGCCAGGGCAACCTCCAGATAGAGAAGTTGAATTCAAAATCCATTTAATACCAGGAACAGCACCGATTGCCAAAGCACCTTATCGTTTGGCACCTGTAGAAATGCAAGAATTGAAGAAACAATTAGACGAATTGTTAGAGAAAGGATTTATACAACCAAGTTCGTCGCCATGGGGAGCACTGATATTGTTTGTTAAAAAGAAGGACGAATCAATGCGTATGTGCATCGACTACCGTGAATTAAACAAGGTCACAATTAAGAATCGGTATCCATTTCCAAGAATCGATGATCTGTTTGATCAACTGCAAGGAGCTCGATTTTTCTCTAAAATCGATTTAAGGTCAGGATATCATCAATTAAAGGTACATGAAGAGGACATTCCTAAAACCGCTTTCAGGACAAGGTATGGCCATTATGAATTTACTGTCATGCCATTTGGTTTAACCAATGCCCCAGCCGGATTTATGGACATGATGAACCGAATATGTAAGCCATATTTGGATAAATTCATAATAGTCTTCATAGATGATATTCTAATTTATTCTAAGAATAAAGAGGATCATGCAAAGCATTTGCACGCACTTTTAAGTTTATTAAGAAAGGAAAAGCTTTATGCTAAATTTTCTAAGTGTGAATTTTGGTTAGAACAGGTACAATTCCTTGGACATCTAGTTAATCATGAAGGAATTCATGTAGATCCAACAAAGGTTGAGGCAATTACTAAATGGAAAACCCCTGAATCACCAACCGAGGTTAGAAGTTTCTTAGGATTGGCCGGTTATTATAGAAGATTTATTCGAGATTTCTCTAGAATAGCCATTCCCTTAACTAAGCTAACCTGTAAATCTGTTAAGTTTGAATGGGGAGTAAAACAAGAAGAAGCCTTTAGAATCCTTAAGCAAAGATTAACCCATACACCCATATTAGCATTACCAGAAGGAGCTGAAGATTTTGTAGTCTCTTGTGATGCTTCTAAATTAGGTTACAGATGTGTGTTGATGCAACGACAAAAGGTTATAGCTTACGCATCGAGACAACTTAAGAATCATGAAGAGAATTATTCCACCCATGATTTAGAATTAGGAGCTATAATTTTTGCTCTTAAGATTTGGAGACATTACCTTTATGGTAGTAAGTTTACCATATTCACTGATCATAAGAGTTTAAGGTATATCTTCAAGCAAAAGGAGTTGAATATGAGATAAAGACGCTGGATGGAAATGCTTAGTGACTATGATTGTGATATCCAGTATCATGAAGGAAAAGCAAATGTAGTGGCATATGCTTTAAGTCGAAAGTATCATGAAAAGCCAAAAAGTGTACGTTCTCTTAAATTAAATCTGAAAGTAGATTTAAATGATCAGATAAGAGAAGCACAAGAATCAGTAATCAAGGATGATTCTGAAAAATTAAAAGGTATTCTAAAAGAATTGGAACAAGGGATAGATGGAATTTGGAGGTTCCATAAAAAGAGAATGTGGATACCTAAATTTGGAAATCTACGTTATCTTATATTAGAAGAAGCCCATAAGTCTAAGTATACGATGCATCCAGGAAATGACAAAATGTACCAGGATTTAAGGAAAAAAAAATTTGGTGGATAGGAATGAAAAAGGACATAGCAACCTATGTTTCTAAATGTTTAACTTGTTCACAAGTCAAAGCTGAACACCAGAAACCCTCAAGTTTGTTACAGCAATTAGAAATGCCAGTTTGGAAATGGGAATTGATAACAATGGATTTTGTTACTAAATTACCCAAAACAAAGAAAGGAAATGATACAATCTGGGTAATTGTAGATAGGCTAACCAAGTTAGCTCATTTCCTACCAATGAAAGAAACTTTCAGTATGGAACAATTAGCTAAACTATATGTAAATGAAATTGTTTCTTTACATGGCATTCCTTTATCAATTGTTTCTGATAGAGATAGCCGATTTACCTCTCATTTTTGGTTAAGTTTCCAAAAGGCAATGGGAACCAAGTTAAAATTAAGTACATCTTATCATCCTCAAACGGATGGACAAAGCGAAAGGACAATTCAGACAATGGAAGACATGCTTAGAGCTTGTGTAATTGATTTTGGAGGTAATTGGGATGATCACTTACCTTTAATAGAATTTTCTTATAATAATAGTTATCACGCAAGTATAAATGCTGCACCATTCGAAGCACTTTATGGACGAAAGTGCCGAACCCCAGTCTGTTGGGCAGAAATTGGGGAACAGCAACTATCAGGACCTGAGATAGTACAAGAAACAACTGGCAAGATTATTCAAGTCAAGGAACAACTGAAAGCAGCACGTGATCGACAAAAGAGTTATGCTGATAACCGACGCAAACCCTTGGAGTTTCAAGTAGGAGATAAAGTATTGTTGAAAGTCTCTCCTTGGAAAGGAATAGTAAGATTCATCAAACGGGGAAAGTTAAGTCCCAGGTATGTTGGACCTTTTGAGAGTATTAGAAGAATAGGACCTGTAGCCTATCAGCCACAACTGCCAGAGGAAATGGCAGGAATACATGATGTATTTCATGTATCTAATCTCAAAAAGTGTTTAGCTGACGAAACACTAATAGTACCTCTTAAAGATATAGAGGTAAATGAACAACTCAAATTTGTAGAAAGGCCTCTACAAATTGAAGACAGGAAAGTCAAGAATCTCAAGCATAAGAGATTAGTTCTGGTCAAAGTGAAGTGGGACTCCAAAAGAGGACATGAGTACACATGGGAGCTTGAATCAGAAATGCAAAAGAAATATCCGCATTTATTCCAGTAGATCTCGAGGACGAGCTCTAAAACAAGGTGGGGAGAATGTAACAACCCTTGGTAAAACCGACACCCTCATAAATATTTCCGACACCTTAATATATTGTAAAAGTCCCAATATGTCTTATAATACACCCCGTATGTAAAAATCGATACCCAAATTATGTTATAGTATTTAAAATAAATTAAAAACACTAAAAATTAAGCTGAGGCGGGCCGCGTAGGATCCCACCTCAAGCTTACGCGGGCGGTATAAAGGCTGGAACCTGACTCCGCTGATTTCTTTAGTTCAGGCGGGCCGCGTAAGCTTACCTTAACTCTTACGCGGGCCGCTTGAGATCATCAAACGTGGAGACATCCTAGGCCGACACGTGTCGACATCGTGGCGGACCTACACATCGAATCAGCTAAGCTACGCGTTGACCCAGCTTTGACGCGGGCCGCGTAAGCCTTAGCTTACCTTTACGCGGGCCGCGTGAGGGTCAGGTTTTGCAACTATATAAACAGGCCATCGGGTTTCACTTTCCGTCGCTCACAACTTTCTTTCTAAATGAAATTATGAAGTTATAAGCATTATAGTCGGGTATTATACCCCTAATTAGCGAGGTTCTGCTCCGTTGTAAGTATTATAACCCCAATTTCGTAATAGTTACGCTGCCCGATTGATTTAGGGTTCCGTAACAACTGTCATGGTTCTGCCCGACGTAGTTGTTAGAATGCCATCTCGGGGAGGGTATCATCAATATTTTCAAAGGGTTATGATACTAACCAATGTACATTTGTATAAATTATAGATTATATCCAGGAAACCCTTACAAGAAGTCTAAGATAACAATGTGAGTTTATCCTTTTTTTGTTAATGTTTTTGGAATGTTTTACAAAACCTTAATTGTTTTACAATGTGATTAAGCGGTGATTGAGTCTTTGTAGTTCTTCAATTACTGCCGGTATTATGGGGTTTTGTATACAAAATTTATACTACTGCGAGTAGTAGTAGTAAGTCAGAAATGACAGTTCATTACCTTTGGACAACGAGTTAGCCAATGGGTAATTTGACCATAGCCACAGATCCGGTCGAGTGGCAAATACTGAATGAGTAATTGTGTAGAAATAAACAATGTGATCGCTCTCAATATTGTTTTAATGAATAAAATATTTCTTGATTAAACTGGGATTCACTCACCAGTATTTCCGACTGACAAATGTTTTTAAAACGCGTTACAGGTAACACAATGTGAACAGTCAATTAGTGAAAAGCCAGTTGGAGAGCACTGAAGGCTTGGGAAAAATGTGGCTATAAAAGTTACCTAATAAACGATGTTTTAAATTCAATAAAATAGGGTTTGTCCCTAGAAATGTATTGTAATAAGAAACTTGGGTTTTACCCATGTTATTATTAATTTCAAATATGGTGGTTTTACTCTGATAAACATTTCCTAACTACGGTCCTGATGTAAATTCCGCTGCAAGATTAAATAACTGATACCACCACTACTGAGTTCGCGTCCGCCCGTTCCCGGGACAGATAAGGGATCGGGGGTTGCAACAAGACTGGTGGACAGCCTAACGTAACAAACGTGGGATCTCTGCAGCTTATGCTCTCTCTTGGGATGAGCTGAAGGAGCTAATGAAGAAAGAGTACTGCCCTCCCCATGAAGTCCAGAAACTGGAAGACGAATTTTGGGAAATCAAGCAAGTCGAAGGTGACAGTACTGGCTACACCGCAAGGTTCAAACAACTTAGCATAATCTGCCCAAGTCAAGTCAACACTTCAGAAAAAGCCATCACGAAGTACATTCGCGGCTTGCCTGAATGTGTGGGCGATTTTGTCGAAGCTGCAACGCCTGCTACCATCGAAGAAACCTACCGCCTAGCCGCCGAAATCAACGAAAAACGAGTCTTGGACGGATTCTTCTCCAAGAATCCTGTCAAACAAGCTCATCAAGCAATCGTCATCGATTCTTCCGACGATTCCTCAGACGATTCTTCCGACAATCCTTCATGTGAGTCCTCAGACGAATCCTCCGATGACAACGCACCGCATCGCATCAGGAAGCTCAGTCCAGCCGCAAACGAAAGACCATGAGCCCAAACTCTTCAACAACTGAATTGTCGCAATCAAAACCTCTACAAGAAATACCAATACACTCGAAGCACGCCTACAACGGAACTCAACTCCTGTGTCTAACGTGTACGTATCATCACCTGCCAGAAGCTAACTGTCGTTATTGCGCAAATTGCAACTGGTACGGTCATCTTACCCAGCACTGCCGCAAGGGGCCGCAGACTTGAGGAATTTCAGCAACGATCACAGTCTCCGCATGAGTCCTCCACAACAACATTAGTTAAGCTTCCAATGTTGTTATAATGATACGATCTTTGCCGTTAATTTCTTTTATATGTTGAACTTTTCTATTTTTCGACGCAATGCGGACTCTATTTATCTCTCATTTCTCTCGCATTCGCGCACCGACAAATTACTAGCACTATGTACTATATAATGTGTTTTACCCCTACTATGCGTTCTTGGGATAAAGTACGATAAACGTGAAAGGGTCAAAGTAATCACGGGTGCACACGGGATTACTGTGATCAGTGCACGGAGATCGTAATATGTTTCAATGATGCCATAACGTTAAAAGCATGGTTAAGCGTGGTGGATACGCCGCTGGTACTTCCTATATATAAGCGTCTTGACTATGTCAACACAGTGCGACACCTATTCCCGGGACAGAGGCGTGTGGTTGAAGCATGGTGGATACGCCGCTGGTACTTCCTATATATAAGTGCTTCGCCATGCCAACCAATGTCTTGTGGAGAAAGTGCCATACAAGTTGAACGTTATTAGACCAAGTATACTATTGAATCTATTTTCGACACACTACACTAAATCGCAAGGCGTAACAATCTCAATCGCAACTCGAAGCGTGTCATCACTAGACTTTTCGCAAGTATACACGCTCGCAATCGCAATATCGCTAAAATTTATCTCGCAATCTCAATCGCTTATTATGTGTTTCGCAATCTCTATCTCTTATTATGTGTATCGCGCTATCGCATATCCTATGTATCGCTCTATCGTTTGTGCATTGCTCTATCGATCATCATGTATCGCTTAACGATTATCTCTACCGCTATCGCTTACCGTATCCGCGTTATCTGTGTTATGTTAGTACACATGACCTTGCTTCACGAGACAAAACCGATAGGGTTAAAACATGGTGGATACGCTGCTGGTACTTCCTATATATAAATGTTTTAGCCATATCAGCAGACTTTCGTGGAAAAAGGTCATATGTGACTTAATGTTAGTTATAATTTGTGGTGTTGTGTAATCTAATCAAATCGCATGTTCCCAGCACTTGCAACGCCACGACCGTCGCGTATCGCTCGACGGGTGTCGTTATTGCTTATCGCTTACCGCTTTTTGCTTATTGCCGTCGTCTTCGCTCATTATGTTGGTGTTGTGCTATCAGTTATCGCGTACCGTTTACCGCTCATCGCACTCGCTCGTGTCGCTAAGCTGGGTTCGTAACCGACTTCATCACTTGGTTTGCTCAACCTCTCTCCTACACTTGGTCCAACAATCTTTCGCTTGGACCAAGGAATCGAAATCATCAGTACCATGTCGACACACATGACACCGCTTCACGGGATGGAAGCCATATGGCTAAAACATGGTGGATACGCCGCTGGTACTTCCTATATATAAGTGTTTTAGCCATATTGTCGAACTTTCGTGGGAAAGTGCCATGCGAGGCCGACTTTAAACCTAAAATCTTTGATGTTATTTAAAACCTTTGTGTAAACAAAGCTTTTTCTTACTAACTTTTCCTAAAAAAAAATTAATCAGAATCTTTGTACAAAACGAGATTTTCTTGTAACATTGGCGTGACAATCGACTTAAGTTAATGCCGTGTGACGAGAAGATTTCGTAAAACGAGTTTTAATCACCCTAAAATCCTTTAGTAACCTAATAAAACTCCTCTCATGGCGCTGGGGTGGACATCGAAACAGTTTGACACCGCACTGTGGGAAGATTTTTTTTCATAAATAAGTTTTCTCCAACATTTCGAATTAATCAACTTTTCGAGAATTCAAAACACTTATGGGTCGCGTTTCATGTGTTGCCATCTCTTATTATACAAATCGCCTTACTCGCTGCCATTGTCAGTCATCGCAACGCGCTCGCTAGTTGAATTTCAATTGATCGCTCATTTATTTAGACGCTCTTATCGCTACTCTCGCTCGCATCAACTCTCGCAACCCTTCTTGTGGATTAATTTCAGGACGAAATTTCCTAAAGCAGGGGAGACTGTAACAACCCGCACGTTCGTGCGCTGTTACTACTCGCTATACTCGTTACGCCTAGCACTGGAGATTCAGATCATAATGTAACCATATCAATTACATCGCTATTTCGCAGTATTTTCGCATAGTACGCATACTTTATCGCTAAAACACATCACATCGCATGTACTAACACTCACGATGACGTTGAGTGGGGACCTAATCTACACTCCTCAATAGCCGTGATGTCTTGTAACGCGACGCATATTCGAAACACGTAACTCGATTATCGCAACGCAGACTTTGAAATATGGATATTTATACGACCCTATGTGACTAATTATAATAAATGTATGAATGTGGGTATGAAAATGTGTGACCAAACCAATCGCATCGCAATCGAATTGAAACGCTAAACGCAAGTTATTTGTAGTGATTGTTTGTTAGATATAGTAGTTGGGATTAAAAGTAATCTAATGGGTAATTCTATCGCTCCTTCGGATTGCATCGCAACGCTTAGCACTCGAAACGAAACGACAAAACTCATCGCGCCGAACACTCGGATCGAGTGGCCAACCAATCGAGTGGCCATCCGATCGGATTGCCATCCGGTCGGGTTGCCATCCGATCGAGTTGCCACCCGATTAGACTGCCACCCGATCGACCTGCCTCTCTTTCCTTTTTACGAAACCCTATAAATACCCCCACATGTCACATCACTTGATGTGACAGCTCTCTACTCGACCCAGCCGCACTTAAGCTTTATTTCTCTCGATTTCTCTCAATTCTTGTAAGTTTCCAACCTAAATCTTGTACTTTCATGATCTACACACACTTCTTCATCATTCTATCTTTCGAATCTCAACTTTTAACCGTGAAATCAACGGATTTAAGGTGTTCTAGGATGATGTCATCAAGGTGTTCTTATGAACTTCATGTTTTAGCTTCAATCCACCAAGAACAACTCGGATCTGGACGATTTCCACATGAATGAACAAAGATCTTGCATAGATCTGAACACATTCATGGAGAAAAGGGATTGAAAGATGGTTTCTCCAACTTCCTTCAACTATTTTACACTCAATGCCTTCAAACCAATAGAATCGGAGCTTGTTCTGATCTTCTACCCATTCATGGTGATGTATTAGTTCCAGATCTGAATTCTATCCAAGAGATATTGATTTCGGGTTTGAACATGAACTACCGACTCGAACCGTGAACCAGGCGGACTAGGGTGATCCCTGTTCGGTCGGGTCACTTAGGCCGAGATAAGGATTCTGTTGTTCAAGCAAGATGTCAAAATGTCTCGTTTAAACTACAAAACTTCAAACGAATCAAGTGTCAAGACGAACGGATCATCGGGACGAATTGTCGTCCGATCGGATTGCCACCCGATCGGATTACCAACCAATCGACCGGCCATCCGATCGGGTTGCACTTGGTTCGACACTTAAACTATTTTTCATACTATTCAAGGATCTGAACGTTGAAGCGGATTACCACCCGATCGGATAGCCATCCGATCGAGAGACCATCCGATCGTGTGACGTTTGGGACTCGGATACTTAAACAATTTTCAATAGGTTTAGTGCGTACGGATTGCCACCCAATCGGATAGCCATCCGATCGAGTGACCGTCCTGCTGAGAACTTGTTCTCCAACTGAGAAGCCTCGCCAATCGGATTGCTATCCGATCGAACGACCGTTCGATCGACCGACCTAAAAGGTAGAGATATTCCTCTATTTTTAAAATGCTACAATGAAAACTTCAAAATGCAAACCATCCTATACAAACACATCCTCCCCAAACGAGGTGACAATCCAATCGAATGGCCATCCGATCGGATTACCATCCGATCCTTGGTACTCATGCACCGTTTTACGCGCCGACTTTCGCTTACGCTATCAATCTATAATCAGGGTAATCTCAGGCGCACTCCCTTCAATACAACCAAGTTGTGTTTGCTTGCCGAACACCGACTGTGAGTATACTCGAACCCTTTTTATCATGTTTTGGGTGTACATACGTCTTATCAAATCAATCTAATCAAATATTTAAACTATTTATCACTTACGAATGACTGAATTACATATTTACACGTGATGCTAGTTACATATGTGCTAGGACTTTTACTCGCGAGTGTAGGATCGTTTTGTGACCCAAACGAGTCGTTCAGAAGAGATTTTATCAGTTTCAGATGCGGAAAATAAGAAACTGACTTTGAAACAGCTTGCTTATCACTTTAAACACTGATTTGATTGATATAATAGCAATTACAATCAGTCTTCACACCGGCAGCACCTCGGTATGGAATTCACGAACTGTTTCAAATGACAAGACCACTCCCCTATTTATACTATTCTAGGTTTAGCTTGAAGATGACATGACAATTTCAAGCTAGACCTCCTAATTACTTTCAAGCTAAACCTCCTAATTACTTTCAAGCTAAACCTCTTAAACAATTCAAGCGAAACCTATATAAAACTAACATTCTGTTTCACACAAATCATTCAAATACTGTTTTGTCTTCTTGTGAGGTGATGCAATGATGATGTCATATTATGATGTCATCATCAATAATGATGACATCATGCTCGTTTAGATCCGCAATGAAACCAAGACTCGATATTAGACGAAGTCGACAGATGAATGCACTAACAGACTCCCCCTCAGATGTTGACGAGTCTTAAGTGTCGAGTCTTCTCAATCTTCAGTCTTTATCAGTCTTTTTTCTTTCTTAGCATATACCAGGATCTTCTCTCTGGCTCTAGCCTCATCAGACTCCCCCTCTCATCATGATGGGATTGCCATCTGGAATTAGCTATCACCTTGAGATCACATCCTGGCTTTATCTCTGCTTTAAGCTCATTTCCTGCACAAAATTCTCTCAAACACATAAGTTTTTACTTAAATCAATAAGAAAAACTTACTAGTAATAGTTACATCAAGTTCAAATTAATGATCTCGATTAACTAATCAATTTTTTTCTCAAATAAAAAAAATTTCCAATTCAATACACACACTCCCAAACCAGTTTATCATGTTCAGCACTCGGAATTTTGAAAATCAGCTCTCCATCATCAGTTGTCGAAAATCTTTTTGAATTTTTCAAAAATTATGCTAAAACACACTAAAATCTTTTTGGATTTTTGACTGAAACAGAAAATGAAATATTTACAAACAATATTTTTGTGAGTTCGTGCAAGAGGATCATATCAGTTTATGAGATCAATCACCAACACCGTTAAGCTTTAAAACATTTTAAGCTCTAAACGATTCACATAGATTGACGATATTATTATCCACTTAAACTCAATCTAAAAACTTTCGAAATGCTTACCGATACGTTAAGGTATATTAATTTTGCACTAAATTCTTATGGACCCCACGATCTCAGCATATCCCCTCCTCATGCAATACACTATCTCAAGTAATGCCTTTAAACTTTATCAACTGTGATTTGTGCGAAAACAAAGCAGAATGTTTAAACATTAACAATCAGGTCGATACTTCCGTATACGTAGAGAAAGTCCAATGTTTAAACAAAATAAGAAAAATAAAACAAGTTGAAGTTGTTTAGGCTTTAACCACCAGGTCGATACTTCCGTATACGCAGAGGAGGTCCAAAGCTTAAACGAAACACCAAAGAAAATAAAGCAGAACGTTTAGGCAACAACATCCAGGTCGATACTCACGTATACGCAGAGGATGTCCGATGCTTAAACAAAATAAAGAAATAAAACAAATTTAAATCTTTGCAAAATGAAATGCACAATCACAGTGACTTTTCAGCAAAGTTGTGAAAGTTCACAAACTTAACCAGTTTTATGTCTTTCGACAATCAGCGATTACTGAGTAGGCACACAGTCAAGAAGGACAAAACTAAGTACTATGCTTTCAATCATGTTTCCCACTAGAACTAGGCCTTTTGCTTAAGTTTGTATCGTTATCGCAAATCTACTAGTCTAGCTGAGCCTATCGTCACATCTTTAGTGAGATCGTTTATCACATTTTATCTCTCCATTTCTTTAGCATGCTTTGATAGTCTCACTGATCTACTATCATTTCCTCTTTTTACAACAAAACTCATTTTTGCATTTTTTCAATGTTTTTGGCTTTTCAAATTTTCTAATTTTTTAAAATTTTTACTCCCCCTAAAATCCAAATATGTTTCAATTTTGATTTTCTGGGAAAATTTGAAAATGAACTATACAAAGAAACGTGACAACATGATGAGAATTACTTCAATTCTCCATTCACTTGGCATAAACAATCAGAACTCCCCCTGACGACAAAACATTTTCCAATAGTGATTTCAAAACACTTAAGTTTATTTTAATCAAAATGTTTTTTTCGGAAAATAAGTTTTGTGAGTCATTTCACAAATTCGGGGTTCTTTCATCACCTTGTTCTTTCAACCACTTGTAAAAACTAACACTTGTAAGATCAATCCATAAACATTACTTGTAGAAAATCAAGTACAATTTAATGTCCCTGATTTACCACTTTTAAATCGAAATCACTTTCATGAATTTCTCAAGAAATATGCCGATTCATGTTCCACGCTTACCAACCTGGGAACTCCGGCAAGTCAGGTTTTTCATTTAAACAGATTCACCCATGCCTGACAGTCCTTGGGTGATTTTGAATTCTTGTTCAACAATGGTGGAAAATTTGCATCATCCATTGTTAGACCAGAATTCTCAACTTTTACCTCAACACACGGCTCTTCTAGCTTTACCACACCAGATTCATTGCCTGATTGTGGCTTGTCTGACTTTGATGAGCCAGATTCATCGCCGACATGTGGCTCCTTTGTTTCCGAAGAAACAGATTCATCACCACAAACTTTCTTCTTCTTTTTTCCCTCTTTCGTCCTCAGATTTGTATCTGATGAATACGTTTTGCTTGATTTGTTGTTCTTTGGTGAGCAAGACGATTTATCAGAACTTTTATCTGTTTTACCAGTTGTATCCGAGGACAAAATCTTCTCCAGATACTCTCTGGCCTTCTTCCTCTTCTTCCTCAGTCTGTCTTTTTGTCCCGGAGAAAGTTTCACTTTCTTTTCTTGAACTTTAGGTTCTTGAACCTTCTGTTCTTTGGGCTTGACATTGACTGGTTTCTTCACCTGCCTCTGAGATTCAGTCCTCGATCTTCTCATTGATCTCATTGAACAATCTCTAGCAATATGGCCAATGATGTTGCAGTTAAAACATCTTCTTGACTCAAAACTCCAACTCTGGCAGTTAACAGCAATGTGTCCTTGATAACCGCATCTGTAACACACTCTGTTATCGTACGAATCACCATTTTTAGTCCAAACATTTAGATCAAAGCACTGTTTGGCTTAGTGATAATCTTTCCTCCTCTTATTTGCTGGATTTGGCTTTTGAGCACTGTGGTCCGACCTGCACCACTCATTACCAACAAATTTTGAATTTTGAATTTTTACTTTTTGTAATTTTTGATTGCGATTGGATGATTGATCTGATGAACTTTTATTTTCTTTTTGAACATTTTTCAAAATTTTCTCTTTTTGTTTTTGTTCCACTTTCTTCTTCAAAGGTTTTTGCTTAGAGCATTCTCCCTTTTCAGTTGATTGTGGAACAGTTTCTTGAAACTTTTCTTTTAACTTCAAAAATAAATTATTTTTCTTCATTTTTTCATTTTCATCATCAGATTTCTCATCGCAATCTTCAACTATGACTTTGTCATAGTTTGTGACATCGTCACTTATTGGAACTGAATTAACTGGTTTTGGGCAAGGAATAGCTGAAGTATTCACAAACACCTTCAACTTTTCTTCCCATTCCTTGATTTTCTTTTGAGCACACTCTGCTTCCTTTTCAAGTCGAATAATCTTTTCAAGATGAGAATTTATTGCAATTTGTTTTCAAGATTGTTTTTACCAAACAAATCTCTCTCATCTTCTAAAATTTTTATTTGACTTTGAAAATCTTTCTCAATTTTTACTTTTTCGTTTTCTAAATTTTGTATTTGATTTTTCAAAACATTTTCTGATTTTTTAAGATTTTTGTTTTCTAATGACAAACTCTCTACATTCTTCAAGAGTTTGGCATTGTCTGTCTCAGATTTTTCACAGTTTAAGCATTTCCCAGGAATCTGTTTCTCATCAGCTTTCATCTCAACCTTCAAAGCTGAAATATTTTCAACCTGTTTCTTCTCCTCATGAACACTTTCATCCTTACTCTCTTCTTCTGATGAATGATCAAAGATAGGTGCGTCTTCTGCAACCTCTTTCTTTAACTTTGGTTCAGGATTCACAGATACAGGTTTTTCATATTCTTCTTTCTCAATCTTGACAGATGAAATTTGTCCAGCCTGCCTTTTCACACTAGGTTTGATTTGCTTTTCTGTTGTTGTTGCTTTTACTTCTTTCTCAGCTCTAATCTCTTCTTTAACAATAACTGCCTTTTGATTTTTTCTTTTTGCATCTTGTTTTTCTTTCAACTTTTCAATTTTATCGGCATAAAATAACTTTCCACTACGTTGATCAGATGGAAGTTGTTGTTTAAGATTTTCAAGTTCCCGAATTTCTTCTTCATAATTGTCACTCTCTTCATCAGACGAGTGATAAAAAACTGGAACTTTTTCCAAAACTTCTTTTGCTGAGACTGTTTCTTCTTCTTTCTTTATCGGAATATACTGATGAGATTCATGATGCACATATGCCAACACTTCTTCAAAATCCATGTTTTCGGTAAACAATTTCACAAATTCAGCTTTCCAAACGAACTGGGATCACATGTAGATTTTAATGAACCATCAATGTATTATCAATTCACATGAATCACATGGACTGGCACATGCAATCTTTTTAGTCAAAAACCGACAAAACCACTTGCCAATTAAAATTCTATTGGACCAAAAATCAACTCACATGCACAACATACATTGATATATTCACAAGCCCAACTTACAATGACTTTTGATTCTATTATATGATTGGGCCACCATTAAACAACTTTATCACATGCAATCTTAAAAAGCCATCACATGTATCGACAAAACACTTATATCAATACAATATTCAATGCAAATTCAAATGATCACAATCTAAGTGGACGACAACAATGCATGTCAGACAATCACTCAAACAATTTGATTGGACCAAAATCCCACTTTAACCGTCAACAATGTTTTTTTTAATCAAATGCACATGGGCCGTTCAGTTAAAGAACATTTTCACATGCAAATCACTTTATCTTGGGCCAAACAAGTAGTTCACATGAAATACTGTAACATGTAGACAGATTTTACAAATGAAACGATAATATGACATGCAGTAACAAACAAACCACATATGCAATTTCAATGATGACCAATAACTGATTCAATGTTCAACATAAAACTAATTGAGCCGATAAGTCTTGAAGGATCAACAGTCACATGCAAAGTCTGATCAACCGATACAATTCACATATTCACATGATCTCTTTTCTCAACATAATGACAACCTTGTTTAATGATATACACAATACACGATGCACTTTTCACGTGATATATTGTATTCAAGCGGTCGTTGTTTTCAAGCGGTAGTCATTTTCAAGCGAATGCCAGATTCAAGCGGACTCAAACACGTATTTCAAGCGAATGCCAGATTTAAGCGTCAGCAAATAACGAACAAAATTTCAAGCGAAAGTTCAATTTGCATCAATTTTAAGCCGATTTTAGTTCTGAAACTTTTCAGGATTTGTTAAAACATGATTACGCATAATATGTGTGAATTTGAGCCGATTTTAACCGTGACAAATTTTCAATTTTGTGAAAGAAAGTGTAGAAATCAGAAAAAGTGACGAAAACAGGTTGTTTTGGCAAGATCTCTTCCTCCTGAGCTCTGATACCACTTGTAGGATCGTTTTGTGACCTAAACGAGTCGTTCAGAAGAGATTTTATTAGTTTCAGATGCGGAAAATAAGAAACTGACTTTGAAACAGCTTGCTTATCACTTTAAACACTGATTTGATTGATATAATAGCAATTACAATCAGTCTTCACACCGGCATCACCTCGGTATGGAATTCACGAACTGTTTCAAATGACAAGATCACTCCCCTATTTATACTATTCTAGGTTTAGCTTGAAGATGACATGACAATTTCAAGCTAAACCTCCTAATTACTTTCAAGCTAAACCTCCTAATTACTTTCAAGCTAAACCTCTAAAACAATTCAAGCGAAACCTATATAAAACTAACATTCTGTTTCACACAAATCATTCAAATACTGTTTTGTCTTCTTGTGAGGTGATGCAATGATGATGTCATCATCAATAATGATGAGATCATGCTCGTTTAGATCCGCAATGAAACCAAGACTCGATATAAGACGAGGTCGACATATGAATGCACTAACAGCGAGGTCCCACCTTAACTAGTATAGTACTATAGCACCCGACTGGGTCTAGTTAGGATCAATAGCAATCGCAATCGCAGCTCGAGTGACGTAGCTGGTAGTATCTGTCTTGTATGTATGCTTGGTGTATCTCGTTTATGTATGTGGTAATTCGCAGCACTTTTTATCTATTTTCGCTACTATCAAAACTTGTATACTCGCTAATACTTTTGTATTGACGTTGTTTTAACGTATGTTGCAGGTTTAGTCGCAGTCTACTTAAAATCAAGCTAGGAAGTCTAGAAAACACACCTAAAATCTAGGTTATCGGATTTGTATTGTTTGATAGAACATGAAATTCGTGACAGCTTATGTGATTATATTTGTTTATTAGTATGGGATAATGAACGCATTAAATATCGTCGCAAATTAGTTGTTATGGATCCTCTTGAGCAATCTGATTTGCCTAGTGTCGTGCCCCGATGATTCCGCCATCGGTTGGGGTTTGAAACGATGCACCTATTCTATCCCTACCCGAAGGCACCGATGACTTCGTGGTATACTGTGACGCCTCGCGTAAGGGATTAGGCTGTGTGCTTATGCCGCGACAGAAGGTTATCGCTTATGCATCGCGCCAGTTGAAAGTTCATGAGAAGAACTACACCACGCATGACTTGGAGTTAGGCGCAGTGGTGTTTGCTTTGAAAATCTAGCGACATTATTTGTATGGCACCCGATGCACGATCTTTACAGATCACAAGAGCCTTCAGCACATATTTGATCAGAAAGAGCTTAACATGAGACAACGACGATGGGTAAAGTTGTTAAATGATTATGATTGCGAAATCAAATATCATCCAGGCAAGGAAAATGTGGTGACAGACGCCTTGAGTCGAAAATAGAGGATTAAGTCCATAAGGGTTAGGGCTTTGGAGATGATCATTCAAATGGACCTCTCGTTGTGCATTCGTGCTGCGCAGAGAGAAGCTCTCAAGAAAGAAAATCTTAAGGAAGAATATCTCCATGGAATGGAGAAGAAGTTGGTACCCAATGAGGAAGGAACCTTGTGTTTCATAAGACAAATTTGGGTTCCTCTTTTTGGAGGTCTGAGAGACGTTATCTTTGATGAAGCTCATAAATCAAGGTACTCGATCCACCCAGGATCGGACAAGATGTACCAAGATTTGAAGGACTTCTACTGGTGGCCGAGATTAAAAGGTGATGTTTCAACTTACGTTGGGAAGTGCTTGTCTTGTGCCGAGGTGAAGGCCGAGTATCAGAAGCCTTCAGGACTCCTGCAGCAACCCAAGATACCCATGTGGAAGTGGGAGCAGATCTCGATGGACTTTATAACAAAGTTTCCAAAGACACCCAGAGGTCATGATACGATTTGGGTAATCGTAGACCGTCTGACAAAGTCTGCGCACTTTTTGCCAATCAGAGAGAAGGATAACACCGGTAAGCTAGCTGAGATGTACCTAAGGGAGATAGTTGCACGTCATGGAGTGCCTATCTCAATTATATCCGATAGAGATGGGAGATTTGTGTCAAGGATGTGGCAATCTTTCCAAGAAGCGTTTGGATCACAGTTGAATTTGAGCACCGCATTTCATCCACAAACGGACGACCAAAGTGAGAGAACGATTCAGACACTTGAAGATATGTTACGAGCTTGCGTAATTGACTTGGGTGGCAGTTAGGACACTCACCTGCCTTTGGTAGAGTTTTCCTATAACAATAGCTACCATACAAGCATTCAAGCTGCACCGTTTGAAGCTCTCTATGGACGGAAGTGTCGATCGCCGTTATGTTGGGCAGATGCAGGCGATAGACAGCTAGTTGGTCCCGAATTGGTTCAAGAGACGACCGATAAGATTATACAGATCCGAGAACGCATCAAGGCGGCTCGCGATCGCCAAAAGAGCTATGGCGGAACAAAGAAGGAAACCTTTGGAGTTTGAAGTGGGAGATATGGTTTTGATAAAAGTCTCACCTTGGAAAGGTGTGGCGCACATTTGAAAGCGTGGTAAGTTAAACCCACAATTCATTGGACCGTTCAAAATCCTGGAAAGGATTGGTCCTGTAGCATTCAAGTTGGAACTCCCTGCGGAACTTAATGGTGTTCATGATACATTCCATGTATCTAATCTGAAGAAGAGTCCAACACAAGAAACAGTGGTCATTCCTGCTGACGAAGTTCACATTGACGACACACTCCACTTTACCGAAGAACCTGTTGAGGTTACTGACTGGAAGGTTAACAAAACTAGGAGGAGTAGTGTTAAGCTTGTTTAGGTTAGATGGAACTCGCATCACGGCCCAGAGTTTACTTGGGAGCGTGAGGACTTCATGAAAGCTAAATATCCACATTTATTCCCTAACACCCCTGCAGCTAGTAGTAGAGATTAAAATTTGGGACAAAATTTTCTTAACAGGGGGAGAATGTGACAACTGTCAAAAATTTAGGTATCCGTACAATTAATTAACCATGATTAGTGATTAATGATTGTGCTAAATTTGCAATTAACTACTTTCTGATTACTGCCATATACATACATGTGCATCATACATTGTTTAATGTCATACCAATATTGCATGAAAGCTTTGTTGCCTAAATTGATGCATTAAGTACAGTTAGCACAATTATCTGATAAATCAGGAATATACTGACAGAACTCAGTACATACACAGACGGTATGTTGAGACACAGAATGAGCCAGAAACCAAGTATTACACTAGTATAGTGTGTAGGAAAGTAAGGATCACAAAACTGCCTTTCTAGTGATAGTTTAAGTGCCGGAAAGTGCCTGAAACTCACCCAAAGTGCTGAATTAAGCAAAATTCAGCATAAATCAGCATTTTAACAATCTAATTTTATGCTGAAACATGGTTAAATGGTCCTGAATGGTTTCCTAAGTGTCGGGAATCAAAAGTGTCACAAAAGGTACATAAAGCACACTAAACTGCAAAGTTTAGCACTTTAATGAACCATTAACCAACCAAACAACCGGACACTACTCGAAACATCAAATTTACACTAGAGGCACTGTTTTAACATTACCAAGCTAGTTATGGTCCCCGAACATCATAACACCCTATAAAATATCATGTAACTAAGTAACTAACTATATACTTGAATTTTTACCTTAAGCTAATTAATCTAGTTAAACCTACTCTACATACCCCCCCACCTAGTAATTGGCCATGCTCACCCCCATACCTCAAGATTTTATTTCAATTTATTAATGGATATTGTTCCCTCTTTAATGACATAAAAACCAAGGGTTAGATGGTTGAAATGGATTATAAAAGAATATGCAAGTTCATAAGTTCATTTCACACACACTAGAAAAACACACAACTCTCTCCTCTCCTCTTCTTGCTCTCGGCCGAACCAAGCACCACCATCACCACCATTTTTCAATCAAGTTACAACCATTCCAAGCTTATACCAAGGTGCAAGAGATCATACAAAGAAGCTAGGAGCTTGTGGAAGTTCAAGGACCTCTCTTATTTGCTTTTATCCATCTCATTTCTTTACTTGATCATCCCTAGCCTTGTGCTAGTGGTAAGAGTGTTGATCTTGCTAGTTTACTTCCATTTTTAGTGGTTAAAGAAGAATCATAATCATAATCTTGAAGAACACTAAAGATCATAAGAATGAAACTTGAACATAAGCATGTTTAATGATGAAACTAAGTTGTTTATGTGATGATTTGCTTGTTGAATGTTGTTTGTTCATGTATATGATGTAGATCATCATGTGATCTTGCTAGATCATGATTAAAAACATAATCTAGCAAGATGAGAAAGTAGAAATATTGTAGGATGATGGATCATCCACATAAAGATCATGAACATGAAAGAATACATGGATTTCTTGAAAAATAATGATCAAAGTGAGTAGTAACACTTGTAGATCTAAAGATTTATGGATGATTTCTAAAGAAACCAAGTTAAAAATATAAGTTTCATTTAATCTTGGTTCTTACATAAGCAAATCTTATTTTTAGTGGTTAGATAAGTGTAGAAACACTTGTGTAACAAGAAGAATGCATAAAGAAATATTTTTAGAAAACATGATTTGAAGTTGTAAACATCTATAATCTTTAAAAATGAAGTTTTTAAAGAACTAATCACATTTTGAAGGATAACAAGGCTTACTAATCTCACTAGTGAATTCCTACAAATTTTTACAAATATTCAAGTTCATGAAGTGGTTGATTATTACTTGATTTTGGCAAAATTGTTAAGTAAAGGTTGTTTATTGTTGATTGTGGATTGGTTGTGATGATTTTTACAAAAGAAAATGATATGTTTGAAAGTATGGAAACCTCCATTTTTAGGGGAAACTATGGCAAAATTTTCTAAAAATCTAAACACTTAGAAAAATATTTTTAAACAAGTATTTACAAGTGTATTTTAAGCCATAAATTGTTACAAAAACTTTGCCATAATTTTTTATTACAAAAATACAAATATTAGAGGTTGGTTTTCATAAATAAAGGTGGCTAAATATGTATTTAGGAAATATATATTTAGATGACACCATGTGTGTGATTGTTTGTATACTTTGTGTACAAGTTATATTATCTTAGGACTCGAAATAATATAACTCGTTAAAATACCAAAGATCACAATCCAAAATATTACCAAAATTCCAAGAATATGAATATACAAGTTACACACAAAATATTGGTGAAACCGAAGTATGGAATAAGACTTACAAAAATATTCCGGAATTTATTCACAAAGTATATTTTGGACACAAAGGAACAAAAATATGATTTTTACTATTATTACAAATTTATATCATATTTTGACAAGAAGAACATATATTATTTTTGAAGTAAAAATATATTTTCTCGGAATAATTAGAAGATATATTATTTTTGGGAAAGATATATATTTTCTTGAAGCAAATTTGAAATACATTATTTTTGGAGAAAAATAAGGTTATATATATGTTTTCTAAGTTAGACTTGAAAATATATTACTTTTGAAACTTATATGAAAATACAAATATTTTTTCCAAAAGAAAAATTATAAATAATTTTTCTAAATAATGTTTACTACAATATATATTTTGGAGATATATATTGGTGGACTTTTTATTAAAGATAATATTCCGGAAAGATTAATATGAAATCAAGTATAAGAATACTTAATGAATACAATAAAAATACGTATTCTCATACGTATAAATACACAACGGAATACGACCCTAATACATGACAAAAATATACAAGTATAAGATTACGAATACAAATACCCCCATCCTTGGGAAAGATATACAAGTATAAATAATTGGGAAGTATTAAGTTAAAATATATTGTTTTAACAATTATTCCAAAATTTAATAAATATAATTTAAGTTAAAATACTAATTATTTTAATAAATAATTATATAACTTTGAATAATATCGAATATACAAAGAAACGTAACTCAAAGACATTAACACTAAGTCAAGGCACGGCCCGTTCGTCTAATAGACATTAGCACGTTGTAGGTAGTCGTGTTCACCGAAGGAGCTTGAGTTACGGTTGTTGAAGACGCAAGACTGTGAGTTCATGACCCCCCTTTTCTTTTAACTGTTTTTGGTTTTATAACTTCGGGGGTGAAGTACATGTTACAACTATTTACAAGCATTTTGAATTGGTATGGTTAGCTAAGGAAGGGTACTACTTGATCATGTGAGTGGTGGGTACAACACTTAAGGCCATTAATCCTCGTCGTAGGACCGAGAGACATGAGTGATAGATCTATTTGGGTGTAGCGAGCCCACACCCATGCGGACCAGGGTGGCCCATGTGGTGACTATGTCTTATTCCCGGAGACAAATTTGCTAGGTTTGAGTTTTTCTGCATCACTTCACACATATCAATGGCCTTGCAAACCATTGGTGATCTGTTTTCCTTGTTACTTTCATACCAGGAGTTTACAAACTTTCAATGATTACTAAGGTTTAATCACAAACACACACATGAACTCGCTCAACTTTTGTTGATGTTTTCAAACTACATGTATTTCAGGGAACTAGTTGTGGATCTGGCGGGCGTTCGGAAGTTCCAAGTGTGGTTTAAAAATAAAAGATGTCATCCATGGTCTTCGGGTTTTGGTTAGGGTGACTTATTCCTGGATGAGACACGTCTTCCAAATCCTGGTTTTATTTAATGTCATATGTCGAGTCTTTGTGAACTCTTAAACAAGTTGCATGGTTTGTACTCGAATTTGAATTTCTATGTTTTAAGACAAAGCTGTTATGTTTTTAAACTTAATTAATGGATGACCATCTGTGGTTCTTATCATATAGTTGATGTTATGATTGAATGCAATGGTATTAAGAAAGTCACACCATAATCACGCTTTCGCAAAAGTCAGGGTGTGACAGAGGGTGGCGGCGACAGTCATTGGTGTTTGGTGATGGTAGCAGCGGTGGTAGTGGAGGCACAGATGTCCAGAGGCAGAGGGTGGCGACAGTGGTGGGTTTGGTGGCGTAGTCAGTGGTGTTCGGTATTGGTGGACATGGCGCCGGTGTTCGGAGGTGGAGGGAGGTGGTGGCGGCAGTGGGTGGTGGCGATGATGCCGCTGGCGTCATTGTTCAGTGGTGAAGGGTGATGGTGGTGGCAATGGTCGACGGTGGCGGGTGGCGATGACGAGTGACGGCATGGTCGGTGGTGGCTGCGGTGGTCGACGACGTTGGGTGGTGGCGGCGGGTGGCTAGTTGTGAAAGTGGTGGAAGGTGTTGGTGATGATGGTGAGAGAGGGAATGGAATGGAAAACACAAGGGGTGTGGATGGAATTAATATGAGGGAAAGAAACGCCCTATGTAATGGGTGATTCCATTACCTTGACCAACCAAACACATTTTTTCATTCCCTCGTAATAGTCTATTCCATTCCGCCTCTTGTTCTTGCATACTAAACACTACCTAGAAGTTGTTGCAATAGTAATGATATATATTTATCTATTTTAAAGTTTTTTTATTCTTTCATTTATAACACGTGTTTTCCAAACTCGTTTATAATTTAAAAACTAAAAACCAATTAAACAGTTCGACCTTTATATTGGGGGTTCCTATTCTCACATACCTATTTTCTTATTTTTCACATCCCTAGATGTATACAGACCGTATAAAGTTATATGACCCATATAGAATGTTATTTGCACAAAAATAAAAGCATTGGAATGTTCTTTTACCTGTATACGGGTCGTATAATATTATACGAGCCGTATACATTTGTATACGAGCAATATAATGTTATACGGCTTGAGGTGTTTTTTTTTGGTGAAATTTTCTGAGGTTTTTGGGTTGTTAACATTTGTATACAGGCCGTATAACGTTATACGAGCCGTATATATGTTTTTTAACCGAACAATCGTTTAATAAGTTTTAGTAATTGTTTAGATAGCATTTGCCGTATTATTTAGATATATCGGATTATGTTACGAGTTTGTAAAACGTCTATGTTACAATAGTATTTGCCGTATTATTTTTTTATATATCAGATAAGCAAAACATGTGTATATGAGCAAAACTTGTGTATACGATAAACAATACCATAACAATTATTATGTAAACAAGATAATAAACAATACGATAACAATTATTAAACAAACAAGATAAAATGTAAACATAAGATTAATATTTCCAATGTTTTACATCTAAAACAACAAAAGATAAATATTTACAGTGTTTCAAATGTAAAACAACAAAAACAAAATAAAATAAGCAGCTACGGTGGCGGTGGTGCAGCGCCAGCTCGTGGAGGTAGAGGCGCGCTAGAATGCATAGAAATAATCGTCTCCACCACCCACTACATGTCGACCCGTAGAGCAGCTACATCTGACTCGACCCGAGCCAGTCTCTCCTCCACCCCTTTTGGAATAGTCACACGCGGTCTCATGCTCTATCGCTCGTACTGGCGATCACCCCGTGCATCCTGCACATCCTGTTGCGATTTGTTGATCGCAGCATCAACTCCATCACCTCCCCCTCCCTCTCCCCCGTGACCCTCACCTCCCTCGCCCTAGTGGCCCACCGCCACCAACTCCACCGGCAGTGGCTGGCCCTCATACCACTCGGTACGACCGTTGTCAAGCAACCAAAAAATGTGGCCCCTAGCCTTGTGGGCAATCCCCATCGAGCATGCTGTGTCCCTGCTCACCGGATCAACCTGACGTGTGATGGTCATATCCCGAGCCACCTTCGGGGAAAAGAGGCGACCATAGTGCTTCACCAGATGGGTGACGAAGCCGCCATAACTGATGTGACTCGACGTACGCTTATAAGCGTACTCGGCGAAGTATGTGGCCAACCTGTATGCCAAGTTGGCCCCCCGCCGGTAAGTAGGTCGTGCACGAAGAACAGGTCATTTTGGGTGACCCACTCCCTGCTATCGTGATGAACCGCAATCGTCACCTCGATACACCGATGTAGGTATCGGTGCAACGGGTCATAAAGGTGCGACACCCGCGCCTTCGGGGATCGCGAACGCGGTGTCGCGAAGTTCACGGCACCAATAGTGCTCCACCAAGGCCACAACACGTTAACGGACGTGGTGGTCGGCGCATCCAAAATTGCCTGGGATACTGACTCATCATATGAGTACAGTCCCATGGCAACAACAAACTGTGGGAGCGTCATCGAGCGACGGATGACCCTCTGGATACAGAAAGGGTTTGTGGTTATGCTGAGCATGTCTAACCCTTAGATCCCAATACCGTGACCTCTTTCTGTATGTTCCGATCAGATGGAACTTGCAATCGGTTTTCCTGCTCCCGGTCTGTCCCACCGTGGCTGTTGGCTTGTTGTGGCCGGCACAATCGCACGTTAGCCAAATTTTTAACGGTTGCACACTTGGGGGTTTGGCATAGATCTTGCGTTTGGTGACTATGGATGGCGGCGTACCCATTTTGCCGTCCGACTTCTCTACACCACTCCACCAATACATACATGCTATCGAATTTCTAACGAAACAATTATATGTGAGATTTTATTCATGTATACGACCCGTATACAACGGTTATTATTTTATTATTCGCTCGTATAGTCAATATACGAGCACTGTTTATTGCTTGTATACGGGCCGTATAATGGTATACGGCCCGTATACAAGTAACACACACACACATATATATATTATTCGTATATGTGAAAGTGAAGGAATCGTAATCGGTATGTGTTCGGAGATTAAGTTTACTTTGCTTTGCTTTGCTTTTGCTTCGTGTTTATTTACTGGTCGTTTATTTGACTTCAAACATATAAACAGTAATATCAAACGTACAACAAATAAACGTATAAATAAATGTTATACCTGATCGGTTGTAAACTCACTAGGTTCCTAGTCAACGTTTGGACCCTCAGGCGGTCCACCACTATCGGGAGGAGATTCAAAACTACCGAGAGGAGGTTGAAAACTACCGGGCAGCGGTCCACCAGTAGCAGGAGGGGGTTGAAAACCAACGGGCGGCGGTGGATAATAACCAGCATAATTAGGTTGAAAGGCATCCAAACCCCAAGGATCCTGACTTGCATCAGACGCAAGGTTGAGATCGAACGGAACATTTAGATCAAACACCCCGGATTGTTATTCTGATTTTTTTGATCACTCTCATGATTCGACTTGTTAGCCGTGTCACTACCGAAAATGTTCCACCACGACATTGATAACGTAATATAATTTGAATACAGAGAAATATAGAAGAAACGAATAGAATTTGAATGAAAATGAATAAGATTAGTATTGTTTATATAGACGTTTCTACGGAATATTACATCGTATCAAATGATTAACACGCAAATCGAAGAATCTAACATCGAATCAAATAACTCGCACCAATATCGAGAAATCTAACGTTTAATTCGAATGAAATTGGAAATATACGAGTCGTATAACGTTATACGACCCATATAAAGCGTCGTATACATTATATACGACCAGACAAAAATCTTATTCTCACATGGTATATACGGGCCGTATAACTTTATACGGTCCGTATACAACATGTGAGAATAAAATATTATCATGTGGGATTATTAACTCCCTCCATATTTCAATTAAACAGTAATAAATATAAGAGTAGTTGAGAACTCGTAAAGGAATGAAGAATAATCATCATTGTGTAAACATTGTAGAAGATAAAAGTCAAGCCTACAAAAAAGACAATCGAGACTTATAGAAAAGTCTAGCATTTTAGGTATTATTCTATGGAATTTTTTTATTTATTTTCCATATGTTTAATTTATATGATTATAAATCTATTTTATTATAACATTCTCCCGTGTTATGGTGTCGGTTTTTTTAACGTGATTTGAGCATACTGATTTTTTTGTAATTGCTTATCGATCAAACGTATACCAATTGAAAACACCCGTAAAAATAAGCACAAAACATATTATATTTGACATGATCCGTTTTCAAAATAAATTACGTCAAAACATAAACCAACTTGAATTTATATCGAAATGTAAATAAAAACACATAGAACTCTAGGGGGTTAAAATGTCATTACGTCAAAACATAAACAACTTGAATTTATACCGAGACGTACATAAACGCTAAAACGTAGACCAACTGAAAACGTAAATAAAAATAAGCACTAAAACGTATCATATTTGACATGACTCATGAAGCGTAAAACAACCCGAATTTATATTGTTCAATGAAAAACGTATTATATTTGACATGACTCATTTAAAAAAAAATAACGTCGAAACGTAAACCAACCTGAATTCATACTAACACGCAAATAAAAATAAGCATGCAAAACTCAAGGGGGGGGGGGGGGGATAAAAATAAAATTTTACAAAATTTTTAAAAGTTAAGAGGCATAACTATCAATGTTAAAAGTTGAGAGGGTGAGGTTAAAAACAAATACAAAACGAAAAATAATTAAGAATAATAAAAAATTAAAGGGACAATTACATATATCCCCCTATAAACTTTATAAATTACATATTTACCCAATCCAAAAATTAAATTACATATTTCCCCTGTTTAAAAAAAATGAAAATTTCAAATATACCTATTTTATCAAAAATAAATTAGAAATGACTGTTTTATCCATTCTTTTGCTAAACCATAAAAATCTCTTTCATCCATGAGATCCAAAAATGCACAAATTAAAATCATAATTCCAATCAAAAGCCTCTAAACATAATAAATAACAAATAAATTAGTTAACAGTTTGTCTTCGAAATTAACCATTCATAACACTTGTCTTCCAGAATCACTGCAAGGGTTCTACATAAACTTGTAAAAGCTTGTGCTTTATTATTAAATTCAAGCAATTTTATCATTATTCTCATAAAAAAACAATGGAATTAGCAGGTCAAGTTCTTTAGAGACTTCATCAGTGTAGATCTAGCCCAAAAATTTAGTGGTATCCCAATTTTTTTTTTATCAGGGGTACCTTTTGGTTAAAACCGAAAAAAAGAATAAAAATTTTATACTACGTAGACGGAGTTGAATGATATATATTTACACTACGAATACGGGGTTGAGCCATAGCCCATGCTACCCCTACTATAACATTACCTCCGCCACCGGTCTTCATCATCCTCGTCATTTATCTCCGCGAATTTTCCATCCCAAATGGTTGAGATGCAATTTATCATACGAATCAAACACAAATAAAAACACGATGGTTTGGGCCCTGCTTGTCCTCGGTTTCGGTAGGGGTTCCAAACAAGACGATGCGTCACTGGTTCTCGTTGTCGGGCCTCTTCTCGTCGCCGATTCTTTTCGCCGGTTAGGGTTGGTGGTTCGCTAGTGGAGTATGTTGAGGGGTTGTGGAATCGTCGGACCTCTTCTTGTCTTTGGTACTCTTCTCGTCCCGGTTATCTTCTTCGGTTTGCCGGTGGAGTGTAAGTTGAGGAGTCGTGGAATTGTTAATAGAAAGGCTGTAGGATTTTATTTTTATTTTAGGGGCTGTTTGTTTACCTCTTAATGATACTCTTAATGGTTCAGACCTCTTACTGATTCAACACTTAATGGTTCAGACTGTTTGTTTCGTGAGCAGATGTCTGAATGATTCAGACATTTATCTCTGAATGGTTAAGCATTATACTGAGTCTGAATGGTTAAGATCTCTAATTTGAATTGGTTAGACATTTGTCTCTGGACGGTTAAGCATTGTATTGGCTCTTAATGATTCAGATCTCTTACTGGTTCAACACTTAATGGTTCAGATCTCTTATTGGTTAGGTACTTAATCATTTAGAAGTTGTCAAACAACCCCTTAGTGTTTGAAAGGGTATTGTTGTCATTTTGTTACAAGAAAGGGAAATAACAACAACAACAACAACCATACCCAGTGAATCCCACAAATAACAAAGCTACTCATAGGGTCTGGGGAGGGTGGGATGTAGACAGACCTTGCCTCTATCCCTAGGGATAGAGAGGCTACTTTCAGAAGAGACCCTCGGCTCCAAAACGAACAGCAAACCAACACATCAAGTCCAAGAATATAGAAAAATAGAAAAATAGACTAGAGAAAAAATAAGTCACCTATACGAAGCAAGTGATCAGAGTGGCACAGTATAATGTAAATCATGTATAATAGCATACAACATCATTTGGGCATATACACAAGAAGTCAATCGTCGGTAAAGTCACTTAGAAGAATAAGAAAACCTACTTCCCTAAAATACACCTAAGACCTTACTGCAGTATCCTCTAGAAGTCATTAACCCTAATCCTACGCCTCCACGAAGTCCTATCTTGGACCATGTCCTCAGAAAGATGCAACTCTAGTAAATCATGCCTAATCTGCTCTTCCCATGTCAGTTTGTGTCTGTCTCTTCCTCTCTTCCCCTCCACAGTAAGAGTTTCCACTACTCTAACTGGTGCTGTCGTTTGTCTCCGCTTCACATGCCCAAACCATCTCAATCTCCCTTCCTTAATCTTATCCGATATACTAGCCACTCCTAATCTCTCCCTAAAAACCTCATTTCTTATCCGATCCAACCTCGTGTGTCCACACATCCACCTCAGCATCCTCATCTCTGCTACCTCCATCTTGCGCGCTTGTGTCTTCTTGATAGCCCAACAGTCTGTTCCATACAGCATAGCTGGTCTAACTGCAACCCTGTAAAATTTTCCCTTTAGTTTAGTAGGGAACCTCCTATCGCACAATACTCCACTGGCTGCCTTCCATCTACACCAGCCAGCCTGTATGCGATGGGTTACATCACTATCTATGTCACCATCCCTTTGTACAAACGACCCCAAATATTTAAATTTAGTAACCTGCGGGACCAATTGATCCTCAATGGTGATTTGGGTGTCATCGTCATCGGCTACACCACTGAAATCACAGTGTAGATACTCAGTCTTAGAACGACTAATCCTTAGGCCCTTGCCCTCTAGAGCTAATCGCCACTCCTCTACCCTCGCGTTCAGGCACTGTTTAGTTTCTGCAATCAACACAATATCGTCTGCAAAAAGCATGCACCACGGAACTGTCTCCTGGATCAACTTGGACAACTCATCCAAGACCACCGCAAAAAGGAAAGGGCTCAACGCAGACCCTTGGTGGAGTCTTACCTCCACAGGAAAGAAGTCTGTATCCCCTACGGGTGCGCGGACACTAGTTTCCGTTCTATCGTATGTATCCTTAATTATGTCTATATACTTCCCAGGTAGCCCTCGACCCTCCAAACTATCCCAAATCAGTTGTCGTGGAACACTGTCATATGCCTTTTCAAGGTCGATGAACACCATATGTAAATCTTGTTTATTCGCTCTATATTTTTCCATCAGTCTCCTTAGAATATGTATCGCTTCTGTAGTTGACCTCCCTTTCATGAATCCAAATTGGTTTACTGAAACTTGCGTTTCTCTTCTAATTCTAGTTTCAATTACCCTCTCCCAGAGCTTCATAGTGTGGCTTAGCAGTTTGATTCCTCTGTAGTTCCCACAACATTGAGCGTATCCTTTATTCTTGTATAAAGGCACCACGACACTTCTCCTCCACTGATCTGGCATTGTTACAAGAAAGGGAAATATGTAATTGAAATGTTGAGTTGGGTAAATATGTAACTAGGATTCTAAATAGGAGGATATATGTAATAATCACAAAATAAAAGGAAAGACTATCTCAAGAGAAATGAAAGCCTTTCACCACTTGATCTAACGATCAAATCAAGTGTGGCACTGGTGGACACTGGCAGGAGACCTAGGGAAACTTGGGTTGGATCCTTGAGCCAAACGGGTTTTTACCCGTAATTTCACCGCCGTGCCTACGGACGGGTGGGTTACCGGGTTTTCCCTGGAACTAGGGTTGAGCAATTTACGGTTCTGAACCGCCAGAACCGGGGAACCGAACCGGAACCGCCAGATCTGAACCGTATTGTTGGATTTCGGGTCCGGTTCCGGTTCTTAAGTTTGGGAGAAAACGGTTCCCGGTTCGGTTCCAGTTATAACTGACGGCTCCGTTTAAAGAACCGCTAGAAGCAGTTTGGTTTTAAACTTTAAATAATATATTTAAAAACCCTATTAATTCGTTTAAACTTTAAATATTTTATTTAAAAAATGTATCTAGTATTAAAGAATTTAAAAATAGTTTTGATACAATGTTTGAATGAAGTTTTTGTGATGGTTAACTAAAAGTTTTTTAGTTAACTTTTGTTTTTTACATTGTATACTTTCGGTTTAAAACATTTTATTGTTGCTACTTTTATTCTGATCGGTTTGACTTTTGGATGTTGCAACTCTTAGTTATATGTTATAAACGGTTTATTGTTTTAATTTTTTAATTTTGTTGTTATTTTTAGGATTTAATTGACAACCGGTTCCGGCAAGAACCGTTTAACCTGGTTCCGAACCGAACCGGAACTGCTAGAATATGGTTCGGTTCCGGTTCTTATATTTAGAATTAAACGATTCCGGTTTGGTTTGGTTCGATCCGGTTTGGTTTGGTTCGGTCTGGTTCTGAACAGTTGCACAGCCCTACCTGGAACTGATAGTCAACTCGAGTTACTCTTGAAGTACTTACTCTATTTGATCCATTGAATGTATGAAAATACTCTGAATTAATTTTGTTGTGCGTTAAAAAAAAAATTGTTGCCGCCGAACTCCAGGAATTTCGGATATGCTATTATTGTTCCTCGGAATCTCGGCTGACTAGGTAGGTACTATTGACATATTGTTACACAAACCACACTTACTTTTCTCCAATTACATAACTAACTACTAATTCTAAAAACTTACAAGAACGATCCAAAACTTTATATATAATATTCGATAATATTTTCTTTTATTTCCTTTTGGCATTCTTTCTACGTTAATGTATAGCATGTTTAGTATGTCCGGAATAATATTAGGATCTTTAATGGCTGATTGATTAAAGTCAAATATGTTATCGTAGAATTTGATTATTAATGTTAACTATAATATAGATAGGTGTTAATATTTTCATAAATTTATTGAGTATTCAAATGAAGAACTATTTATTAAGCACTAGAACACGAATTAGATTTTTATTACTAGGATTTTTAATAGACTTTAGTCATTTACATTTTAAAACATGTTTAGATGTGAAGGCAAATCGTGATCATTCCTTTGTAACTTTTAGTGCTTGATTATTTCCACTAAGACTTATTTAAAATGAAAATCTATCCCTACATCATTGAATATCATATGAGTTTAGTGTATACAGTTGGGTGGGCATTGGTTCGTCTTGTAAACGAAACTTAGCCGGCTCATTTAGATTAACAGGAACATGCGTCCTAAATTTTTTCTTTATAGTGGGTGTTTTTTTTACTTGAGCCTTCCATAGAGTATTGTGTGTATTTTGATGAAATAACGTGTATAAAATAGGGTAATTGTCGAGGTATATATAGGGTACATATCGTTTTTCTTAGAAAAAGCATGCACCCAACGGTAATAATGCCGTTCAATGACTACATTTCCACACCCCAATTGTCTATCACGCACACAATAGTATCGCTTGTTTCCTCTCCATCACTCACGATAGCTTGCTCGTGGCGGTGTGCTATCTATCACTCACCACCGATCACGGGGCGACCACGACCACCCTAACAAAAGTATTTCTTTCCAACCTATCACATTGTTAGTCCAAAACATCTATTATATACCAAAAATTACATTTACACCGTAGAAGATTATACAAATCAAACCTACGTGATGCTTACGTCTCTAATAATTAGTAACAATGTCATCTTCAAACTCACTAAAAAAAATATCCTTATTTGGAAAAATATAAGACCTACCATAATTTATGTAATCCTATGTAAAACATTTTTTTTACGTTATTCTTTCACATTTTCTATGCAAAAAGTAGGATGTTTGGCCTTTCAAAAACGATATCATGTTTTTTTTAACGGATCAATTTGATAGGTCAAAATTGTTACAATAAATAACTACCATCAAATGGACACCAACTCATTTAATGTTAAACCATCTCACCAACTTATTTATTATCATTCTCTAACGTCTTTGAGATATCTAAACGAATAATAAAAATTAACGTGATTCTTTGCTTTGACCACCTTTGAGTATTCAAATGAAGAACTATTCATTAAGCAATTGAACGCGGACCAGATTCTGGGGTTTCTAATAGACTTTAGTCATTTACATTTTAAAACACGTTTAAATGTGAAGGCAAATCTTGATCATTCCTTTGTAACTTTTAGTGCTTGATTATTTCCACTATGACTTATTAAAATGAAAATATATCCCTACATTACTCAATATCATACAAATTTAGCAGTTTTAACAAAAATATTTCTTTTCAACTTTTTCACATTGTTAGTCCAAAACATCTATTTTATACTATAAGTTACATTTACATCGGAGAATATTATACACAGATAACCTACTTGATTCTTACGTCTCTAATAAATAGTAAAAGTATCATCTTCAAACTCACTAGAATAATATCCTTATTTGTTAAAATACAAGACCTACCATAATTTATGTAATCCTAATTTATAATACAAATTTTACGTTATTCTTTCACATTTTATACGCAAACAAGTAGCATGTTTGGCATTTAAAGAACAATATCATGGTTTTTAACGGATCAATTTTAATAAGGTCAAAGTTGTTACAATAAATAACTTTACCATCAAACGTACTACATAACGAACACCAACTCATTTAATGTTAAACCATGTGACCTACTTATTTATTATCGTTCTCTAACGTCTTTGAGATGTCTAAACGAATAATAAAAATTAAAATTCTCTTTTGAGTCCTAGATAGAGTTTAGTATTTAAAATTCTCTTTTGAGTCCTAGATAGAGTTTAGTATTTACACCTTTAGGTAGTGTTTAATCATGTTAAAATTTATACCTAACTATATCTTATGTATGTTTTATATAAAACTATCTTTTTAGTTCGAGAAGAGACATATAGTTTAAGGGTAGTGTTTAGTCGTATTAAAAATCATACATATTTAATACAAAAATACAAAACTTAAAATACAAATCTAAGTTTTGTTTTATTTTTAAGATATATTCACACAAAATCTATACTATCTATAAAAGGAGCTTAAAGGCTGGCCTCACTTTGCTTACTTGTCAGCCTCTCAGCTATGCCACATAGGATGCCACATAAGCTCCGCTGATGTCATTCCGCTTATGTCATTAATCCGATTTTCTTTTAATCATTTTAATCTCAATGTATATTACTATCAAGTATTTTAATTTAAAAAATTACAAAAATCAAGTTTGTTTTAGGAGGTAAATTTGAAAATGCATGGGGAGTTGAATCCCCATTTAATGCACATCATATCACCGTCTCTTTTTTCTCAAATATATACTAATACCTTCTCTTTCTTCTCAAAGCTTTCTTCATTCAAATTCTACATTTCTCTGTTTCTTCATTTCAGGCGATTTCTCAAGAAAATCCAGGGTTTCAAAATACAAAGCATTCTCAGCAAAATGTCATCGGAGAATAAATCCGTCGGTGAATCAAAGTGTTTGTCAATCAGTTTCATAGACGATTTGAATCCATCCAAAGATATGTGGACTATCAAGTGTCGAATCATCCGCAAATGGATTCAGCCCTTTCGGATGGATCTCGTGTTGATCGATGAGAAGGTATTAGTATTTGTGTATTGATGATTCTCTTATTTTACTGTTTTAGTGTTTATACAGAGATGATTCGACAAATCCCCATGATTTTGGGTTTGTTTTTTATTTCTAATCTTCTTGGTTTTGTAATAGATGTTTGTGTTTGTGTTCTTTGGACAGTTTAGGTTTGTGTTTTTTCTGATACTCTTACATGTTTTAGGGTTAGATATAAAGGACTGAAGATGAATATTGTTTAGTTGGTTATTGATCATCGATAGATGTTTGTTCTGTGAAGCATAAAGTATGTTTGTTTTAGTGTTAGATGAGTTTAGGGTGAGTTATAAAGAATCACAGACTGAAGATGAATATTCTTTAGTTGGTTATTGATCATCGATAGATGTTTGTTCTGTGAAGCATAAAGTATGTTTGTTTTAGTGTTAGATGAGTTTTGTGTTATTTGGGCTTATCTATGTTTTCTAAAAAGTATGTTTTATATTTTTTTTGAGGTATCGTTTGGTTGTTTATTTCTAAACTGAGTGAAAAGTATGTTTAGGCTGAGTTATAAAGAAAGAAAGATGCATACTTTGGTGAAGTTTTAATGTTGGTGACATGAAATGAAATGGAAGTTTTAGTGTTGAAAGTTATTTTGTGATTTCTGTAATTTACTTTTGTACACAAAGTATGTTTGTTTTAGTGTTGAAAGTTATTTTGTGATTTCTGTAATTTACTTTTGTGTATATTTTCTCATGTCATGAAACTGAGTTGAATATTATTTGGTCTTTCTTTGTTTTAGTCTTCTTAAATTTGATGCTATGGTATCTTACTAATTGTTGCTTTGTTTTGTGTTATTTGGGCTTGTCTATATTTTCTGAAAAGTATGTTTTATATTTTTTTTTGAGGTATCGTTTGGTTGTGTATTTCTAAACTTCTGAAAAGTATGTTTGTTTTAGTGTTATATGAGTTTAGGCTGAGTTATAAAGAAAGAAAGATGCATACTTTGGTGAAGTTTTAATGTTGGTGACATGAAATGAAATGGAAGGTTTTTTTCAAAAGTTATTTTGTGATTTGTATAATTTACTTTTGTACACAAAGTCTAACTAAGTATGTTTGTTTTAGTGTTGAAAGTTAATTTGTGATTTCTGTAATTTACTTTTGTACACAAAGTATGTTTGTTTTAGTGTTGAAAGTTATTTTGTGATTTCTGTAATTTACTTTTGTGTCTATTTTCTCATGTCATGAAACTTAGTTGAATATTATTTGGTCTTTCTTTGTTTTAGTCTTATTAAATTTGATGCTATGGTATCTTACTAATTGTTGCTTTGTTTTGTGTTATTTGGGCTTGTCTATATTTTCTGAAAAGTATGTTTTATATTTTTTTGAGGTATCGTTTGGTTGTGTATTTCTAAACTTCTGAAAAGTATGTTTGTTTTAGTGTTAGATGAGTTTAGGCTGAGTTATAAAGAAAGAAATATGCATACTTTGGTGAAGTTTTAATGTTGGTGACATGAAATGAAATGGAAGGTTTTTTTCAAAAGTTATTTTGTGATTTGTATAATTTACTTTTGTACACAAAGTCTAACTAAGTATGTTTGTTTTAGTGTTGAAAGTTAATTTGTGATTTCTGTAATTTATTTTTGTACACAAAGTATGTTTGTTTTAGTGTTGAAAGTTATTTTGTGATTTCTGTAATTTACTTTTGTGTATATTTTCTCATGTCATGAAACTTAGTTGAATATTATTTGGTCTTTCTTTGTTTTAGTCTTATTAAATTTGATGCTATGGTATCTTACTAATTGTTGCTTTGTTTTGTGTTATTTGGGCTTGTCTATATTTTCTGAAAAGTATGTTTTATATTTTTTTTGAGGTATCGTTTGGTTGTGTATTTCTAAACTTCTGAAAAGTATGTTTGTTTTAGTGTTAGATGAGTTTAGGCTGAGTTATAAAGAAAGAAAGATGCATACTTTGGTGAAGTTTTAATGTTGGTGACATGAAATGAAATGGAAGGTTTTTTTCAAAAGTTATTTTGTGATTTGTGTAATTTACTTTTGTGTATATTTTCTCTTTGTATATTTTGTGTTTTGTTTTAGTGTTTCATTTCATCAAACTGAGTTCAATCTTTTGTGTATATTTTGTGTTTTGTTTTAGTGTTTCATGTCATGAAACTGAGTTGAATATTATTTGGTCTTTCTTTGTTTTAGTCTTATTAAATTTGATACTATGGTATCTTACTAATTGTTTCAGAAGTTTAGAAATAATGAGGTATCGTTTGGTTGATTATTTCTAAACTATGGTAATTTCATTACAATGGTCAGGGTCGTAAAATTCAAGCAGGTATTAAGGCTCCATTGATACCTGTGTTTATCTCTCAACTCCATGAGGATGAGGTTGTTATTCTATCCAGATTTGGTGTTGGAGAAAACACTGATACCTACAAAGTTGTTAATCATTGTTACAAGATTAACTTTTACCGTTGTACGGTTGTTACACGTGCCAGTGGTTGGGAAGGGGTTGATTATGGATTTAACTTCATGGCACATTCAGAAATTCTTAAAGGAGAGGGAAAGAATCTGCTCACTGTTGGTAGGACTGTTTCTCATAGTCTGATATATATTTTGCTTACATTTTTGAATCTGATGACTGTTGCTATGTTTGCCATTTTAGATGTTGCTGGAATTGTTGTGTCGTGTGGAGATATGGAAGTCTTTTCGAATGAAAGAAAAAAAGATGAACTTTGATCTTCAAGATGTGCAGTAAATTTTTCTATCCCACTTAAATAAATTTGTTTGTGTGTTATTATTGTATTTAATTAATGTATTGAGGATTCATTAAATGATTTTTCTTATTCATGTTTTTTTATATCTGTTTATGGTTCTTTAATGATTATGTTATTATTAGCACATTCATTGGAAATAATGTAAAGCCAGATTGTTGTTTTATTATTGTCTTTAATTAATGTGGGAGTTGGACATTCATTGCATTTAATACAAATTTTAATACAAAGACAGATTAAATCATTGGCATTATTTATTGTGACTGATTATTGTTCTTTTAATAGATAGTATAAATTTTAGTTGAACTTTTAATGCTGTTTTTTTTATCTATTTGTTGTAGGGGAGAAGTAGTTCGTTGTACTTTGTGGAATGGATATGCACAACAATTTAATGATTTCTTGACGCAAAACAATCCGATTGAGAATGTCATGGCTGTCATTCAGCATGCGAAGAGTAAGCTGTGGCAGGGTAATTTACATTTGACTGATTCATTTACTTTAGTGTTTCCAATGTGTTTTTTTCATTTGTAATGAATTTGTTGTATATGTATATTGTTACATGCAGGACAATATACCGTTCAGAATGATAAGTTTGGAACTCGACTGTTTCTCAACGAAGAAATTCATGAGGTGGATGAACTTCGTAGGAGGTACTATTACTGAATTATATTTCTTATTTACAAATTTTTTTTTCTTAATACGAGTTTCAGTATTAACACGAATGTTGTTTTCATAGGCTTTTAGTGAAACACTTTCAAGCTGGTGCTTCTTCTTCTCAAACCGTTCTTTCATCTCAGAGTGTATTTCCAGTCCGTCAAGAATTTCTAATTGATACTCCTAAGAAACATGTTGATGAAATAATTGAGATTGAAAGCGTATGAATATTTCTATATCCATTCAAAGTCATTTAATTTCCTTTAGTGTTTTCTATGTTTTATAATATTAGTATGTTAATAAAGTTTTGTCTTTCATTTTATAGGTAATGTCATGTGTGGTAGTTGCAACAATCAAAATTGTTCAAGAAAACTATGGGTGGTTTTATCCGGCATGTCGAAACTGTAACAAGAAGGTGTTGACTAAAACTGAATACTTACAATATGCTAAAATCATTTCTGATGAGGTCATGAATCTGTCTCCTGCTTCATTGGTTTGTCCGAAATGCGATAAAGAATGTACATCGATAACCATTAAGTAAGTTAATGTTGCTTTATAGGTTTATTGCTTCCTATAATATGAATGTAATTTAACTACTATTTATTTCAGGTTCAAGGTACATTTGAGAGTCCAAGATGAAACCGGTAGTATCTCTTTCGTGATGTTTGATAAAGATGTAATGAAGCTCATTGGTTCAACTGCGAGTGATATAAGGGAACGCCAAGTGAAGGCCAATGATACTGAGAGTTTTCCACATGAAATATCTCGGTTGGTTGAAAAAAATTGGCTTTTAAAATTGAAGTTTCTGATTACAACCTTAACCATGACTATCATGTTTACACTATCCAAAAATTATGTGATGATCCGGAAATACTTGCTGAGTTGGTTGCTGGTAATCGTAATGGTCTTGAGGTTGTTGATGAGGTAATAGTTTTTGGATATCTTTCTTTGATGTGTTTTTGGTTTTCAGTTTTTGTAGTTTAAATAACTTACTTGATTTTTTTTGGTAATATTTTGATAATAGGTGTTTAGTCAAGAAGGTTCAGAAATCAAAGTTGAGAGATTATCTGAGTCCTCACAGATACCTGGTGCTGCTATTTCAAAGGTGAATATGGATTCTATGATTTTGTTTTTTCAGCCCATAGATTATATTACCTTATTTGATACTTTAGTAGTTGTTTTGTGATTTAATTCAAGGATGTTGTATCTGTTACCGCCGACTCTTCTGTTGTCGAAGCCGAGAAGGATTCGGGCACCAGTCCGAATGGTAAACGTTCGTTGCAGGATGTGGAAGGTCAAAATATCGGGGAACTGTCTTCTACCAGCAAAAATAACCGGAAGAGGTCATCTAGGGTTAAAACCTAGCTCCTTTCATGTCTTTATCTTTTGATGTTTAAGCGACTCTAACTTTTGGTCTGTACTTAAGTATGTGTTTTTGGAAGTTGGGTTGTTGTTGGTAAGTGTTAACTACTGAAAAAGTTTGTATGTATGTGTTAGATGTTGGTAAGCCTATGAACTTGGATTGTGTGGTAAACCATGATGTGGTTTAATTTTTGGTATTATAAACTATGTTTTTATACTGCTAACTATAATCTTTGCTTATAATCTGTGTTTTGATTTTTGCAATATAGTTTATGCGATGCTTAGTATGCTTTGTCGTAGTATAAATTCTAACTCACCAATGGTACGTTTCAATGTATGTTTAGTTTATAACCACATTATAAACAAATTCTTAATATCCACTAATTATGTCAAACAAGTTATTAAATTAAAGTTCCAGAAGTAAGTTTTCTTTATGTCAAATTGATAATTTAATATAGATAACTCATAAATATGTAGGAACCAATAGATTGATAAGACGAATACAAAGGATGTTTGGAAAATATGTAGCATTTAAATCCATAGAAGTTTCTCCATGCACATAAATTAAGGATCACATAAATTAGTAAGAAGGTGTGACTCCGTTAAAATGAATCATCAAACTTCAAATCCAAATATAAATCGGGTATATCTCAGGTATGGTAACTTCATTGTAAGAATGTATAGATTCATAAAACCAAGACAAGCATGATTAACAAAATATGTATTAATTAAATCCATATAAATTATGTTAAGTATCAATGTAAATTACTTAGATATGGAGCATCCAAAAAACAGTTTGTAAAGAAACAAAGTAATAAAATCAGTACAAAATGGTATAAGCCTTTCAATAATTTATGGTCCATAAGTTGTGAACTATAAAACCAACCCATAAGGCCCAAAACTTTAATCAGTTTTCTTAAATCCTAATCTCATTACCTCCGCTAAACATACCCTCTTATTAACTCGCTCTGTATCAAACTGAAGACCAAAAATTAGCGCCAAATCTCAATCCATATTTGAGAACCCTCACACTTTAGAAGCACTCGATCAACATTTAATTGTAGGTTTTTCTATTCCAGAAGTTGGAAATCTTCTCTGCAGGTTTGTCTTCTTTGATTGTTTTTTTAGTTAGGTTTTTAATGTGGATGTTCAATCATCACTATCTGTTTAAAAAATTGATTTTTTGGACAGTGGTTACAATAATTACTTTTAACTAGCCCTAAATCAAGTATATTTCCCCAATTCTTATGTATAGTTATGGAAAATAATAAGAATTTTATAGCAAGAGATAGAAAGTGTTTTCCACAATGCAGTACCCAAATGTCCAAAGAGACAAGGAGGATAAGAAAGTCTATTCTGAATAAGCGTAGAAACAGTGGTGTGTCTCACTCTCTACAGACATCTCCTATTATTCATACACTTCCGGCCAATGTTCTTATTACTACAAACGATAATGGAGGTCTGTTTTTTATGATTGTTTTTCATAATACGTATATAATTTTAATATTATATTAACTGAAATCTATTTGCGTATCTATAACAACCAGTATCATCAAAAGGTCTGTATGAACCCTCAAGTCTATATTACAAGCCAAGGAACTTAAATCACAGTCAAACTGTAATGTCGTCCGAATCCTCTTCTACAAATATGGGTAAACAACTCTATTGGTACTTTTCAAATTGTTTCACATACTAATTGTAAAAAATGTGAAAATTGTAACTATTTATTTCTGGAATTAACCAAATCTCATCATGTACAGCATGTCACACGCCTGCCAAGTTAGATCCATCATGTGTTAGTAGGATCCATTTGACTTCATCCAGTTTTGGTAAGTTTATAAATCATATTTTTTTAAGGTATGATATCATATTTGACCTTGTCACTTTGTTTCAATTTTTAGGACAATTGGAAAATGCTAATTATGGTGTGCATGAGTCTAGAAAGAGGAAACAAAGATTGAAAATTATTGAAGGTGATGAAAGGAGGACAACTTCAATGGTTACACCACCTGCATCATCCAATCATTATATTCAGAGCAGTCCTTTAATGAATATTACAAACTGTAAGTTCTTTATAGTTTTCTTATTACTGTTAATCATTCATTGAATGTTGCTCGAAGTTGTATAACATTTGTATATTTTTTTCTTGCAAGTGGATCGTGTTACAGTAAGTTCCCATGGAAGTCATATTCCAACTCCTCCGAATATTGATATTAGAACTTCTCGACGTTTGCCAAAGTGTTCGGTAGTAGGTACTAATGGTATGTGGTTTATTTTTAGCAATCTGACTAAATATACGTTTCCGATTCATTGTATTTTGAAAAAATGTATTCCATATGCTCCTGCCTGTTGAAACTGAGTTTAATGGTCATTTCTAAAATGAAACGGCAGGAAAAGAAAACTCTAACTGTGATGATTCCAATTCTTCTGATCGTTTACCATCTTCTGTCGTAAAAAACATTTCCGGAATTGCAAGAGGTACATACCCTCTTTTAACCTATCAAAGTATTTTGATCTTCAGATAACACTGACATCTCCTAATATTTCTCTTATATAATCATCTTTCTTATGTATCTATATAATTTTGTAGAGTACGTTGATCATGGAGATGCTATTTTTACATGTTCTTACTGTCATGCAATGCTTTGGAAAGATGAAATGCTTAGGGGGAATTTGGATTCTAAGAAATCGGCTTTTTCTCTTTGTTGTTCGAACGGAGATGTTGAATTACCACCCTCACCTGATCCTCCTCCATTTTTTGAAAAACTTTACAGAAGAAGTTCGCCTGAAAGCCGCAATTTCATGAATAATATTCGAGCATACAACATGATGTTTTCCTTCACATCTCTTGGTGGCAAGGTTTCTAAAAGTTTTCAAAAAAGCAGAGGTCCTTATGTTTTTGGATTACAAGGACAAAATTACCATCGCATTGGTACTCTGCTACCAAATGAGGGTGAAGAGCCCAAATTTTCACAGCTTTATATTTATGATTCCCAAAACGAGGATTTTAATCGTCAAAAGGCTGTAAGGTAAATTAACAATTCACTAAATATTCGTTTGAATACCTCTTTTAGTTATATCTCCTATATGTACTAAAATTATTTTTTATATAGTGTCAAGGAAGGTTCCAAAACAACTACAAAACAACTCCTTGATCTTTCCATCATATCCAGTGTTAAAAAAATGTTGGATTCTTGTAATCCACTTGTGAAGTCATTTTGAATGGTACGAGATTGTTTTAAAGAAAATGAGTGGCAAGATGTAAGACTCAAGCTCATTGGAACAAGGGATAAGGATGGTAGAACTTTTAACTTGCCTACATCTGAAGAAATTGCTGCATTAATAATTGGTGATTTTGATGGAGCCTTTGATAAAAGAGATATCATAGTCCAAACAAGATCAGGCGGTCTTCAGAGAATTAGTGAGCTTCATCCCTCTTATCTTGCATTGCAATATCCACTTATTTTCCCATATGCAGAAGATGGATTTAGACTTGGTATTAAACATCGAGGTATTTCAGTTGATTCTGATATAGTTAGAACCAGCACGACAATGAGAGAATTTTTTAGTTACAGAATACAAGACAGACCCAACCACTTTTCATTGTTACTCAATGCTGAAAAGCTATTCCAACAGTTTGTGGTTGATGCTTATACAATGATAGAATCTGCACGGTTAGCTTACATAAAGACACAACAACCCAAACTTAGAAGTCAATCCTTTAAGAATTTAAATCAAAGTGTTCAAAGTGGAGAAAGCGATGCGTCAAACTGTGGAAAACGAATTTTGTTGCCTTCATCATTTACCGGCGGATCGAGATATATGATGCAAAAGTACCTAGATGCTATGGCAATCTGCAAAGCTGTAGGATATCCGGATCTCTTCATAACAATCACCTGTAATCCCAATTGGCCTGAGATTTATAGATGTTTAAAAGACAAACGACTGAATCCTCAAGACAGACCGGATATTATCTCACGTGTATTCAAAATTAAAATCAATGAGCTAATTCAAGATTTCAAGAAACATAAATTCTTTGGTGAGATACAAGCAAGTAAGTGATTGTAAAATGTTTTAATTAATTTGTCAACCATAAATTCTTTAATAACAGTTTTTTTCATGTAAAATTTCAGTTATTTATACAATCAAATTTCAGAAACGTGGCCTACCTCATGCTCATATATGTTTGTTTTTAAGTGCCAAGAACAAGTTTCCAACTGCTAAAGAAATTGATTTGGCTATTAGTGCTGAAATACCTGACAAAGAGACGGATTCTGAACTGTATGAACTTGTCAAACAGTTTATGATGCACGGTCCGTGTGGTACAGACAACCCTCATTGTCCATGCATGGTTAATTTAAAATGTTCAAAGAAGTTTCCAAAAAAGTATGTAGATGAGACTTGTGTTGATTCTGAAGGATATCCTATCTACCGTCGTCGTCAAACACGTAACACTGTAGAAAAAATGGCGTGTTGCTTGACAATAGGTTTGTAGTTCCCTACAATGCTATGTTACTCAAAAAGTATCAGTGTCACATAAATGTTGAGTGGTGTAACCAAACAGGATCCATCAAATATTTGTTCAAATACATTAACAAGGGTCCAGATAGAGTGACAGCTTCTGTTTACCAAAGTACAACAACTGCTGGCAAGAACAAGGAAAATGAGGAAATTACCAATAATCAAAATCCGTCAAACAAAACAAAAGTAGATGAAGTTAAAGCATATCTTGATTGTAGATATGTTTCAGCATGTGAAGCTGCTTGGAGAATCTTCAAATTTGACATACACTATCGACTTCCAGCTGTTGAAATATTGCCTTTTCATTGCGAAGATGGTCAGGCTATTGTTTATGACGATAATTCAAACTTGTGTGACGTGGTTAGTAACCCAACTGTGAAAATGTCTATGTTTACAGAATGGATGAAATGTAACCAAATGGATGCATTCGCTAGAACATTGAAGTATATAGAGTTTCCAAGACACTTTGTATGGATACGTAAAGAACGAAAGTGGATTCGTAGAAAAAGACCTTTTGGTGCCGTTGGTAGGATACATTATGTACCTCCATCACTTGGTGATTGTTATTTCTTGAGAATTTTATTGAATCACGTTATAGGACCAATGAGTTTCGATGATATAAAAACAGTTGATGGAAAAATTTATCCTACCTTTAAAGATGCGTGCCTCGCTCGCGGTCTGTTGGATGATGATAATGAGTATATAATTGCCATGGAGGAAGCAAGCACATGGTCCACTTCTGATTTCTTGCGTACATTTTTTGTAATGTTGTTGATGTCAAATTCCATTTCTAGGCCTGGTCATTTCTGGAGACAAACAAAATCTCTGTTGTGTGAAGATATATTATACCAGCAACGGAAGGTTACTGGTATTTCTGGTAATTTTAAAACTTTAAATAAAGCTCAAATATTCTATTCCGTTTGTAAATAAATATTTTTATATGCTAATTACCAAACATCTGTTTTATTTTTCAGATTTGGTTCTTCTAGAGGAAGAGATTGAAAACATTTGCCTATCACATATTGAAAAATTGTTACTTGCTTATGGAAGTACGTTAAGCTGCTTTTCAGACATGCCGAATGTTCCTGGAAACTACATTTCAGCATTGAACAATCAAATGATAATGAAAGAACTTTCCTATGATCGGAGTAGCTTAAAAAAGGAACTTGCATCTTTCTTAAAATCTTTAACTGATGAACAGCACAAAGTGTATCAAACTGTCATGAATGCAGTTGCTAAAGGAAATGGAGGTGTTTTTTTTCTATATGGTTACGGTGGAACTGGTAAAACATTTCTATGGAAAACATTTGCAGCGGCCTTACGCTCCAAGGGTGAAATTGTTTTGAATGTTGCATCCAGTGGTATTGCATCACTCCTGTTAGATGGCGGTAGAACAGCTCATTCCAGATTTGTTATTCCGATAAACATTAACGAGGATTCTATATGTTCTATAGAACCGAACAGTGAGCTAGGAGGCTTAATAAAAGAAACTAAGATGATAATTTGGGATGAAGCGCCAATGACACATAAGCATTGTTTTGAAGCTTTGGATAGAACAATGAGAGATATAGTTCGTTCCAATAATTCGTCCTTGCAGTCCAAGCCTTTTGGTGGAAAGATAGTCCTTTTTGGCGGTGATTTTAGACAAATCCTTCCGGTCATTCCAAAAGGTACTAGAAGCATGATTGTAAATTCTTCATTGAATTTTTCTTATATATGGCATGATTGTCAATTACTCAAACTAACTCAAAACATGAGGTTAAGAGTCGGTACAAAAGTAAGTAATCTTCAGGAGACCAAGGAATTTGCTGAATGGATTTTACGCCTTGGTGATGGTCTACTTGGTGATCCAAATGATGGAGAGGTGGAGATTGAAATTCCAGATGATCTACTTATATTAGATGAAGTCAATCCTATATCCTCATTGATATCATTCACATATCCGGATATGCAAAACTTTATGTGGGATTCAAATTACTTTCAACAAAGAGCCATTCTTGCTCCGACAAATGATGTTGTTGATTCAATAAACACAGAACTGTTAAATAGTATCGTTGGTCAAGAGAAGATATATCTAAGTTCGGATTCTTTATGTGATACTGAACAACATTCCGACCTTGACATGGCATTGTTTCCTCCGGATGTGCTAAACAAAATGCATTTGTCAGGATTACCTAACCATAAATTGGTTCTTAAGGTTGGAGCTCCGGTAATGTTACTTAGAAACATTGATCAAACAAATGGTTTGTGTAACGGTACACGGCTTCAAGTAACAAAACTTGGAAAACTTGTAATTGAAGCAAAGATTATTACTGGAACTAATATAGGTCATCATACTTTGATTTCAAGATTGAAAATGACACCAAGTGATAAAAGATTACCAGTGAAAATTGCTCGAAGACAGTTCCCACTATCCCTGTGCTTTGCAATGACTATCAACAAAAGCCAGGGACAATCACTTGAACGTGTAGGACTATATCTTCCACGTCCGGTTTTTAGTCACGGGCAACTATACGTAGCTGTATCTCGAGTAAAGAGCAGGAGTGGTTTGAAGATTTTGATATGTGACAGCGAAAAACAAGTATCTAAAACCACAACTAATGTGGTCTACAAAGAAGTTCTACAAAATCTGTAGTGCTCGTAAAAATATCATTTTGTATAAAACTCTTTTTCATGTATGAATGAATATGTTATAATCTTTTGAATATCCTATCAACATGGTTCTTTTATCTAATAATAATGATGGTTATTAATATTGTTTTAACAAAAAGTAGACATGTTTAAACTGTGATAGATTTAATAGTTATAAGACAATGAAAGACAAATAATAATAATATATATACAAAACACAAGGAATCACTAATGTGAGTAATACTTCCATTCATTAGTCATTAGGAAGAATACATGCTTTTAATAGATTGAAATTTTAGTATTTGATTAACAAAAAAAAAACTGATCTGTATGTACACCCTTCGTACCACAGGGTCAAAAGTGCCGGTTTCAAGTATTACAAAACAGTTTTAAGTAAACCAAAAACCATATTCCAAAATCATTGTTTCCATACATCATAACATAAACTCCACCAGCCATACAAGCATTCAGTCAAACAAGAAAATACCTTTACCCATCACGAACTTAAGGGTAAATTCTTCACGAGGAACCATCTTTTTGTCCTTCACAAAATTCTTCATGTTTTTTATGTAAAACCGACCATCCGGAGCCTCGATTCCCACTTGAACATCCCAAACATTACCTTCAGCATCTACAATCTTTAAACACCTCTTCCTATGCAAGCCAATTTTTTTAGCAAGATGTTTTTTAATGCGCTGTAACAAAAAAACAAATTATGTTAACAAAGATAATATAATGATATCATTAATACATCCTAAAGATCGTAAGTACTTTTTGGTTACAGAAACTTACAAAATGATTGTCCACGCGAAAAACTATTGGAATAGTTTCCTCATTCCTGGCTACAGGGAGCATATTAGCTTCTGTGCGATTATTAACCTCATCCACATCTTGAGCATCAGAAATACTAATAACGTCTTCTTCAATTTCTTCCTTAACAGCAGCAGCATATAATTCCGGCGGCAACAGTAAATCAGCATTTTTTGAACAATTGAAAACGAACATATCAAAATTGTGAAGATCAATCATTTCAAACACTAGCATATGCTCATCAGTTATTGACAATTTCTTCTTAATCCGATCCCATCCAGTGGTTATGTAAAGCTGATTGTCAAAAACTTCCATTCGAACAAACACTTTAAGCTTTCCAGGACCTCTAATAACTATTGGATAGTTTGGGATGGTATTGTCCATCTTGTGATGTACAAATAAACGATTGATATGCTTCAATGAAAAAAAGTTAGACATTAGTAATATATATACTAACAATAAATAAATAACAAATCATAATCAATATAATGAATTCAGATTGTGAACTACATACCATAGCATCCGGTTTATCAAAAGCACCATAGGGTCTGTAGTAAAAATAATCAGATGGAGCAAATTCAATATTGTCATATAAATAAAATATTCGGAAACTTGATAATGCTTCTTCATACTGAAATACCAGCCAGGATCCAGATTGTAGCTTCAAAGTTTCAACAACAGAATGCCACCCATTGTAAAAATAACAGAAGTTTGCTAACTCATATACCTTCACTTCAAAGACCTGCCCATTCGTTGTCCGCATTTTCACAAAGCCCAATGGATAGTTAAAGTCTGTTATCCATTCTTTATATTTTTTTGGGAGAACCTATGCATAAATAAATTAAAATTAGAAATTGTGTAATATGATATTATAAAGAAAACTAAATTTACCATAACCGAGAGCAGGGTACTAACCAAACATTTTCTTTGGTTGTCCTCCATGTAACATGCAAAACCATACATCCTTATAACTTTGAGGTATCAAATAAAATTGTATTAATATCATTAATAAATAAAATAATAAAATATTAAAAGATTATTCAAAAAAATGTTAAGAATACAAAAAAAAAGACTTCAAAACATAAATGTATCATCTAAACTGAAATAGTGCCAATAACTGTTGAATATGAATGACCAAAAAAAAGACTTGAAAACATAAATGTATCATCTAGCTCATTGATTAAATAATCAACCAAAACTCCTGTTGCTACCCAGGAAGCCGATCTACTGTTCCTAAATGACATTCAATCTACTATTTAGTGCAATTTACTGTTCCTAACGCACACTCAATCTACTGTTTAATACAATCAACTGTTGCTATAAAACCCTGTTGCTAAGCAATATTACAATATACTGTTCCAACCCAAAAGTATATATCTGCACTATTTCAATATCAAAAACACAAACTAAAATTATAATAAACAACATAGTCTTACAAAATTTTTATACAAAATTTTATACAAAATCTTTATACAAAATTTGAAGACTAAACAACATAAACTTGCAGATTTTCATTATTTCTACATATTTGATTTCTGATATATGTTGTTTTAAAAGGTCAACTAACAAAATTTAGACCATTACATAACAGCCAGTCATATGTACATTACAAATCTTCAATCATACATCCATAAAATGTATATTAAATCTGCACTATAATTCCCATGTAACTAGATACGATTTAGAACGATTTTAGAATCCACAAGTAGCTCACATTTCAGAATTACAGTCAAAAAGCATTTCAGAATTACACTATTTTTTTAGAAAATCAAATCAAAATTCTATTAAAATACATATTGTTACTCGAGCATAATCTGTTATTAGTCTAGACTTGCGGTAACTTGGTCCAGTTCAGCAAATATCATTCCATACATAATCGTACAAAATCTTCATACAAAGTCTAATAAACACTCCTTTTTAACATTGCCCTAATTGAGTTGAAATAAATTAATTTGACAAATACTAAAACTATTAACTTCAATCGATCATCAATGCCTACAACTATTAACTTCAATCGTTCATCAATATGAAAATCAGAAGTATAAGTCATAGAATAAACACCCAAGAGCCGAATATATACTACCGTCGTATAATAAATTAACAGAAGAGAACATTTTACAACAACAAACTCTTCGATTGATGCATATAGATGATTACCTGTGGATTCGTTTGCCAAAGATCTTGAAGAAAGGTCTCCGTTCGTTCTCGCAAGTTAGTTCCGAAAGACTTCCCAGGGATATATGTTCGATACAAAATGTATTTAGGGCTATATGTCAAACACAGGGCCTTCAACCCACAAGCCCATTGACAGCTTCTAATTGGATACAAATTCTCTGGCCCATTTTGAAATTTGATTATTTACAACCTAAAATGAATAACAATGGACTTTTACTGAATTTTACACTAACAATGTGTCAAAATAAATTAATGTCATATATAAGAAGTTATTACACAACATAAAATTAGGTCATGCTTATCAAACATGTAGACTAAAACAAACTATCTTTAACATTGTTTTATAAAGATATGTAACTAAACACAAAAATTTAAATAATATGTTATAATATTTTTTTAGCATTTGATTCCGATTGTTATTAGAACAATCCCGTGTGTTTACACGGGTGTACACCTAGTATAAATTAACCTAAAGGCTAAAACAATACTATAGTTGTTGGATAAAGATGTGCCAATCTATAAATAGATGAGGTATCTTTCTTATAACTTTACTCATTCCTAGAAACCAGCAAATAAAATATATTAAAAATTAAAAATCAATATATAAACACACTCACATGCCTATTTCCAATTTATTAAAAAATCAAAATTCTATTTCATCGCTCAAATTGGGGATTAGGGTTAGGGTTCTATAAAAACATCCACCATAATCCAAAAATTCGCTTTCAAATCGCAACTTCTCCCTCTGAAACCTTCTCAAATCTGCTACACTAGTATTGATCTGCAAGGTTTGTTCATCAATTGATTCCATTCTCACACAAATCGCTCAATTTCATACGTAAATGATTTCGGATCTGAACGTTTTTGCGGTATGAATATCCGATTTGCAACAAATTCACTAACAATTTCCAGAAATTTGATTCGTTCGAAGAGTTTACACACATTATTGGTGATGTGTTTTGCTGGAAATTACTTCAGAATTCGATCGTCGATCGAGGCTTTTTACGTCGCTTGCGAAGCGTTTTCTGAACAGTACGAACTCTAGGGTTTGGTTGCGGTGTTTGTTCGATCGGAAGCTCTGTTGCTGTTGCTGAATTCTGCGTGTTTTTGGATCTGTTGTAATTGGTGGTGCTTATGGCGTCTGAAGAGGATCCTGATGTTGTTGAAAGATGCCCGAAAAATCGCTACGTTCGGGTATGATTTGGTTTCGGTTTCGGTTTCTGTTTGTAATTGTATTGTTGTTATGATTATGATTCTGCATTGTTGAAGTAGTGTTAAGTTGGTTTAAGATTGTATGGATTAAAGATTTTATATGTTATGAACTGCTACAGTTTTACTATATGGATATTTGCAGTGTTTTCAGCCTGGCTGGCAACCGAACAAATAACCGGTTTAGTTGTGTTATTTGAAACAGCCGATTACTGGTCGGACCAGATTTCATTAACATACCATATAATAATCAATTTACTAGTGTAAACTTGTAATTTTGTTTGTTTAATGCTTCATACTTTATTAATATTAGTTTACACAAAAAAAAATTATTGTTATATTTTATTTCGAATTTGTTATATATATGTGCTTTATTTATAAATTATTAATTGAATCATCTGGTTGGTGCGCGCCTTCCGGCCAGTAGCCTGTTTGACGAGCGGTCTGGTTATGAAAACATTATTATTATATTTTCTGCCATACTCAGTATGTTTAACATTATTATTAGGTTTTTGCCATAGTGAGAATACTTACCAGATTCTTCATTGTTTTCTGTTTCAGTATAATGAATTGCTGGGGAGGGGCGCTTGGAAGACAGTGTAAGACTTCCATCTTGTTTTCTTTTGTTTAAATTTGTATATTATATTGTTTGTAATGCATAGTGATGCTTATAATTTTTTTGTTGTTTGCAGATACAAGGGGTTTGATGAAGTTGAAGGAATTGAAGTTGCATGGAGCCAAGTGATGTTAGATGAGGCTATTCAAAAACCTGAAAATCTGGAGCGAGTTTATTCCGAGGTTCACTTGCTAAAGACGCTTAAACATGAGAACATAATCAAGTCATATGTTTCTTGGGTGGACGACGAGAAGAAAACGGTTAACATGATTACTGAACTGTTTACCTCGGGGAATTTGAGGCAGTAAGTTGTGTTCCGTTTGTTCTTGCATTTAACTATGTTTTAATTTTTAAATAGTGTTTAATCTTTGTTTCCATTTGTGTTTAGATATCGCAAGAAGCATAAGAGTGTTGATTTAAAGGCTATCAAGAATTGGGCCAGACAGATCCTTAAAGGCTTGGTTTATCTGCACGGTCATGAGCCGCCGATTATTCATCGAGATTTAAAATGTGACAACATATTTGTTAACGGAAACCATGGGAAAGTGAAGATCGGCGATCTTGGATTAGCAACGTTAATGCTACGCCCCACTGCTAAAAGTTTGATTGGTAAGTGATTTAGTCCGTGCATTTGACGGTGTGACAACTTTGATTTATAAAAACTAAAAAGTAACGTAAGTATTAATTGTTTACTGATTGCAGGAACCCCTGAATTCATGGCTCCGGAGCTTTACGAAGAGGAATACAATGAACTTGTTGACATATATTCTTTCGGGATGTGTATATTAGAGTTGATAACTTGTGAATATCCGTACAGTGAATGCAGAAATCCCGCACACATATATAAAAAAGTTATTTCTGTAAGTGTATATTTGTTCGGCTATCTTCTATTATGAGGGTGTTTCGTTACGTGTTATTCATTTCGTCTTCCTGTTTTGCAGGGGATAAAACCCGCTGCTCTTTCAAAAGTCAAAGATCCACAAGTCAAGGAGTTCATAGAGAAGTGTTTGGTCCCGGCATCTCAAAGATTGCCCGCAAAAGAGCTTCTGAAAGATCCATTTCTTGCACCAGAAAGTACAAAAGAGCATGTACACAATCCGGTTGAAGTCAACTTGGTCAACTTGTCAACATATCCGATGGACATTGACGATAACTTCGATATGGTTTTATCTACTAGCAACACTACCAGCATTGGTTTACCTTTGCTTGAACTTCAGTGTATCAATGCGAGAAATGAAATCCGATTAAAAGGCGAAATGAATGAAGAAAACACTGTCAAGTTAACCTTGAGAATAGCCGATTTTAGTGGTAAGAACTAAGAACCATTCCTCTTGAGTCTTGTCAAATTGTTCGGGTTGGGTCCCCACTTGACCCGTTTCTCTTTTAGCTATATGTTTTCAATCAACCCGTTTTTTTTGGTTATTTATTTATGTCAACATTCGGTTGTGTTTTGTGTTAACAGGTAGTGCGAGGAATATTGACTTCCCGTTTTCGCTCGATGCTGATACTGCACATACGATAGCTCAAGAAATGGTTGAAGAACTAGACCTTTTGCACGAAGATGTGATTATTATTGCAGAGCTGATCGATGACATGATTATGAAGTTCGTGCCAACATGGAAACCATCGTTCAAGAACAAATCCATATCTGGTGGAGGAGTTAGCTCAACCGAAGGTTCAATAATTGTTCAAAACAACCAAATCGCATGCGGGCCCACAAAGGAAGATCACAGTTTCAAAGGGTTTGATAAGTCATCGTTGTTTACATATTCGGGTGATTGGATGAAGAGCTCGGAAGTGTTTTCTTGCAAGAAAACCACCTCTAATGATTCAGTAGGGTGTGAAGATGATGGTGAAAAAGGTGTGTGTGAAGATTTGAAGAAAGAGCTTGATGATATTGAAGCTCAGTATCATTACTGGCAGAGTGAACTACAGAAGCGTAGAGAAGCTGCAATTGAAGACGCAAAGAGGAAATGGGATTTGAAGAACAAAGTGCAAGTTTATTGAGTTTGGTGTAGAAGCTAGCTAACTACAGTTGTTCTAACTTCTTGTTTAGATTTTTTATTCTTTGTACCATTTAAATTTTGAATATAATAATAGTAAGTATTTTGAGAAGAATATGAAAAGTGATAAGGACATTGCCTTGCTAGAAATAGGTTGCATGCAACAACGGAACGGAAGGCCGGGGATCGTGCCTTGCTAGAATTAGTTTGTTGGAAACAGAAGACCGGCAGAAATGGAAGGCAGGGGATCGGGAACAAGATCGATAGGGATTATTAAGTTCTACGTGGCAAGGCTACCAGAGATGTGCAGCTCGAACGACTTAACGGAGGCTTTGGGGGGATTCGGGAAGATCGAAGGTGTGTACGTGGCAAGAAAGAGAGACAAAAATGGATTCCGTTTCGGTTTTGTCACCGTCACAGGGGTGAAGGACGCGACGGGGTTAGAGAGGTCGATGAAGAACGTGTGGATTGGCAGTTACAGATTATTCATTAACATAGCTAGATTCTCCAAAGATAATGAGTTAGAAGAGGATATTAGAAACCCAAAAGGGAAACTGAAGTCTCAAATTTATAAGGAGCAGGGGGTAATCTAAACACATTCGTTTCCATTGGCAAAACTTATGCTGGCTCCTTAACTGGCAACCATCAACCGAGCGGTAAATCTTTTGCCGTTTCCGTGACCGACAACAATCAACCAATCGTCAATAAGAAAGAGGTGGTGGTGTCTAAATTTGCTAAGGCATACGTGGAGCTACAAGGGAAGGCGATTATTGGAAAGGCTAAAGACCTATGGACACTCAGAAAGCTGAATGTTCTGTTGAAGGAAGCGAAATATGGCGACTCGACAATCAAATACTTGGGTGGACTAAATGCCCTGATTGTCTTTAACTTAGGCAGTGAGGCAGACAGTTTCAGGTCAGAAGCGCCAGGCTACGGGTGGTTTAGCGGCTTGGAAATTTGGCAAGGTCAAGCGACTGCTTTCGAAAGACTAGCGTGGTTAAACATCCACGGAGTGCCGCTTCACCTGGCTGGGAATGAAATTTTCGATTCAGTGGGACGATGTTTCGGCAAAGTCATTAACGCATCCCAAAGACAACCGGAAGACAATCTCCTATCTTCGGACAGTGTATGTATTTTGACGGATTCGGTAAAGAGAATAGAAGAAGAAGTCACCCTTGTCGAGGAAGGAAAAAGGTTTAAGGTTTGGGTCGAAGAAGAAGAGGGGAATCCGGATTTTTTAGAGAACCAGGGTAGTCAGACAGACGGTAGTATCGGTTGGGACCTCTTATCCGAGACAGATAGACCCAGGGATGTGATGGATTTTAGTAAGGGTTGTGTTAGTCCGGTAAGTCGAAATGGTGAGAAGTTAGACAGTGCAAACGACGAAGATAACACACGGTCAGATCTGGAAAAGGAAGGAGGTGAAACGGGGATGCAGGAGTAATTTTACGAGGCATCGCCGGAGCGGATAGATGTCACGGTTGATGACAGGACGCCGGTAGAAAAAAATCGCTCCAGCACCCGAAACCATGCATAGGTGTTTGACGTTCCCGGAGAAGAAGGAATCCAAAAGGCGGCATTAGATGTTCCCGGAGAAGTAGAAACGGTAAACTCATTTAATGAAAATGTGTTTTCCTTGTTTTGTTTTCTTTTCTGTTTGCTTTGTCCGGATTGTTTGCTTTCCGGTTTATGTTTCTATTTTTTTTTTTTAACGGCCTACAGAAATTTTATTCATTGTAGCAAGATGCTACCATCAAAATTACAACCAAGTTTACACATACACCAAAGACATAAAACGTTACATCATCTTAAAATAAATCACAATATTTTAACCAAAACAACTAAAACGACACCAATCTTCCCATGACAACTGCGCCTCCTTTGATCGGTTTTTGACCCATAGGTACGCCATTGCTTTAATTTCCTCCAAGACCTTAACGGTATTCGGGGATCCTTGCCTGAATATAACCTCATTCCTCATTCTCCATATTCCCCAAAAGGTGACTAATACTATCGCATGAATAGCTTTTTCCTTTTTCTTTGATACCGAACTATAACCGTGCAAATCCAACAGATCTTTAACATCAAAGGCGATGATCAGAGGTATTTTACACCAAGATGCGATATTTTGCCAAATTATTTGCGCAAATTGACATGAAACAAATAAATGCTCACTTGACTCGTCATATTCGCTGCATAATAAACACCTCAAGTCTTGTACAGGAATGTTGCGAACCGAAAGGGCACACTTGGTCGGTAATTTTTCCATTACTGATCTCCATGCCACGATGGCCACCTTTTTAGGAACCCAATTGTTCCACTCAAAAACTCTGTTAGGCCGCTCCCTATTCGCTGAACCGAGGAGACTTTTCAGACCCGAGACTGAAAAACAGCCTGATGGGTCATAATTCCAGCGCCAGTAATCGCGTCCAGCCCCGAGATTGACACTGCCGAGAAGGGACAGCAACTGATCCGACTCCTCGACATTAAATTGTGAACAAGACCAATTCCAATTTAGTTGAAAACTGCTTCCAATACTTCCAGCAACAACCCGATCAACCACCACACATTCTTTTTCTTTTTCCAACTTAAATAAATCGGGGAAACGAATATACAGAGAGTCCGGTTCCAACCAACAATCCAACCAAAAAGAGATACGGTTACCATTAGAAACTGAAGCTTTCACAGCCTGATTCAAGTCGATATCAGCAAGAACAAGAACCTGCCGAATGCTAATTATACTCTTCCAAGGACCTGGCATCGAAATTTTAACCGGGATATCGCTCCTTGCTCTTGGGTTGTGGTGAATAGCCCAAATAACTTTCCTCCATAAACCTTCTTTTTCTGTTTTAAACCTCCACCACCATTTTGCTAACATTGCTAAATTAGCATCCCTAAGAGATCCAAAACCAAGTCCCCCAAACTCAACAGGAGCAATTGTTTTATCCCATGCAACCCAGTTCATTTTTGTTTTTTTTCTTCCGATCCCCCCCAAAAGAATACTCTACGGATTTTATCCAGAGACTCCAAGACCTGAATTGGAGCTTTAAATAATGAGAAATAATAAGTAGGGAGAGAATTCAATACCGATTTAATAAGGGTTATCCTTCCACCGTACGACAACGTCTTAGCTTTCCACAGAGAGAGACAGCTCCTAAAAATATCCAAAACCGTCTTCCAATTCCGCACGAGATTCATATTAGCCCCGACAAGAATACCAAGGTGTTTAAAAGGAAAATATCCTTGCTTGCAACTTAGGATATTCGCCATGTGAGAGATTTCTTGATCACTTACACCAATACCATAGACACTACACTTCGCAAGATTCACTTTCAACCCCGAGACGAGGAAAAAGCATCTAACTAAACGGTGAAGATTATTAGAATTAGCTATTGTCGCAACCCCCGATCCCTTATCTGTCCCGGGAACGGGCTGACGCGAACTCAGAATTTCGGTGGTATCAGTTGGTTAATTTGGCAGTGGAAATTACATCAGGATCGTAGTTAGGAAATGTTTATCAGAGTAAAACCACCATATTTGATATTAATAATCACATGGGTAAAACCCAAGTTTCTTATTACAATACGTTTATAGGGATAAACCCTATTTTATTGAATTTAAAACATCGTCTTTTAGGTAACTTTTATAGCCACATTTTTCCCAAGCCTTCAGTGCTCTCCGGCTGGCTTTTTACTAATTGGCTGTCACATTGTGTTACCTGAAACGCGTTTTAAAAACATTTGTCAGTGGGAAATACTGGTGAGTGAATCCCAGTTTAATCAAGAAACATTTAATCAATTAAAACAGTATTGAGAGCGATCACATTGTTTATTTCTACACAATTACTCATTCAGTACTGTCAATCCTGACTGGTGGGTCATATTACACATTGGCTAACTCGTTGTCCAATGGTAACGTACTGTCGTCCCGACTTACTACTCACAGTGTAGTAAATTTTGTATACAAAACCCCAACATACCGGCAGTAATTGAAGAACTACAAAGACTCAATCACCGCTTAATCACATTGTAAAACATTTAAGGTTTTGTAAAATATTACAAAAAGGTTAACAAAAAGCGGATAAACTCACATTGCTATCTTAGACTTTGCGTAAGGGTTTCCTGGGATTAATCTATAATTTACACAAATGTACATAGGTTAGTATAATAACCCTTTGAAAATATTAATGATACTCTCCCCGAGACGGTATTCCAACAACTACGTCGGGCAGAACCACGACAGTTGTTACAGAACCCTAAATCAATCGGGCAACGTATCTATTACGAAACTGGGGTTATAATACTTACAACGGAGCAGAACCTCGCTAATTAGGGGGTATAATACCAGCTTTATAAAGCCTATATTTCAGAATTTGAGATTGAGAAACGAATTTTGAACGATTTCTGGTTGAACTCGATGGCTCCTTTATATAGTGCTGAATTCTGGTTCTCAGGCGACCCGCGTAAAGGTAAGCAAAGGCTTACGCGGCCCGCGTACTAGTCCGGGTAGGGTTTAGGGTGTCCGGGTCACTGCCTAGCTTCGCCACGATGCAGACACGTGTCATCACCGGGTTGCGCCACTATCTTGATCTCAAGCGGCTTGCGTTAACTAAACGGGGTCTTACGCGGCCCGCCTAAACTTAAGAAAATCAAAGGAATCAGATTTTAACCTTCATACCGCCCGCGTAAGGTTTGGGGTGGGTCTACGCGGCCCGCCTCAACTTAATAATCAGATTTTAAATTTTATTTTTAATGCTATACTGTATTTCGGGCTCGGTTTTCACATACAGGGTGTATTTAAAGACATATTGGGACAATTTAAAATATTTTAGGGCGTCGGAAATATTTATAAGGGTGTTGGTTTATTTGAGAATTGTTACATCCTCCCCACCTTGTTTTAGAGCTTGTCCCTGAGATCTATTGGAACAAATGCGGATATTTCCTTTGCATCTCTGATTCAAGCTCCCATGTATACTCAGGTCCTCTTTTGGAGTCCCACTTCACTTTGACCAGAATTAATCTTTTGTGCTTGAGATTCTTGATTTTCATGTCTTCAATTTGTAGAGGCCTTTCTACAAACTTGAGTTGTTCATTTACCTCTATATCCTTAAGAGGTACCATCAGTGATTCATCGGCTAGGCATTTCTTGAGATTAGATACATGAAACACATCATGTATTCCTGCCATTTCCTCTGGCAGTTGTAGCTGATAGGCTACAGGTCCTATTCTTCTAATAATCTCAAAAGGTCCAACATACCTGGGACTTAGCTTTCCCCTTTTGATGAATCTTACTACTCCTTTCCAAGGAGAGATTTTTAATAATACTTTATCTCCTACTTGAAATTCCAATGGTTGCGTCGGTTATCAACATAGCTCTTCTGTCTATCACGTGCTGCTTTTAGTCGTTCTTTGACTTGAATAATCTTGTCGGTTGTTTCTTGCACTATCTCAGGTGCAGATAGTTGCTTTTCCCCAATTTCTGCCCAACAGACTGGGGTTCGGCACTTTCGTCCATAAAGTGCTTCGAATGGTGCAGCATTGATACTTGTGTGATAACTATTATTATATGAAAATTCTATTAAAGGTAAGTGATCGTCCCAATAACCTTCGAAATCAATTACACAAGCTCTAAGCATGTCTTCCATTGTCTGAATCGTTCTTTCACTTTGTCCATCCGTTTGAGGATGATAAGCTGTGCTTAGATTTAACTTGGTTCCCATGGCTTTTTGGAAACTTGACCAAAAATGAGAGGTAAATCGACTGTCCCTATCAGAAACAATTGATAAAGTAATTCCATGTAAAGAAACAATTTCATTTACATACAATTTAGCTAATTGTTCCATACTAAAATTTCCTTCATTGGTAGGAAATGAGCTGACTTGGTTAGCCTATCTACAATCACCCAGATTGTATCATTGCCTTTCTTTGTTTTGGGTAATTTAGTAACAAAATCCATTGTTATCAATTCATATTTTCACACTGGCATTTCTAATTGTTGTAATAAACCTGAGGGTTTCTGGTGTTCAGCTTTAACTTGTGAACAAGTTAAACATTTAGAAACATAGGCTGCTATGTCCTTTTTCATTCCTATCCACCAGAAATTCTTTCTTAAATCCTGATACATCTTATCATTTCCTGGATGCATCGTATATTTGGACTTATGGGCTTCTTCTAATATACGATGACGTAGGTTTCCTAATTTAGGTATCCACATTCTCTTCTTATGGAATCTCAAAATTCCATCTGTTCCTTGTTCTAATTCTTTAATCATACCTTTCAATTTTTCAGTATCATCCTTGATTACTGATTCTTGTGATTCTCTTATCTGATCATTTAAATCTACTTGTAGATTTAATTTAAGAGAACGTACTCTTTGTGGTTTTTCATGACACTTTCGGCTTAAAGCATCTGCCACTACATTTGCCTTTCCTTCATGATACTGGATATCACAATCATAATCACTAAGCATCTCCATCCAGCGTCTTTGTCTCATATTCAACTCTTTTTGTTTGAAAACATACCTTAAACTCTTATGATCAGTGAATATGGTAAACTTACTACCGTAAAGGTAATGTCTCCAAATCTTAAGAGCAAAAATTATAGCTCCTAATTCTAGATCATGGGTTGAATAATTCTCTTCATGATTTTTAAGTTGTCTAGATGCGTATGCTATAACCTTTTGACGTTGCATCAATACACATCCATAACCTAATTTGGAAGCGTCACAATAGACTACAAAGTCTTCAGCTCCTTTTGGTAACGATAGTATGGGTGTATGGGTTAATTTATGCTTAAGAATTCTAAAGGCTTCTTCTTGTTTTAATCCCCATTCAAACTTAACAGATTTACAGGTTAGCTTAGTTAAGGGAATGGCTATTCTAGAAAAATCTTGAATAAATCTTCTATAATAACCGGCCAATCCTAAGAAACTTCTAACTTCGGTTGGCGATTCAGGGGTTTTCCATTTAGTAATTGCCTCGATTTTTGTTGGATCCACATGAATTCCTTCATGATTGACTAGGTGTCCGAGAAACTGTACCTGTTCTAACCAAAATTCGCACTTTGAAAATTTAGCGTAAAGCTTTTCTTTTCTTAATAGACTTAAAAGTGTGTGCAAATGCTTTGCATGATCCTCTTTATTCTTGGAGTAAATGAGAATATCATCTATAAAAACAATTATGAATTTATCCAAATATGGCTTACATATTCGGTTCATCATGTCCATAAATGCAGCTGGGGCATTGGTTAAACCAAATGGCATGACAGTAAATTCATAATGGCCATACCTTGTTCTGAATGCGGTCTTAGGAATATCCTCTTCCTGTACCTTTAATTGATGATACCCTGATCTTAAATCGATTTTAGAGAAAAATCGAGCTCCTTGTAGTTGATCGAACAGATCATCGATTCTCGGTAATGGATACCGATTCTTAATCGTGACCTTGTTTAATTCACGGTAGTCAATGCACATACGCATTGATCCATCCTTCTTTTTAACAAACAGTATCGGCGCTCTCCATGGTGACGAACTTGGTTGTATGAATCCTTTCTCCAACAATTCGTCTATTTGTTTCTTTAATTCTTGCATTTCTGCAGGTGCCAAACGGTAAGGTGCTTTTGCAATCGGTGCTGTTCTTGGTATTAAATGAATTCTGAATTCAACTTCCCTATCTGGAGGTTGCCCTGGCAATTCTTCTGGAAATATATCTGAAAACTGAGATACTACTGGAATATCTTTTAAATCCTTTCCTTTAGTGTTAGTGATTATGGAAATCAAATACATTATAGAACCTTTTCTTATATAACTTGCAGTTTTCATCACAGAGATAAATTTTGTGGATCTAGAGGGTTTATCTCCTTTAATTGTGATCGTTTTACCTTTTGGCGAATTTACTTGTATCGACTTTTGATCACATAAAATACTGGCTTTATTGGCTATTAACCAATCCATTCCTAAAACGACATCAAATCCTACCAGATTCATGGGATAAAGGTTTGCAATAAATTTCTGATTTAAAATTTCTATGCTTGCTCCCTGCAAGATTTCAGAAATTCTAACAGTTTCTCCATTAGCTGTCTCTACTAGACATTCTTGTGGTAGCTTAGTTAATGACTGATTTAGAAATTTGCAAAATGATGTATTAATAAAACTTTGGTTTGCACCAGAGTCAAATAATACTTTAGCAAAGACATCAATAACTAAAAACGTACCAGCTATGACATCTGGAATCATCTTGGCTTCATCTGCAATCAGAACAAATGCTCTAGCATTTTGAGTATTCTTGTTGTTTGTAGCTGGAGCTAATTTCGGGCAATTAGGCTTGATATTACCTTGTTCTCCGCAGTTGTAACATATCCTGTTATTAACTTTCTTCCTGCAATCTTCTTCCTTGTGTCCAAATATTTTGCAAAAGTTACAGTATATGGAGCATCTTCCTGAATGCTTTCTTTTGCAATTCTTACAGTAAGGTGTAGAGGTAGAACCTATATTTTTCCCACGATTAAAATTTCCAGAACGAAATTCTTGTGTGAGCTTCTGGGTTAGGTTCCTCCTTTGATCCTCCTCTCGGGTACGGACTAATTCATCTGTCAAGGTATTTGCTACTTCTACAACTTCTTCTATAGTTTGAGGTCTAGCTGCCTTGACTACATGTCTAATCTCTTCGATTAATCCCCAGATATAACGGGAGATTAACACTGGTTCAGGTGAAGCAAGGGCTGGCACTATTCTAGCATATTCGAAGAATAATTTAGTGTATCCCTTACTATCCACACCAGTCATCCTAAGGTTTAGGAATTTGTTTGCTATCCGTTCCTTCTCATTGGGTGGGCATAATTTCCTTTTTACCTTGTTCTTAAATTCCTCCCATTCCATATTGTAAGTTCTATCACTTCCTCTTGATTGGAGGATAGTGTTCCACCATTCTAGTGCTGAATTTTTAAACAGATTAGAAGCAAACAATATCTTATCTTCTTCAGCACACTTGCTTATTCTTAAGACTGCCTCAGTCTTTTCTATCCAGCGTAGGGTTGCAATGGCCCCTTCGTTGCCCGAGAATTCCATTGGTTTACAAGACCAGAATTCTTTATAAGAACAACTGTAAGACACGGTTCTTCTTCTTTTGGGAATTGGCACTTGCAGTACGGGTCCATTGTTCACGCTGTTTTCTGGTTCGATTGGTCGCTTACTGCTATGCTTACTTTTATTATTCGCTTCTTGAATCGTTTGAATAATAAATGGCATTGCATCTATGATTCCTTGTGCCACTATATGTTGAACGACACTATTATCCATTTGGTTTCCATTGTTATTGATGCTCGGATTCTCATTAACCACGTTAATGTTACTCTGGTTATCATTATTCAGATTTCCTTGATTTCCTTCATCGGCCATCTGAATTTTAAACATTTACCATCATTAATAGAGTAATTGAATAGTTTAAGTAACAACCACATAATAGACATATTGGTCAAAAACGTCGTGCATTGCGACTTTACTCTTTTTGCTATAGTAGGCGTCAAATACACACTAAAACAAAAATTAAAAATTACAATACTACTATGCCTCGTTAACCATAGAGTGGTCTATACTACGATAGATTTATTATTATTACACATATTTTATTTATTATTATTACCAACTTTATCATCTCCTTCATGGATATGGATTTCCCCTGAAATCCATCTGACGCTCATCGTATTTCCATACGAGTTGCTCTCCTACATACCTCATCCTCTCGCTACTTTCTATAATTTCCTCTCCAAAATTTCGGAGTTCTTGCAAATTCTCTGCACTCATTGGGGGTGCAGGTACTGGTATTGGCTCTGGGTACTGAGGTAATGGATTCTCCTGAGGGTATGGATTTTCCAAAATCTCCCTAATGTATTCATCGTTGTCAAAATAGGGATCTAGAGGGTCCAAACCTGGATATGCTGCTAAGTTCGGCAAGGTTTCTTCGTTTAAGTTATAGCATGGCACATAATCCCTAAGATCATCAAACCATGGATCATAATTTGGATCTAGAGGATTAGGGGCTGGTATTCTAGGTATCTCCTCAGGGTTAAAATCAGGCATTTCTACCTCCATCGGTTGAGTGGGAAATAAAGGTAAGGGTTGTGGGGCTACTAGTTGTTCCAGACTTGGGTCAGCAGCAGTTGTAGCTAGGATATGGAAATTGGTTAGGCTTCTATTAAGCATATCCTGTGTATGGGTATCTGTCTTTCACTTAGCAGCCGCTAGAACTCTTTGCTGTTGCAACTTTCGCATTCTTTTCCTACGTGCAAATGCTTCCTTACTGAACCATCCTCTCTTTTTGTGAGGGAATGACTCTTCTGACTGAGCTTTAAAGGCAAACTTCCCTTCTTCCTGATCAGCAGAATACCCAGAAAGGGCAGGCTGTAAAGAGGTACTTTCACTCCTAGGGGAATCAGACAACTGACGACACATGTCTGAGGGTCCTTGATCACTCATATTGTAAACTAACAAATAGTCAAATAACACAAAACACATAATCACATAAATTATTTCCTAACACAAAATTTAGATTTGAAGTGTCAGCAGAACACTTCTTTGGCTTAAACCAGTGGCTAGCCTCTGATACCACCTTCTGTCGCAACCCCCGATCCCTTATCTGTCCCGGGAACGGGCGGACGCGAGTAAAACCACCATATTTGATACTAATAATCACATCAGGATCACATAGTTGATATTAATAATCACATAGTTGCTTAATTTGGCAGCGGAAATTACATCAGGATCGTAGTTAGGAAATGTTTATCAGAGTAAAACCACCATATTTGATATTAATAATCACATGGGTAAAACCCAAGTTTCTTATTACAATACGTTTATAGGGATAAACCCTATTTTATTGAATTTAAAACATCGTCTTTTAGGTAACTTTTATAGCCACATTTTCCCAAGCCTTCAGTGCTCTCTAGCTGGCTTTTTACTAATTGGTTGTCACAATGTGTTACCTGAAACGCGTTTTAAAAACATTTGTCAGTGGGAAATACTGATGACTGAATCCCAATTTAATCAAGAAAAATTTTATCAATTAAAACAATATTGAGAGCGATCACATTGTTTATTTCTACACAATTACTCATTCAGTACTGTCAATCTTGACTGGTGGGTCATATTACACATTGGCTAACTCGTTGTCCAATGGTAACGTACTGTCGTCCCGACTTACTACTCACAGTGTAGTAAACTTTGTATACAAAACCCCAATATACCGGCAGTAATTGAAGAACTACAAAGACTCAATCACCGCTTAATCACATTATAAAACATTTAAGGTTTTGTAAAATATTACAAAAAGTTTAACAAAAAGCGGATAAACTCACATTGCTATCTTAGACTTTGCGTAAGGGTTTCCTGGGATTAATCTATAATTTACACAAATGTACATAGGTTAGTATAATAACCCTTTGAAAATATTAATGATACCCTCCCCGAGACGGTATTCCAACAACTACGTCGGGCAGAACCACGACAGTTGTTACGGAACCCTAAATCAATCGGGCAGCGTATCTATTACGAAACTGGGGTTATAATACTTACAACGGAGCAGAACCTCGCTAATTAAGGGGTATAATACCACCTTTATAAAGCCTATATTTCAGATTTTGAGATTGAGAAACGAATTTTGAACGATTTCTGGTTGAACCCGATGGCTCCTTTATATAGTGTTGAATTCTGGTTCTCAGGCGGATCGCGTAAAGGTAAGCAAAGGCTTACGCGGCCCGTGTACTAGTCCGGGTAGGGTTTAGGGTGTCCGGGTCACTGCCTAGCTTCGCCACGATGAAGACACGTGTCATCACCGGGCTGTGCCACTATCTTGATCTCACGCGGCCCGCGTTAACTAAACGGGGTCTTACGCGGCCCGCCTAAACTTAAGAAAATCAAAGGAATCAGATTTTAACCTTCATACCGCCCGCGCAAGGTTTGGGGTGGGTCTACGCGGCCCGCCTCAACTTAATAATCAGATTTTAAATTTTATTTTTAATGCTATACTGTATTTCGGGCTCGGTTTTCACATACATGGTGTATTTAAAGACATATTGGGACAATTTAAAATATGTTAGGGCGTCAGAAATATTTATAAGGGTGTTGGTTTATTTGAGGATTGTTACAGCTGTGGACCATTCCCCAACAAACATTACATCATCTGCATAGGCAAAATGTGATAGAGGAGCGCCTTCATTAGAGAGACTAATACCATGAAATAAGCCAATAGATACTGCCTGTTTCACGAAACCAGTTAATGCTTCCATCGCCAATACAAATAAAAACAGAGACAGTGGATCACCCTGTCGAAGCCCACGAGTACAATCGATTTCCCCAGTTGGGGACCCATTTACTAGAACTGAAGCCCTTGCTGAATAAAGAGTAGTCATAACCCATGTCCTCCACCGACTTGGGAAGTTCATTTGAGCCAAAATAGAGTCAAGGAACTTCCAATTCACAGAATCATATGCTTTGTGAATGTCAATTTTAAAGAACATACCTTTCTTTTTTGATTTCTTTAACCGGCTTATAATTTCATTTAGAATAAGGGGGCCATCCATAATATTCCTACCTGCCAAAAACGCCGACTGATGTTCTGAAATTAGCTTACCTGTAGGATCGTGAAACGACCTAATGAGTCGATCAGAAGAGTGCTCAGACAGAATCAGAGGCGAAATTCATTGATTCTGTCTTTGTTTAGCTTGTATTCACTATTAACTGTCTCTTGTATTAATCTGGAAGCAATTTACAGCACGTAGACACTTCGGCAGCACTTCGGCTCACCGGAACAAGAACCATACAACTGAATTCGCTTGAAGACTATATATAGAGCTGGGGTTTCGCTTGAAAGAGACATTTTCCATTTCAAGCGAAATAGCTTATGTTGATTTCGCTTGAAATGGTATTTGATCATTTCAAGCGAAATAACATGTTTCAAGCGAAATCAACTTAAAACAATATACAAAACCCTAAATTTCTCATACTACAAGCCCTGATCTATCAGTTCTAATCTAAGACTCGAACGAAGATGAAGTCGACAGACAACTGCACTAACAGACTCCCCCTTGAATGTTGACGGAATCTTCAGTGAGAGTCTTCAATATGACGATTCTTCAATCTTGATCGGTCTTCTTCAGGAATTTCTCCTAGAATCATGTACCCGGATCTTTTCTCTAGCTCTAACCTCGTCAGACTCCCACTTTCATTAAGCTGGGATTTTCAGTCTGGAATTAGCTATCGCCTTTGAAATCAAATCCTGGCTTTAACTCTGTTCAGCTCATCTCCTGCACACATTTTCTCATCAAAACATAAGTTTTTACTTAAATCAATAAGAAAAACTTACTAGTAATAGTTACATCAAGTTCAAATTAATGATCCTGATTAACTAATCTCAACTTCTTTCTTAAATAAAAAATTTTCAATTTAGCACACACATTCCCACACCAGTTCATCTTGTTTAGCACTTGGAATTTCGAAAATCAGCTCTTCAACATCAGTTATCGAAAATCTTTTTGGATTTTTGAAATAAAGGAATGTAATAAAGAAATATTTACAGGCAATATTTTTGTGAGTTTGTATAAGTGGATCATATCAGATTATGAGACCAATCACCAACACCATTAAGCTTTAAACATTTTCAGTTCTAAACGATTCACATAGATTGACGATATTGTTGTCCACTTAAACTCAATCTAAAAACTTTCGAAATGCTTACCGATACGTTAAGGTATATTAAGTTGCACTAAGTTCTTATGGACCCCACGATCTCAGCATATCCCCTCATCATGCAATACACTGACTCAAGTAATGCCTTTAAACTTTTATCAACTGTGATTTGTGCAAAAACAAAGCAAAATGTTTAAACATTAACAATCAGGTCGATACTTCCGTATACGCAGAGAAAGTCCAATATTTAAAAAAAATAAGAAAATAAAAATAAGTTGAAGTTGTTTAGGCTTTAACCACCAGGTCGATACTTCCGTGTACACAGAGGAGGTCCAAAGCTTAAACGAAACACCAAAGAAAATAAAGCAGAACATTTAGGCAACAACATCCAGGTCGGTACTCACGTATACACAGAGGATGTCCAATGCTTAAACAAAATAAAGAAATAAAACAAGTTTAATTTTTTGCAAAATGAAATGCACAATCACAGCTACTTTTTAGCAAAGTTGTGAAAGTTCACAAACTTAACCAGTTTTATGTCTTTCGACAATCAGCGATTTCTGAGTAGGCACACAATCAAGAAGGACAAAACTAAGTACTATGCTTTTGACCATGTTTCCCACTAGAACTAGGCTTTTTCATTTTAGATTTGTATCGTTCTCGCAAATCTACTAGTCTAGCTGAGCCTATCGTCACAACTTTAGTGAGACCGTTTATCACATTTTATCTTTCCATTTCTTTAGCATGCTGTGACAGTTCAACTGATCTACTATCATCTCCTCTTTTTCGCAACAAAACTCATTTTTTTGCATTTTTCAATGTTTTTGGAATTTTCAAATTTTCAAAATTTTTAAAAACTTTTACTCCCCCTAAAATCAAAATATGTCTCAATTTTGATTTTCTGGGAAAATTTGAAAACAAACTGTACAAGATAAACTGACAACATGATGAGAATTACTTCAATTCTCCATTCACTTGGCTTAAACAATCAGAACTCCCCCTTACAACAAAACATTTTCACATGGTGATTTCAAAACACTTAAGTTTTGTTTTAATCAAAATGGTTTTTTCAGAAAATAAGTTTTGTGAGTCATTTCTCAAACATGGGAATCATTCACCACCTTGTTTTCTTTAACCACTTGTATGATTTAACATTTCCCTATATTCTCAACTCAATCTCGTGTAGGAAATCAAGTACAACTTAATGTCCCTGATTAACCACAAGTAAGTTCAAAATATCACCGAAGTGAATTTCTCAAGAAAGATGCCGATTCCTGCTCCACACTTACCCACCTGGGAGCTCTGGCAAGTCAGGTTTTTCATTTAAACAGATTCACCCAAGCCTGACGGTCCTTGGGTGATTTTGAATTCTTGTTCAACAATGGTGGAAAATTTGAATCATCCATTGTTAGACCAGAATTCTCAACTTTTACCTCAACACACGGCTCTTCTGGCTTTACCACACCAGATTCATTGCCTGAACTTGGCTTGTGTAACTTTGATGAGTCAGATTCATCGCCAACACGTGGCTCCTTTGTTTCCAAAGAAACAAATTCATTACCACCAACTTTCTCTTTCTTTACTCTCTCCTTTGTCCTCAGATTTGTATCTGATGAATGCGTTTTGCTTGATTTGTTATTCTTTGGCGAGCAAGATGATTTATCAGAACTTTTATCTGTTTTACCAGTTGTATCCGAGGACAAAATCCTTTCGAGATACTCTTGTGCTTTCTTCCTCTTCTTCCTCAATCTGTCTTTTTGCCCTTGTGAAAGCTTAACTTTCTTTTCTTGAACTTTTTGTTCTTTGGGCTTTTCATTGACTTTGACTGATTTCTTTGCCTTTTTCTGAGATTCAGCCCTCGATCTTTCATTTGATCTCATTGGGCAATCTCTGGCAATGTGACCTTTGATTTGGCAATTATAGCATCTCCTCGTCTCAAACCACTGATTTTGGCAGTTAACAGCAATGTGTCCTCGAACACCACAAGTGTAACACACACTGTTATCGTACCAATCACCACCTTCAGTCCAAACATTCAGATCATAGCACTGTTTGGCTTGGTGATAATCATTTCTCCTCTTGTTTGCTGAATTTAGCTTTTGAGCACTGTGGTCAAACCTGCACCACTTATTACCCACAGTTTTTGAGTTTTGATTTTCCAATTTTTGTGGTTTTTTATCATGATTGGATGATTGAACTGATGAGCTTTTATTTTCTTTTTGAAGATTTTTCGGCTTTTTATCCTTTTGTTTTTGTTCCACATTCTTCTTTACAGGATTTTGCGTTGAGCATTCACCTTTTCAGTAGAATGTAGAACAGTTTCTTGAAACATTTCATTTAATTTCAAAAATATTTTTCTTTTTTCAACTTCATCATCAGTTTTCTCATCACAATCTTCAACTTTGACTTTGTCAAAGTTTGTGACATTGTCACTTATTGGAACAGAATTGATCGGTTTTGGACATATATAATCGGGTACTGATGAATTCTCAAAACCTTTCAATTTCTTTCAAGCTCTTTGATTTTATTCCGAGCTTTTTCAGCTTCTTTTTCAAGTCGAATAATTGTCTAAAGATGAGAATTTATTGCATTTTGCTTTTCAAGATTATTTTTAAAAATAGCAGATTTCTCATCTTCTAAAATCTTCATTTGACTTTGAAAATCTTTTTCAAATTTTAATTTTTCATTTTCAAACTCTTTTTCCTTTTCTTTCAAAATCTTGTTTTCCAATGTCAAACTGTCCAAATCAATTAACAGTTTGACATTTTCAGATTTCATTTTCTCAAAATTTTCTTGCAAAACAAGAATCTGTTTATCATCAGATTGCTTCTCATCCTTCATCTTTTTGACTTCCAATGTCAAACTTTCCGCATCCTTCAAGAGTTTGGCATTGTCAGCTTCAAATTTCTCACATTTAGTGCATACTGATTCGGAATTCGAAGATCCAATCTTCATAGATTCTTCATTCTTTGGAACTTGCTCTGTCTCTGTTCTTGTCAAAAATATTCCTGCACAAAAAATTTTAACGAAATCTAGAGGATTCGCATTCTCATCGATATAAAAACCTCTCTTAATGTCGTATTTCATGACACTTTTTGCTGCAAGACATACACAAACTCTTCTGTTTATTTCAACAATTACATCCAAATCCATTTTTTGTAAATTCTTTTCCATTTCATTTATCACTTCCTTCTTTTTTAAACATTCCTTTTGAAACTCTGCATTAATCTCATTGATGAACTGTCTTGGATGAAGTTCTGGAAAAATAGGTTTATTTTTTAGTTCAATCAAGAATTCATCCCATTTAGCAGGTAATGCATCTGCCAATTTTGATATTTGTTCATCTTTTTACACTCTTATACCCTTTTTCCACAAATTTTCTATTAAACTTTCAAATCGATCTCCCAACTGATTTAATGTTTCATTCGTTTGACACAAAAAATGTTCAAATCGTTTAACCCAGATATCCACAGTTTCACTTCTATAACTACTTTCCAGACACCCCATATACCAATCATTTAACCTTTCAAGATCATGATTTTCCATCTCATCAAACTTTTTTGTCATATTTCAAACCAATCCACAATCAGTCACCTTCAAACGAAATCAACAGCTAGACAACTTCAAGCGAAATCAGTTTACAAACTGAGTCAGATACGTTTCAAGCGGAATCACACCTTTGAAGCGGAATTAACACCTTGAAGCGAAATACCCTGATTTCGCTTGAACGGTTTCAAGCGAAATAACTCCCTGAAGCGGAATCAGGAACTTTCAAGCGGAATAAGGACAATTTTTCAAGCGGAAACACGATTTCAAGCGGAATTAGCCTGCTGATTTCGCTTGAAATGTTGCTGACATCATCAATTCGATCTGTTTTTGGCAAAATTGATCAAGTTCTAGGCCGATTTTAGGTCTGATACTTTCAAGGGTTTATTAAAACTAATTTTACACACAATATCAGAAAATCAGTTCATTTTGTCCGTTAAAACTTGATTAATTTTGAAAAGAAGGTGTAGAAATTAGAATTTTCAAACGAAAACGAGCTAAACAGTAAGAACTCTTCCTCCTGAGCTCTGATACCACATGTAGGATCGTGAAACGACATAACGAGTCGATCAGAAGAGTGCTTAGACAGAATCAGAGGCGGAATTCATTGATTCTGTCTTTGTTTAGCTTGTATTCACTATTAACTGTCTCTTGTATTAATCTGGAAGCAATTTACAGCACGTAGACACTTCGGCAGCACTTCGGCTCACCGGAACAAGAACCATACAACTGAATTCGCTTGAAGACTATATATAGAGCTGGGGTTTCGCTTGAAAGAGACATTTTCCATTTCAAGCGAAATAGCTTATGTTGATTTCGCTTGAAATGGTATTTGATCCTTTCAAGCGAAATAACATGTTTCAAGCGAAATCAGCTTAAAACAATATACAAAACCCTAAATTTCTCATACTACAAGCCCTGATCTATTAGTTCTAATCTAAGACTCGAACGAAGATGAAGTCGACAGACAACTGCACTAACATTACCCATCACCCCTTTCAGTCTGTTAACTAACACCTTGGACGTAACTTTATTTATGATACCAATCAAACTAATAGGTCTAAAATCAGACGGGCTCACCGGATCTTTAACCTTGGGGATAAGAGCAATAAAGGAAGAAGTACAACTCTTATTCAGGGAGCCATCCGAATAAATCTTATCAAATAACTTTAGAAAATCCTCTTTCAACGCTGCCCAACATTTCTTAACGAAGTAGAAATTGAACCCATCTGGCCCTGGAGCACGGTCCCCCTCACATTCCCAAACGACCGCCTTTATTTCATTAATAGAGAAAGGTACCTCCAGCAAGTTTGCCTCTTCCTCGGATATAGAAGCCAAATGTGGACATACAAATTGCGGTCTAACATTCATAGGCTCCGAAAACTGCTGATGAAAAAATTCATACAAAGACTCCTTAACCGCCATTGGATTGGTAACCTATTCCCCACCAATCCTCAACCCATTAAGCCTATTGGTGCTAATATTGGAGTTAATGATGTGATGGAAAAAAGATGAGTTCTCTTCCCCATCAAGAGCCCATTTCGACCTAGATTTCTACCGAAGATCCAATTGCTTCAACCTATCAAATTCCGCTATGAAGTTTCTACAAACAGCTCTTTCCAACAACTCATTTTCTGACAACACTCTCACTTTCGCCAGTTTTTCAATATCGGTCATCCAACGTTTGTTGCTGTTATATTCACCTACCTTTCTCTGATTCTCATCTTTCAACCAGGCCTTAATGTTATCTTTTAACCATCTAAGCTTGATTGCAAGAGCCAGATCTACCGGACCATCAAAATGAAACGAGCTGCACTTCTGTAAAACATAACTAAAAAAAACTCATTTAATGAAAAGGAGGCTTCCAAGAATCACAACGGTACAGAAGAGATGGAATATCCAAAAACAACAGAAAAAAGAGGTTATATCGAAGAGTGAGGAGGCGGCGGAATTTAATGTTGGTAGTAATGAATGGAATAAGTTAAGCGGTGTGATAAATACATCAAACATATGAATTAATATACGAAATTAGTCAAACTTGGTAATGATTAAATATACTTTAGTATATTATTTTATTCTGAAGTCAAAACTAATGATTATGTTTTTTTTTATGTTATTTTATTTTATAATATTTTTGTTAATTTTTTATATTTTGTTATACTATTATTAATATTAATATCAATATTAATAAATAAATAATCAAGACACTTTATTATAAACACGAAAGTGAAAACGTTCATCATAAACGAGTCTTTAATAAAAAAGTAAACGTGCAAACATTAAAACAATTAATCATCTAGATCGACAAAACCACTTTCACGACAATAAAGTTGGGTATATAATTCTAGACGCCACCTATACATGGTCTCCCATCCAGCCGCAGACATACTAATAAGGCGAAAATTCCTTTTTGGCACTTTGTTGTTGCGATTTCTTCAAGCTTGTTCGTCCACGAGTTTTTTTTTTGAACTTGAGGTTCAAGAATGTCGGTTTTACCTGGACCAAACATATCCTTCAGTTTTGTTAACCAAATATATCCTTCAGTTTTCTCAACAAAACTGATTGTATATACCGTTTCTCATCTAAGTCGACTTCAAAAAGATTGCTTAATCTCAAACTAATACACCAGATTATCTGATTAAAAAACATCTTAATTTACTAAAAAGACTTTCTTTATGAATTAGGATCCTCAAGTCCAAAAATAAATCACATTAAATTTTGAACCACCGATTTTTTCCTTTTTACTTTGATTCATAGAGTTCTTTTTTTTTTCATTTTTATTAAATATTGTTACTGTTACAATTAGTAATTAATATTATGATTTATAAAATTAAAGTCGTGGATATTTTTTTTTAAATTCAAATGGTTAGTTTCAAAACTGTTAAATATTTGAAATTTAACTTTCGTTTACAAAATCTTTGATTTGGTTATATACGAACTTTTGAAAATATTCTGTATTAAATACACTCTGGTCAAAGAATTAAAAGTTAAGACAGAGAAATTATTCGTTTATGGAAACTTGAAAAGTTGACTTGTGAGAAAAAAAAATAAAAAAAAAGTTGACTTTAGGGTGTATTTAACACAACCCTATGTTAATTGGAGAAAAAGTAGATGAGTTGAGGTGGGGGGATTCCTGATATATAGTGGACTTTAAAGTTAATTTAAACCATAGTGGGACTAGAAATAATTTCAAAAAAGGAAGGAAGCCAAAAAAAGGATTATCAAGAGTGGAGGATATTAGTGGGCTTACTAGACTTAAGAAGAGAACGAGACAGGATGATCCTTTTGACCTGAATAAAATAATAGGAATCCAGGATGAAAGTTTTTCGAATGAAGACCAGGTGGAAACAAATGAAAAAAATTACCGGAACATAGATGTGTTGGAGAGAGTGCAGAATGTGACAAGTGATTATAGAAAGGAGAGGGTGGAGGGGACAAGAAACGACAAGTTGATGGAGGACCTAAACGAGCAGCCAAATGAGGAGGAAAACAACATTGAGCAAGAGACACAATTCACGGCTATATTGGGGGGTGCTTTGGAGTTGATCTTCAAAACCATGAACATATGATCAGAAATGCTTTAAGGGAAGAAGGAATCCCAAAAATTTCCATATGAGTTTTCTTTCTTTAAACATTAGAGGCTTAGGAGAGGGGGATAAAAATAAAGCGGGATGGGTCAAAGATTTAAAAAGAGAGAATGGGATAGATTTCATTGCTTTACAAGAAACTCAGTTTAATGATATTTTAGGTATCGTTTTCGAAAAATTTTGGGGAGCTGGAAAATTCGAGATGGATCACGTGCCTGCTAGCGGGAGATCTGGAGGGGTGGTTAGCTTGTGGGACCCAAACATTCTTAAGGTACATGATTCTGTCAAACACCAGAATTTTCTTTTAACTGTGGGGGTTTTAAAAGGCAGTAACAAAGCGATCAATATAATTAATGTTTACGCACCGCAAAAAACCCCTCAAAGAAGGCTTTATGGGATGAAATAGGAGGGATTATGGGTAATTTTTTGGGGTGGTGGGTGATATTGGGAGACTTTAATGCGGTTCGTTCTTCGGATGAAAGAAGAAACTCTAAATTCAATAAATACTGTGCAACATCCTTTAATAACTTCATATTCGAAAACGGTTTGAAAGAATACGACATGAAGGGTAGGAAATACACTTATCTCAAGGATAATGATAATAAAAAAAGAAAGATTGACAGAGTTTTGGTATGTCACGACTTCTTTTCGGAATGGCCGACGGCGTGTTTAAGGGCGATGCCGAGGTTCCTCTCGGATCACTGTCCTCTCATTCTAACCTGTGCTAATAAAAATTTTGGTCCAAAACCGTTTAGATTTTTTCAATTCTTGGTTAGACCGGAAGGACTTTGACGAGGTGGTTCAAAAGGATTAGGGAGGAAATCAAGAAGTGGAAAAAGAAGGTTTTAGCTAAGGTAGGAGAAAAGGAAAGGAATCTAAAGGAGGAGTTGAAAATTTTGGAAGAATTGTTGGAAAAGAGGGAGTTATCCGAAGAGGAGTGGATTAAAATGGAGTGCGTGAATGATCTAAAGGAGCTCGAAGAATAATAAATCAAGGATCTAAAACAAAGAGCTAGAATAAAATGGGATTTGGAAGGAGACGAAAATTCGTCCTTTTTTCATGGGTACATTAATAGTCGGAGGGCTTCCAATAATATTCCTGGTTTGATGATTGACGGAGCGTGGACTACCAAACCTTCTCTGGTCAAAAAAGAAATAAGGGACTTTTTCAAATTGGCCTTTGAGGAAAAGTTCAAGGATAGACCAAAACTCTCTTGCCAAAACATTAGATGTCTAGCGGAGGAGGAGGCGAATTCTCTGATTGTCCCTTTCACGAAAGAAGAGATCAAGAAGGCGGTTTTCGAATATGGGGCCGACAAAGCCCCTGGGCCAGATGGTTTTAACTTCAAATTCATTAAAAAGTATTGGAATTTATTTGAAAATGTTTTTATAATTTGTTAGCTTCTTTTTACAGCAAAAGAAATCTGGCGGGGGGGGGGGGGTGTAGTTCTTCCTTCATTACTCTAATACTGAAAATATAGGATCCGATAGGATTGAAAGATTATAGACCGATTAACCTGATTGGGGTGATCAGTAAAACTATATCAAAGATTCTTGAGGATCGTCTCAAAAAGGTTATAGGTTCCATAATCTCGGAAAATTAGACAACGTTTCTTAAAGGCAGGTACATTCTTGACAGCCCGTTAATGCTAAATAAGCTTATCGCTTGGAGTAAAAAAGTTAAAAATAAGGCTTTCCTGTTAAAAATTGATTTCGAAAAAGCTTTTGACAATGTAAGTTGGAGTTTTCTTTTGGATATTATGAGGCAGATGGGTTTCCCTAACTTATGGTGTAAATGGGTTGGAGGGGGTTTAGTTTCTTCTAGATCCTCGGTTCTAGTAAATGGGTCGCCCACTTTTGAATTTAACTGTTATAATGGGGTCAGAAAAGGAGATCCGCTATCTCCGTTTCTGTTCCTTATGGTTATGGAAGCCCTGTCGAGCATTTTTTGCAAAGCAGGGATATAAGGGTTTTTTTAAATGGATTCAAACTCCTAATACGGGGCCGCTCATTTCTCACCTTTTTTATGTCGATGACGCCTTATTAATGGGGGAATGGGACAGGGTTAATGTGATGAACGTGGCGAGATGCCTTAGAATCTTTTATCTATGTTCTGTCTTAAAAATCAATCTACACAAATCTGACTTATACAGGATGGGTGTGAGTGACAGTGAGATCAAATATATGGCTAAAGTGATTGGGTGTAACACGGATAAATTCCCGTTGACATACTTAGGGATTAAGATGGGGGCTAACATGAATAGAATAAGTAACTGGGATCCTATAATTGAGATTTTTGATAAAAGATTGACAAATTGGAAAACAAAAACTATTTCAATGGGGGGAGGCTTACGTTGATTAACTCTGTTCTGGAGAGCTTACCTACATATTATTTTTCGTTATATAAGGCTCCAGTGGGTATTATAAAAATTCTTGAGGCAAAGATGAGAAGGTTCCTTTGGGCGGGTTCAAATGATTCTAATAAAATGAACTGGGTGGCTTGGGATTGGGTAACTTGGCCCAAAAATAAGGGAGGTTTGGGGATTAATAGGCTCAAAGATGTTAATGAGGCCCTCCTTTACAAATGGGGATGGAGATTTAAGGTTGAAAAACAAAATTTATGAAGGAAAGTGGTGGAAGCTTGTCATGGTAAAAACAATAAAAGAAGTTCTCTCCCGTACAATGGTAACACGTCAGGTTGTTGGATAAATATAGTTAAAAGTGATTTCAAAAACAAAACTTAACGGGAAGGTTTCAAACCGGATGATTGTGAGTAAAGTGGGGAACGACAAGGATATTCGATTCTGGCTAGACACCTGGGTGGGAGGTTATCCTTTTATGGAAAGGTGGCCTCATCTGTTTGTTCTGGAAAGGTATAAATTTTGCAGGGTGGCGGACAGAATGGACATAGACTGAGAAATTGATGGGCATACATGGAATTGGGCCAGATAGCCCGAAACGGACATCGAACTAAAGGAATGGCAGGAATGTCAAGGTGTTATCAACTTAGTGAGACTGTCCAACGAGATTGATTCATGGTATTGGGAAGTTGACAAACAACATGGGTTCTTGGTGAACTCGGTGAAAAAGGCTCTCGTAAATGATAGGGGAGTTAGCCCTCTCCCAATTTTTGAGTGGTGCAAATGGATTCCTCTAAAATGTAATATAATGGCTTGGAGAGGTAACCTGGATAGACTTGATACTAGAGTTAACTTGAAAAGAAGGAATGTGGATTTATCATCGATTATGTGCCCTTTCTGCGACGAGTATGAGGAATCGGTGGATCACTTATTCACGGCATGTTCGATGGCTAGTAGGGTTTGGGCGGCTGTCAGTGCTTGGTGTAATATTTCGCCGATCTTCGCCTTCACCTTCACCTTCAAAGACTTACTGGATATCCATAATTCCTACCATTTTGGAAAGAAAGCTAAAAAGGTTATGCTCGGTTTGGTTATAACTTCAGTTTGGTGTATCTGGAAAGTTAGGAATGAGTTAGTTTTCAATCAATTTGGAAGAAGCCCGCAAGAGATTGTGATGGAGATTAATCAAGGGGTTGCGCTTGGGTTAAAAATAGATCTTCATGTAAATATATTAGTTGGAAGGAGTGGTGTATCTATCCGATATATATGTTGTAATTGTTTTTTGCCCTTTGCCCGTTTGGGTTGGGGGTATTGTTTGTGTTTGACCTTTTGCCCGTTTGGGTCGGAGGTTTTGTTTTAATGAAGTTTAATTTAAAAAAAAAATGCAACAACGGAACGATCAGGAATAAGTAGTCAACGTTTAGAGAAAACCCAAATGAGAGAATTTATTAAAGTTGTTTTAAACATTACAATAGAGTTAATATTTATAGGCTATTTTAGTAATCCCTAACTGTCATGAATCCTGAACACACCCTGGACGGGAGCCGCGAGCAGTCAAGTGGTACCGGTGGTTATTTTAAAAACAATGCAGCGGAAAATTTCATCAGGACCGTGAGTTAGGAAAATACCAGAGTTTAGAAACACCGGATTTTTTTATTTATTAAACAGATGGGAATAAACCCATGTTTTACAAAGGTAGCTTTAATATGGGATAAGCCAGAATATATGAAACAATGTTTTCTTAATTTAATTTAATTGATAAAATAAACCACTTCTTAAAGCCTTTCGGTGCCGCATCATCACTCTTATTCCAATCTACTGTAATCACCTGAAACACGTTTTAAAAACATTTGGTCAGCAGGAAATACTGGTGAGTTCATTCATTTTTGTACAAAAACACATTTGTTATAATTTACAGTATTAAGAGCGATTACAATTGTCCCTATCTTATAATTATCTGGTCCAGTTGTCACTCGACCGGATCTGTGACTGTGGTCATATCACTATTGGGTCCGTTCACCCAAAAGTGACGTGTATCACTATTTAGGCCCGTTCACCTAAAAGTGATAAAACAGCAATAATGTGCACAATACCCTACTTACTGCCAGTAACTTAAGATAACAAAGACTTAATCCCTGTAAAATATAACTGGAAAATATTTAGGGTTTTACAATGCAACTTTGATAAAAAGAGAATGACTCACCTTGTTAGCATATAGTCTTGATTAAACAAGCCTCTTGATTCTAAGCACATACTTTATAGTTCTGAATCTTCTGATGATTAAACATCTTGTTTGATAGTAAGGTTTGGATCAGAGTTTTCTGATAGTTAAACATATAGTTTAACTGAGTGGAATACGTTTTAGTGTAAAACCATATCAAACCTAACGATGGTCACGAGATCAGAACCTTAACGAAATTCACAAAGTATAGTCTTATTAAGACAACACTTTGGCATTCGTTAGTTGGTTCCTGAATCGATCGGACAGAATATTGTATCGGTGATTATTGGTTAGAACACCAACGTATAGAGAGAAGAATAGAAGAAATGAGCAAAGAAAAATGAATCATAAGCTTCCTATTTATAGGTAAGGAGTATGAAATTTCTAGGAAGTTTCCTATACATTTTCTAGGAAATTACATATACTTTACTAGGAAGTTACCTATACATTTTCTAGGAAGCTTCCTACCCACACACACACACACACACACACACACACACACATATATATATATATATATATATCCTCTTACACATTCCTTGCACCTTCCTCATATATATCTATTTTCATGTATATCTATTTAGGTGTTTAATTTACTTAGTTAATTAATCTCACTTAGCTGATTAATTAATCTTACTTAGCTTAATTAATGTTATTTAAGTGATTAATTAATCTTACTTAGGTTAATTAATCTTACTTAACTGATTAATTAATGTTACTTAGCTGTTAAGTTTTACTTATCTATTAAGGTTTCTTAACTGCTAAGTTTTACTTATTTATTAAGTTTACTTAGCTACTAAGTTTAGTTAACCATTAAGTTTACTTAATCGCTAAGCATTCTAGTTTAACAGCTTCCTGGTTATTAGTTCTATTCTAGATACAATGGAACTCGTATTAGTGTGTTAACTCGATTCAACTTTAACGATAATCGCGAGATCAAAACCCACAACGAAATGACAAAGTATAGCCGTATACAGGAAGCACTTAAACATCCGTTGGATCGGTTTCAATCGATCGGATATAGTACCATGTCAGTGATTAGAGTTATCACTCTGATAATAAGCAGAGTTTCGGGATTTAGAAGTTCTGACATTAGAATGACAGAACAAGAGAGCGAGAGAAAGAAAAGAATTCTGAGCAATTTGAAATGCCCCAACCTCGTCCAATTTATAGTTGCTTTCAGGGCGGCTTGCGCCCCGCGACCAATGTAGCGATGTAACGCCCTGCGTCCCTCAACTTTAGACCTTTGGCAAGTTTAGTCCCTGAACTTTGCCTATTGTCAATTTTGGCCCCTAATCTGTGAAGTCATTAAAACTTTGATAGTTGGGAATTCTATGTCATATTATATACTTGGAATGTCTAATTCTATATGTTTGGAATGTCTAATTCTATATGTTTAGAATGCCTAATTCTATATACTTGGAAGGCCTAATTCTACATGCTTGTAATGTCTAAATCTATATACTTTGGTGCTTGACTCTTGAGGCTCGTGAAACTTGAGACTTGGTTGAACGAGGGACTGGGGTCTTGTCACTGGCAGAAACTATGAAACTTTGAAAAACTTTGGTTCTATTACCTAAATTATACTATTTATGCTATTACCCAATAAACACGCAACGCAACGCTTGATCTTACACGCGAAAACGGGATCACAGAAAAGATGGATTGGCCGAGTGGCAATCCGATCGGATGACCACCCGATCGGATGACCACCCGATCGGATGACCACCCGATCGGATGACCACCCGATCGAGTGGCCACTCGATCGAGTTGCCACCTGATCCATGCGCACAGCCCCTTCTCACCCTCCTTCATAGTATAAATAGGAGCTGTCACATCAGTCCTTCACTAATGTGACAACCCTGCTCAGCTCAGACACACGAACACCATATTTCTTCGATTTCTCGGCTATTTCGGTACGTTTTACACTAGATCCTTGTACTTTCTTGGCCTACACAACATTCTCTACAAGATTCTCCTTTGAAATCTCACTTTTCACCATGAAATCTCTTAGATCTGAGTTCTTAAGGATGATGTCATCAATGGTGGTTTGTACAAACTACTATATGATGTTACTCCTGATGGAATCTAACTTAGATCTAAGGAATTTCATGCGTTTTACACTAAATCTAAGCTAGATCTGAACTTTTCAAGCTAAAATCTATGTTTATCTTCACCTTTTCTTGAACTTTTACATAAGAACGGTAAGGACCCGATCTAAACGGACTATAGACTTGATGAATAGTCTAGAGTAGGTTTGGAAACAGATTGTTGCCGGAGGAGACGACCATGGAACGGATTCTGACATAAACCGCTGTAAACAGACGACTGACCGGACAGGGGTGATTCCCATCCCATCGAAACGGCTGTAAGATGGTGAGTTTACCATTGTCGTAGTACGACCTGTTCCGTCCTCGTTAATCTAGAAACTTAGAAAATTTTACAAAGGCATAAACGGGACAAGAATCACTCGATCGAGTGACAATCCGATCGGATGACCATCCGATCGAACAGCCACTCGATCGGGTAGCAGTTGTCTAGCACTCAGGACTTAGAACTTTTCAGAAACTTGGAACTTTGGAAGTCTCAATCGAGTGGCAACCCGATCGGATGGCCATCCGATCGAGCTGCCATCCGATCGAGGTGACCAACTCACTAAACTTGATACTTGGATCGAGTGACCACCCAATCGGACAGCCATCCGATCGGGCAGCCATTCGTTCCCTCTCACATTAGCCACTCGATCGACTGGCAATCCGATCGGACAACCATCCGATCGGACAGCCATCCGATCCAGCGACTGTTCCAACTCTTTGCGTAAACTCGTTATTCTGCCTGACTCTTATCTATTGTAATCTATCAGGCTAATTCTAAAAGAGCTCCCTTTGATCCAATAACAGTCTTAACTGTTAAGCAGTCACTGTGAGTATACTCGATCCTTTTTTTTTTGCTTTAAACTTTGGGATATAACATGTGTTCTATAAACTACGAAACTTGAAACTTTGCAAACTAAACTCTATCCTACGTGTATGTGAAACTTGTGCATTCTAGTATTCTATTTTGTGCTAAGTGACGTTTAATCTAGGGTGTGTAGTTTCGCCTTAACAATAGTAGTGCTATAGGAGGTGCACCTCTCCCATTATTCTCGGGGGGTGTTGTTAGGATGATTCTAGTTTACCTTGAGTCTTGGGTAAACACTAAAGCATCGGGATACTTGGGCTATCACTGCGTGGACTGCGACACTAGCACGATTGAAACTATTTTTATTACTTACATTGTGGATATGAGTTGTTTTAATCTATTATGCTATTATCCAAACTTGTATACTCGCCGGTACATTTTTGTACTGACTCTATTTTAATACATGTTGCAGGCTGATATGATGCTGAAAACATGGAATCGAGCTAGGATGAAGCTTAGAAACTCACCTAGTTAACTTAGACTATGAACAATGTTTGATACTCGATGTTTGATGGAAATTGTGGTTATTTGATATGGTTGCGTTGTTAGAAAAATTTTGCATCCATTAATCTATATTGAAACATTAGTGTTATGGAAATCTCATGAGCAATCTGAACGCCTAGTGCTCGCACCCCGATGTTTCCGCCATCGGTTGGGGTGTGACAAGCGAAGTCCCTCGCGGCCCGCGAGGGACACCCTAGCTACGGCTAGGGTTGTTGAGTCACCACCTAGGCTTAACACGTGGACGACACGTGTCACGCAACGTGTTCGGATCAGCTTGAGGCTCTCGCGCCCCGCGAAGCCCTTTCTTAACTCTGTCGCGCCCCGCGACAGACTAAATTTTCTTGTTTTCTTGGTTTTTTATAAAAGTAAGCTTTTATGGGTTTGGGTTTTTACTTACGGAGCATTTTAGGACATTTTTGAACGAGTCGTTACACTAATTAAGTTTGATCTTTGATCAAAGTAACCAAAACATTGACTAGACTCTTAATCGAAGACATAACCGAAATATTGACTAAACTCTTAATAGGAAACATAACCGAAACATTAATTTCGGTCAACATAACCTATACTCTAGACTTAAGTCAGATATATATATATAAACAAAGTAGTAATATAAAATAAACGTTAATAAAAATAGTTTTATGATTTTCTTTTTGTGAATTATGGATCGATTTTCATCTTTTCTTCGCATTCTTATTGGTTCACTTACGAGTCATTCATTGAAGTTATCAGCTTCTTATCCCAATCTGACCACATAAGAAAATTGAAACCTTGCTAAAATAGATTAAAAGTTATCATATTATTATAGATTGACATCTATAAAGGGTTTGATTTAGGTTATGGGTAAAGTATCTATATTAGGGATTGTGAGCCTGAAAATGTACCTTAAGTATCTATATCAGGATCACAATCCTTGAAACAATTCCCATAATTAAATAAAAAATATACCCCTTGTGCATATAGTGTGATACAAAATTAACCACTTGGCTAAGAGTGTTGTGTATGGATTTGGGCCGTTATTTTCAAATGGTTAGCGGTAAAACGATTCCCATAATCAAATAAAAAATAAACCTCTTAAGCATATCCATATTGGTGGTATGGTAGTAGGAATGGAAAGTTAGTCGTTTCTTGGGTGTCGTGGATTCTGTAGGAACCGTTCGCGTAATTAAATAAAATAAAACAAATTTTATTAAACGATTACAATACAGAAATAAGAAAGTTAGAAAAACTATTACAATTACAATTGAAATAAACAGAAATACAAGAAATTAGATAAAGCAGAAAGGCTGAGTCACGTGTACACACGCTTCCCTTAAAACAAATTCCGATTCTCCAAGGAGTACTCGTTTTGTTTCCCAGGGTACAACAGCCGAAGCAGCGTACTGCCGGAGTTTGCCTACAACCCGAAGGTTACCTTGTAACTGCAAAAGAAAAATAAGAAAAAAATGTAGAGAGAAAGTGAATTTGCTGTTGTGTTGCTGGTGTATTCTGCAGTGACTAAGAGGCTGTATTTATACAGCCTCTGATTCGAAACAGCCAAAAACAGATTAAATGAGAGGAATAAATTGCATTAAACGTCTTCAATGCAATTTAATTCGTCATTTAAAACCGTTTGACTCGGCGGTTTCAAAGCTGAAGTGTAACTGCACTGTCATTCAATGCTGGAAGCTTCTGCGCGCGTGTGTGCCTCCTTACGCGTACAAGTCTGCACTCTCATGTGCGCGTGCGCCACACTGACTCAAGTCCATGCGCACCTACGCGCGTGCGCTACATCAGCTGTGAGCCTATACTAGCAGGCCACACAGTCACTCCGTTTTGGCTCACTTTGGTGCGCTGCGCACGTCACATCAGGACCCATGCACCATGCGCGCAACCGCGCGCTTTCATGCCACGTGTACTCGTGCGCGGACTGCCACGTCACGCGCTTCGAACCCGCTCGTCACTTCAACCACTTGGTCCTTGCAGCCCCTGTGATCCACCACACACATGGTCAAAAATAAAAAGGCGGCTCTCAAGTGGCTCGTGGCGACGCGAGCGTGTGAATTGCAACGTGCGTCATCAAAGCGCCACATTGCGCCTCATCACCCAAGCCACGCGCGCGCGTGTGCAAGTTAGGGTGCTCCGCACCCTTTGCGAATACACTTAGTGTGTGCTTCCATGAAACAATAAGGATGGAGGGTTCCCACTTAAATACCCATTTAAGTTCCATCTCTCCTCCTATGTGGGACAAGGTGCAACTTTCCCTTTTGTTTCAGTATTAAATGTTTCAATCACCCAAATTTGAGCATCGATATCTCTTTCTTCTTAGCTCCGTTTTGGACGTGGTTTAGTTCGTTGCGAAGCTCTTCCAACATAGAACACAAACCCACAAATAAATATATAAACCCGCTCATTTTATTATATTTATTTCTAGTCCAAAATAGGAAAAAATCATTTTCCTATATTTGTGAAAATTGCTATTTTCACCAATTTTCCAACAATCCCACACATGAAAAATGCTATTTTCATTAAATTTCCAACAATCCACCACATGTATGGAAATTGATCTTTCCTTACACGTTTCAACGGTATACTTTTACAGTTGAGTATTGCAAGATAGGTAGGTTGTTACCTTTGAACTTTCTTTTATGAAGCATACTTAGCTTACTAGCGGTTTGTAGACGCGATGTCCTTGAACATACCCCCATTTGTGTAAATGACAATACACTTCACACAATACTTTCCCTGGTCCGGCCAACCCCTCATTGTCGTGTCCTATTATGGTCCTGGAACACTAGCCTGGTTCTGCGAGAGCTCTAGGATTGCGCACCCCACAAAGCCATTCGAAGCGACCCTACTTCTCTCTCACATAGGTGATTCCCGTGAATCATTAAAAGCATCATGGTTATTTGATTTCCCGAAATCGGTAACCTTAATATGCTTAACCTCACTTCAATGTCACTGATTGGAATGGACTAGGAAGTATATAACTCCCTTCTATTTGGTTTAGGGTACTCCCCCACAGTGACTCCGTTTTGGTAATATGATTAAGTTGTCCAATTGAACTTAGATCTTGGGATCTCCAGTCAACTAAGTTAGGTTTCCCTCATATTCCCATTTATCACGGGCTTTAGTCCCATTCCCTTGACGACGTTTCAACTAACTCTCTGCTTAAGCCTTTTGTAAACGGGTCCGCAATGTTATCCTTTGATCTCACATAATCAATTGATGAAGAAACACTGGTTAATTGACCAGAATCAAATAAACCAGGGGGATCGGTTCTGCATAAAAGAGTTGGTTTCCCCTCGTTTGGTTCGTGGGTGACAGACCTTCTTCTCTTCACAGTAACTGCAAAACAACCACCGTTTGACTCGCCACGGGGAGAATGGGGGTTCTCTCTGTGACCCCCTCCGGCGCGAGAATAAGTACAGGTTTTATGAAGAAGAAGAAGAAGTGTAAGTGAAGTGAATGTAACTTGAAGATTATACCTGAATTATCCTTTTATTTATAGCCAAAGTTTGGGCGGGAAAACTTGTTGGTGAAATATTAACGGAAAGTGCATTTTCCGTCAGCGGTTATTTTTTCCTCCGTTAATCTCTTAACGAGTGTGAGAGCACACGGATTGTGATCTTGATCAACGGTTGGGGTATTGCCACGTGGAAAGTGGGAAAGTGAAGATCTCTCTTCAATTCCATGCCATCATCGTGACTTCAAGGGAGCCTGGGATGATGACACGTGGCCGGACGGTTATAATCGTCTGGTGCTGCACGATAGGGCCTTCTAGAGGATTACAGCTGTAATCCTGTGTGGCTCCTTACTGTATGGTATTAGTGGAATAATATCCAACTCTGGATATTATTTATGCAGGAGTGCTTGTCAGGATTGTTATCCTTATCTGCTATGGAGATTGGCGTGAGGATTTGCTAATCCCCTTTTGGCGCGCAGGTATTGCTTGTTGTTCTTCCTCTAAGTTCTCTTTGTAGGACCAGTGCGCGGCCGCGCAAGGTCTAAAGAGGGTTAGGAGAATGAGGTGGTGGTATGGTCCCAAGTGCTTGAAGCAAGGTTTTTGGGACCTTACCCCTTCAAGTCCCCCCAGTCTAGTGTTGCTCTTATGCAAATAAGTGGAGCACTGAACTTTGATAGAGAGTTGCTTTTTGCTATAGAGGTTTTTTGGTGTGAAATTGGAGAATCTTTGGAGAAGATACTCTTGCTCATTATTCTTGATTTTAAAAATCTTGATTTTGAACAAAAAATAGAAATCTTCGTGAAGAAGTTTGTATTTTTAGCTTTTGCTCTTGAACTGTTTACCTAAGGGGCTTTGTAATCATGAGCTGACTGCTGTTCACGTTATTCGAGAATGGAAAAGTATTTTGTATTACCGCTTCGTCTTCTCGTTGAACTGTAGTTTTAAGAGAACGTGCAGATTGTGTCAGAGGGTTTTTAATGTGATGTGACGCTTGCAGTGGCAGCGCCATTTTTGAGTCGACAGATTGGACACTTAATCATCATAATCCTTCTTTCAATGCTGACACCATCCTTTGCTGTCCTATATATTCATATTAGGTGTGAAGTTTTTCCAATTTGGGGAAAAATGCGGACTAGACGACAGCCTCGACGCCGGAGAATTTATGAAATTCTGAGAATGTTTGATGCCGTTGACGGTCTTCTTCTTCTTCTTCTCTCCGGCACGTTGACTGAACCGTCTGTCGGAGATGGAGGTATTCATGATGCTGTTCTTCCCGATTCCTCAAGGAATCGAACCCTCTTTTCCCTTGCAAATGATAACAATGGGGGAGTTACTAGATTGCCGGGGTATGCTGTTACTCAATCCTTTCCGGCTGACTGGAGGGGCCGGTGCTCCATTGTGTACCAACGGCATCACCGTGGTTCTTATACTGCTCCTCTGGTTGAGGCTCCGACTGGTGGGAGCATAGCTGCTACTGCTGAAGATGATGGGGAGGGTGCTAACGTTTGGGTTGTCGATCCTCATCCTCTTTTGGAGTATGGTGAAGTTCTACATACTCCATTGGGTGTTTTAGATATATTTCCTGGTGTGTAGTTTGTTTAATTTTGTAACTATTTTTTGATACATTGCTGTGTTTTGTAAATCTTTTGTTAAAGTGCTTTGTTGCACTAGTAACTTCTCTGATGCACTGCTGTGCATACTTGTTTTGTGGTAATCATAAGTTGTGTTTGAATTACAATATGTTGCATATGTATAATTACTTTGTTTAGGTAGAGTGAATGAGAATGGTATTGTGCTCGTGTGTGAACGTGGGTCTTAGACTGTGCGCGGGGCTTATGCCTGTTAGACCATTCATGAGGCTTACAATGTTCACCATATTGTTTTCGCGTATACCAAAGGAATTATATTCAATTTGTAACAAACAATAACATGTAAAGATAATTTTTGCATTAATAGGGCGCGGGGCCAATAATACAAAGTGAAGTGGAAAAAATAAATTGCCTGTATAAGTCTGGCTTTTTGAATAGCTTGGCTATATGTAGCACCTGCGCAGTTGCTGCGCGTTCCAGGTGCGAGGAACAGTTGTTCCGTCGATTCTTTTTAGGGTGTACGCCCCTTTGCCCAGGACCTCGTTGATAATGTATGGTCCTTCCCATTTGGGTTCTAATTTGCCCGGCTTCTCCGTATTGGACGCTTCGTTGTCACGCAGGACGAAGTCTCCTAGGACGAAGGTACATACCCGGATGCGCGCGTTGTAGGATTTTTCAAGTTTGGACTTATACCTTGCCTCCGGAATGGCTGCATTTTCACGCCTTTCCTTGAGAAGGTCTAGATCCATCCTTCGTTCTTTTTCATTGTCTTGTTTCTCCATGGCAATCATGCGCGGCGACTGGAGGCCTATTTCTGCTGGTATTACTGCCTCTGATCCGTATACCAGGCTAAATGGGGTTTCCCCCGTACTAGTTTTTGGCATGGTGCGATGAGCCCATTGGATGCTGGGGAGCTCATCTACCTATCCTCTGCGTGCCGTTCCCAATCTCGCCTTGATGCCATCAACTATCTGTTTATTGATACTTTCGACCTGCCCATTTGCTTGTGGGTGCGCCACAGAGGCAAAGTTGTGCTCGATCTTCATTTCTTTAAACCACTTTTGAAGATCTTCTGAGGCAAAATTTGTGCCATTATCTGAAATAATGCGCAAGGGCAACCCGAAACGACAGATGATATGTTCCCATATAAACTTGCGGATTACCATCGCTGTGGTTGACGCCAACGCCTTAGCTTCTACCCACTTGGTGAAGTAGTCAACTGCTACAATAATGAATTTAACTATGCCTGGCGCGTCAGGGAAGGGACCGACAAGGTGTATACCCCACTATTGAAAAGACCAGGCGGAGGTGACCGGTACTAGAGGATTTTTTGGACGGGGGGTTTTGGCGCATGGTGCTGGCAGGCTGTGCATTGGCGCAATAATTCCACCGCGTCCACATGCATTCCTGGCCAATAGTAGCCTGCGCTCATTATCTTTGCCACTACCATGCGCGGTCCGGCGTGGATCCCACATAATCCTTCGTGGACTTCTCTGACTAAGTACTACGCATCTGTTTTATCGACACCGCGTAGGAGTGGACCCATAAATGATTTCCGGTATAAAATACTGTCTGCCATTTCGTAATTTAGCGCTTTGTTCTGGATCTTCCTAGCTTCCGCTTTCCCTTCTGGAAGTTTGCCATGCTGTAGGTACATGATGATTGGGGACATCCAGGATGGGCTGACGACCTCGATGATGTTTACTTGTTTTAGAGGAACGAATGGATTGGATAATACCTCAATGCGGACCTCTTTTGCTAGATGCTTGAAGCTGGTGGCAACCAATTTTCTCAATGCGTCTGCGTGTTTATTTTCACTTCTGTTTATGTGAACTATTTTGAATGTTTGGAACTGGCTGATAAGCATTCGTGCTTGCTCCAGGTATAAAGCCATGGCTTCTCCCTTGGCGTCGAAATGACCATTAACTTATTCAGCCACTAGATTTGAATCGATGTGAGCTTCGAGGTTTTTTGCTCCCATTTTAAGTGCCAAACGGAGGCCTGCAAGAAATGCTTCGTATTCTGCCTCGTTGTTTGTACTTTTGAAATCTAGGCGTATTGCATATGTGAGCTCGTGATCATCTGGGCTAACCAGTCGGAGGCCTGCGCCTGCACCATCATCGTTAGAAGCTCCGTCTGTGTGCAACGTCCAAACCCTATCGTCGAAAACTAGAATAGGGTTTTGGATCGCCTCACATTCCTGTACTTTGTCTATGGGAACTTCTGTGGTGAAGTCTGTTAGTACTTGCCCTTTGATTGCTGGTCGAGGTCTATATAGGATATTGTATCCTCCTAGCTCTATGGCCCATTTGGCCAATCTTCCCGCGACATCGGGTTTAGACAGAATTTGGCCTAGATGGTAATTAGTGAGTACGGTAATAACATGGCCATAGAAATACCGGCGTAGTCTTCGTGACGCATGTACCAATGCGAGGACGAGCTTTTCTATCATAGAGTAGCGTGTCTCTGGGCCAGTTAGCATATTACTAATGTAATATATCGGGGTGAACGCCCTCTCTTTCCACCATTAACACTGCGCCAACCGCTACCTCTGCTGCAGACAGATATAAGATTAGCGGTTCTTTTTCTTATGGTGTTGTCAACGTTGGTAACTGGATTAGACATTCCTTCATTTGCTTGAAGGCTATCTCCGCTTCCGGTGTCCACTGAAAATGGCTCTTTTTGGCGCAATTGCGCAATGTGCTAATGAACGGTTAAGACTTCACGGCGTGGTTTGCCAGGAATCTGTTCAGGGCTGCTAATCGTCCCGCAAGTTGTTGCATCTCTTTAACTGTTGCTGGTGACGGCATAAGTTGGATAGCTTGTACTTTCTCTGGGTTGACCTTAAAACCATATCTGGTTAGCATGAACCCTAGAAATTTGCCCTCCTCCATTCCGAAGGAGCATTTCGTTGGGTTAAGCTTTAAATTGACGCTGCACAATGAATCAAACGTGCGCTGAATGTTTGCGAGCATGGTCTCTTCTTCTTGGCTCATGATGATGAGGTCATCCATATAAACTTCTATAGTTTTACCAATGTCTTCCCCGAAGACTGTATCCATCAAGCGCTGGTAAGTAGCTCCTACATTGCGGAGACCAAAAGGCATTTTCGTACAGCAGAAGATACCCTTATCTGTTCGGAAAGCTATTTTGTCTTCATCTTCCTCTTTCATTTGTAGTTGATGGTAGCCTTTATAACAGTCGAGAAAACACTTCCAGTGGAAGGATGCTAGAGAGTCAACTTTCTTATCTATTTCTGGGAGTGCATAACAATCTTTCGGGCAAGCTTTGTTGAGGTCTTTGAAGTCGACGCACATGCGCCACCCGCCATTGTGTTTTTGAACCATTAATGGGTTGGCGACCCAGGTTTGGTGTTGTACTTCACGTAGGATCCCAGCGTTGAGTAACTCTGTTACTTGCTCGTTCATTGCCGCTGCTTTTTCCGCACTGAGACTGCGTCTTCCTTGCGACGGGTTCCGCTGAGGGTCGGACGTTCAAACAGTGTTGTGCTATATCTCGTGGTACCCCAGTCATTTCTGCTGGGCACCAGGCGAAGATGTCTTTATTGTTTAAAACTAATTCCTTCAACTGTATCCGTATTGCCGGTGAAATGGCGTGCCCTAGTAAGATGGTTTGCTCTGGGTACTCCTCGTTGAGAACCCATTTCTCCGGTTCTTTTGACGTTGAAGGTTTGGCGACCTTTTCTGGTGGCTCATCGTCCACGTACATGACTTCCTTGCTGGAATACAGAATTGCTACCCCGGTTTCTGTCGGAAAACCGCAAGCAGCGTGTGGTATGGAGGTAATCATGCTGAATTCTCTCTGCAACCATCTCCCCAGCAGTACATCATGGCGTGATGTAGCTGGCATAACCATGAAATTCACTGTGACAATGCGCGAATGTTCGTCATCTGAGAGAGTCACAGGGAAAGCGATTTGTCCTAGTGGAAAAACAGTTTCGTTGCAGAAACCAGTGAGAGGGAAATCAACTGGTTCTAAGAGTGCTTTGTCTTCCAGGTCTAGTTGCTTAAAACATTGTTCATAGATTATATCCATCGAGCTTCCTGGATCAATGAACATGTAATCGGTTCTGTAGTGACCGAAGATACCAGTGATGATTACTGGACGTTCCTCCTGAGGGCCTCCGGGGACGACATGGAGTATAACTTGTTGCTCTCTCCAATGCTGATTATGGCTTTGTTTGTTTGGCCTTCGTGAGGGTCCTCCTTGTACCATGTTTATCTGCTTTGGTTCGGCTACCTGGTGATTGGTATCTTCTGATTGTCGTATTATCTCCTTGTGACTACTGGATTGGATGTCCCACTTATAGGTTAACTGTGGGTCCAACACTGTAGTGCCGAATTTTTTCTGAATTACTTCTTGAGTATCAGATCTGTTGTTCAACAACTCGGATCTTGTGTTTTGTGCTAAAATTTGGTTTATGGCGATCTGGAATTTGGTGAACCAGTACTTTCGAGTTTTTCCTGAGAGTAGATCTGGACGGTTATGAACTCCTATTTGTACCCAGGAGCCATTTTCTTCCAGATAACTTTTGTTGCTTCCTTTGTTACCCATGATTCCGTCGATCTGGATATCTCGGGTTGCAGAACCCTTGAATTTAGATCGAGGACCTGATGGGTGAAGTGATGGGTTCTCTGCCATATGAAACAGAGGATGGAGAAAAATTGAATCAAAACGAGAAGAAATGAATGAAACTGAGAAATCAGTGGGCGCCAATGAAGAAACACTGGTTAATTGACCGGAATCAAATAAACTAGGGGAATCGGTTCTGCATAAAAGGGTTGGTTTCTCCTTGTTTGGTTCGTGGGTAACAGACCTTCTTCTCTTCACAGTAACTGCAAAACAACCACCGTTAGACTCGCCACGGAGAGAATGGGGGTTCTCTCCGTGACCACCCTCCGGCGTGAGAATAAGTACAGGTTTTATGAAGAAGAAGTGTAAGTGAAGTGAATGTAACTTGAAGATTATACCTGAATTATCCTTCTATTTATAGCCGAAGTTTGGGCGGGAAAACTTGTTGGTGAAATATTGACGGAAAGTGCATTTTCCGTCAGTGGTTATTTTTCCCTCCGTTAATCTCTTAACGAGTGTGAGAGCACACGGATTGTGATCTTGATCAACGGTTGGGGTATTGCCACGTGGAAAGTGGGCAAGTGAAGATCTCTCTTCAATTCCATGCCATCATCGTGACTTCAAGGGAGCCTGGGATGATGACACGTGGCCGGACGGTTATAACCGTCTGGTGCTGCACGATAGGGCCTTCTAGAGGATTACAACTGTAATCCTGTATGGCTCCTTACTGTATGGTATTAGTGGAATAATATCCAAGTCTGGATATTATTTATGCGGGAGTGCTTGTCAGGATTGTTATCCTTATCTGCTATGGAGACTGGCGCGAGGATTTGCTAATCCCCTTTTGGCGCACAAGTATTGCTTGTTGTTCTTCCTCTAAGTTCTCTTTGTAGGACCAGTGCGCGGCCGCGCAAGGTCTAAAGAAGGTTAGGAGAATGAGGTGGTGGTATGGTCCCAAGTGCTTGAAGCAAGGTTTTTGGGACCTAACCCTTTCAATTGAGATAACACCCGTTGAGAGTAGTTGTCGTACCGTGTTATGTCTACGTCGCATGTGCCTTGATCTGCCATTGTACATCAAGCTTTGAGCTCTGCCAATCGCTGATTGGCTATCACAATGTATACATATGGCTGGCAAAGGCTTTGGCCATCTTGGAATATATTCCACGAATTGACGTAGCCATTCTGCCTCCTCTCCTGACTTATCTAAGGCGATAAATTCGGATTCCATTGTGGATCTTGCTATGACCATTTGCTTAGAAGACTTCCAAGCAATAGCAGCTCCTCCAAGTGTAAACACGTAACCACTTGTTGATTTGGAATCTTTATTATCCGATATCCAGTTTGCATCAGTGTATCCTTCGATCACTGCTGGTTGTCGGGTATAATGCAGTCCATAATCTCTTGTGTATCTTATGTATCTAAGCACCCTCGTGATAGCTTTCCAATGATCCGTGCACGGATTGCTGGTTTATCTACTTAGCCTACTCACCGCGTAAGCCAAGTCGGGTCTAGTACATGTCATTAGATACATTAGACTGCCAATAATTCTTGAATACTCTAACTGAGCAACTCCATCTCCTTTATTTTTCTTGAGATTTTGGGAGGTATCAACTGGAGTTCAAGCTACACTCGTATCTCCCGAGTTGAATTTTGTCAAGAATTTTATCCACATAGTGAGATTGACTTAACACAAGACCATCTTGGGTTCTTATGATCTTTACTCCAAGAATCACATCGGCTAAACCCATGTCTTTCATATCAAATCTCGCTTTCAACATGTTTTTAGTAGCCTTGATAATTTTATCATTACTCCCAATGATAAGCATATCATCTACGTAAAGACATAAGATTACATAACCTTCATTTATGTCTTTGAAATAAACACATTTGTCGCACTCATTTAATTTGAAACCATTATCAATCATGACATGATCAAACTTTTGGTGCCATTGTTTTGGTGCTTGCTTCGAGCCATACAAAGACTTGACAAGTTTACATAGTTTACCCTCTTGACCTGGGGCAGAGAAACCTTTAGGTTGCTCCATGTAGATCTCTTCTTCTAAATCGCCATTTAGAAATGCGGTTTTAACGTCCATTTGGTGAATTTCCAAATTTCTTAAAGCCGCTATAGCAAGAACCAATCTAATCGAGGTTATGCGCGTCACAGGCGAGTAGGTATCAAAGTAATCTAGACCTTCCTTTTGTCTAAATCCTTTAATCACCTACCTAGCCTTGTATTTATCAATACTTCCATCAGTTTTCATCTTCCTTTTGAATATCCAATGATATCCAAGTGGTTTGCAACCAGGTGGAAGATCTACTAACTCCCAAGTATGATTTTGCAATATAGAATTAATTTCGTTCTTTATTGCTTCTTTCCATTGAGGTCCTTCTGAAGAGGAAACCGCTTCGCGATATGTATTGGGCTCGCCCTCAACCATATAGCTAACGAAGTCTAGACCGAAGGTGTCACGGCCCCCGTCCCGGTTTTACCCGGTCCAGGAGCTGTGGGACAGAAACCCGTGGTATTTATTAATTGAGTTGACAACGGAAGATTTACAGGATCTTTTAAACTTGAAAATGCCCGATTATTTTATTAGATAATTTGGGACAAACCCCGTAATTTACAATAGATGAATTTCACGAGGAAATTCCCTGATTTACAAAACATGTTTATTTATTTTAACTGAGCCACCACTTCAAGCTTGCTAGTGCTCCGTAGCACGTTTTCCTTGATTCACAGCAGGTCTCCTGAAACATGTTTTAAAAATATTTTATCAGCGGGGAAATACTGGCGAGTCATTCAGGTTAAATAAAACGACACATTAGTTATAAATTACAGCATAAGAGCGATTGCAATGGCTACTATCTTATTTTTATCTGGCGCCGTGTCACCTCCTGGTGACGATGGTCATACCACTATTGGGTCCTTTCACCCAAGTAGTGATGATTATCAATGTTAGGATTTATTAGCCTAACCGTGAGAAATTAGTAATGTGCACAATACCCCACTAGCCAGTGATTCAAGATAACCACGACTTAATCCCTGTAATTATAACTTTTGAAAATGGTTGGAGTATTGTAAAACATTATTGATAAAAAGAGAATGACTCACATTGCAAGTTTAAACGGGCAGAGTTTAGCCTACTGATAAGACTTTTAACCTAATTTAATCAACAATGCACACGAACTAGGTCAGTAACTAATACAACATTTACGATAACTCACGAGACTAAAATCCTCACAACGAATGACAAAGTGCAATACTTAAACATCCATCGAATTCACGACGAATGACAAAGTATAGCCCTAATGTGGGCAGCACTTAAACATCCATTGGATTGATTTCAATCGATCGGACATTGAATTGTAGCAGCGATCGAGTTAATACCCTGTATCGTAGCAGCGTCACCCTAATGGAAATTGTGATTTTGAGCAGTAGAACTTCGTTTTTTGACTGAAATCTCGAGCACAGGTGAAATGCTTATGGCCTAGAAATTTATAGTAAAAATTTGAGTCTTACGCGGCCTGCGTAAGCCTTAACAGGCTCTTACGCGGCCCGCGAGAGCCACCTAGTTGTAGACTAGGGCTAGCGTGTCATACCTAGGGCTGCCACGTGTGCGACACGTGGCCTGTTCGCTGCTCCGGGGATTTGTTGAGTTGTCGCGGCCAGCGTAGACAACCCTTATGTCTTACGCGGCCCGCGTGGAGACCAAATTTCACATTTTATTGATTTTTCATGCACATTAGGGTTTTAGGGGTCCGGGTTTTTACTTACGGGTTGTTTTGGGACATTTTTGACGGTCCTTACATCCTCCCCACCTTATTTAAAATCTCGTCCTCGAGATTTACTGAAATAAGTGAGGATACTTTCGCTTCATTTCCGATTCCAGCTCCCAGGTGTATTCGGGTCCTCTTTTTGACACCCACTTGACCTTGACCAGTACTAGTCTTTTGTGCTTGAGAAACTTAATCTTTCTGTCTTCTATTTGAAGCGGTTTCTCCACGAACTTCAATTTTTCATTCACCTGTATGTCTTGAAGAGAAATTACCAGCGATTCATCCGATAGACATTTCTTGAGATTGGATACATGAAAGACGTCATGTACTCCAGCTAACTCTTTTGGTAGCTGTAAGCGATAGGCAACTAGTCCTATGCGTTGGATTATTGGGAATGGTCCTATGTATCTTGGACTTAGCTTTCCTTTCCTTTCTTACCGAACCGAACTACTCCTTTCCAAGGAGAAACTTTCAAGAGTACTTTGTCTCCAACTTGAAACTCTAGTGGCTTGCGTCGATTATCGGCATAACTCTTCTGGCGATCTCGAGCCGTTTTCAGTCTTTCCTTGATTTGAGTGATCTTATCGGTAGTTTCTTGCAAAATCTCAGGACCTGATAATTGACTTTCTCCTATTTCTGCCCAGCAAACTGGAGTTCTACACTTACGTCCATATAGTGCTTCGAACGGGGCAGCTTCAATGCTTGAATGATAGCTATTATTATAGGATAATTCAATTAAGGGTAGGTGGTCATCCCAGTTTCCACCAAAATCTATCATACATGCCCTAAGCATGTCCTCCATGGTTTGGATCGTCCTTTCACTTTGTCCGTCTGTTTGAGGATGGTATGCAGTACTTAAATTTCGTCGGGTTCCCATTGCTTCCTGGAAATTTGTCCAGAAATGGGAAGTGAAATGACTATCCCTATCCGATACAATGGAGAGTGGGACTCCATGTAAGGATACTACTTCATCTACATACAACTTTGCCAACCTTTCCATACTAAAGGTTTCTTTCAAGGGTAGGAAATGAGCTGATTTGGTTAATCGATCCACAATTACCCAAATTGCGTCATTACCTTTTCTGGTCTTGTGTAACTTAGTAACAAAATCCATTGTTATGAGTTCCCATTTCCAAACAGGCATTTCTAATTGTTGTAGTAGACCTAAGGGTTTCTGGTGTTCTGCCTTAACTTGTGAACAAGTAAGACACTTAGAAACATATCTAGCTATGTCCTTTTTCATTCCTATCCACCAGAAGTTATTCCTTAAATCTTGGTACATCTTATTGTTACCAGGATGCATGGTATACCTAGATTTATGGGCTTCCTCTAAAATTTTATTTCTTAAGTTTCCTTGCTTAGGTACCCAAATCCTTTTCTTGTGGAATCTCCAAATTCCATCACTTCCTTGTTCCAATTCCTTTATTCGTCCTTTCATTCCTTCAGCATCATCCTTGATTGCTGTTTCTTGAATGTTTTTCAGTTGTTCTATTAAATCTAATTGTAAACTTAACCTAAGAGCACGAACTCGTCGTTGTTTCTCATGATACTTACGACTTAAAGCATCTGCGACTACATTTGCTTTTCCTTCGTGATATTGAATATGACAGTCGTAGTCACTTAGAATTTCCATCCATCTTCTTTGTCTCATGTTTAATTCTTTTTGCCCAAATATGTATCTTAAACTCTTATGATCTGTATAGACAGTAAACTTACTTCCGTACAGATAATGTATCCAAATCTTAAGGGCAAAAATTATGGCTCCTAACTCTAAATCATGAGTCATATAGTTTTCCTCGTGCTTTTTCAATTGCCTTGAAGCATACCCAATTACCTTCTTGCGTTGCATTAGCACACATCCTAATCCTAGCTTAGAAGCATCACAGTAAACTTCAAAATCTTCTGTTCCTTCAGGTAAGGCAAGAATTGGGGCGTTCGTTAATCTTTGCTTTAAAATCTTAAAAGCTTCCTCTTGCCTAGGTCCCCATTCAAACTTAACTGCTTTACAGGTTAGCTTAGTTAATGGCACAACTATCTTAGAAAAATCCTTAATAAAGCGCCTATAGTATCCAGCTAAGCCTAGAAAACTTCTAATTTCTGTAGTTGATTGCGGGACCTTCCATTTGGTAATTGCTTCTATTTTGGAGGGATCTACGTGAATGCCTTCGTGATTCACCATGTGTCCTAAAAATTGCACCTCCTGTAGCCAAAATTCACACTTCGAGAATTTGGCATAAAGCTTTTCCTTTCTTAACAAAGTTAAGAGTGTATGCAAGTGTTCACAATGTTCGTCCTGACTTTTGGAATAAATGAGTATATCGTCGATGAAGACAATTACAAATTTATCCAAATACGGTTTACAGATTCTATTCATCATGTCCATAAATGCTGCTGGAGCATTTGTTAGTCCGAAGGGCATGGCTGTAAACTCATAATGACCATACCTAGTCCTGAAAGCAGTTTTAGGTATGTCTTCTTCTTGTACTTTCAACTGATGATATCCGGAGCGTAAGTCTATCTTAGAAAAATATCTAGCTCCTTGCAATTGATCAAAAAGATCATCAATCCTAGGTAATGGGTATCGATTCTTAATTGTAACCTTATTCAATTCCCTATAATCGATACACATTCTCATTGACCCATCTTTCTTCTTTATGAACAACACTGGAGCTCCCCACGAGGATGAACTAGGTTGTATAAATCCTTTGCTTAATAATTCATCTAACTGCTTTTTCAATTCTAGCATTTCGGTGGGTGCCAACCGATAAGGTGCCTTGGCTATCGGTGTAGTTCCAGTTATTAGATGAATTCTAAATTCTACTTCCCTATCGGGTGGTAATCCCGGTAGTTCTTCTGGGAATACATCCGGGTATTCTGATACTACTGGAATTTCCTTAAGTTCCTTACTTTCGTGTTAATGATTACCGAAATCATATACACTATTCCTTGTTTTCTTGAATAACTGACCAACTTTATTACTGAAACGAATTTCAGTGGCTTATGTGGCTTATCTCCTGTAATCACCACTAATTCTCCTGTAGGTGTATGGATTTCTATGGAATTTTTATCACAGAGAATTCGAGCATGGTTGGCTACTAACCAATCAATTCCAACACAATATCAAATCCGGCTAAATTCATAGGTAATAGGTTTGCAGAAAATTTATGGCCTAAGAGTTCTATCTTTCCTTCTAGCAAAACCTTATCTATGTTAACAGAATTCCCATCTGCCATTTCGACTGTAAAAATCTGCCTAAGGTTGGTTAAGGGTAAGTTAAGAGCTTGGCAGAATGAAGTATTTATAAAACTTTGGTTTGCACCAGAGTCAAATAATACTTTTGCATAAACGTCGTGAACTAGGAACGTACCAGCTATTACGTCAGGGATTAGTTCTGCTTCCTGAGTAGTCAACTGGAAGGCTCTTGCATTTTTCTTGGTAGTTCCTTCTGCAGGTTTGGCTTTGTTATCAGCTGGTTTGACCAATTTTGGGCAGTCTGGCCTAAAATGTCTAGCTTCTCCACAATTGTAGCAGATTGTTGATTTCTTCCTCCTACAGTCTTCCTCTTGATGCCCCAGAATTTTGCAGAAATTGCAATACCCTTTGCATCTACCAAAATGCTTTCTTTTGCAGGTATTGCAAAATGGAACAGTGGAAGATTGCCCAGTTCCCCTACTCTTAAAATTACTTCTGTTACTCATACGAAATCCCTGGGTATTCTTTTGGGCCACTTCCTTCTTCTGGTTTTCTTCTCTTGTGCGTACCAGCCCGTCAGTTAGGGTGTTAGCTAATTCCACAGCATCGTCAATAGTGTGGGGTCTCGAAGCTTTGACGATATCCCAAATCTCGCCAATCAATCCCCAAATATAGCGGGAAATAAGCACCGGTTCTGGTGAAGCCAGGGTTGGTACCACTCTCGCATACTTAAAGAATGTCGAAGTATACCCTCGACAGTCTACATCCACCATCCGGTGGTTCAAGAATTTATTCGCCATTTATTCTTTCTCATATTCGGGACAGAATTTTCTTTCTACTAGCTGCTTAAATTCTTCCCAACTTACCGTATTCTGTTGGTGCATATGTCTGTTGACTTCGTCTTATATCGAGTTTTGGTTTCGTTGTGGATCTGAACAAGAATGATGTTATCATTCTTGATGATGACATCATACATATGACATCACAATATAACATCATGAAATAGCAAACATCACACGAAATAAGAGTCACACACGAAACAAAGTTTAATTTCGCATGTAAATGTATTTTATATAATTTCATTTGTAATGGTCTTATCTAATTCCGTTTGGAATTACATTAGGTAATTCCGTTTGAACAGTCACGTTTATGTTTCAAGCGGAATTAGAATGGCTATATATAGTGTAGTCATATCTTCTCATTTGATACGGAATTAGCAACAGTGTCACGAAGTGCTGCCGAATTCCTGCCGTGTAATCAAGTATATTTTGAATGAGAAGCTAGTTTAAAGTGAAATACTCTGTTTCTACTCAATTCTTACTGATTCTAAGCTGTTTGTTTGATTCCACCTCTCAAACAGTTGTGTATTGCCTCTGATTGACTCATTTGGTCGGTAAAACGATCCTACAATTGGTATCAGAGCCAGTTATGAGCAAATACACTTGAATCTGTGCCTTTTTCTACACATTCTTGGATTTCTGGACAAAATAACGGACAAAATGGACTGATTTTCAGATATTGTGTGTAAAACAGTGTTTTAACAAACCCTTGAGAGAATCAGATCAAAATTCAAAGTAAAAGTGACAAAAATGGGCCAAACAGTTAATTCCGTTTGAACGAACCTTTAATTCCGTTTGAAAATCAACCTGATTCTGTTTGAAAAAGATAATTCCGTTTGAAAATCAATCTGATTCCGTTTGAAAAAATAATTCCGTTTGAAAATCAATCTGATTCCGTTTGAAAAAGATAATTCTGTTTGAAAATGACACCTGATTCCATATGAAGGTGGCTTGTTTCGCGTGAAAAGAGTTTATTTCGCGTGGATAGTGCATCAATTTGTGTGAAACAGTGTTCAGATATACATGTGATTGTAGATAACTCATAGTCTTGATAACATCAATATTTCTAAAAGATTGTCGGCCATTTATTGTCTGCATGTGAGTTTCGATCAAATCAAGAAATATCACGTGAATTCTCTTATCTTGGTTCAATAAAAGTTGTCGCTCCATGTGACTTTGTATAAATAGCGGCCCAATCACGTGTTAAGTATATCAGATCTCGTGAATAGATTGTCGGGAAACTTAATTGAAGATATCAAAAGTCCATGTGAAACCATTATTTGTTATCAGCCCACTATACATTTTGGCCCAATCAGATTTGAGTGAAACAATTGAAATTGTCTTCAAATTTAAAGTTGTCAGGTGTGCATGTGATATTGTACTTGTTCAAAGTTGGCAGAATTCATTTGTTTGTTATCGGCCCAAGTTTCACCATCATTAACAGCCCAATCATAGTCTCTTAACACTTGAGAGTTGTCGGCCACATTCAATAGAAGGTCCAATAGAATTCTTCGAGGAATATTGAAATTGTCGGACATTGTGTTTGAAATCTGGCCCAAAGAGAATAAGCATCAATTCATTAAAACAATTCGGTCCAATCCGAACTGGTGTAATGTCAACAGTTGTCAGCACATTTAATAAGTGATAACAGCACAAGTGATCTCATACTTTTGCATGCCCTAACCAAGTTTCATTGTTTCAAGATTCTCGGCCTAAATCATTCTAAGCCCATCCAAAAGGTGATCCGAGGTGATCTGTCAAGCATCGGATACTCGCCCAAGCGAATCCTCACCCGATCCGTTGTCACCAGATTTTTGTCACTCAATCGGATATTCATCTGATTCAGTTGTTTGATAAAGTGATTGAACTAATCTTAGATTGTGTTAATTTTCGTATCGTTTGAAAATCGGTCTTCTCGAATCTTTCAATACTGAAACATGGATTCTGAGTCTTATAACTCGTCTTTCGGATATGGTATGCTTGTTCAGAATCCAGCAGATATTGCACAGAAGAAGTTTGATAGTTTTATTGGTATCAAGGGAGAGTCTACAAAAGAATTAATCGAGAGGTATTGCAAGTTGCATGTAGAGATGAGAAATTTGAACATTAACAAAATGGATGAGACGTGGGTTGACAAGTTGGCAAATGCTTTACCAAATGTTGTGTGGGGAACGTATTTGTTAGCTTGGAAGAATAGCTTTGGATATTATGGTTTCAATTTGAGCACGTTTGTTGAGAAAATTAAAGCTCAAGAACTTGAACTCCAACAGATTGAAAAAATGAAGTATGTTTCAGGTAAGATGGAAGAGATCAACGAAAGACAAGCTGCAAGAGAGAAGAATCAGAAAGCAGCAACTGTTGAAGTAAAAGTCAAATCTGAAGAAAATGTTCAAGTGGTAGAGAAGCAAGTTGAAGAAATTTCAGTTATCAAGATCGAGAAGAAAGCTGAAGCTGAAATGATGTCCGAGAAGTGCTTAAACTGTGATAAATCTAAAGCAGACAATGTCAAACTCTTAAAAGAGATGAAGAGTTTGACATTGGAAAACAAAAATTTGAAAGAAAAAGAAAAAAAATTTCCAGATAAAATAACATTTTTGGAAAATGAAAAGTTAAAAATTGAAAAAGATTTTGAAAAAATTAAAATTGAAAATGAAAATGTTTTTTGGATAAAATTGGAAAACAAAAATTTAAAAGAAAATGAAACAAGATTTCAAAATCAAATAAAAGTTTTAGAAAATGAAAAATCTGTTCTTGAAAAGAATAAAATTGAAAATGAAAAAGCAATAAATTCTCATCTTGAGAAAATCACTCAACTTGAAAGTGAAGTTGAGTGTGCTAGAAATAAAATTGCTGAGTTAGAAAAGACATTGAAAGGTTTTGTGACCTCGTCCGCATTACTAAATCATATTTGTCCAAAACCGATCAATGAAGGTCCAATAAGTGACAATGTCACAAATTATGACAAAGTCATAATTGAAGATTGTGATGATAAAGCTGATGATGAAAAAGAGAAAAAGAAAATATTTTTGGAATTAAAAGAAAAATTTAAAGAAACTGTTTTACATTCGACTAAAATAGGTGAATGCTCAAAGCAAAAACCTGTTAAGAAGAATGTAGAACAAAAACAAAATGTTAAAAATTCGAAAAATTTTCAAAACAACAATAAAAGGTCATCAGTTCAGTCATCCAATCATTATAAAAAACCACAAAAATTTGAAAATCAAAACTCACAAAAAGTTGATAATAAGTGGTGCAGGTTTGACCACAGTGCTCAAAAGTCAAATCAAGCTTACTGGAGAAGATGGGATGAAGATTCTTCAAAGTCAAATCATTACAATGATAGAAAACTGAAGAATGATGAGTACTACAAATCAAATCAGTGTTATAATTTGAGTGTTTGCCAGAGTCGGAGCTTTGAGATGAGGAGATGTTATGAATGCCAAATCAAAGGTCATATTGCCAGAGATTGCCTAATGAGATCAATGGAAAGATCGAGGGCTGAATCTCAGAAAAAGATGAAGAAATCAGTCAAGGTCGAAGAAAATCCCAAAGAACAGAAGGTGAAAGAACAGAAAGTGAAGCTTTCACAAGGGCAGAAAGATAGACTGAGAAAGAAGAGAAAGAAAGCAAGGGAGTATCTTGAAAGGATTTTGTCCTCAGGTACACCTGTTGGTTCTAATAAGAGTGCTGATGAATCGCTTCACTCGACTGCAAAATCAAGTAAAACGAACTCATCAGATACAAATCTGAGGACAAAAGGAAAAGTAAAGGAAAAATTGGTTAATCAAACGGTTCCAGTTATGGATGGCGATGAATTTGTTTCTTCGGAAGCAAAGGAGCCACGTGTTGGCGATGAATATTACTCGTCAAAGTCAGAAGAGCCACAAGTTGAGCTAAAAATTGAAACGTCAGTTCCGCCAATGGATGATGTCAATTTTCCACCATTACGGACTGAAAATTGTAAACAAAAAGTTGGTAAAGTGAAAAGTTCGAACAATTCTATTCTGAAAAGAAAGAATTCAATGTCGAAAAGGCTTTTAATAGCAAAGTAAAACATATCTTTGGAAAGATGGTCAAGGGTAAGGTAAAAGGGGTTAAAGAATTTTATGAATAAAAAAGATATGTTCAAACCCCGAGTGAAATTGAAAAGGTCACACCCAAGGCTGGTCAGGCTTGGGTGCCTACATTCTTTGTTTAAAATCCTGACTTGCCGGAGTTCCCAAGTTGGTAATCGTGGAACAGGAATCGGCATCTTTCTTACAAATATCACAAATGTGAATGATGGTTGTTATGTGATATTTCGACTTACAAGTGGTTAATCAAGGACATTAAGTTGTACTTGATTTAACTATCTTACAAGTGGTATGATTATTGAAAATTGTTTTTGTGATAAACCTACAAGTGGTTTAAAACAGTGTGATGAGTTAAACCCCATGTTTGTGAAATGGAAAACAAAACTAATTTTCCGGAAAAACCATTTTGATTAAAACAAACTTAAGTGTTTTGAAATCATAATGGGAAAATAGTTTGTTGTCAGGGGGAGTTCTGATTGTTTAAGCCAAGTGGATGGCGAATTGAGGCAATTCTCATCAGTTTGTCATTTTATTTGTACAGTCTATTGTTTTCAAATTTTCATAAAAAATCAAAATTGAAACATATTTTGATTTTAGGGGGAGTAAGAAGAAAATTTTTAGAAATTTTGAAAATTTGAAAAATCCAAAAACATGATAAAATCTAAAAGCCAAAAACATTGAAAATTCAAAATGAGTTTGTTGTGAATAAGAGGAAATGATAGAAAATCAGTGGATTATCACAACACGCTAAAGAAATGAAATGTCAAATGTGATAAACGGTTTCACTAAAGATGTGACGATAGGCTCAGCTAGACTAGTAGATTTGCGATAACGATACAAACTTAAATGAAAAAGCCTAGTTCTAGTGGGAAACATGATTGAAAGCATAGTACTTAGTTTTGTCCTTCTTGATTGTGTGTCTACCCAGTAATCGCTGAATGCTAAAGAGCATAAAAACTGGTCAGTTTGTGAACTTTCACAACTTGCTGAAAAAGTCGCTGTGATTGTGCATTTCTTTTTGCAAAGATTTAAACTTGTTTTATTTCTTTATTTTGTTTAAGCATTGGACATCCTCTGCGTATACGTGAGTATCGAACTGGATGTTAGTGCCTAAACGTTCTGCTTTATTTTCTTTGGTGTTTCGTTTAAGCTTTGGATCACCTCTGCGTATACGGGAGTATCAAACTGGTGGTTAAAGCCTAAACAATTTCAACTTGTTTTTATTTCTTATTTTGTTTAAACATTGGACTTTCTCTGCGTATCGAAAGATCGACCTGATTGTTAATGTTTAAACATTATGCGTTGTTTTCGCACATATCACAGTTGATAAAAGTTTAAAGGCATTACTCGAGTTAGTGTATTGCATGATGAGGGGATATTGTAACACCTCGAAAATCCACGTCCTATAATGTGTTGACACGTGTCATAAAGTTTGAACGTGTGAAAGAATGTTATAAAAGGACTAAAGTTGACAAACTTGAAAAGTATATGAAAATACGAGTTCTAAATGTCAACAGGGAATAAATACACTTCATAATAACCCTACATGATGTTTATAACATCAAACGAATAAATCATGGATCATACGAAGCTAAAAGTGAGAGATTACAAACTACAGGGGTTAAAAGTGTCAACATGTTTAAAGATATACCTCTGAGTGACCTTTTCACAAACCCGAAGCTTTGTAACTGTTAAATATGCTCACTAGAATGCACGATATAAATTTCGTAAAGTTTCGTTATCGTATGAGAAAGTTATGATCAAATTCGTGTGCGAGGGGTTAAAGCGTAGACGTTGAAAGTTAAAACTTTTCGGGTTAACCGGAAGTGTCCGTGGACTTGGCAAAGTGGGTATATGTCTAGAGGCCCTTATGTGACAATATAGAGGGTTCAAATTGCAAATAAAAGCTTGCTTGACCTTTCGAAAGGCCAAGAGATGTGATGCCAAGACTCAAAAACGTTTTTGGCTGAACAGAAGGGCCACGCGGCCCGCGTGGCCAATAACAAAACTTGAGGCGGGCCGCCTCAGGCGCCCAGTATCAGAAAAGTTGGACAGAAGCCGTTTTTCGCGCACAAACCAACTTTAAACGATATTTTTGCATTATGGGCGGCCCCTAAATAGTCCCGTTTAGGGCAACCATATACTTGTTTAAATTTTAAAGGAACGATTATGTTTAAAAATATCATTCCTATATTATAAGATCTACCATTATAATAAAATGGCAAAATCTAAAAAGGACGAGACCTAGCCATACGTCACATTAAGACAGGGCCAAGATGGTAGTTCCACAATTAGATTCAGATCCTTGTTAACAGTTCAATTTAGAAATTTTTCTGCGTTAATTATTAAAAAGAATCTAAAGGGTAAAACCTAGCTTAAGTGTCACTGCAGACAAGGCCAAGATGGTAGAACCTATTCAAGAGATTCAAATCCTTATTAAACATTTGAAAGCATATTAACATGCTTGACAAAGTGTGATGCGATAAAATCACATAAGTCATTTTTTTTGGGATATTCTAAAATCCCTTATTTATATAATCATCCCTTATGGATGAAGTGCCCACGGGCTATAATTAACGTCCTCTGGGACTAAAGACAGTGGTAGCCTACAACTCCCTGTCAAGGAAAGGTAATGAACGTTGGTTCAAACCTCAAATGCTTCGATTCTCTGAAATCCTAGCATATAATTTATAATTATCCATATGACTAGGCCTTTTGGGCCATAAATAAAACAACTAATGTTTTATAATTAGGATAAATTATAATAGAAATCCTAAATAAATATGATTTATAAATTAACCAAATATGGTCTCTGTACCATGGTTAATGAATTGCCAAAAAAGACAATTCCATAAACTCCCAAATAAACTATTGTCCTTGTCTTCTGCAACAGTGCAATTTAAATGGCTAACTCAGACGAGGTTAATAGCCATCCAGTGGAGGTTAATAATGAAGCCCGAGTTAATCTAACGGGTGCTGAATTAAAAGCGATCATAGAAGGCGCTGTTACACAGGCTTTGGAAAGGCAGTATGAAGAGTACAGTGGGACCCGTAGTAGGACCCAATCTACACAGCCTTCAAAGCCACCGCCCAAGAAGGACGGCCCGAAGAAAGATGATGATCGACGCTCCTCGAACCACAGTGCTCCATCTCAGCAGGTTATACGTAATCAAGGGCCCCGTGACAAGGGTTGCACGTATAAATATTTTGTTTCTTGCAAGCCCCGGGATTTCACTGGGGAGAAGGGAGCCATTGACTGTATGACATGGCTGGATGAGATGGATACGGTTGTAGACATCAGCGGATGTGCTGAGAGAGATGTGGTCAAGTTTGTGTCGCAGTCTTTTAAGGGTGAAGCGTTAGCATGGTGGAGATCTCTGATTGAGGCCACCGGAAAAATCACGTTGTACAATATGTCGTGGGATCAATTTGTTGCCCTTATCAGGGAAAATTACTGCCCTCAGCATGAGGTGGAGAAGATAGAATCTGATTTTCTATCCTTGGTGATGACAAACCTCGACTGTCAAGCTTACCTAACGAGCTTCAACACTATGTCTCGGTTGGTTCCATACCTGGTAACCCCGGAACCAAAACGGATAGCTCGTTTTATCGGTGGTTTAGCCCCCGAGATCAAGGCAAGCGTAAAAGCTTCTCGGCCAGCGACTTTCAGATCAGTAGCTGACATTTCCTTATCCCTTACTTTAGATGCGGTCAGATTGAGATCGCTAAAGAAATCTGAAGAAAGTAAGAGGAATCGTGAGGATGATAACTCACGAGGGTCAGAGAAGAAGCACAAGGGAAACACTGATTCTAAGAAGTCTGGGTTTGGAAGGAACAGTCAGCGAACAGAGGAGAAGCCAAAGTGCACGACTTGTCAAAGACGCCACTTTGGAAAGTGCAGATCTGAATCCAATTCTAAGTCTGAATCACCTGCATGTGGGTTATGTAAGTCTAAGGAGCACAAGACTGTTGATTGCAAGAAGATTAAAGATGCCACATGCTACAATTGCAATGAGAAGGGGCACATAAAGACCAACTGCCCTAAGTACGCAAAGAAGACTGAAGAGGCCAAGAAAGCAAACGCATGAGTCTTCCATATGAACGCCAAGGAGATGATGCAGAATGATAACTATATAGCAGATACCTTTCCATATCAAACAGTTTATGCATGAATTTTATTTAATACTGGCACACATAATTCTGTAATGAATGATAAATGTTGAGAACTGTTGCCTCCGCCTGATTAAGACTCCGGTCACTTAATGCGAGGTAGAAATGGACCGATGATACTTTAGAAAATGCTCCAACAAATCCTATATTGATATTTAATATCTATTAGAAATCACTCTTTTCTGATACCCTTATGGCAAACTTTCAAACTATCCAAATTCATCAGTATATTAAAGACAGATGTGACATTTTGATCCCCTGTCAAAGAGGTGATGGACTAGGTCCAACCCTCAAATGCCATTGATGGTCTTTTGTGACCTAGGCTAAGTGATATTGATATGTTTTTAAAATAACATTCATTAAGAATGATAATGCCTTATTGGCCAGTATAGTATGATGAAACCATGGTTAGTATATGTTAAGGCCATCAGGGTAATGAATAGCAGATGTTGGATTACAACTAAGTAAAGGATTCACCTGGCAATAGGAACAAAATCTCGAGTATGATAAACTCGGATAAGACAACCTTCAATCGCGCCATTGATAATGCGACGAATGTAAATAAAAGCTACAAACGTAAACCTCAATACTAATGGAGTTAATCTCCAGGCTGTGGTCGACGCGACAGTTGGAGGGATCATGGGAAAAGGTCATGAGACAATCCAAAGAGCCGAATGCTTCTCGCTCTAAATCTCATTCAAAAAAAAAACCATGTTTAATTGCTCATGAGGAGAGCTATATTTACACTTCAAATATGAAGGATGAACCAAAGAAGGAGGATAACTCCCAGGATTCGGGGAAAGAGAGCAAGTACAGGCCTAATAAAAAGTAACGTAAGTTCAGTAAGAAGCCTGTATACCTCAGAGAGGGCTTCAGCATTATTATATCCATTAGGAATCAGTTTTTCGATGTCCTAGTTCCGTTAAATATAAGGACTCGATATAGTGATAAAAAAAATCGATTGGTTACCTTAAAAATCAAGCCCATATTGCGGGTGATAAGAAGCGATTAATTATCAAGACTCCTTATGAGACAGCCCTCATAATTACATGTATCCGTAAGATTAATTAATATTAAACATAAAAAAATGGTGGAATTGGCCGTCCCCGGAATCGAACCTGGGTCTAATCCCCACCCTTTCGCGCGCCTAGCCAACCGAGCTAGGTGCCTAGTTTGTGAAAATTTCCATTCTGATTAAATATAAGCACATATAGTTGATATCTCTTTAATCTCTATCGATTTCGAATACCAAATGGTATGACAAAAGCGCTATATGAGGATTGGTGTATCTTAATAAGTTCCATAGATTGCTTCCATGCCTGATCAGTATGGAGGTTTAATGCATGGAACCACAAAGATATCCCAATGATCATATGGTACTAAAGTCAACTAATAGTATTCAAAGAAGATATCCAAAATGAAATTTTCCAAGTAATTATTCCCGATTAAGGAATTCATGAACTAGTAACATAAATGTGTCACTTATTTGACACAAGCAATGATGAGTAAACTGGAGCCTGAGATATGGAAATCTCTGTAATCTCCTTGTACCTTGATTATCTCCTCCTAAGATTACCCTGTTTACCCCTGGGAGGCAGGTAGAGTTAAGTTTAATATCCCATTTAGGGCTGCATTATTATGAAACCTCCAAGACAACTAGTACCATTATTGGCAGAATCGAAAACCCTGGTTAAGTAAGTTTTAAGACATAGATTCATAAAGCCAAACTCAATATCCTGAGAATTCGGTATAGTAAATTGTGAAAGACGGTTCATTATGCTAAGGCATTGTTTACCGCAACCTTAATTAGGCGACGATTAAGAATCGCCATCAGCTGCCCAGGATCGTCGATTTGCTCGACTAACTGTAAAGATTAGCTATTTCTTAAGATTAATTTTGAGCAATGGTTGGAATAACCATCTCACCTTAAGATAAGCTTTTCTGTAATAGCTGTTATATAAGTATCAAGGCTATCCCTTTGGAGACCTTGTATAAATGGCATGTTAAACGTCTATTGTTAGTACAATAGATTGGTAAGTTCAATTATAAGGATCTGAAAGTTGCCTAGGAAACAACAAATAAGATCGTATAAATCCATACTCGATTGTAAGTTGCCAGTATACGGCAGGAAATCAAGAATTTATGAAAATAGCAAACCTCCTAAATTCTTGTTAAGGAATGAGGTTCAACAATAGATATCACCCTGGAAGGGTGTGCAAATTTGTTAGATTATCGGGCTAGTTAAGCTCCGAGTATATAGAATCATTCGAAGGAAATCGAATGTATCAAGATCAAATAGCTTACGAGCTAAAACCTAATTAAGGGGCTTGGTGGAACGCGCAATGTGACCCACACTAATGATTTAGCGACGTGTCACCAATAAGTCGAAAAGCGCTATCACATAATGATATGGAGGACTATGATAATATGAGCAACCTGTTGCGATTGAGGATCGACAGGATTAGAAGCTCCAAAAAGATACATGTACCTATTATCAAGGTCAATTGTAGTGCCTTAGAGGCTCAAAGGTACTGGGGGAAGACTAAGCCCAATTTAAGTCAGAAAATACTTCCTTTACCATAACAAATCTTGAGGTTGAGATTTCTTTTAAGGGGGTGAGGATGTAACACCTCGAAAATCCACGTCCTATAATGTGTTGACACGTGTCATAAAGTTTGAACGTGTGAAAGAATGTTATAAAAGGACTAAAGTTGACAAACTTGAAAAGTATATGAAAATACGAGTTCTAAATGTCAACAGGGAATAAATACACTTCATAATAACCCTACATGATGTTTATAACATCAAACGAATAAATCATGGATCATACGAAGCTAAAAGTGAGAGATTACAAACTACAGGGGTTAAAAGTGTCAACATGTTTAAAGATATACCTCTGAGTGACCTTTTGACAAACCCGAAGCTTTGTAACTGTTAAATATGCTCACTAGAATGCACGATATAAATTTCGTAAAGTTTCGTTATCGTATGAGAAAGTTATGATCAAATTCGTGTGCGAGGGGTTAAAGCATAGACGTTGAAAGTTAAGACTTTTCGGGTTAACCGGAAGTGTCCGGGGACTTGGCAAAGTGGGTATATGTCTAGAGGCCCTTATGTGACAATATAGAGGGTTCAAATTGCAAATAAAAGCTTGCTTGACCTTTCGAAAGGCCAAGAGATGTGATGCCAAGACTAAAAAATGTTTTTGGCTGATCAGAAGGGCCACGCGGCCCGCGTGGCCAATAACAAAACTTGAGGCGGGCCGCCTCAGGCGCCCAGTATCAGAAAAGTTGGACAGAAGCCGTTTTTCGCGCACAAACCAACTTTAAACGATATTTTTGCATTATGGGCGACCCCTAAATAGTCCTAGACACTAGGTGTAACGACTCACATAAAAACGTCCTAAAAACATTCTGTAAATATAAATCCGGACCTTGATATAACAAATCTCATTAAAAGTCCTATTTATTTTATTATTTTATTCAATAGGAAACCCTAATTGAGACACCCAAGTGATTCTACACAAACCCTAAAATTATCAGAATAATCAGAATCAGGATCAGGGCCCCTAAAACTCAGGGGGGGGGGCATTCCCTACTCAACGATTATCCATATAAATCGTTATATAATTCGAATTTATTAAATCTATCGACTCAGCAGGCCTAGTCCCACGCGTGGCAAACCTATAGTGCTTAGGTGTTCCTTACGCACCGTAAGGAAATAATTGTTACGGTGCGCAAGGGTGGTTACGGACCGTAAGGAAAGAATTGTTACGGTGCGCAAGGGATGTCAATTTCTGGCTATAAATAGCAGGCTTCGGGACTTGCCTCTGGGCGTTCGTTCGACGAAGAAATTCTCTTTAGGCACCGAGAAATCGTCCAATTACTCTTCCAAGCACACACAAAACACTAATTAGTAGGGGAGTGCTGCTACGATACAGGGTATTAACTCGATCGCTATTACGATTCATTGTCCGATCGATTGGAACTATCCAATGGATGTTTAAGTGCTGCTCAAACTTGGGTTATACTTTGTCATTAGTTGTGATTCCGACAGGATGTTGAGTGCCACCCGAACTCGGGAAATACTCTGTCCTTCGTTGTGTATCCGATGGATGTTTAAGTATCGCACTTTGTCATTCGTTGTGAGGGTTTAATCTCGTGAGTTATCGTAATTGCTGTATTAAGTTATCTACCTAGTTCGTGTGCACTAGGTTACAAGGTTAATTAATAGGCTAAGCTCTGCCTGTAGGAATCTGCAAAAGCTTATCTGTAGACTAAATTCTGTCTGTATGAATCTACATGATTATAATGTGAGTCATTCTCTTTTTATCAAAATTGTTTACAAAAAGTATGTTTATTTTCAAAGGTTATAATTACAGTGATTAAGTATATGTAGTCACCAATTTACAGCCGGTATGTGGGGTATTGTGCACATTACTGTTTTTATCAATTTAGGTGGGCGTACCTAATTAATGATACTCGTTACTATTGGGTGAACGGACTCAATGGTAATATGACCACAGTCACCGAAACGAGTCGATGACAAGTACTGTGGGTATTTGGTTGAAATAAACATTGTAATCTCTCTTAATACTGTGAATTATAATAAAAGAGTCATTTTAGTAAAACGAATGATTCACTCAGTATTTCCCGCTGACAAAACATTTTTCAAACATGTTTCAGGTAATTACAGTAGATTGGAGTAAGAGATGAATACGGCACTGAAAGGCTTCAAGAGATGGCTTATTTTATTAATTAAATCAAATTAAGAAATATTGTTTTATAATCAAATTAAAGCTACCATTGTAAAACATGGGTTTATCCCATCTATTTAATAAATAAAATCCGGTGTTTCTAAAACTCTGATATTTTTCCTAACTCACGGTCTTGATGAAATTTCCGCTGCAACGTTTTCAAAATAATCACCGGTACCACTGGGCTGTTCGCAACTCCCGATTCCGTCCAGGGTGGGTCGGGGGTCGTGACAGAAGGTGGTATCAGAGCCACTGATTTAAGCCTTTAGGTGTTGTAACAATAATACCTAAGATTGCTGTTAACTGGTAGCACACATGATAGCATTTAGACTTGAACTTAAGAAAATATGCCTTAGTATTAGATTTGAAATAAACTAAGTACTTGTGTAAATAAAGTATGATAGATTTTGGTATACTGATGTGTGTAAAATGCAACATATAAATTACATCAAATGAGGCATAAAACTAACCCTTTTTTAGTACTAATATTGGAAAAAGAGTGTTTTTGTCTTCCTTTTGTATTTTCAGGATTAAATGAGCTCAAAAACGCAAAAGAAGCAAAAAGACAGCTAAATCCAACATAAATACAAGAAAAGGAACATTAGTGGACTGCCCGAACCCTCAACGGCACCTTCCAAAGCAAAATAGAGAAAACAGAAGACTGAACACGCCCCGTGCTCAGCCAGCACGGGGCCGTGCCCAAGAAGCAGCATAAAAGACAAACCTATAGAAGCTTCTATTGCCCATCACGGGGCCGTGCTCAGCGGACACGGGGGCGTGTCGAAAGTACAGCAGGCGCATTTATTGTAATTGCGAATTACAATTAATGAGGAGAGAGAGTGTCAGACGGACACGGGGCCGTGCCCAGCGGACACGGGGCCGTGTCCAGCTCTCTGTTCAGCCTATAAATAGGAGTGCTTGGATTCATTTCATCTCATCCCTTGGCACACCACCTCTCTCACACTTCATCCACCACCCACCACCATCACAACACCATCATCCACCACCATCATCCATTGTCCATCGTAGAGTGTGTGAGTCGTCTCGGGATCCAAGATTGATCGTAAGAGTTCTTGACAATCAAGGCTATGTTTGCCTAAGTCTCTTACATCACTTGGTGAAGACAAAGTGTCTAGTATAATACTTTTTATTTCTAATCTTTTGCACTTTTTATTTGGTTTTGTATTAATGACTTTAATAACTAGTTACTTATGTTGAAGGTGATCTTTCCTTATCGTTTGTCCGTGGTGTCTTGGCATTATTTTACTGTCTATATAAAATAAAGGATTTTCACCATTCATATCTCCACGGTCTATATGGAGATATGTTGGCTACCTGGTAGGGGGTTAAGGGAACGGTTTGGTAAATGTCTTGCCATTGTTCAGCGTTTAGAGGTCCTGCAATGGACCTGGGTCAAATTTAGTAGGACCTCCTTCAATACTTCACGGTATTGGATGGCGGGGGTCCAAACTCTTTGATCCCCTCATAAGTTAACTACTATTAATACTATAATCCGGCTATTTAGGACTGTATCCCTGCTGACTCAGACTACTTAGCCGAGGGTAACGTCACCGCCAAAAGCGGGGCCTTCCACAATACTGCATTAATAACTTAATTCATTATCTTCCAATAATCCACCCTTTTTAGGATTGTATCCCTGCTGACTCAAACTACTGGGGTGAGGGTAACGTCACCTTCAAAAGAGGGGCCTACTACAATAACTAAGATAATCTCTTAATTATGTGCAAAAGTGCGGAAATAATCAAAGGTTATACTAGATACGAGTCGGAACCAAGTGATTCATCTTGTCTATCTGTTTTTTATTTTTATTTTTATTTTCAGCATTTTAGTTAGTTTTATTTTTCTTAGTTTAAAACATTTTTTCTAAACTTTTATTTTGGTTAGACGTTGAGGATAAACCGGTACTAAAAGCTCTTGTGTCCTTGGACGACCTCGGTATCTTACCAACGCTATACTACACTCAACGATGGGTGCACTTGCCCATATGTGTGTTTAGTGTTAGTGAAATATCGTGTTTTATAAATTTAAAACTTGGCTAAAATAAGTGTTAAAAAGGGCTTAAAATATACACCTAATTTATACGACACTTCGCACGCATCAAGTTTTTGGCGCCGCTGCCGGGGACACAAGGATTTTAAGAAAGTTAGGAATCAACGGCCTAATCATCTTTTATTTTCCTTTTTATTTTTTTAGGATTTTTCTTAGTTTTTCAGCTTCTGCAGAGCTCAGCACGGGCCGTGCCCGCTGAACACGCCCCCGTGCTCAATCATTGGAACTGGCAATCCTGTTTTACATCAGACAGTAAGCTGAACACGGGGCCGTGCCCACTCAACACGCCCCCGTGCCCAAGTTTCAGTTACTGAAAACAGAACCGTTAGATCCCGACGGTTGGTAATTTCTGACATAAACATGAGTGATAGTAATTATTTTTACTTTCGGCACTCTTATGGTACGTGGTGTCAATTATGTGGGGGCGAACATGAAGAAGTAAAATGCTACTTCCTAAATTATAGGCCCCACTACATGGACCCACCATCCTCTCACAACCTTAAGAGGGGCGAAAGTAAAAATAAGCACTATTTCTCCCTCGAATGCGCCCAGCCAGATATTCTGGGGGAAATGCTCCTTAGCGAGTTATTTCAACTAGAAGAGCTAATTCTGAAATGGATAGAAGAGCTTGGGAAGGATTTCATTGATCCACCCCAAGACGATACCCATGAAGAAATGTTGGAACCGCATTCCGACAACCTCGTTGCTCCCAAAAATACCTTCGTACCTAGCAAAGACTTGGACGATAGTCGTCCCTGTGTCGATTGTGCCGTGAAGGACTCTCCATCGACTTCGTTCGGTGCATACATAGACCTGAGCGATTCGGCATATACCTTCTTTAACAAGAGCCCGGGAAAGGGTTGGACTTGTCCACCTAGAATGAAAATAGGAATTACCCTCACCGACAACCTCTTGCGTTCTCGCCTTAGTCTAGGACAATTAAGGTATATTAGGCACTTTGGGGTTGTTCCAACCAGTCAGGAGCCACCCGATACTAACAAGTTCCTTAAAAAACTAGACAACTCCATAAAACAGTCTCCAGACACGGGGCCGTGTCCAGGTCAACACGCCCCCGTGCTCATCAAAGAGATTCTCTGCTGATTTGGTCAGAATACGGACAAAATGTGTCAGGAATTCCTCTGCACACGGGGCCGTGTCCAGTCAACACGGGGCCGTGTCCAGTGCACTGTCGTTTTCTTTAAATGCAGCCTGAATCCTGCTCATTTTTGACCACTTCAAAAGACAGAGATTCCTGGGATTTTCACTCATACCATCCTAGGTAAGTGCTAAAAGAAGGTTCCCAAGGACCCTCTTGTCCCTTCCACTTTTACTCATTTCCTCCTCCTTAAAAATTTTTCAAAATTTCCTCCATGGAAGATTGGAAATCTCTTGATTCCAACCCTCTATGTGAAGTTTGTAAGATTATTTGCTAAGGATTCTTGTTTAAAGTTAGTTGTATAACTTTATTTTAAATTATCTAAGCCTGAAAACTAGCTAAAAATCATGAGAATAATTTAAAACTCCAAGACTCCTTAGCATAGAATCCTGCAGACAAATGAACACGGGGCCGTGTCCAGGGGCTCTGTTTTGCAAAAATTCAGCTTTCTTCGGTTTCCTTCACAGAAAATGGCAAGCAGAACAAGCGGATCATCTTCAAGAAATAACTGACAAGGGAGGAGATCTTCAACAGCAGAAGACTCTCTTGTAAACTATGTTTACGCTCTAAGGGAGGCTATTGATGAAATGACGGGAGTGGAAGAAGCATTGGTCGACCGTATCAACCATCTTACAGTGGGGCTGGAGGGCTGTCTCCATGAAGTGAACCTCTTGCACCAGAGGTTGAACCTTCTCGCCTCCCCGCCTTTGGTACCCATAATTACCCAAAGGGCGTGGAATGTGGTACCCGAAGTTGTCATTCCAGCCGAATGGTACGCCATGCACCAAGAACCTCCGCGAAGAGTGGTGCAAGGAGTCCCGGTGAATGTTCCCCCTCAACCACCCGTTGCGGAGGAAAATGAAGCCGCATTCTTCCTTCCTAGGGAAATCGAAGAATGGCTTTAAACAACGTTTAGGGAAGAAATCATTCGGCTAAAAGTCCTACTATACCGGGAAACTATTCTCGAAATTTTCTTAAAATAGTAGAACTCCTTATGATAACCTCGTGTACCTGCTGACCTATTTAGTTAATTTTTAATTTTATCTTAATTTAGGATTATGTAAGTTCTCTCTGTGATGAAATGAAATGATGGTTTTAAGGTTTGGATGGTTTGTAATGAATAAAACACACTCATGGTGGTAAAGGATGAAAAGGGGGACGAGAAAAATGAACCCATGCACAAGAACGAGGCAACCCGACAATTTTCTCCATTTCAGAAGGTTCAACACGGGCCGTGCCCAACCAACACGGCCCCGTGCCGAACCACCTGCAGAAAAACGCCCAGTACAGGTACCTGGACACGGGCCGTGTTCACCCAACACGCCCCCGTGTCCAGACTTCTGTTTCTCTTATTTTAATTTTGTTACTGGCACTTGAACACGGGGCCGTGCCCGGATAACACGGGGCCGTGTTCAGCGCCCAGTAACACAAATTTTTTGCTTTTCAAACACTATTTTACACATCTAATCAGCCTAAAAATTTATTTTTGGTACACATTGAGGACAATGTGTAATTTAAGTGTGGGGGGATGCTAAAACCTTGAATTTTGCAAGTCCTAAGTACAAGCCTTACACAAAACTCTATTGGAACCGCTAATCACCCCAAATTTTTTCAAAAATTTCATTTTTTTTACTTGTCTAGGTTTAACTCGGGAAATTCAAGTTCTCAAAAAGGTTATATTTTTACAAATTTACAACCGATAGCGTAGTGATAAAAAGAACCAACATAAGAAAATTATGAAAAGGCATAGCAAACTTATTTAAAATTTGATTATATACTTGATCACATAAAAACCCATTCCCACAAAAGTGAGTTTTGAGCCTTTAATTGAGCACACAATTTCATATCATTTGACTAAATGCTCATTTTTCGTTTCTTGTGTGAATAGCCGCTTGGTTCTTACGACTCTAGAACTTGCCATGACAATACATTCCCGGTCCTTATCAACTTAAACCCGAGTAAGTAAATGATGGAGGCATTAGGACTAACCCTTTTCATTTCTACACCATTATTTTTCTTTTTCCTTTACCACCTACCCAAAAATCCCCCTAGTTAACCCCTTTGAGCCTAAACCTTTTCGTTTCATCACCCAAACAAAAACCCTTTCATCCACCAAAACCTTTTTCATTTTTAACCCTTTATTTTAGTAACAAGTTCGGTTCTTCGTGAAAAAAAAAAAATTTGATAATGATGAAGCAAAAAGAAAATAAACAAACAAGTTAATCAAAAATAACTTAGTTTGAATAAAAGCTTCATCAAAATAAGTTGCAAAAATACGAAAACCGACACTTGTTACGCTTTTAGCCCTTTTTTCTACTAACCACTAACCCAACCACCTACCTTTAACCCTAGCCAACCCTTAACCCACAAAGTCCTCTTGATATCTACAAAGGTATAAAAGTTAAAAAGGAGGAGGATTGATTTCTTGGCAAGCCTATGGTAGGAATAAGTTCCGTGCCGCTCTCGAGTGATTCACTAAAAATACACCTTCGGCCGAGTGTGAGTGATTTCCCCGCGAGGTATGTGAACTTGTATATAAATAGAATTTTAAAAAGGCATGTTATGCCCAAATAAGTAATTTCTTTTATGAACAGTTCTAAATAAATCATTACGAATAGGAGTGTAAATAAATAAAAATAAAACCCAAAAAGATCTTGGAAATCCCGACACTCTACGACAAGCCCAAAACCTTCTCTTCTACCTATTCCATTTGGGAGTGTAAGCCACATATTAAAGAGTTTTGCTTGAGGACAAGCAAAAGTTCAAGTGTGGGGGTATTTGATGTGTGTAAAATGCAACATATAAATTACATCAAATGAGGCATAAAACTAACCCTTTTTTAGTACTAATATTGGAAAAAGAGTGTTTTTGTCTTCCTTTTGTATTTTCAGGATTAAATGAGCTCAAAAACGCAAAAGAAGCAAAAAGACAGCTAAATCCAACATAAATACAAGAAAAGGAACATTAGTGGACTGCCCGAACCCTCAACGGCACCTTCCAAAGCAAAATAGAGAAAACAGAAGACTGAACACGCCCCGTGCTCAGCCAGCACGGGGCCGTGCCCAAGAAGCAGCAGAAAAGACAAACCTATAGAAGCTTCTATTGCCCATCACGGGGCCGTGCTCAGCGGACACGGGGGCGTGTCGAAAGTACAGCAGGCGCATTTATTGTAATTGCGAATTACAATTAATGAGGAGAGAGAGTGTCAGACGGACACGGGGCCGTGCCCAGCGGACACGGGGCCGTGTCCAGCTCTCTGTTCAGCCTATAAATAGGAGTGCTTGGATTCATTTCATCTCATCCCTTGGCACACCACCTCTCTCACACTTCATCCACCACCCACCACCATCACAACACCATCATCCACCACCATCATCCATTGTCCATCGTAGAGTGTGTGAGTCGTCTCGGGATCCAAGATTGATCGTAAGAGTTCTTGACAATCAAGGCCATGTTTGCCTAAGTCTCTTACATCACTTGGTGAAGACAAAGTGTCTAGTATAATACTTTTTATTTCTAATCTTTTGCACTTTTTATTTGGTTTTGTATTAATGACTTTAATAACTAGTTACTTATGTTGAAGGTGATCTTTCCTTATCGTTTGTCCGTGGTGTCTTGGCATTATTTTACTGTCTATATAAAATAAAGGATTTTCACCATTCATATCTCCACGGTCTATATGGAGATATGTTGGCTACCTGGTAGGGGGTTAAGGGAACGGTTTGGTAAAGGTCTTGCCATTGTTCAGCGTTTAGAGGTCCTGCAATGGACCTGGGTCAAATTTAGTAGGACCTCCTTCAATACTTCACGGTATTGGATGGCGGGGGTCCAAACTCTTTGATCCCCTCATAAGTTAACTACTATTAATACTATAATCCGGCTATTTAGGACTGTATCCCTGCTGACTCAGACTACTTAGCCGAGGGTAACGTCACCGCCAAAAGCGGGGCCTACCACAATACTGCATTAATAACTTAATTCATTATCTTCCAATAATCCACCCTTTTAGGATTGTATCCCTGCTGACTCAAACTACTGGGGTGAGGGTAACGTCACCTTCAAAAGAGGGGCCTACTACAATAACTAAGATAATCTCTTAATTATGTGCAAAAGTGCGGAAATAATCAAAGGTTATACTAGATACGAGTCGGAACCAAGTGATTCGTCTTGTCTATCTGTTTTTTATTTTTATTTTTATTTTCAGCATTTTAGTTAGTTTTATTTTTCTTAGTTTAAAACATTTTTTCTAAACTTTTATTTTGGTTAGACGGTGAGGATAAACCGGTACTAAAAGCTCCTGTGTCCTTGGACGACCTCGGTATCTTACCAACGCTATACTATACTCAACGATGGGTGCACTTGCCCATATGTGTGTTTAGTGTTAGTGAAATATCGTGTTTTATAAATTTAAAACTTGGCTAAAATAAGTGTTAAAAAGGGCTTAAAATATACACCTAATTTATACGACACTTCGCACGCATCATATACCATAAGAATGGTAATTAGAATATTGCAAAATATGATAAATAAGCAAGAATTAATAGTAATTATTGCTTATTAATATTACTTGGGCTAAAATAAGATATGTTACGGGAAATACAAGTTTCCTTAATTCTGAATAAAAGCCCTAATAAAAGAGGCACTTTTAAAAATCTTGAAAAAAAAATACTATTTATGGGAAATAGAAAATTTTATCCGACTAGACTGGGTATGGTGTAGCAGACTCTCCAGTTTGTTCGGATATACTGAGGTTACCGCTCCGGCGCGAATCGGATAAGACGGGGTATATAATATGTCAAACAAGTGACAAGATTTCCCAAAATAGTATCATGATCTGATATCTGACTTGTATTTGGAAATATGAATCTGTTAAATACATAGACCTTATAGAGGGTATGTATATTACAGCATGTGAAATATATGATTATATAGATATGTATATCTATAAGAAATTCCAAAAGTTAATTTAGAATAAAACACAAGTATCTGTGTCTAGATTTCTTTATTAGGAATCTGTTTTCCGACATCAAACATTATTTCGTTTGATCATCTGTCTCGTAACCCGTGCGACAATATAAACAATGGGAACTCATTAAGTTGGGATATCATCAAAAGTGTAAAGAATTTCTAACGCATTATCATAAACTATTAACGCAAATAAAAAGCATGTAAAGTTGTGATAATGTACAATAAAACACATGAAACTTAAATTATATATCCACAGACGTCGAAGTATAGCACACATGACTTCTAAGACAAGACCTTTGGAAAATATAAATTTGGCACGATGACACCAATGCTAATTCCATCAGTAGAAAAACTACTAATCAAAAAGTGGTACTTTGCCACTTGATCCTACAACCAACATGAATCTCACTGAGGAACGTTGTAACAAGATTTCACAATCATCAGTGCACAGTCTAATCAGAGTCATAATTATTATCACTGCAAAAGGAGTCATATACCTTTGCAAATTCCCTATTTCATTTTAGTTGACATTCCCTAGTAATGTCATTTAATAACGATTATCACTCGAAATTCCAGATAGAAGTTCTTATATTTCTTTTGTTGAAAATTCTGACTTCTGCATATAATAAGTTGACTTTCGCATTCTTTTACTTTTCCTAACGGTCATCATACCAGGAGAAGTTATTTCATAATAGCGAATATTGATTCATTTCATTTCTTGGTAAATCCACATGTTACACATGCACCGTTTGTTGCGCATGTGGTTCGTTTAATTTCTGAATTCCACTGGAGGGCTTCATTCTAATTTGTCGTTTTATCCAAACTCAAATATCCTTTAGTTAAACTTAATTTTGGCATGGTGAACCGCATGATTATTAAACGATGACTCTTAATATCGAGTCAATAAATTTTTGAAAAACTCAATTTTCTTTGGTATCCATGGTTTCTGTTATGACCATGTCCGAACTTTCTTATTTAAAACTCAATTTGTTTAAACCGAGTTCAATTGTTTGAACTTACTCGTATTACATATTCATTTCAAAATCCCATATGACGAATGGAAGCTATCTCAACAAACACTTCATTTGTTTTTGAACCATAATAGGCTTGTCTAGTCTTCGACTTCATTAAATCATTTCTTTAATCACGATCACCTTGTGGTGACGTTTTCATAAATCTGAAGCTCGTATTAATTTAGTTCGCACACACCATATACGGAATTTAATTATTTATTTATTATTGATATTAAATCCACTTTTATATAAGCAAATCTTAAAACAATCATGTGCTCAGATAATGATACCCAAATTCATATTTCGGTATATCTCTTAATAGTTATTACAAGAGCAATCGAACCTTTCATAATATTTATTGCTCTATCATCATTGATCGAAAAACATTATATATAAATTTACTTGATTATATATGGAATTACCTAATTTACAAATATAGTATTACTATATTTTAAACCATTGCGGTAAAGAAATTATATTTTTATATATATGTATAAAAAAATTATGTTGAGGTATACTCTCATTTAAGTGTATGTTTAAAAATAACAGAAGTGTTATTATTATTTTTACTAAGGGTTATTGTCAAGGGCAGATATTGAATAGACTAGCCTTAGTTATGCATGGATTGGCCACCTATGCTTAAACAAGGCAGCACTAACCAATATCCACCATGATAATGACTAGTTAATATATATATAAATTAAGTCGTCATACGTATTTAGTAAATTTTAATTATATATGAAAATATATATACATTGGAGAAAGATATATTTTCATAAAACAATATATAAGAATAGTCTTCGTTTTCACTTATTTACAACATTTGTAAATACATTCACAAACTTTATATAAGTAATCCCATATAATCGACCAATTAAGTATAATATATGTACAAAAGTATTTGTACGAATATTTTGTATAAATATTTTTATACCTTTATTTATAACTCTCATTTAACGTTATAAATAATAATGAGTTCTTTTACAAAATAATATTTTAAACGTAATAACTTCATTACGGTATTTTGTAATATATCTTACATAATTATTTTACATAGTATGGTAAAATACTAAAATAATATTTATTTAAAAGTGGTGACCATTTACATATAGTAAAAATACGTAACAAATAACATATATATTACATAATATTTATATGTGATATATAAGATACGGTTCAGATAAAGACACAAATAATATATATTACATTTGTTTTACAAATATAATATAATAGTTGGTCATGCAAAACAACTTGTTCTTATTATATTTTAATCTCTAGGACAGAGTATGAAAAATATAGTCACTAATAGTGTGCTATTATATTATTTCAACAAATAAAACAACTTGAAACTCCAAAAGGATACACTAACTCTATTATCTTTTGGTGTATCTTTGCAATTCACTCCTCTCAACACTTTGATTTCTCATATCATAAATATTTAACAAATCATTTTTCATGCTTTAATTTCATTTAGAAACTGTCAAAGTCTTCCTCAGTTACCAATCAAAGTAAGTTTTCTTTTGACAAAGAATTTTATTGATTCTAAAAAACATTCACATTCATTTTTGATTATATATCTTTTGGCTTGAACCTAGTCACTTTGAAAATTATATCATTTCATCTCATTCGTTTATCATCGATTTCTCGAACTAATTCAATTGAATCATTGAATCCTACTTCTGATACAACTCGTATTCACAAAATTAGATATTTTGATTCTGTATCATCTACCTTAATATTATTTTATTAACTAAAAGGTGACATAAGTCTAAAAGAAATATCATAACCCAAATACACTTGGAAGCTGGAATCTGAGATGAAGAAGAAGTATTCCTACTTATTTCAGTAAATCTCGAGGACGAGATTTTATTAAGGTGGGGAGAATGTAACGACTCACATAAAAACGTCCTAAAAACATTCTGTAAATATAAATCCGGACCTTGATATAACAAATCTCATTAAAAGTCCTATTTATTTTATTATTTTATTCAATAGGAAACCCTAATTGAGACACCCAAGTGATTCTACACAAACCCTAAAATTATCAGAATAATCAGAATCAGGATCAGGGCCCCTAAAACTCAGGGGGGGCATTCCCTACTCAACGATTATCCATATAAATCGTTATATAATTCGAATTTATTAAATCTATCAACTCAGCAGGCCTAGTCCCACGCGTGGCAAACCTATAGTGCTTAGGTGTTCCTTACGCACCGTAAGGAAATAATTGTTACGGTGCGCAAGGGTGGTTACGGACCGTAAGGAAAGAATTGTTACGGTGCGCAAGGGATGTCAATTTCTGGCTATAAATAGCAGGCTTCGGGACTTGCCTCTGGGCATTCGTTCGACGAAGAAATTCTCTTCAGGCACCGAGAAATCGTCCAATTACTCTTCCAAACACACACAAAACACTAATTAGTAGGGGAGTGCTGCTACGATACAGGGTATTAACTCGATCGCTATTACGATTCATTGTCCGATCGATTGGAACTATCCAATGGATGTTTAAGTGCTGCTCAAACTTGGGTTATACTTTGTGATTAGTTGTGATTCCGACAGGATGTTGAGTGCCACCCGAACTCGGGAAATACTCTGTCCTTCGTTGTGAATCCGATGGATGTTTAAGTATCGCACTTTGTCATTCGTTGTGAGGGTTTAATCTCGTGAGTTATCGTAATTGCTGTATTAAGTTATCTACCTAGTTCGTGTGCACTAGGTTACAAGGTTAATTAATAGGCTAAGCTCTGCCTGTAGGAATCTGCAAAAGCTTATCTGTAGACTAAATTCTGTCCGTATGAATCTACATGATTATAATGTGAGTCATTCTCTTTTTATCAAAATTGTTTACAAAAAGTATGTTTATTTTCAAAGGTTATAATTACAGTGATTAAGTATATGTAGTCACCAATTTACAGCCGGTATGTGGGGTATTGTGCACATTACTGTTTTTATCAATTTAGGTGGGCGTACCTAATTAATGATACTCGTTACTATTGGGTGAACGGACTCAATGGTAATATGACCACAGTCACCGAAACGAGTCGATGACAAGTACTGTGGGTATTTGGTTGAAATAAACATTGTAATCTCTCTTAATACTGTGAATTATAATAAAAGAGTCATTTTAGTAAAACGAATGATTCACTCAGTATTTCCTGCTGACAAAACCTTTTTCAAACATGTTTCAGGTAATTACAGTAGATTGGAGTAAGAGATGAATACGGCACTGAAAGGCTTCAAGAGATGGCTTATTTTATTAATTAAATCAAATTAAGAAATATTGTTTTATAATCAAATTAAAGCTACCATTGTAAAACATGGGTTTATCCCATCTATTTAATAAATAAAATCCGGTGTTTCTAAAACTCTGATATTTTTCCTAACTCACGGTCCTGATGAAATTTCCGCTGCAACGTTTTCAAAATAATCACCGGTACCACTGGGCTGTTCGCAACTCCCGATTCCGTCCAGGGTGGGTCAGGGGTCGTGACACTAGGGACACATGTTGGGAGGTTATGGTCAGTGCTAGACTTGGTTGTCAACCAATTGTGGTGCTTACTTTCACTATAAAAGGACCAAGGGTGCACCATTGTTCTTCACACTTCCTTCTTGCATATCTGATCAATTCTGGAGCTTTCAAGCAGGTCCAACTGATCATATCTCGTGCATAGGACCCTTGTAAGTCTGCTAGTCCTTCTTTAATTGAGTTTAGCTTAGTATTTTAGCTAAAAGTCAAACCGTCGTAATTACGGTTTGACTTCGAGATTAGTCAATAATGGCTCAGTCATATCTCGAATTAAAAGTAGTTATATGTTGGTATTTATGTGGGTAATAAAACCTCAAAAGGGTTTCCCATGATCACCACTCTAACCAGGTCAAAAGTCGGGTCAAACTTATATTTAAAAAGTCAACAGGAAGTCTAAAATGCCATTTATGCATAATTAACATTGTAGATCATATACAACCTGTTGGATCATTGTTATAACTTAGTAATAAGTGTAAGAACATGTCTAAACATGTTCAACCCGACAATTTCCTGTTTAAGACCCGGTTCGGAACCGAAAGTCACATAGTTTGACTTTCACTTTGACTTTCAGTTCTGACCCGCTTTAGTATGATTTGAAAATGTCTTAGAGCTTCTTTAGGACCAGGCTACATGTTAGCACAACCCTCTGTGGTTGGTTCATTGATTGACCCATTCGTTTACGCGCTTCCGTTAATTGCTCATATGTTGACCATTATGCCCTTATTATCTTAAAACGTGATTTTTGGAAATGTAAAAGAGTAGAAACTTTAATTACTGATATATAAAATTGTATGCAAAGTTTGACATCAGTTTGAGGTGTAGATTAAGAGTTATGCCCGTTAGCGTAAAATGAACGCTTTATGTTAATAAAACGGCGAAATTAGCGTATAGCCTAGTTAAGCCTACTTTTTGGTGTCAAACTTAATACCCACTGATGTAATATATTATTTTGGGATTTTTGAAGATTTTTAATTAATTTTAGGCTGAGCATAACTAGTAGTCGTAGGCTTAATCCGGTAATTGTCGGTTTTGCCCTTACGGGCCATAAAATGAGTTTTACATATCTAAACGACTCCAAACCTTTTTCTACTGATTAGATATGTTAAACAAATTATTTTAAGCCTCCTGGAAGTATAAAAATATCAGATTTATGTATCGAACCCGGAAATGGCTTCTAATCGCCTAATTAAGCGTTATTAACGCATAGTATGTACTAAAACTATTTTAAACATACCAAGGGTGATACCTACTGATATTTGAGGCAAATTATAATATTTTAACAGTAAGCAAAAGTTGTTTAACTCAGACTTCAGTTTTGAGCTTTACGGCTTATGTGAAATTACCAAAATGCCCCTACGGTGCATAGTTTGGTTATACTTGGTAAATTCAAATATATACTTTATCCTAATGTTATAACTTACCAAAATAAGTATTTTTGCTGATTATATCAGACCGGTAACTCAGGTAAATACTTAAACACTTTTATAACCTTTTAAATGACCAAACTACCCCTACGGGGCCTAGTTGTGTTTAAATACGTTTCGGGCATAATGAAAGACATCTTACTGATGTCACAACATATTTGAGGCATAAATTAACTTAGGGAACCTGTATATATCTCTCATAAATACCCGTCACGCTTATTACGCATACGGTACGGTTTATGTAACAAGGTTACATAAATTAGCCGAAACGGGTCAAACCTTATTGGTTTTATCTCAAAATCCAGAATGTGTATGAAATACCCATTTAAGACAAGTCTTCAAACTTGTCGGGTCTAAACCACATCCTATTCCGGTCTTCGCTTAATCGTGCGTCTGAACCGTATATTCCCTTAAGACTAACCGGTCTAAGCTTAGGCTAAATTAAAGACCCATTAGCATTCTAATTGGTTATTTATACCATCATTCCAGACTAGAGCATTTCGGTAAATGGTACCTACGCTTACTTAAGTGAATACGGCTGAGTTATTAGATTCTTGCTATTTAAGACAGGAGCTAGCTCAGGTAAATACTCTTAACTTATTTTCCCTATACGGGATTGGGATACGGCACTATAAAAGTACCGCTTGGTCGGGTGTGTAGTTATTTAAATCGTATTGTGATTGATGTACTTACAACCCGTTTAATATGTATTATTTGGTGTATGGCCTTTGGGGGTTAATGACCATGTCCCGGATATCCTTGGCATCATTCGAAGTAATGGCCACGACTTAAGCACGGGGTGTAGGCATACACCTGACAGCTGCATTATGTAAAAACTGGTAATCCACTCCGAGGTATCATCCTTGTGGGCATTATACCGGAACTGGTAATCCACTTAGAGGATGATAGCCTGTGGGCATTATACCTGTGGCGTGTCAGTTAATCTAGTCCGGCCCTACAAACCGGCCCTAACGGACGACAAATAAGTAAAACTGTATACAAGATTATATACAAATAATTTTCCCAAGTATAAAAGGTTAATTTTGCCTCTGTGCATTTTAATCAAATTATAAAAGATATTTTTGTGCCACGTGCATCCAAATCAATTTTCTTAAACTCTTTTCAAATGAGTCGGTTGAGTGTATTTACCAGTGAAAACTGACGTATTTTCCAAAAGGTTAAGTGACAGGTACTGAACGAAATTGGCTGGAAGCTCAGGGCGCTAATAAGGAATCTTGCAAGTTCTAGGCGTCTAAAGTCTGTTGAACAAATGATATGTTTTAAGATCCGCCTGTGGATCCTTTACTTTCCGTTGTAATACTGGATATTACTTTATATTCGGAATGTAATAATAATTATCTTTTGCTTCCGCTGTGCATTCATATATATTGTGTTGTTTGACTATTATGTTGCCAACCACGTCACGATACTCCCCACCGGGCCCACCGGTGACACGTGGAAAGTCGGGGTGTGCAGATATGCTGAGATCGTGGGGTCCATAAGAATTTAGTGCAAAATTAATATACCTTAACGTATCGGTAAGCATTTCGAAAGTTTTTAGATTGAGTTTAAGAGGACAATAATATCGTCAATCAATGTGAATCGTTTAGAACTTAAAATGTTTAAAGCTTAACGGTGCTAGTGATGTGTCTCAAAAACTGATATGATTCTCTCACACAATCTCACAAAAATATTGTCTGTAAATATTTCTTTATTGCATTCTAATTCTGTAAATCCAAAAATCCAAAATGAATGTGTTTTAGCATAAAATGTTGAAAAATCAAAAAGATTTTACTTCATCTTATTTTTTACAACTGATGTTGAAGAGTTGATTTTCAAAATTCCGAGTGCTAAACATGATGAACCACATTGGGTTGGGGAGTTTGTTTAAATGAGAAATGTTTTTAAGAATGATTATATGATTAGTTAATCAAGGTCATTAATTTGAACTTGATGTAACTATTAATGTTTGGTGAATGAATGCTCTCTATCAGTAAGTTTTTCAAAGTGATATAAATAAAAACTTATGTTTTGGGTAGAGAATGTGCAGGAAACGTTGAAAACGCTAGGTTTCGATTCCTGTGGATTAATGCCAGGTTTTCGATCCTAAGCTACAAATTCCAGACTGGAATCCCGGTACAACTTAAGGGGGAGTCTGTTAGCAAAGGAGAATTTGAAGAGTGAAAGAGCTAGACTCGGATTCTGGAGAATAGCTGTTAATGGTGATTGAAGAGAAAGAGAGAGTTTGAAGGATGCTTCAGCGTCAAATATTTTGGAAAGCGTGAAGACTGATTAAGACTGAAGTTTTGACGTTCTAAAGTCTCGTACTGAAGACTCCGTCAACATCCAAGGGGGAGACTGTTGGTGCATATGTCTGTTGACTTCGTCTTATATCGAGTTTTGGTTTCGTTGCGGATCTGAACAAGAATGATGTTATCATTCTTGATGATGATGACATCATACATATGACATCACAATATGACATCATGAAATAGCAAACATCACACGAAATAAGAGTCACACACGAAACAAAGTTTAATTTCGCATGTAAATGTATTTTATATAATTTCGTTTGTAATGGTCTTATCTAATTCCGTTTGGAATTACATTAGGTAATTCCGTTTGAACAGTCACGTTTATGTTTCAAGCGGAATTAGAATGGCTATATATAGTGTAGTCATGTCTTCTCATTTGATACGGAATTAGCTACAGTGTCACGAAGTGCTGCCGAATTCCTGCCGTGTAATCAAGTATATTTTGAATGAGAAGCTAGTTTTAAAGTGAAATACTCTGTTTCTACTCAATTCTTACTGATTCTAAGCTGTTTGTTTGATTTCGCCTCTCAAACAGTTGTGTATTGCCTCTGATTGACTCGTTTGGTCGGTAAAACGATCCTACATATTCCACCATTCTAGCGCCCTTCTTTAAAAAGATGCGACGCGTACATGACCTTGTCTTCCTCAGCACATTTACTTATTTTAATTACTGCTTCGGTTTTCTATAACCAACGTTGTGCAGCAGTCGCCCCCTCATTGCCTGCAAATTCAGCTGGTTTACAGGCAAGAAATTCCTTATAAGTGCAACCAAGCGTTGCAGCTTTCATTCTTTTGAGGAATGGGGCTTGCATCCCATCATTATCATTATTATTAATGTTGCCACCTCCATTTACGCTATTACTGAAGTTGTCTTCATGAGTACGTTTGCTAGGAATAATTTGTTGAGGTTCAACGGGATTTCGGGCAGTAGCAAGGATTGCTGGAATAGCATTGGCTATTCCCTGAGCAACGATATTCTCGATATCTTGCCTATTCAGAAATTGATCTTCATGGTTTTGCGCGGATTGGTTACCCTCATTAATTTGTTCATTACCAGCGTGTTTCATCTGGTAATTAATATATATAAGTGATTAGCACAAAATAATTAACAACCAAGAACAATAAATTAATCGCACATAATCACATCAATACGTATAGCCAAAATTGTCGATTTTTCGACGTTCGATATTTTATATATTATAATAGGCATCCGTACACACTGGATATCTTACAAAAGTTTTATTTTTAAGTTATTTCACATAATTATATTTTTAGTATTATATTATTATTATTAAACACATATTCCTACAACCACACAACCACAGTCACACCATCCCCGTCAGCTGGCATCTCAGAAACGGCGTTCCCTCTTGTCGTACTTCCATGAGATTCTCTCTCCCACATCCTTAATGCGGTTTCCTGCATCAATCAGCTCCTCGCCATAATGACGGAGTTCCGCCAAGTTTCCTGCGCTCATAGGTGGGTGTAGTGGAGGCTCCGGGTCGAATTGAGGGAAAAGGGTATTAGGGTTATTTAGGAGATTCTGAAACTGCCAGTTGGTGGTCCACCACTCTTCTAGCTCTGCTGGTAGAGGTTGGGTGTGGATAATAGGATCGGGGATATCAGGCTCTAGATCAACTGGAAGTTGTGCTTCCGCTGGGTAATTAAAGAGGTTTTCACCGGCAGGTCCGATAAGGTCACTAAGTGCCAGTTTATGATCCAGCTCCTCCCAAGATGACATTTCCTGGTCTTGCCTGGAACTTTCTCCGATCTCTATTCCTTTGCCTTTATCTTTGGGATCCTCCGTCTTTATAACTTTCCTTTTCGCTGGTTTATTCCTACGCACACGCCTCCATCCCACAAATCTTCTTCTTTTCTTCAGTTTAGGTTTCTCCTGGGGTTGGGCTTGGAATACCATTGGCTCTTCAGTGTCAGCCTGGTAGTCAATAAAGGTACTGGTGATATCCATATTTGAACTATGGATAGAAAAGTTTTGGAGTGCTTCTGATAGTTCATTCATGCTGTTAACATACATGAAGAAACATACAAAATTCTAAGTTAAAATTTGGTAGATTAAATTCTCACAGAATCACAGAATGGTAATCAGAAAAATTAAATATTAATTACAAATATCTAATTTATACAAACCATTTGATTAAAACAAAATATTGCGATATATATCTATTATAAATTACAACTGAAATTCGAAATATACTAATGGTTATCTAATGGATGAAGTTCTTTTAAAGTTTCTGGCTCGTAGGTGGCATAGGTGATGGTATTGATTTGGTGATTGATTATAAGTTAGCATTTACTGCTGTAGTGGCTAACATGTAGAGATTTTTCCATTGTTTGTCTACTTCATCTTCCCATGGTGGGTTATTACCTGTTTCCTGAGTCTCCTTATTAATTATCATTCCTTTTGTTTGTGACTTCCTTATTTTTTCTCGGCTTTTTCTAATAATCCAACTTCTTTTCTTAGGGGTAAGTGGTTTCTCAAACTGTGCCTTACGAATAAATATTCCTTCCTCAGTATCTGCTGAGTATCCTGAGGAATTTGGTTGAAATGAGGTTCCCTTATCTTTTGGTGAGCTATCTAATTGACGATAGATGTCCGAAATTCTTTGCTTACCCATACTGTAACATAAAGCACATACTCACATAAATTATTTCCTAACATAGAAATTAAAACTTAAGTGTCAGTAGAACACTTCTTTGGCTTGAATAAGTGGCATGGCTCTGATACCACCTTTTTCTGTCACGGCCCCCATCCCGGTTTTACCCGGTCCAGGAGCCGCGGGACAGAAACCTGTGGTATTTATTAATTGAGTTGACAGCGGAAGATTTACAGGATCTTTTAAACTTGGAAATGCCCGATTATTTTATTAGATAATTTGGGACAAACCCCGTAATTTACAATAGAGGAATTTCACGAGGAAATTTCCTGATTTACAAAACATGTTTATTTATTTTAACTGAGCCACCACTTCAAGCTTGCTAGTGCTCCGTAGCACGTTTTCCTTGATTCACAGCAGGTCGCCTGAAACATGTTTTAAAAATATTTTATCAGCGGGGAAATACTGGCGAGTCATTCAGGTTAAATAAAACGACACATTAGTTATAAATTACAGCATAAGAGCGATTACAATGGCTACTATCTTATTTTTATCTGGCGCCGTGTCACCTCCTGGTGACGATGGTCATACCACTATTGGGTCCTTTCACACAAGTAGTGATGATTATCACTGTTAGGATTTATTAGCCTAACCATGAGAAATTAGTAATGTGCACAATACCCCACTAGCCAGTGATTCAAGATAACCACGACTTAATCCCTGTAATTATAACTTTTGAAAATGGTTGGAGTATTGTAAAACATTATTGATAAAAAGAGAATGACTCACATTGCAAGTTTAAACGGGCAGAGTTTAGCCGACTGATAGGCCTTGTAACCTAATTTAATCAACAATGCACACGAATTAGGTCAGTAACTAATACAGCATTTACGATAACTCACGAGACTAAAATCCTCACAACGAATGATAAAGTGCAATACTTAAATATCCATCGAATTCATGACGAAAGACAAAGTATAGCCCTAATGTGGGCAGCACTTAAACATCCATTGGATTGATTTCAATCGATCGGACATTGAATCGTAGCAGCGATCGAGTTAATACCCTGTATCATAGCAGCGTCTCCCTAATGGAAATTGTGATTTCGAGCAGTAGAACTTCGTTTTTTGACTGAAATCTCGAGCACAGGTGAACCGCTCATGGCCTAGCAATTTATAGCAAAAATTTGAGTCTTACGCGGCCCGCGAGAGCCACCTAGTCGTAGACTAGGGCTAGCTTGTCACACCTAGTGCTGCCACGTGTGCGACATGTGGCCTGTTCGCTGCTCCGGGGATTTGGTGAGTTGTCGCGGCCAGCGTAGACAACCCTTATGTCTTACGCGGCCCGCGTGGAGACCAAATTTCACATTTTATTGATTTTTCATGCACATTAGGGTATTAGGGGTCTGGGTTTTTACTTACGGGTCGTTTTTGGACATTTTTGACGGTCCTTACAGAAGGATTTTTCAACCCTTTGCCATTTGCTTCGCCTACGATCACCTTCTTCAACCTCAGGTCGTTCATGTGTCTTATCATGAACTACCTCATCAACTGGTGTAGATGAGCTTTCACCTACTTCAAAATTAGGTGTTGATGACGTTGCATGTGTTTGTCTTCTCAAAGGAAACACATTTTCAAAGTAAGACACAACGTTAGGATTCACCTCCATGATAGTGTTTACGTGTACATCTGGATTCTTGGACTTATGTACAAGAAAACGATGTGCACTACTTTGATGCGCATACCCAATGAATATGCAATCAACAGTTTTGGGTCCTATTCTAAGAGCCTTAGGAGGTGGTACAATCACCTTTGCTAGGCACCCCCACACTTTCAAGTATTTGTATGAAGGCTTCTTCCTTTTCCATAACTCATATGGAGTTTCGTCCCTCTTTTTGAGTGGTAACTTGTTCAAAAGATAATTAGCCGAGAGAATGGCTTCCCGCCACATTTCCTGGCTCACCCCAGAACTTATCAACACGGCGTTCATCGTTTCTTTCAATGTACGGTTCTTTCGTTCCGCCACGCCATTTGATTGTGGAGAATAAGGAGGTGTACACTCATGTACAATGCCACTTTTTGCGCATAAATCGGTAAAAAGGTGCAACATATTCGCCTCCTCGGTCGCTTCGCAAAGCTTTTATCTTCTTTTGAAGTTGATTCTCAACTTCATTTTTATACAAGATAAATTTACTTATTGCTTCATCTTTACTTTTTAGTAAATACGCATAGCAATATTTAGTACTATCATCAATGAACGTGATGAAGTACTTATTTCCACCTCTTGTGGGTACCGCTTTTAAATCACAAATATCGGTGTGAATTAAATCAAGGGGTTCGGTTATTCGTTCAACCGATTTCGATGATGATCTTGTAAGTTTGGATTCTACACATGTTTCGCATTTATAATGTGGATCAATATGGAATGTTGGTATACAATTTAAATTGATTAAACGGCGTATTGAATTAAAATTTACGTGACCTAATCTACCATGCCATTTATTCGAATCAGAAAACTCAAGCATATAAGTAGAAGTAGTAGCAATTTTATTCATGTTCTTTTTTACAGCCATTACATTCAATTTGAACATACCATTTTGGGCATATCCCTTACCAACATACATTCCTCGTTTAGTAAGTACAAATTGATCGCTCTCAAACACTAAACGAAACCCAAACTTATTAAGCAACCATCCCGAGACTAGGCTCTTGCTCAAGTCTGGGACATATAACACGTTGCTTAAAGTGAGCTCCTTCCATGAAGTCCACTTCAAAATCACCGTTCCCTCACCCTTGATGTCCGCGGTGGCTGCATTTCCCATGTACAGCTTCTCATCTCCCGCAAGCTCTTTGAAGGTGGTAAAGAGGCTCTTGTCTGGGCACACATGACGGGTCGCGCCCGTATCAATCCACCATCCTTTTGGAGTGTTGGTCACAGCATTGACCTCATCCAACATTGCGGTTTTGTCGGAAATTAATGCCACCAAAGGCATTCCGTCTTCATCCACCATGTGCGCGCGCTCACGCTTTGGTTTCTTGCATTGGTTAGCCCAATGCCCTTGCTCATCACAGTTGTAACAAGTCCCTTGGAACGCTTGAGGTTTCTTTTTCACAGCCCCTTTCTTCGGTCCAAGTTTGCTAGCCTTTGCTTTCTCTTTGTCCTTTTTCCCCTTGCCCTTATTGCCCTTAGAGGATTGCCCATGCTCAACCAAATATGCGCTAGCACTAGTCTGCGCAAGGCTGCCTGTCACACCCCGATTTCCACGTGTCACCGGTGGGCCCGGTGGGGAGTATCGTGACGTCATGGTTGGCAACATAATAGTCAAACAACACAATATTTTTAAGCACAGCGGAAGCAATTGAAAATATGATACAACCGGATTTATTATTGTAATATCATATGTCACAATATTCGGAAGTTTATCCACAGAAGGATCGAACATAAAATGGAAACAATAGTTCAACAGACTTTTAGGCATCTTAAGCTTGCGAGACTTCTATTGATGCTAAGGAGACATATCCAGCCAATTTCGTATAGTACCTGCATTTAGCCTTTTTGGAAAATACGTCAGTTTACACTGGTAAATACATTCAACTGACTCATTTTGGAAAAAGAGTTTGTAAATTGTTTTGAATGCACGTGGCACAAAATATCTTGACACATTGATTAAAATGCACAGAGGCAAAATTAATCTTTTTAACTTGGGAGAATTATTTAATATTATAATCTTGAGAACGATTTACATGTTACTTATGCGTTCAGTAGCCCGGAACGTATCCGGGTTAAAGATCAATAGACACACCACAATTCTAGAGTTATACACTGACAGGTGTACGCCTACACCCCGTGCTCAGGTCGTGGCCATCTCGTAAGATAATGCCGAGGATATCCAGGACATGGTCATTAACCCCCCAAAGGCTGTAAAATAACAAATCTGTTTAAAACGAGCCGATCAAATTATTCAACTACCCACTAAGCGTGGAGATTTGATGCCCGATCAAGCGGTATGCTATGTACCGTAACCCAAGCCCGTATAGGGAAAATAAGTTAAAAGTATTTACCTGAGCTAAATATAAATTCAATCCCAGCCGTATATCAATTCAGCAAGTACAGATAGCTTTTACTGGGCTCCTAATCTGGAACGAAGGTTTTTAATAACCTATTAGAATCCTAGCGGGTCTTTAATTATGCTTAAGCTTAGACCGACTAGTTTCGAAGATACGGTTCGTACGCACGATTAAGCGAAGACCGGATAGAATGTGATTCTGACCCGACAAGTTTGAAGACTTGTTTAATATGGGTTTATTATTCACATTCTGGATTTTGAGATAAAAATGATATCGTTTGACCCGTTTCGGCTAGTTTATGCAAACTAGTTACATAAACCGAACCGAACGCGTATAACGCATGACGGGTAATCGAAAGGGTCGCGAACAGGTTTCCTAAGTTAATACGCTTTAAATATATTGTGATATCATTATGATATCTTCCATAATGCCCATAACGAGTTTAATCCCTAAATACGCCCCGTAGGGGTATTTCGGTCATTTTAAGGGTTATAAAAGAGATTTATAATACTTCTGAGATACGGGTCTGATTTAATCAGAAAAATTATTAATTTTAACAGACCACAACAGTTGGTGAAGAGTCTCATTTCCCAAAATGGTTTTAAACCCAATTTATGCGTTTAATACGCGTATGAAGCCGTTTTAAGCGACGTACGGTTTAAAATACCATTCTGAGTTTTCTGATCAGCAAAACAGGCTCAAAACACTCTATTTATTATTTTAAATCAGTGGCAATTGGATTGGTATCAAACGGATTCGTAAAACTCGTTTTATGGCCTAAAAGGGCATATTCGGTATTAACCGAATCAATGCGATAAGCCTAGCTTAAGATCAGTTTAAAAATAATTAAAAATCTTCAAAAATCCCAAAATATTATTTAACATCAGTGGGTAAAAGTTTTGGTACCGAAAATCGGGTTTAGATAGGCTATGCGCTAATCGCGCCGTTTAATTAATAATAAGCTTATTATTTACGCTAATGCGCATATCTCTTAATCTAGACTTCCGATTGATGTGAAAATTTACGTACATGTTTAATAATCAGTAACTAAGATTATTGTACTTCCACATTTTCAAAATTCTCGTTGTATGGTCATAAGGGCATTACGGTCCATTTTAAGCATTTAACGGAAACGCGCGAACGAATCGGATAATCAATGAAACAAGTACAGAGGCTTATACTATCATGTAACCCTACTCTAATGAAGCACTAAGGCATCTTCGAATCAAACTAAAACGGGTCAGAACCGAAGTCAAAGCAAAAGTCAAAGTTTTGCGACTTTCGGTTCCGAACCGGGTTTAAACAGAAATCTGTCGAGTCGGACAAGCGTAAACAAGTTTTTATACTTATTATTAAGTTATATTAAGGTCAGAACAGGTTACATGCCTCACGGATTGCTAATCACGCGTTAAATCACAAATTGCATTTCTGTTGACTTTTTCGGTTAATGTTTGACTCGACAAACGAACTAGTTAGGATGGGAATCAGGGGGAACCCTTTTAGGGTCTTATTACCCACATAATTACCAACCTAACAGTACTTTTATTTCGGGTTACGACTGAGTCAACTTTAATTAAACTGGAAGTCAAATGTTAAGTACGATATGTTGACTTCTAAGCTAAAAACTAAACTAAACATAATTAAGAAAGGACTAGTGGACTTACAAGAGTATAATGATGATTAGGGAGGCCTTGAATCAGATTGGAAGCTCCTCAAATGATCAGATGGCACTTGAATGATGTGTGAAGCAATTGTTGTAACTATGGTCCCTTATATAGTGCTCATGGACACCACAAAAGCTTGACAACCAAGTCTAGGACCCTTCCACAATTGTTTGACACATGCCCTAGTGTTCTAGGGGTGTTTTAGGGGCCAAGGGGTGATGAATGATCGATCAAAGTGCATGCACCAAGGCTGTGGCAGACAAGGGACCAAGGAAATAAACATTCTGTCCAGATCAATCAGTCGCGTAGCGCGACGCCATAAGGCATCAGGCTCGCGCTACGCGAGCATGTTTAATTCAGCCAAAAAAAATTTATTTAATTGCTGTTTGATCCTTGGCTCTTCAAATCTTGTACAGACACTTATAAATTGCCGTATGGACCCTTATAATTGACATATAGGGGCTTTAAAACATATACCCACTTTGTTAAGCCCTCGGGTAACTTAATTGTTACCTGAAAAGGTCTAACTTTCAACGTTTAAGCTTTTAAACCCTCGCACACGAATTTGATCACAACTTCCTCATACGTTGACGAAACTTTATGAAATTTTAACCGTGCATTCTAGTGAGCATAATTTATCATTACAAAGCTTCGGGTATGTCAAAAGGTCACTCAGAGGTATAAATTAAACATGTTGACACGTTTAACCCCTGTAGCTTGTAATCTCTCACTTTCAGCTTCGTATGATCCATGATTTATTCGTTTGAAGGTATGAGCACCACGTAGGGTTAATATACATTATATTTATTCATAGTTGACACTTAGAATACGTATATTCACATACTTTCCATGTTTGTCCGCTTTAGTCCTTTTATAATATTTCTTTCACACGTTTAAACATTATGACACGTGTCAACATATTATAGGACGTGAATTTCCGAGGTGTTACATCCTCACCCCCTTAAAATAAATCTCGACCCGAGATTTACTGAAATAAGTAAGGGTACTTTTCTTTCATCGTGGATTCAACCTCCCACGTGTATTCGGGACCTCTACGGGCATCCCATTTGACCTTTACAAAAGGTATATGCTTCCTTCGAAGCTTCCTTACCTGTCGATCTTCAATCGACAAAGGTTTTTTTTTTCCACAAACGTTAAGCTCTTATCTATTTGCACATTTGTATGTGGCATGACATGTGAATCGTCAGCGGAACATTTCTTTAGATTGCAGATGTGGAATACATTGTGAATTCCACTGAGCACTTCTGGTAAGTTTAACTTGTAGGCAACTGACCCGACACGTTCGATAACCTTGAAAGGTCCTATGTATCTCGGGCTTAGTTTGCCTTTCTTACCAAATCGCATCACCCCTTTCCATGGTGACACTTTAAGTAGGACTTTGTCACCTACTTCGAAGTGGAAATCCTTACGACTTGGATCCGCGTAACTCTTCTGCCTATTCCGGGCAGCTTGGAGATTGTTACGAATCTGGACAATCTTGTCCGTCGTTTCGAACACGATCTCTGGTCCTGATAACTGGACTTCTCCAACTTCCGCCCAACAAATTGGCGATCTACATTTTCTACCGTATAATGCCTCAAACGGCGCAGCCTTTATGCTGGTATGGTAGCTATTGTTGTAGGAGAATTCGATCAATGGTAAGTTCTTATCCTAGCTACCTCCCAAATCGATCTCACATGCACGTAGCATGTCTTCCAACGTTTGAATAGTACGCTCACTCTGACCGTCAGTCTGAGGATGGTAAGCCGTACTAAAGTTCAAACGTGTGCCCAAAGATTGCTGGAAACTCTTCCAGAAATGTGACGTGTACCTAGTATCCCTGTCAGAGATAAAAGCTACAGGTCTGTCATGTAGGGCTACAATCTTATCAACGTATAACTGGGCTAGCATATCGGAGCTATAAGTCTCCTTGACGGGTAAGAAGTGAGCTGACTTAGTCAGTCCATCAACTATATCCCATATTGTATCATTTCCTTTTCTTGTCTTGGGTAACTTGGTAATAAAATCCATAGTTACCATTTCCCACTTCCACATAGGAAGTTCAGGCTTTTGTAGCAAGCCTGACGGCTTTTGATGCTCGGCTTTGACTTGCGCACATGTCAAGCATTTAGCTACATGGGTGGCTACGGACTTTTTCAAGCCTATCCACCAATAATTTTGCCCTTAGATCCTGAGTAGCTGATGGCAAATTCTTAATCGTTGCCTAATTAGGGTTGCGGCATGTATGCATAAGCAATATGAACCGTCTTTCTTATTTATTAACATTAACTCTCAGAATATTGAGTCAGGCTATATGAGCCTATGTCTTAAAACCTACTAAATCAAGGTTTCGATTTTTCCATAATCAATATGGAGTTTTCATAATACTCCAGCCCACAGCGGAATGTTAATCTTAGTTCTACCTGTCTTCCAGGAGGTAAGCAGGGGAAACTTTTGAGAAGATAATTAAGATACAAGGAGGCTATAGAGATTTTCCATATCTCAGGCTCCAGTTCATCCATCATTGTTCGTGTCAAATGAGTGACACTTTTATGTTATAAGTCCACGAATTCCTTAATCGGAAACATTTACTTGGAAAATTTTTTTTCCATTTTTGGATATCTTCTTTGAATACTACTAGTCGACTTTAGTACAATATGATCATTGGGATATCTTAGGGGTTCCATGTATTAAACCTCCATGCTGATCAGACATGGAAATAATCTATGGGACACACTAGGATACGCCAATCCTCATATGACACTTTTATCAAACATAGTTTGGCATTCGCAGGCGATAGAAAACAATGAGAAAATAATTAAAATAACATATGTTGTCGTACTCTATGCAAAGAAAGAGTGCTCTTAGATTTTTGGAAGGATTCCTTGCCGATTTATAAGAATCGGTTACTATGGTTTCCTTTGTAGTTATACCTTGTGGATGATAAAAATTTTGCTAAGTTTATGGTTCATGAAGATTTATTATTGCCTGTATTAAAAACAAGACACTTAGCAGAAATTATCATTGATAAATGATAAGGAAGTTTATTGTACAAGTGCTTATATTTAATTAATAATGGAAGTTTCACAAACTAGGCACCTAGCCCAGTTGGCTAGGCGCGCGAAAGGGTGCGGCCGGCCTAGACCCAGGTTCGATTCCGGGGACGGCCAGTTCCACCATTTTTTTGTGTTTAATATTAATTAATCGCACGGATACGTGAAATTTTTGAGAGTTGTCTCGTAAGGAGTCTTGATAATTAATTGCTTCTTATTACCCACAATACGGGCTTGATTTTTATCACTAAATTGAGTCCTTGTATTTAACGGAACTAGGACATCAAAAAAAATGATTCCTAATGGATATAAAACATCCATCTATTAATGCTGAAGCAGTCTCAGAGGTATACCGGCTTCTTACCGAACTTTCGTTGCTTTTTATTAAGCCTGTACTTGCTCTCTTTCTCGGATTTCTGGGAGTTATTCTCCTTCTTTTGGTTCATCCTTCAAATACGAAGTGTGAACAAAACCTCTTCTCATGAGTAATTGAACATGGTTTTTAAATGAAATTCAGAGCGAGGAGCACTCGGCTCTTTAGATTATTTCATTACCTTTCCATGGTCCTTTCAACTGCTGCGTCATCCACAGCTTGAAGATTAACTCCATTAATATTGAGGTTTACGTTTGTAGTTTTATTAACTTTTGTTACCTTATTAGCATTGCGACTTTCGTCTACCTCATCCGAGTTTTCCATACTCGAAACTTGGTACCAATCTCCAAGATTTAACCATTATTAGTCATCATCCTGATGACCTGACTTAGGTTAGCCACGGCATTCATAAACCGTATGGGCTATTCTGTTCCGAACATTCATAGTGAATGTTATTTGAACGTATTTCATTATATTTAGCCTAGGTCACAACGGGACCATCAATGGTATGCAAGGTTTGGAGCGAGTCCAATACCTGCTTGACAGGGGACCATAATATCACAACTGTCTTTGTCGCTAGGACGATTAAAAATAGCTCAAAGGCTTTTCTTATATATATATATATATATATATATATATATATATATATATATATATATATATATATATATGGCATAGAAGCCTGTACCGAGGGACGTAGAAAAATATGGCATAAAGCACAGTCATGAAGGACATAAATGATTATACGGCATGAAGGCCTTGTCACGAAGGACATTTAGATATGGCACAAACGGCCTTGTTATAAGGACATTCATCAAATCTGGTACAAAGGCATGTCACCAGGAATGTTAACATTTAATATGTTAACTTGTCACGAATGACCAATTATAGCACATAGGCTTGTCATGAATAACTTTAAAACATAACTCGATGGTCCATTATCAAAGACCTTAATTTCTTAGCCGAAATCTTATTGGATTAGGGCTTCCAGGTTTGAACGTGGTTCTTCACCTTTAGACAGGGAGTCATAGACTACAACTGTCATTGTCTTGAAAGACGATTCTTTTGGCAGAAAAATAAGCCAATCAACATCACTAATGGATGTTTATATATAACCATCGTATCTAATGATATTAGTCATGATCACATCAATCATATTGACTATTAGGTTTGGGTGTAATCACACCATTTTGAACAGGGGATCATAAAGATCACTACTATCTTTGTCTTACCGACACTAGAATAAAGTATAGCCCGTAGGCATTTCATCACGAGGGATATTAATATTATGATCAGCATACTGAGGATACTAGTCAGGATCGCACTGATAGTATAGACTATGGAAATTGAGTATAGCTCACCCCCTTGGCAAAGAATCACAAAAGATTACAATTGCCTTGTCTCAGTTGGACGATATAATATAGCCCTTAGGCAAAACATCATTACGGATGTTTAAAATTTTTAATCATCGTATTGATGATTTTTGTCATGATCGTATTGATCATATGAACTATTAGGCTTGAGCATAGCTCACCACCTTGGACAGGGAATCGTAAAGATCACAATGTCTTTGTCACACATGGACAGTATTATTTGGCCCATAGGCGAAAACATCACTCATGGATGTTTATAATTGGTTCATCCTATTAGATGCTATAAGTCATGATTGCATTAATCATATTGATTATTTGGCTTGAGCATAGCTCACCACCTTAGACAAGGAATCATAACGATAACAATGTCAATGTCTCAAATGGACAATATATTATAGCCCGTAAGCAATACATCACTAAAGGATGTTAAATAATATGATCATCGTATTAGATGATATTAGTCATGATCGCATTGATCACATAAACTATTATGTTTGGACATAGTCCAACATTTTAGACAGGAGGTCAAAGACCACCACTGTCGTTGTCTTATCGGACAACAAGTTTAGTCCGTTGGTGCTTCATCACTAATGGATGTTTATAATATGATCATCTTATAGGATGGTATAAGCCATGATTCCTAGATCACTAGGCTAGATTTGAGAATTGGAAGAATCCAATATAAGGATGACTGTTGTGATTTTTCTAGAATCACATTTGTCAAGAGTGCTAACACATTCCTAGGTGTTAACAAGGATGTGAATCCTTTGAGTAGGTTTCACCATCTTGGCCGCGTAGGCTAGGTTTCACCTTTAAGATTCCCTTCAATTGCATACTGACAGAGAAGGAAGGATATTTATTTTATTCGGGATTTTTATCATAATTCCTAATTCATAAGTTAATAATAGCACCAATGCCTTGTCGCGTAGACAAGTTAAATTTATAAGCCATGATTTCAGAGAATTGTGGCCTTAAGGTTTGAATCAAAGTTCATTACCTTTTCTTGACAGGGAGTTGTAGGCTACCACTGTCTTTAGTCTCAGAGGACATTAACTATAGCCCGTAGGCACTTCCCTTATAAGAGATGTTTATTACGGAATTGCCCCTTAGGGAAATTCATTAACCATGGTAAGCAGAGACCATATTTGGTTAATTTATTAATCATATAGATTTAGGATTTCTATTATAGTTTATCCTAATTAACAATTTTATTAGTGGCACTCAATGGCCTGGTCACATGGACAATTATAAATTATAAGTTTATGATTTCAGAGAATCAAAGCATGAAAGTATACTGGCACAAATGGCCTGGTCACAAAGGACAATTTTTTTTTTAATTATAAGCCATGATTTCAGAGAATCAAGGTCTTTAAGTATATTAGCACAACTGGCTTAGTCACAAGGACATATATAATTTACAAGCTATGATTTCAGAGAGTCAAAGCATGAAGGTATATTGGCACAATAGGCCTAGTCACGAGGACAATTTTAAATTATATGCTAGGATTTCAGAGAATCAAAGCATTTGAGGTTTGAACCTAGTTCATTACCTTTATTTGACAGGGAGTCATAGCTACCACTGTATTTTGGCTCATGTAGAAACGAGCAAGGCCCGTAGGCACTATATTACCACGTATGGTTAAAATATGATCATCTTAATTGATGACGTAAACCCAGGATTCAGGGATCATTAAACTGGGTTAGGGATCTTTTGAAGAATCCTTTATAAAAATGACGTGTGTGATTTTAAATGAATCACATATGCCTGGAGTGTTAACATGTTTTAAGATGTTAACAGGGAATTGAATCTTTTTAAATAGGTCTTACTATCTTGGCCTGGTCTTATAATTGACCCAAGGCTAGGTTTCACACTTAAGATTCTTAATTTATAATTATCGCAGAACAAATTTTAAATTGAGGTGTAAATATGGATCTGAATCTAAATTACGGAACTGCCATCTTGGCCTGTCTTAATATGACCCGAAGCTAGGTCTTGCCCTTTTAGATTTTGCCATTTTATTATAATGGTAGATCTTGCAAAAAGGAAATATTATTTTTTAATATTTCTTATTTAGAATGGAAGTTTAAACTTAATCATTCCATTATATAAAAATAAAAGTATAAAGTTGCCCTAAGCGGGACTTAAAAGGAATAATGTGTCCTCGTAGGGACTGAAAGATAATTATGTCCTTATAAGGACTAATAAGGAAACGGTCTTCAGCAAAGGAGTTTCTTCTTCATTCAATTCTTGAAGGCTTTCTCCTTGGTCGCACGTTTCATCCTGGTCGCGGTACGAAGCTCAGCATTTCAAGGCTCCAGATGTGGAGAATTCTTATTACAGCTTCTTCGCTTGGCGACGTATCCAATATATAAAAATTTGGAAGCAAAACTTCAAGATTAGGATTGAGAATATTCCTAAGTTAAGTCTAGACTCAGAAGTTTAGTATTGTGCAATTGTGTAACTGAGATTAAACACTAAAGGCTAGTGTTTAATTCACTCAGTGTTGGCTCTGATACCAACCTGTCACACCCCGATTTCCACGTGTCACCGGTGGGCCCGGTGGGGAGTATCGTGACGTCATGGTTGGCAACATAATAGTCAAACAACACAATATTTTTAAGCACAGCGGAAGCAATTGAAAATATGATACAACCGGATTTATTATTGTAATATCATATGTCACAATATTCGGAAGTTTATCCACAGAAGGATCGAACATAAAATGGAAACAATAGTTCAACAAACTTTTAGGCATCTTAAGCTTGCGAGACTTCTATTGATGCTAAGGAGACATATCCAGCCAATTTCGTATAGTACCTGCATTTAGCCTTTTTGGAAAATACGTCAGTTTACACTGGTAAATACATTCAACTGACTCATTTTGGAAAAAGAGTTTGTAAATTGTTTTGAATGCACGTGGCACAAAATATCTTGACACATTGATTAAAATGCACAGAGGCAAAATTAATCTTTTTAACTTGGGAGAATTATTTAATATTATAATCTTGAGAACGATTTACATGTTACTTATGCGTTCAGTAGCCCGGAACGTATCCGGGTTAAAGATCAATAGACACACCACAATTCTAGAGTTATACACTGACAGGTGTACGCCTACACCCCGTGCTCAGGTCGTGGCCATCTCGTAAGATAATGCCGAGGATATCCGGGACATGGTCATTAACCCCCCAAAGGCTGTAAAATAACAAATCTGTTTAAAACGAGCCGATCAAATTATTCAACTACCCACTAAGCGTGGAGATTTGATGCCCGATCAAGCGGTATGCTATGTACCGTAACCCAAGCCCGTATAGGGAAAATAAGTTAAAAGTATTTACCTGAGCTAAATATAAATTCAATCCCAGCCGTATATCAATTCAGCAAGTACAGATAGCTTTTACTGGGCTCCTAATCTGGAACGAAGGTTTTTAATAACCTATTAGAATCCTAGCGGGTCTTTAATTATGCTTAAGCTTAGACCGGCTAGTTTCGAAGATACGGTTCGTACGCACGATTAAGCGAAGACCGGATAGAATGTGATTCTGACCCGACAAGTTTGAAGACTTGTTTAATATGGGTTTATTATTCACATTCTGGATTTTGAGATAAAAATGATATCGTTTGACCCGTTTCGGCTAGTTTATGCAAACTAGTTACATAAACCGAACCGAACGCGTATAACGCATGACGGGTAATCGAAAGGGTCGCGAACAGGTTTCCTAAGTTAATACGCTTTAAATATATTGTGATATCATTATGATATCTTCCATAATGCCCATAACGAGTTTAATCCCTAAATACGCCCCGTAGGGGTATTTCGGTCATTTTAAGGGTTATAAAAGAGATTTATAATACTTCTGAGATACGGGTCTGATTTAATCAGCAAAATTATTAATTTTAACAGACCACAACAGTTGGTGAAGAGTCTCATTTCCCAAAATGGTTTTAAACCCAATTTATGCGTTTAATACGCGTATGAAGCCGTTTTAAGCGACGTACGGTTTAAAATACCATTCTGAGTTTTCTGATCAGCAAAACAGGCTCAAAACACTCTATTTATTATTTTAAATCAGTGGCAATTGGATTGGTATCAAACGGATTCGTAAAACTCGTTTTATGGCCTAAAAGGGCATATTCGGTATTAACCGAATCAATGCGATAAGCCTAGCTTAAGATCAGTTTAAAAATAATTAAAAATCTTCAAAAATCCCAAAATATTATTTAACATCAGTGGGTAAAAGTTTTGGTACCGAAAATCGGGTTTAGATAGGCTATGCGCTAATCGCGCCGTTTAATTAATAATAAGCTTATTATTTACGCTAATGCGCATATCTCTTAATCTAGACTTCCGATTGATGTGAAAATTTACGTACATGTTTAATAATCAGTAACTAAGATTATTGTACTTCCACATTTTCAAAATTCTCGTTGTATGGTCATAAGGGCATTACGGTCCATTTTAAGCATTTAACGGAAACGCGCGAACGAATCGGATAATCAATGAAACAAGTACAGAGGCTTATACTATCATGTAACCCTACTCTAATGAAGCACTAAGGCATCTTCGAATCAAACTAAAACGGGTCAGAACCGAAGTCAAAGCAAAAGTCAAAGTTTTGCGACTTTCGGTTCCGAACCGGGTTTAAACAGAAATCTGTCGAGTCGGACAAGCGTAAACAAGTTTTTATACTTATTATTAAGTTATATTAAGGTCAGAACAGGTTACATGCCTCACGGATTGCTAATCACGCGTTAAATCACAAATTGCATTTCTGTTGACTTTTTCGGTTAATGTTTGACTCGACAAACGAACTAGTTAGGATGGGAATCAGGGGGAACCCTTTTAGGGTCTTATTACCCACATAATTACCAACCTAACAGTACTTTTATTTCGGGTTACGACTGAGTCAACTTTAATTAAACTGGAAGTCAAATGTTAAGTACGATATGTTGACTTCTAAGCTAAAAACTAAACTAAACATAATTAAGAAAGGACTAGTGGACTTACAAGAGTATAATGATGATTAGGGAGGCCTTGAATCAGATTGGAAGCTCCTCAAATGATCAGATGGCACTTGAATGATGTGTGAAGCAATTGTTGTAACTATGGTCCCTTATATAGTGCTCATGGACACCACAAAAGCTTGACAACCAAGTCTAGGACCCTTCCACAATTGTTTGACACATGCCCTAGTGTTCTAGGGGTGTTTTAGGGGCCAAGGGGTGATGAATGATCGATCAAAGTGCATGCACCAAGGCTGTGGCAGACAAGGGACCAAGGAAATAAACATTCTGTCCAGATCAATCAGTCGCGTAGCGCGACGCCATAAGGCATCAGGCTCGCGCTACGCGAGCATGTTTAATTCAGCCAAAAAATTTTTATTTAATTGCTGTTTGATCCTTGGCTCTTCAAATCTTGTACAGACACTTATAAATTGCCGTATGGACCCTTATAATTGACATATAGGGGCTTTAAAACATATACCCACTTTGTTAAGCCCTCGGGTAACTTAATTGTTACCTGAAAAGGTCTAACTTTCAACGTTTACGCTTTTAAACCCTCGCACACGAATTTGATCACAACTTCCTCATACGTTGACGAAACTTTATGAAATTTTAACCGTGCATTCTAGTGAGCATAATTTATCGTTACAAAGCTTCGGGTATGTCAAAAGGTCACTCAGAGGTATAAATTAAACATGTTGACACGTTTAACCCCTGTAGCTTGTAATCTCTCACTTTCAGCTTCGTATGATCCATGATTTATTCGTTTGAAGGTATGAGCACCACGTAGGGTTAATATACATTATATTTATTCAAAGTTGACACTTAGAATACGTATATTCACATACTTTCCATGTTTGTCCGCTTTAGTCCTTTTATAATATTTCTTTCACACGTTTAAACATTATGACACGTGTCAACATATTATAGGACGTGAATTTCCGAGGTGTTACAGCTGCCTTTTTGGGCAATTCTATTGTCCTCTTCAATCCGAAGATGAACAATAAGATCTTCTATAGTCATCTCCTTTCGTTTGTGTTTAAGATAATTCTTAAAATCCACCCACCTAGGAGGTAACTTTTCAATCATCGCTGCCACTTGGAATGTCTCGCTAAGTGTCATGCCTTCCGCTAGGATGTCATGTAGTATAATTTGCAATTCTTGGACTTGATTCATAACTGTTTTTGAATCAACCATTTTGAATTCCAAAAAATGGGCTACCACAAATTTCTTTGTGCCAGCATCCTCCGTTTTGTACTTCTTGTCCAAGGCATCCCATAAATCTTTGGAAGTCTTGTGTAACACCCCAAAACCCGAATGTTTATAATTATCGTATGTCTTATATGACTTGCATGAAATAATGATTAGGCTATTTTACCTAGTTAAAATGTATGGCCAAATCTATTAAATGACGAAAGTTGTGCCAATTATGTTAAATGGTAAACACGAGGGGCTAGATGGTATAAAATGAAAGTTGAGTTATTAAAAGAAAATAACAACACACACAAACACATGTTCGTGTGTGTTCTAGATCGATCAGGAGCTCCCAAAGGAGCCAAACCCTAGCTCAACCTTAAATGATCAAATTGAACGGTAAATCGAAGCTTAAATCCATGGATAAACATGGATTAATGATCACCATCACAAGAGGATCATAAGGTATGTCTTAAATTCTAGATTGGTGATCTTCCACGAAGTGGGTTATGTTATAATCCGTGAATTGGTATGAAATTGAGTATGAACATGTGTTAGAATAATCATTTGGAACATGGATTATGCATGAATTAGGTTAATTTGATGTTTAAGGGTGAAACCCATTAGTTATGGTGAGAATGATGATTTGAATCATCATCCATGTCTAATTCTTGTTGAATGTTGATGTATTTTGATTTGTATAATGGATTCTTGTTAGAGGAATTGAAAGAAATGTGATACTAGTATGTTTGATGTTTATGCATGTATGATTCATGTTGATTAGAAGGAAGAAATTGATGAATTATGTATGAGATTTGAAGGATATGCATAAACTAGTTGTACACTATGCTTAGAAGGTAGTACACATATCAAAAGTATGATGAAATTATGAAGAACTTAAGATTAGATCACTTGTAAGTGATTAACAAGTAGTTATGAAGTGGTTTTTAGATGATGTAATGTAAATTGATGATTTACTTATGTTAATAATGTTTGGAATCATACATGTGTGGGAATGTTTAAAGAAATCGGGTAAGAAATGATGGATTAGCATGTTATAAGGTTGAATGATAAATTCCATATAAGATCCGTGTAATGAAAAAGCTGTGATGAATGATGAATAAGCTAACTATCTTGAGAATGATATATGATAGTTGGTGCTTGATAAGCGACATGGAAGCTTGGGAAAGAAGCGGGTCAAATGGAACTTATGTGCACGGGAAGCGTACTCGGATGCAGGGTAAGTTAAGCTTACACCCTCCTTGTAGAATACCTATTCATTTTATAGATTATGAACATGATAAGTTTATAAATGAGGTATGAAGTTCCGATAAGTTTTGATACGGGTCGAAACATGTGTTCATGACAAGAAACAAAGTTTGATGGTTAAAAAGGGATAAAAGGGTATTATGGTAATTTTGGTTGCAAGTTAACAAAGTATTAAGTTACATGGATGGGATGACGAATAACTAACATCCCACAAGGATAAAACGGACATTTAGACTTAACGGGTCAAACGGTGAAGATGTCACCCTTTGGCGTTATCAACTAATGAATTTCTTTGTTAAGTATTATGAATTTGTAGAATGTATAGAAAAAGGATTTGTGTTGCTATTATCTAGCAATTCAGCGGATGAAGTATTAGAACGGGTCATAGCTTTGATCCGAGCCAGGTATGTGCATTTACCATTGTAGATAAGTCGCATGATCGGTAATTTATGAAATGAAGTCTTTAGTAGTAAAGGATGGGTCAAAGTTGACAAAAACGCCCTTGATGGGTAAAATGAGCAAACGGTCCTAAAAGTTGATTACAAATAAGCTATTTGATTAAATGAATGTTTTGAAAAACTAAGAAAGCGAGAAGTATGATTTTCGTAAGCTAAGGACCTTAAAATGCGCAAATACCCTTAACGGGTCAAAATAAGCTCTTGAGCGAAAATGGGTCAAGAGGATGCAAGACATCCGAGAACTTAATCTTTTATGATAGACAATGTTGAAATTATAGGGTTCATGAGGAATTTAGGTCAAACAATCAAGTTATGTTGATGAATGCATGAACGGGTCAAATCTGGTAAGAGGGTAATAAGCCGAGAGCTTTAAGTGAATATTTTCCTTAAACCGGATGTTGGATTTCAAGTTCATATGGTAGAATGTGAATTTACAAGCATGTAGGAAGAAACGGGAGGTTAGACGGGTAAACGGTTCAAAAGTTATGCGCGTTTTAGCGTTTTCGGACGACGAAACGGATCTGCAGCAAAATGGTGATTTTAGGGGTCGTCGCCGACGCCCCTATGCCCGTCGCCGACGCCCCGTGCATTTTCCAACTTTGCCCGACGCCTTAAATTGCTGTTTACGCGAAGCTGACCGACGCGAGGTATCGCACGGTCGTGCGGTTGGACGCATGACCGTGCGTTTCCGAGTAAACCAATGCACTGGCTCGTGCATTGCCAGCACCCTCGACGTCGTAGGCACCGCACGGTCGTGCGGTTGGACGCATGGCCGTGCATCAGCTGCCAGTTCAGTAAAATGTGCAGAATTCGTCCAAAACAGTCCCGTAACCTACAAGGAGTCCCGAATCGTATTCTAAACTCATTATAGAGAGTCTATGGGATGCGATGAGCGTGTATGCATTTATTTATGGAGCGAAATAAGTAGAAAGGCATAGGTAAATATAAGTATGGATTTACCTACATGATTAGTAAAAAGGAATCCTTGGGCAAACGCGTCAAACGCGTTTAGAAACGTATGTATGCGAGTAGGTATGTATGTATGTAGTTATGTAGGTAGGTATGTATGTATGTATGCGAGTAGGTATGTATGTATGTAGTTATGTATGTATGTATGAATGTAAGTACGTATGTGAAGACGTAATCATGTATGTATGTAAATAGATGCATAGGTATGCAAGTAAAGGTATGTATGTATGTACGTAGTTATGTATGTATTGTATACGTGGTTTCAATACATTTATGTATTGTCGATTATTCACAATGTGCCTCGAGAATGAAATGTAATGCAGGTACATTATTGAAGTTTCGCCAAGGATTAGACACCCAGATGGAATGCTTAAAACTAGAAAGTTAACAGGATGAGAAGTATATGCGGATAGAACATAGCAAGGCTACATTATTATGAATCTTGTTTGTACATAAGTGTGCTAATGATGCGTATGTTTGTGGTGGGTGCAGGTTGTACGAATCACGGATTATCCTCACGAGGAGTAGCGATCGAATACCGAGTCATAAGATAGGTTGTACGGGAATGTCTAAATATGTAATTTAGTGATGATAAGTTATGTTTTTATATTATAAAATGAATTTTAAGAATGTCAAGATGTATATAATGAAAGAAATTTTATGGTACGAATTTCCGCTGCGATTTTTCTTAAATATGTATTAGGGTCTTACATCTTGACATTGTAGTACACATTATACAATGCATCCGAAAGCCCGTTTAACACATAGCCTCAACAAATGAAATCAGTGCTTCCAAGCCTCTACCGCGCACAGCTTTTGTGCGTCGGTCTCCCCTTCCACAGGTTGGGGAGCGGTTTCAGTTAAGAACCTCGCAAGGTTCATGGTGGTTAGGTAGAAGAACATCTTCTGCTGCCACCTCTTAAAGTGTAGTCCCGAGAAATTCTCGGGTCCTTCAGCGTGATTTGCCACTGTGGACGCTCCCACAGTGGTAGCGTTCAAGGGGGTTCCCGTCACAACATTCGTGTTGTTAACGTTGACATTTTCGTTCGACATGATGAAAAATAAAATTACCAAGTTTAGTCCAAAAATTCTATTTTACTCAACTAAAACAGAATTAACCAGTTAATTTTATTTTACCATAAATTTACTGTTTCGGCTTCTAAGTCCAACTTTGAAGACCAAAAAAACAGAAAATTTATTTTTAGAACTTACTGTTTGGCTTCTAAGTCCAACTTTGGAGACCAAGACATAAAGTTTTTAGCAATTTTTAGGACAGAACTGAATGTAACCAGAAAAGTTTTAAACCAAAGTCGCTCCTTTGAAGATGAAAACAAAAAAAATATGTTTTTAAAACACAAACTGAGTGAAACAAAACTGGTTTGAATCACAAAACAGAATGGTTTTGATTACACGAACGGTGTTTTAAAATTTGTTTTAAGATTGTTGGAACCGTTCGCGTAATTAAATAAAATAAAACAAATTTTATTAAACGATTACAATACAGAAATAAGAAAGCTAGAAAAACTATTACATTTACAACTGAAATAAACAGAAATACAAGAAATTAGATGAAGCAGAAAGGCTGAGTCATGTGTACACACGCTTCCCTTAAAACAAATTTCGAGTCTCCCAGGAGAACTCGTTTTGTTTCCCAGGGTATAACAGCCGAAGCAGCGTACTGCCGGAGTTGGCCTACAACCCGAAGGTTACCTTGAAACTGCAAAAGAAAGATAAGAAAAAACTGTAGAGAGAAAGTGAATTTGTTGTTGTGTTGCTGGTGTATTGATGCGTGTGAAGTGTTATATAGTTTTTAATGTATATTTTAAGCCCTTTAACACTTTTTAGCCAAGTTTTAAATTTATAAAACACGTTATTTACTAACACTAAACACATATATGGGCAAGTGCACCCATCGTGAGCGTAGTATAGTGTTGGTAAGATACCGAGGTCGTCCAAGGACACAAGAGCTTTTAGTACCGGTTTATCCTCAACGTCTAATCAAATAAAAGTTTAGAAAAATGTTTTAAACTAAAAAATAAAACTAACTAAAATGCTGAAAAATAAAATAAAAACAAAAACAGATAGACAAGATGAATCACTTGGATCCGAATCGTGTTTAGTGTAACCTTTGATTATTTCCTCACTTTTGCACTTTTTAAGAGATTATCTTAGTTATTGTAGTAGGCCCCTCTTCTGAAGGTGACGTTACCCTCAACCCAGTAGTTTGAGTCAGCAAGGATACAATCCTAAAGGGTTGGATTATTGAAAGATAATTAATTAAGTTATTAATGCATATTGTGGTAGGCCCCTCTTCTGGAGGTGACGTTACCCTCGGCTAAGTAGTCTGAGTCAGCAGGGATACAGTCCTAAGTAGCCGGGTTAAAGTATTAATAGTAGTTTACATATGAGGGGATCAAGGAGTTCGGACCCCCCGCCATCCAATATCAGTGGGTATTGAAGGAGGTCCTACTAAAGTTGACCCAGGTCCTTGCAGGATCTATACACTGAACAAGGCAAGACTCTTACCAAACCGTTCCCTTAACCCCGACCAGGTAGCCAACATACCTTCATATAGACCGTGGAGGTATGAATGGTGAAAATCTTTTATTTTATATAGACAGTAAAATAATGCCAAGACACCACAGACAAACGATAAGGAAGACTCACCTTCAACATAAGAAACTAGTTATTAAAGTCATTAATACAAAACCAAAAAAAAGTGCGAAAAGATTAAAAATAAAAAGTATTACACTAGACACTTGTCTTCACCAAGTGATGTAAGAGACTAAGGCAAATATGGCCTTTGATTGTCAAGAACTCTTACGATCAATCTTGGATCCCGAGACTACTCACACACTCTATGATGGATGATGGTGGTGGATGTGGGTCGTGATGGTGGTGGTGGGTGGGTGAAGTGTGAGAGAGGTGGTTTGCTAAGGGATGATTTGCAAATGAGCCAAGCACCCCTATTTATAGCCTGTACAAAAGCCCGGACACGGCCCCGTGTCCACCCATCTTCTCTTTCTTCATTAAATGCAGTTTGTCTGCATTACTTGATCACGCCCCCGTGTCCGCTGGGCACGACCCCGTGTGAAGAAGCGTATCTGTACTATCAAGATTTTCCTAGATTCTGCGAATCTTAAAGTTGACCACGGCCCCGTGTCCGCTGGGCACGCCCCCGTGGTGGGTGATAGAAGCTTCTACAACTTTGTCTTTTCTGCAGACACTTGGGCACGCCCCCGTGCTCACTGAGCACAGGGCATGTTCAGTCTTCTGTTCTCTTTTTTTTGCTTTAGAGGATGATGTCGAGGGTCGGGCACGCCCCGTTTATTCCTTTTCTTGTATTTTTGCTGGATTTGGCTGCATTTTTGTTTCTTTTATTCATTTAAGCTCTTTTAACCCTGAAAATACAAAAGCACACTTTTTCCAACATTAGTACTAAAAAAGGGTTAGTTTTATGCCTCATTTGATGTAATTTATATGTTGCATTTTGCACACATCAAATACCCCCACACTTGAATGCTTGCTTGTCCTCAAGCAAAACTCTTTATTTTGTGGCTTACACTCCCAAATGGAATGGGTAGAAGGGAAGGTTTTGGGCTTGTCATAGAGTGTCGGGATTTCCAAGATTCTTATTAGGTTTTATTTTTATTTTGTTTACAATCCTATTCGTCATGATTTATTTAAAACATTACATAAGATAAATTACTTAATAGGGCATAACATGCCTCTTTAAAATTCCATTTATATACAAGTTCACATAACTCACGGGGAATCACTCAACACTCGGCCGAAGGTGTATTTTTTGTGAAAACTCTCGAGAGCGGCATGGAACTTATTCCTACCATAGGCTTGCCAAGTAATCAATCCTCCTCCTTTTTAACTAAAAACCTTTGTAAATATCAAGAGGACTTTTTGGGGGAAGGGTTAGGCTTGGGTTAAAGGTAGGTGGTTGGGTTAGTGGTTAGTAGAAAAAGGGCGAAAAGCGTAAAAAGTTTCGGTTTTCGTAAGACTTTTTATTAATTTGATGAAGCAATTCTTCAAACAAAGTTCTTTTTGATAAACTTGTTTGTTTATTTCTTTTGGCTTCATCATCATCATATATATATATATATATATATATATATATATATATATATATATATATATATATATATATATTAAAGTCATAAGAGAAACCGAGATTTGTTACTAAAATAAAGGGTTTAAAATGAAAAAGGGTTTTAGTGGGTAAAAGGGTGTTTGTTTTGGGTTAAGAAATGAAAAGGTTTAGGCTCAAAGGGGTTTACTAGGGGATTTTGGGTAGGTGGTAAAAAAAAAAAGAAAAAATAATGGTGTAGAAATAAAAAGGGTTAGTCCTAATGCCTCCATCATTTACTTACTTGGGTTTAAGTTGGTAAGGACCGGGAATGTATTGTCATGGCAAGTTTTAGAGTCGTAAGAACCAAGCAGCTATTCACACAAGAAACGAAAAATGAGCATTTAGTTTAAAGATGTGTATTTGTATGCTCAATAAAGGCTCAAAACTCACTTTTTGTGGGAATGGGTTTTTATGTGATCAAGTATATATAATTAAATTTTAACTAGATTTGTCATGTCGTTTCATAATTTTCTTATGTTGGTTCTTTTTATTACGACGCTATCGGTTGTAAGTTTGTAAAAATATCACCTTTTTAGAACTTGTAATTCCCAATTTAAATCCAGATAAGTAAAAAAAATGAAAATTTTTGAAAAAATTTTGAGGTGTTTAGCGGTTCCAATAGAGTTTTGTGTAAGGCTTGTAATTAGGACTTGCAAAATTCAAGTTTTTAGCATCGCCCCCCCCCCCCCCCCCCCACACTTAAATTACACATTGTCCTCAATGTGTCCCAAAAAATAAGTTTTTAGGTTGATTAAATGTGTAAAAAGGTGTGAAAAAGCAAAAATTTATGTTACTGGGCGTCTGGACACGGCCCCGTGGTGTCCGGGCACGGCCCCGTGTTCAAATTGCCAGTAACAGAAAATGAAATAGAGTAACAGAAGGCTGGACACGGGGGCGTGTTCAGTGAGCACGCCCCGTGTCCAGGTACCTGAACTGGGCATTTTTCTGCAGATGGTTGAGCACGGGGCGTGTTGGATGAGCACGGCCCCGTGCTGAACTTGCTGTAATGAAGGAAAATCGTCGGGTGGCCCTGTTTTAGTGCATGGGGTGCTGGTGCAAGTTTCCCTTGGTATCCTTCACCATCCCGAGTGTGTTTTATCCATTACATCATCATCCAAACACCAAATTACTTAAAACCATCATTCATTCAAATAGAGAAAGTTACATAATATTCCTAGTAAATTAGAATTATAAATAGGTCAAAAGAAACACAAGGAGTCTAAACCAAGAAGTTCTAGTCTAAAGTTTATTCTATTAGCAAAATTTCCGGAAAGATAATTCTCTCAGTTTGATAAGGCTCGAAAAACTTCTTCCTCCAGATATGGGTTCCTCATACGTCGGCAACCCATTCCTCTATCTCCCTTGGGAGAAGAAAGGCGGGCTCATTTGCATTAGTTTGTGGGGGTGCAATCTCCACAGGGACTTCTTGCAAATCTTCAAGAGGGGGCTCCGTGGGGATGTCATCCCATCCGGTGGGATTATTGACTCCAAGTGCTAGGTTCCAATCCTCTTGAGGGAGGATTGGCTCCATGGGAGGCGTCACAAGAATGTTCAACCTCTGGTGCAAGAGGTTGATTTCTTGAAAATTGTTTTCCAACCCCACCGTAAGATAATTTATACGGTCTATTAGGACCTCCTCTACCGATGTCATCTCATCTAGAGCTTCACGTAATGCCATCACGTAGCGTACGAGAGTTGCTTCAATTGAGGACCTCCGATCTCTTCGACTGTTTCTGGAATGTGCCGATGAAGTTTCACTGTTTTGGCTTGACATTCTTCGAAAACAAACTGAAAATAGTTCATTTTAATGAAACAGTAACCTCGGACACGGCCCTGTGATCAATGAGCACGGCCCCGTGTTCACCTTTCTGCAGATTTTTGTCACAAGGAATCTTGGAGTTTCAAATTATTTTACCACTTAAGAAGCGTTTTTTAGCAGAAATAACTTAAAACAATGTGGTAAAACTTATTTTTAACAAGATTCCTTGAACAAAAACCTAACAAACATCACAATAAAGCTTGGAACCATGGTGATCTCAAGCTCTAATGGAGGTGTTGAGGTGAAAAAATGAAGAAGAAGGGAATGGACAAGAGAGGAAAGGACAAGATGGTTGTTGAGAAACTTCTTTTAGAAAATACCTAGGATGGTATGTGTGAAGATCTCACCAAATCTCTATCCCTGGAATGATCCAAGTGTGCAGGATTCTTGGCTGCATTTATAGAAAACGACAGCACGCTGCACACGGCCCCGTGTCGGCTGGACACGGCCCCGTGTGCAGGCAGGATCCTGACACATTTTGTCCGTATTCTGACAGAAGATCAGAAAGGAATCTTTGGGTGGACACGGGGGCGTGCTGACCTGGACACGGCCCCGTGTCTAGAGGCTGTTTATGAAGTTTCGTCTATTTCTACAGATCGGGCGGTTCCTTACTGGACGGAACAACCCCAAAGTGCCTGAGATACCTTAATTGCTCTAGATTAAGACGAGAACGCAAGAGGTTGTTGGTGAGGGTGATTCCTATGCTATATGTACGTGGACAAGTCCAACCCTTTCCCGGGCTCTCGTTAAAGAAGGTGTATGCCGAATCGCTCAGGTCTATGTATGCACCGAACGAGGTCGATGGGGAGTCCTTCACGGCACAATCGACACAGCGAAGACTATTGCTCAAGTTGTCACTAGAGTTAGAGGTGATTTCGGGAACAACGAAGTTGTTTTTATTCGAATGTGATCCCAATAATTCTTCTTGGGTATCTTCTTGAGGTGAATTAATGGAATCCATTTCAAGTTCCTTTACCAATTTAAAAATTAAATCCTCCAATTGAAATAATTCATCAAGAAGCATTTCTCCTAGAAGATTCGATTGGGATCATTCGAGGGAGAGATAGGGATTATTTTTACTTTCGCCCATCTTAAGGCTACAGGAAAACAATGGGTCTATATAATGGGGCTTATAATTTAGAAAATTAACATTCTAAATCTTTATGAGGGCTATCACATATTTAACACCACGTACCATAAGAGTGTCGAAAGTAAAAATATCAATATCACTCATGTTTGTGTCAGAAATTACCAACCGTCAGGATCTTATGGTTCTGTTTTCAGTAACCGAAACTTGGGCACGAGGCGTGTTGAGTGGGCACAGCCCCGTGTTCAGCTTACTGTCTGACTTAAAACAGGATTGCTAGTTCCAAAGATTGGGCATGGGGGCGTGTTCAGCGGGCACGGCCCGTGCTGAGTTCTGCAGAAGCTGAAAAATTAAGAAAAATCCTAAAAAATAGAAAAATAAGAAAAAAACGATTAGGCCGTTGATTCCTACCTTCTTAAAATCCTTGTGTCCCTGGCAATGGCGCCAAAAACTTGATACGTGTGAAGTGTTATATAGTTTTTAATGTATATTTTAAGCCCTTTAACACTTTTTAGCCAAGTTTTAAATTTCTAAAACACGATATTTACTAATACTAAACACACATATGGGCAAGTGCACCCATCGTGAGAGTAGTATAGTGTTGGTAAGATACCGAGGTCGTCCAAGGACACAAGAGCTTTTAGTACCGGTTTATCCTCAACGTCTAATCAAATCAAAAGTTTAGAAAAAGGTTTTAAACTAAAAAATAAAACTACCTAAAATGCTGAAAAATAAAATAAAAATAAAAACAGATAGACAAGATGAATCACTTGGATCTGACTTGTGTTTAGTGTAACCTTTGATTATTTCCGCACTTTTGCACTTTTTAAGAGATTATCTTAGTTATTGTAGTAGGCTCCTCTTCTGAAGGTGACGTTACCCTCAACCCAGTAGTTAGAGTCAGCAAGGATACAATCCTAAAGGGTTGGATTATTGAAAGATAATTAATTAAGTTATTAATGCATATTGTGGTAGGCCCCTCTTCTGGAGGTGACGTTACCCTCGGCTAAGTAGTCTGAGTCAGCAGGGATACAGTCCTAAGTAGCCGGGTTAAAGTATTAATAGTAGTTTACATATGATGGGATCAAGGAGTTCGCACCCCCGCCATCCGATACCAGAGGGTATTGAAGGAGGTCCTACTAAAGTTGACCCAGGTCCTTGCAGGATCTTTACACTGAACAAGGCAAGACTCTTACCAAACTGTTCCCTTAACCCCCGACCAGGTAGCCAACATACCTCCATATAGACCGTGGAGGTATGAATGGTGAAAATCTTTTATTTTATATAGACAGTAAAATAATGATAAGACACCACGGACAAACGATAAGGAAGACTCACCTTCAACATAAGAAACTAGTTATTAAAGTCATTAATACAGAACCAAATAAAAAGTGAGAAAAGATTAAAAATAAAAAGTATTACACTAGACACTTGTCTTCACCAAGTGATGTAAGAGACTTAGGCAAACATGGCCTTTGATTGTCAAGAACTCTTACGATCAATCTTGGATCCTGAGACTACTCACACACTCTATGATGGATGATGGATGATGGTGGTGGATGTGGGTTGTGACGGTGGTGGTGGGTGGTTGAAGTGTGAGAGAGGTGGTTTGCCAAAGGATGGTTTACAAATGAGCCAAGCACCCCTATTTATAGCCTGCACAGAAGCCTGGACAAGGCCCCGTGTCCATTGGGCATGGCCCCGTGTCCATTGGGCGCGACCCCGTGTCCACCCATCTTCTCTTTCTTCATTAAATGCAGTTTGTCTGCATTAGTTGACCACGCCCCCGTGTCCGCTGGGCACGACCCCGTGTGCAGAAGCGTATCTGTACTATCAAGATTTTCCTAGATTATGCGAATCTTAGAGTTGACCATGGCCCCGTGTCCGCTGGGCACGCCCCCGTGATGGGTGATAGAAGCTTCTACAACTTTGTCTTTTCTGCAGACACTTGGGCACGCCCCCGTGCTCACTGAGCACGGGGCGTGTTCAGTCTTCTGTTCTCTTGTTTTGGCTTTAGAGGATGCTGTCGAGGGGTCCGGCACGCCCCGTTTATTCCTTTTCTTGTATTTATGCTGGATTTGGCTGCATTTTTGCTTCTTTTGTTCATTTAAGCTCTTTTAACCCTGAAAATACAAAAGGAAGACAAAAGCACGCTTTTTCCAACAATAGTACTAAAAAAGGGTTAGTTTTATGCATCATTTGATGTAATTTATATGTTGCATTTTGCACACATCATGTATTCTGCAGTGACTAAGAGGCAGTATTTATACAGCCTCTTATTCGAAACAGCCAAAAACAGATTAAATGAGAGGAATAAATTGCATTAAACGTCTTCAATGCAATTTAATTCGTCATTTAAAACCGTTTGACTCGGCGGTTTCAAAGCTGAAGTGTTACTGCACTGTCATTCAATGCTGGAAGCTTCTGCGTGCTCGCCCCTCCTTGCGCGTGCAAGTCTGCACTCTCATGCGCGCGTGCGCCATTTTGGCTCACTGCCATGCGCGCGTGTGCCACACTGACTCAAGTCCATGCGCACCTGCGCGCGTGCGCCACGTCACCTGTGAGCCTATACGAGCACGCCACACAGTCGCGCCGTTTTGGCTCACTTTGGTGAGCCGCGCACTTCACATCAGGACCCATGCACCATGCGCGCAACCGCGCTCCTTCATGCCACGTGTACTCGCGCGCGGACTGCCATGTCACCAAAGCGCCACATTGCGCCTCATCGCCCACGCCGCACGCGCGAACGTTTGCGAGTTCGAGTTAGGGTGCTCCGCACCCTTCGCGAATACACTTAGTGTGTGCTTCCATGAAACAATGAGGATGGAGAGTTCCCACTTAAATACCCATTTAAGTTCCATCTCTCCTCCTATGTGGGACAATGTGCAATTTTCCCTTTTGTTTCAGAATTCAATGTTTCAATCACCCAACTTTGAGCATCGATATATCTTTCATCTTAGCTCCGTTTTGGACGTGGTTTAGTTCGTTGCGAAGCTCTTCCAACTTAGAACACAAACCCACAGACGCTCATTTTATTATATTTATTTCTAGTCCAAAATAGGAAAAAATCATTTTCCTATATTTGTGAAAATTGCTATTTTCACCAATTTTTCCAACAGATTCAAAATCCCCTCCTTGTAATGTAATGTTTGTGTGTCCCTTTTGCTAGCTTGGATAGTTTTTTAAATGGTGCCATTAAAAAAAAACCCTTGTATATGATATAAAGAAATGGCCAATTTATTTATCGTGTTATGAAGATTTATAGATTTTTAAATGAAAATTCTGTATGGCTTTACCATTAATATTCTTTGAAAAATGTTTGTGGTTGTATTAGCTGTTCTAGAGGGTTACCGATTCATAGTTTTATATTTTATTCTTTAGTGAGATTAAGTTCGTATAATATTTCTGGAATATTATTACTAGCTTTCTTGGGTGTGATTTGATGATATAAATTGTGGAAAATATTCATAATGATATAGAATGATGAAAGTCGTGTACGTGTTATAAAAAAGGATTAACTACAAAAAAATGTATAACCTCACAACTGCAAAAGAAAAATAAATTTATTAGAGATTGTGAAAAGCCAAAATATGAGTGGTGATGGAAAAAGATAAAATACAACATGTTGGACCTTGAAAGGGAAGATGAAGAAAACATGTTTTCTCTGGACTTTGAACTACAATTCAAAGGACAAATCAGGAAGATGTTGATGAGAAATAAAGATCAGTAATAAAGAAGGGTTTTGGTAGCATTTATTGTATAGGGAGATTGTTGGATCAGCAGTCGTGACATTGTCTCCAGTATCATATATAACCAGGAGACAACATGTAGCAAATGAGATGTTGCTGTGTAACAAACTCTTGATTGAGCTTTGATGAAAGTTGTTGAGGCAGGTGATCGTGTGTTTGTAGTTAATGTTTGTTGAAACTTAAGTTGTATTCAAATTCTATTAAGTTTGTTGGACATTTTTTATATGTACTTATGTCTATAAGCAGTTTACATTGTCAATGGGTGGATACTCCCTTTTTTGGATAGGAGAATGGAAATAGTCGTATGTAACTGATATATTATCCGATGATCTATGTTTATAGTTGTCTATTAGCTATAATAGATAACGCGTTTTGGTACAATATCTATATACATATCTAGGGTCGGGATTTAGAGAAAACGGTAGAAAGTATGAGAACGGTGAGAACGCTTATGGATCGTCCGATCAAAACAATCTATGGACTAGATTGGCGCGGTGACATTTTCGTAAATAACATCAATTTTATTACATGGACGCGCTTCATTAAGGGTAAAAGGGTCTTTTGACTTCTCCACACAAAACTCTATCTCATGAAATAAAACACCAAAACAAAAATCACACACCATTCTAACTAAAAACGCCATTAAATATAAAACGCCAAACTTACTTATAAAAAAATCCCGCCAAAAAATCATATATATACAACATCTCAGACCTTCAATTAAAAACACACACAAAAACCCAAACGCCATATTTAATATATCCCAACTTCCATCCAATTTATAACGCCAAAACATAGAAAAACATTATTTGAGGTTTGTTTTCAATAAAGTTTAGCTGTATGGGGTGGACAACATTGTCAGTTATGTTTCTTCTTCTTCGTGGTTTCTTGAGCTTTGTTACATGGTTGACAGATTGAAGTTTCTTCAAATCGTCATCTTCTCCAATGCTTCCATCGATTCTTCTCTCGCTAAATATGGTAACAATCCGTGACCTAATTTCTTTCATGAATGTATGAAATTTGATTGATATGTTTGTAGCTTTTGATTTTGTCTTTGATTTGTTATTGTTTATTCAGATGCTTGCATTGGTGTACCATGTCATTACGAGTAGATTGATTTTGATATATTTGTAAAAGGAGAGATCCCAATGACATAAGAAAGGCTGGTGATGTCTGTTTATTCATCATGTTTAATATCGATTTGAATATTATGCAGACCAATGGTAGTTTAAAAATAGATATTTTTTATTTTTTTCTTTTTATCACAAAGTGAAGGTTTGTATGCTAAATGTTCTTCAGGTAGATCTTGCTGGATTTGTTATTTGGTGTTGAAGTCTTGAGTTCGTTGGCCGAGCTTCCGAATGTAATCAAGGTTATAAAATGGATCTCAACTTTATTGATGAAGAGGTAATGTCTGTTTCTGTTTAAAAATAGATGTATATGTGTTTAAAAATATGTTTGTAGCTTTTGATTTTTTCTTTGATTTGTTATTGTTTATTCAGATGCTTGCATTGGTGTACCATGTGATTACGAGTAGATTGATTTTCAGTTGGTATATTGTTATTAAATACTCAATTTGTGGAATGACAACAAGTCTAGGTTATGCTTCAAGCTGTCTCGATTTCTTTGGAGGCGGATAGGTGGCTTTGGGAGGTCTGAAAAACAGAATTGATAAATTTATGGAAAATGGGGTTGAAAGATGATAACCCAACAGTTGAGGATCTCATTCTACATCTTCGATAAATTCAAGGTTATTCTCAAATATCTAGGAAGCATTATTTGAGAATACCATTGAATTTATCGGAGCTGTCGAATGAGATCCTCCACTGTTGGGTTATCATCTTTCAAACCCATTTTCCCTAAATTTATTGATTCTGTTTTTCAACAGGGATGTAATGTAATGATTCCTCTCAATTGAATAGACGGACACTTGCTTCCTCTCAAAGGGTTATTGAGTGGTTATAACAGCTGATCCTAAAGCCAAGGACTGTTATAACTAACCACCGCTCGCAATAAAGACTGATGGACTTAAAGACTGATTAGACTTATCCACTGTTGAAGACAAAGCTGTTAAAGACAGGCACTTATGTACCTAAGGCCTAATCAACCAAAGGAAAACCACTGCTCAGTAACAGCAGTGGTTCAGTATCTGCAGCGGATTCAACATCAGTAGTCATGTATCAGTTTTTCTTATGTAACAGTGTTTAGTGTATCGGTGTTTAGATTTTGTTACAGCTTCGATGATGGTTGTTAGATTTATGAAAATGTCTAACAATTTCGGATTGGGTATATTCGTTCACAGTTTTATGATACTTCAGTGTCTATGATGAAAATTATGTTGCTTCCATGATTGACTGGTCCCCATGTTGATTCGATTAATGTTATGTTATGTATATACAATCTCTTGACACAAACCCTAGAGTTTATGTATTACAATCTCCCCATGTTGATTCGATTAATGGTATGTTGATTCGATTAATGGTATGTTATGTAATTGCTACAGTTTGAATATTATTGTTATTATATTATCATCTGTTGATCATGGTCTGTTAAAGCATAGAGGGAGCATAGTGACATCATAATTCAAAGATTTGCCATCCAAACCACTGCCCCACTTTTCAATTTCAAAGGTCTGGCCCACATTCAATTATGAAACCACTGCTGTTCATTCAAAATTCAAACTACTGATGTTTCTTTAAAATGGGAGGGTAATTTGAAATTTAAAACTTTATAAGGATATTTAATTTGCATTTAATGTCATCAGAGCTTCAGTTTGAATATTATTGTTATTATATTATCATCTGTTGATCATGGTCTGTTAAAGCACTGTTGTTAAACATTCTCTGTTGAACTGCATCATCTGTTAGTCCATAGCAGAGGTTCTCTTTGGCAGACCTTTGCTTGAACCGTGTCAGTGTTTATCAGCAGATGTTCATCATGAGGCGTGTGTAAATAGATGTTTGAAATCCTCTGTTGAACTGCATCATCTGTTAAGTCATAGCAGATGTTAGCAATCTATACTGTGGAATGATCAGCAGATGTTATGTTTGGCAGACCTTGTTTCAACAGCAGATGTGTGCTTTATGATGTTTTTATATTCATATTCAGCAGCAGAGGTTGTTTTATCAGCAGAGGTTATTTGCTATAACAGTCTTTGTGTTTATCAACAGAGGTTGTTTTATCAGCAGAGGTTATTTGCTATAACAGTCTATGTGTTTATCAGTAGACTTTATCTGAATAGAGGATGAGTGCATAAATTTGTTTGTATTCAGAGGTTTGTATGAGAGAGGTTATGACAATGATCACCCATAAATTTGTTGAAGCCTTTTAAGAAAAGCCTTTTAAGTAACAGCAGATGTTAGCTTTATGATGCTTTTGTATTCATATTCAGCAGCAGAGGTTGTGTTTATCAGCAGAGGTTATTTGCTATAACAGTCTTTGTGTTTATCAGCAGTGGTTGTTTGGAACAACAGACTTTGCTTGAACAGATTTTCTGTTTGACAGAGCTTTTGGTTTGTCAGACTTTATCTAAATAGAAGTTGAGTGCATAAATTTGTTTGTAGTCAGAGGTTAATTCAAGTGACGTTATGACAATGATCACCCATAAATTTGTTGAAGCCCTTTAAGTGTCGATGACTGCCCATAAATTTGTTGAAGCCTTAAGAAAAGCCTTTTAAGTGTCGATGACTGTCCATAAATTTGTTGAAGCCTTTTAAGTATCCATCACTGCCCTTAAATTTACAGAGTATAATTGAAGTTGTAATGTATCATGAATAGCCAATTAAAATATATGGAGAATGTACAACAAAGGTTTAAGTTAATATAAATAACAAGATAAGCATACATGATTATAATTTAAATATTCGTAAGTCGTAAGTTTTCAAAATATAGAAGTTTGATACATCACCATCCCATAATTTATCTCAAATGAGATAATACCAACAACCACAACAATCTGTAGACTTTCTTTAAGATCAGCTTGGCTTTTTCTTCAGAGTATATAAATTTGCATCTCAAATTTCTGTAGATACCATTGGGCTTTGTGAATTTCTTGGTGAATTGACAAGCCGCGTATCTAAATCCCTTGCCATGGTTCTCCCGTCGAAAGTCAATTACAGTGTCAACTCCATTCAGATTTTCAACTGTCATCTTCAATGTACTATGAATCCTTGATAAAGACGCTACTTTCACATTCAGACGCATAAAAATAAATATAAAATACCAATAATTAATAAGAAATACATAATGTATTTAAGTAAAGTAACAAAAAAACAGCTTAATTGTAACAAACATTTAACATCCAAAGAATGAGGAATAATATATTAACAGAATAAACTTACAAAATGTTTGCTGCAGTACCATACAAATTGTAAGGGGTATACATCAGGATCAGCTTCATAATATGAGACAGCGGCATCAAAATCTGCGTCGACGATATCATCGGATGATTCATTCGATACAACATAATCACTATCAGAATCTATGTCATTGGATTCTTCAACATCCGACTGGTGATGCAGATCCTCGGTAATTTGAGGAACTTCTAAATTGGGTGAGGAAGTATCGTCTATCAGACTGTCATTAGATTTTGGTGCAACAATCTCACATCCATTCAAATCAAAGGCAGTAAGCAGAAAGATGTAATCTGCTACGTATCTTAAAACAAGTACAATTCCTGTTTGCATACCCATGTAGTGTACAACCTTTTCCCATCCATCGGTTATAAAGTAACAATTCCGAAGAGGATCACGTTGAAGTAGTACATCAAAAGAGTCCCACTGATTCACATAGATCTTAAATGTCTCTTTAAGTTTAGCAACTCTAATACTGACGTTGACTAACTCCTTGGGTATTAGCTGAACAAAAAAATATAAAATTATGAAATCAACAAAGGTACAGTAAAATTAACAACTATATCACTAATTACTATAATAACATTTAAGTATTGGATTAAAATACCAAAACTTACCAACACGTCCTTACAAACATCAGTAAAACTATAGGAGAATGAATCCATACATCCAAACTTCCTCTCAAACGATATTGATGTGAACATAGAAATCATTGGGAGTTTTGTTGGATAATGATGAACTTTTTCAAAAGGTGTTAGCAGATATGTATATGGTGCAGTTTTTTAAATACCAACAGACATCCTTCTTTCAATGAAAGGTCAGAGACAACTGAAGACCATCATTCTTTTAGAGCAAAAGTTCCATTGTGTTTTGAGAATCGGTAATCCCATCTCATACCGTTTACACACTCTATAACGCCAACGTTACCAGGAACTTCTTTGAGTAAATGATTGTTTGCAAAGTTTTGTGGTATTATCTGTTGAGTTCAAGTATTTAAGTATTGGAAAGTGTTATATGTGAATTAATTGTTAACAATAAAACTATAGAAAATGGTTTTAATGTAATAATCTTACCAAGATTTTAGAATTAAGAGAATCCAAATATTTATAAAAAGACATCTTCAAAGATATGATGTTTCAGGTTAAAAATCAAAGAAAAAATGAGACAATGTGTTTTATCAGATACTTCATTATTTATAAAGACTGTGATAACAAATGTGAACCAACAATAGTTAACATATCTATGTCATTCAGATAACGCATTTAATATTTATCGATTTATCTAGAGTATATCAATAAATAAAGATTACTCTAAAAACTGTAGAATCGAGTACCACTGTCAATAACTTTTTTTTTTGCAAGCCTATAAATAAAAGATTTGTCATTTAATCATATTCTTTAATATCAAGTAAGAAAAAAAAACAAAATATACCTTATCGATTGCTTTCAAGAATCCAAATGTGTCGCAACCCCCGATCCCAAATCCCCGGGAACGGGCGGCTGCGAGCCAGTTTCGGTGGTATCGCGTGTTTGTCTAATTTGGCAGCGGAATTTTCATTAGGATCGTAGTTAGGAAATATTGGATCAGAGTAAAATACTACATTTTCATAATATTAAACACATGGGATAAAACCCAAGTTTGCAGTACACACATTTTCATAGGAATAAATCATATTTTATTTAATAAAAACATCTATTTCATTTTAGGTAACTTTATTGCCACTTTTCCAAGCCTTCAGTGCTGTCTAGCTGGCTTCTATTTGGCTTTCACAATTTGTTGCCTGAAACGCTTTTAAAAACATTTTGTCAGTGGGAAATACTGGTGAGTGAATCCCAGTTTAATCAAATTTAAATAAAAACCATTGTACAGTATTGAGGGAGATCTCGCAATTATATTTGTTTCCAAGTCATATCAATTATCACCCGTGGTACTGTCAGACCCGACTTGTGGAAATGTTACCCCTCCAGTAACAAATTTTGTATACAAAACCCCAACATACCCACGATAATTGTATCCTTACAAATACTCAATAACTGTTTAATATATAATTAAGCGTATGAGGTTTTGTAAAAACAGTTAACAAAAAGTTTACAAAAAGCGGATCAACTCACATTGCTGTCTTAGATTATCCTTTAGGGTTTCCTGAGAATTATCTATAATTTACACAAAAGCACACGTGTTAGTATAATAACCCATTTTAACATTAGTAATACCCTCCCCAAGACGACATTCCAATGACTACGTCGGGCAGAACCACGACAGCCGTTACGGAACCCTAGATCAATCGGGTAGAGTATCTAATACGTATCCATGGGTTATGATACTTACAACGGAGCAGAACTTCGTTATTTAGGGGGGTATAATACCCGTATATTATGCCTTCTATCAGATTTTCGTGATTGAGAAAAGAAAGTGAGCGAACAGACTGAAGATCCGTGGCCATCTACTTATAGGGCCTGACTTTAACTTTTACGAGGCCCGCGTAAAGGTTAACAACGGGCTACGCGGCCCGCGTCAAACCCGGTCAAAGGCGTAGGTGATCCGGGTCAGCTTATAGATTCAACACGAGTCGGACACGTGTCAGCACAGGGATTTGGCGCGCTCTTGATCTCTAGCGGCCCGCGTAAGATCCCTAAGGGGTCTACGCGGCCCGCGACAAAACCCAAAAATTGATTTTGATTATTTTTAATAATATTTAAGGTATCCGGGGCCCTTTTTCACGTATGGGGTGTATTTTTGGACATATTGGGATATTTTTAAATATATTAGGGTGTCAAAAATAATTCGAGGGTGTCGGTTTTCTTTAGAGTTGTTATATCCTCCCCACCTTGTTTTAGAGCTCGTCCTCGAGATCTACTAAAACAAGTGTGGATATTTCCTTTGCATCTCTGATTCAAGCTCCCATGTGTACTCAGATCCTCTTTTGGAGTCCCACATCACTTTGACCAGAACTAATCTCTTATGCTTGAGGTTCTTGACTTTCCTGTCTTCAATCTGTAGAGGCTTTTCTACAAATTTGAGTTGTTCATTTACCTCTATATCCTTAAGAGGTACCATTAGTGATTCATCAGATAAGCATTTCTTGAGATTAGATACATGAAATATATCATGTATTCCTGCCATTTCCTCTGGTAGTTGTAGCTGATAGGCTACAGGTCCTATTCTTCTAATAATCTCAAAAGGTCCAACATACCTGGGACTTAGCTTCCCTCTTTTGATGAATCTTACTATTCCTTTCCAAGGAGAGGCTTTCAACAATACCTTGTCTCCTACTTGAAATTCCAATGGTTTTCATCGGTTGTCAGCATAGCTTTTCTGTCTATCACGTGCTGTTTTCAGTCGTTCCTTGACTTGAATGATCTTGTCAGTCGTTTCTTGCACTATTTCAGGTCCAGATAGTTGCTTTTCCCCAATTTCTGCCCAACAGACTGGGGTTCGGCACTTTCGTCCATACAGTGCTTCGAATGGTGCAGCATTGATACTTGTGTGATAACTATTATTATAAGAAAATTCTATTAAAGGTAAGTGATCTTCCTAATTACCTCCGAAATCAATTACACAAGCTCTAAGCATATCTTTCATTGTCTGAATTATCCTTTCGCTTTGTCCGTCCGTTTGAGGATGATAAGTTGTGCTTAGATTCAACTTGGTTCCCATTGCTTTTTGGAAACTTGACCAAAAATGAGAGGTAAAACGGCTATCCCTATCAGAAACAATTGATAAAGGAATTCCATGTAATGAAACGATTTCATTTACATATAGTTTGGCTAATTGTTCCATACTAAAAGTTTCCTTCATTGGTAGGAAATGGGCTGATTTGGTTAGCCGATCTACAATTACCCAGATTGTATCATTACCTTTCCTTGTTTTGGGTAATTTGGTAACAAAATCCATTGTTATCAATTCCCATTTCCACACTGACATTTCTAACTGTTGTAACAATCTTGAGGGTTTCTGGTGTTCAGCTTTAACTTGTGAACAGGTTAAACATTTTGAAACATAAGCAGCTATGTCCTTTTTCATTCCTATCCACCAAAAATTATTTCTTAAATCCTGATACATTTTATCCCTTCCAGGATGCATCGTATGTCTGGACTTATGGGCTTCTTCTAATATACGATGACGTAGATTTTCTAATTTAGGTATCCACATTCTCTTCTTATGGAATCTCCAAATTCCATCTGTTCCTTGTTCTAATTCCTTAATCATACCTTTTAATTTTTCAGTATCTTCCTTGATTGTTGATTCTTGTGCTTTTCTAATTTGATCATTTAAATCTACTTGTAGATTTAATTTAAGAGAACGTACCCTTTTTGGCTTCTCATGATATTTTTGACTTAAAGCATCTGCCACTACATTTTCCTTTCCTTCATGATACTGGATATCACAATCATAATCTGTTGGTGCACTACATCTGTCGACTTCGTCTTGTATCGAGTCTTACCTTAGATAGATTAGATCAGGGCACGTAAAACGAGAAAATATGAGAGAATTAGAAGATTTCGCTTGAAAGAGTGTAATGTATTTGAGTTTTCGCTTGAAGCCTCAAGCGAAATCATCATATCAGATTTCGCTTGAGTGATGCTGAAGCGAAATCTCAAAGTCTATATATAGGAGGTTAGTGTCAAGCGAAATCAGGAGTGTATCATTTGTGCAATTCCATACCGAGGTGCTGCCGGTGTGAGAACTGATTGTATTTGTGTTCATATCAATACAAATCAGTGTTAAAGTGAAGATTCAGCTGTGTTTAAGTCAAATACTTGTTTTCCGCACCTGTATTTGATGGAATTCCTCTGAACCGACTCGTTTAGGTCGCGAACCCGATCCTTACAATTGGTATCAGAGCTCAGGAGGAGGAGTTCTGCAAAATTCAGCCAAAATCGATCAAAATTTCTTACTTCTACACCTGCTTTTCTTAGTTCAGAAATATTTCACGGTCAAAATTGATTTAATTTCTCACGGATTGTTTAAAAGTACTAGATAACAAACCCTTGATAGTTTCACAGCAAAATTCGACCTAAAAGTGATCAAAATCGACATTTGAATGGAGTTCGCTTGAACAGTTCAGTATTATTGGACGATTTCGCTTGAAACTTCAAGCGACACTTAACATTTCGCTTCAAACAGAGTTCGTTTTCGCTTCAAGATTTTCGCTTCAAGGTGTTCGCTTCAGGGTTCTTTCTTCAGGATCGCTTCAAAGTATTTCGCTTCAAGAACTTCGCTTGAGAGTTGTTCGGTTTAATTGTTTCGCTTGAAGGGTACCGCTTGAAAGATAGTATTTCGCTTGAAAGAATCTATTATTGAAACATGGATAACGATTTCCACAACGCTTTTGCAACATCACCTAGTTCATCTTCCATTGCTCAGAACATGAATTCAGAAAACGAAACGGGAACGACTCAGAAACCCCCGAAGCTAATGGGAATTGAAGAATACTACGGATGGAAAGATAGATTCGAAAACTGGGTGCAAGCAAATCATCTAAGATCATGGGAATGTATTCTGACAAAGTATACTCCACCACAAACCGAAATGCAGACTGAAAAACAGCTTTCAGATTTTAGTAAGGAGGAACGGGAAATATACCGAGCTGAAAAGATGATGATCAGTTTACTTCAACAGGCCATCAAAGAAGACATCTTCATACTACTTCAACATGACAAAACATCACAATCAATATGGGATGCTCTAAAAATCAAGGTTGAAGGCAGTACTAGTATGATTAAAAGCAAGAAGGCATTGCTTAAAAAGGAATTTGATTTGTTCACAAGTTTGCCTGGAGAAGATACGAAAAAACTCATTGAACGATATTGTCATTTAGTGAGAACAATGTCAATGATGAGCATTAAAAAGGAAAATGATGAATGGGTGGATAAACTTGCTGATGCGTTACCTCAGAAAGAGTGGGGAACTTATTTGATGATACTGAAGAATACCGGAGTTTATGATAGGTTGTCGATCTCTCAGTTCATTGAAAAGATTGAAAGTCAGGATTTGGAACAGCAGAAGATCGCAAGGATGAATAATCCAAGTGGTCAACAAGATGTAAAGATGTATTACAAGGGTAGTGTTCCGACTTCAGAAGCTGAGAGAAGTCCGAAAATTCAGACTGCTTATAGTGTTGGAGATTCTACAGAAAAGACTGATCAAAACTCAAACAAAAGCAACAGTGGTTTCTCATTGTATCCGAGTGTTAATCCGAAAAGCTCATCAGAAAGTTTTCAATCTCAAAGCACAAAGATGGGAAATGGTTGTGTGATTCAATGCAACATAGCTCTAAATCTTCCAGAAGGTCAAAGTTTTTCTGAAGACATTGCAAAAGATCATATGGCATTACTTGGTTCCGTGCTTATCTCATATGAAGGTTTAGTGGCTGGTCGAATTGGAAATCCTATGCTTACTAAAGAAGATTATGATCAAATAGATGCAGAAGAGATGGAACTAATGGATATTAAATGGTGTCTTGCAAGTGTTCTTAGACGTGCTGAAAAGTTCAAGACAATTACCGGGAGAAATGATTTTCTTGATGCTTGTGTTTCTACTTTAGGTTTTGATAAATCTAAAGTTACTTGTTTCAGGTGCAGGGAAAAAGGTCATTTTAAGCGGGAATGCAAAAACAGAGAAGTTAGTGGTGCTCAGAATCCATTTGGAAAAGATGACTACTACCGGAAAGCCATTTATCAGCAAGTTGGTCAGACACAAGAATTACAGACGGCTCATGGTAGAAAGATTGAAGATTCAAAGAAAGGATGTTTGGTAGATTTCAACTGGAGCAATTACATTTCTTCTAACAGCACAGCATGTATAGTGGACCAAAATGATGAACAACTACCTGAAGGATTCAGCTGGGATATGTTTGTTGATGAAAAAGGGGATTTCAAAGCTTTCATTGCAAAGATTGTTAGAGAACCAGATTTGTTTGCTACTTGGATGAGATCAATTGGTGAAAAAGTGAAAGATCAATCGATTACATCTGAAGAAAGTTAAGAAAGTGCTGATTCTGAATCATTAAGTACAGATGAGAGTGTGCAAAATAAGGATATTTCAGAAAAAGAAGTTGTTTTTGATCAAACACCATCTGATTCTGGTATTTCAGATGCTGAGTCTGAAAAATTTGTAGAGTTTGATCAAACACCGATGGAGAGTAGCAGTGATGATGAGGAAGAGAAACATATTAATATTGCTAAAAAACATCTTTCTCCTGAAAGTTTTCATTTTTATTTTGCAGATCGCATGGAGAAACTGAAGGAGAAACAAGCTGCAAAAGAACAACAACAAGATGAGAAGATTGAAAATGTTGTTCAAAATGAAGAAGTTAGAAGTGTGGATGAAGAAAAGGTGATTGAAACTGAGAAAGTAACTGGAGTAGAAAAAGTAATTGAAGTGGTAAAAACAATTGAGATTGAGAAGATTGTTGAAGTTGAAAAGCCTTGCAAGAAATGTTTGGAAATTTGTAAAAGTTGTGAAGAAAAAGATGTAATTCTGTTTGATAGAGAAAGATTGATAGAAAAGCTACTATCTGACATCAGCTATGTGAAAGAATCGTATAGCGTGTTGAACAGAACTGTGACAGGTCTTCAAACAACAAACTCTGAAAGAGAAAAAGCTTTAACGATGACGAATTCTACGTTAATGGCAAAGCAAAAGGCAATTAATCATTACATCGAAGAAAATGCTAATATAAAGCAAGAGTTGGAGAAAGAAAAGATTGAGAATGAAAGGATCAGAAGGTTATTACTGAGTTATTCTTGTTCTGATTATGTTATTGATCGAGTTTATCCTACTGTTGCAGGTTTTGAAGCATTTCAGGATGAGAAGCAAAAGAATGAGACTGGTAAGAAATTGACTGTTAAATATAACAAGTGTCCGCCTCCTATCTGGGAAGGTTATTCTCCTAGAAAACCAAATGAGGAGCAAGTCGAAAAAGCAGTCAATATAAAGTTAAAATCCGAGACAACTGACGTTTTACCAGATAACATTGATATCACGTTTACCTCGTCTGATACTGATCATGAGTCTGAGTTAATCAAAAAGGTGGTCGATCAGGTGTTGGATACTGAGGAGGTGTCTGAGTCAAAGTTTGAGTCTGGAGGTTCAAGTTCGTCAGTCAACAGTTCAAAGTTGTCGGAAAAACGGTCTTACAGTAAAGAATTTTTGTTATCAAAGGCAAATTTGGATGATGAAACATTTGAAGTTGCATATACTTTAAATGATTCGGACAAATTATACTCTGACAAAGAGTTTCCGATTAGAAGTGTTCGTTTTGACATGATCAAAAAGGTTTTCAAAATGACAGAAATTAATTTTTCTGAAATTAAGGATCTAAAATCTATTGAAAAACCTAAAAAATACACTTCTAGAGTTCAACAAAGGTTAAACAAGAAAAAAGGAAAAAAGAATTACAATTCTGATTCTGGTTTTCACAAGAAAACAAATCAAAATTGTAGTTACAAAAAGAAAGGTCTTGGTTTTACTCCACCTGAAAATCGTAAAAATGAAAAATATGTTAGAGATTTTAAATAAAAAATGACATATGTTGCAGGAAAAAGCTATGAAGAGGAGTCAAATAGCTTATCTTTGAAAAAATCAAATCAAGAGTTCCTTGCTGAAAGGAAAATGACAGGAACTGGAGTTTTTCATCCAACTGGAGTTTTTCAAATCAGAGACACAAGAACTTGTTTTCAATGCCAAGTTGTTGGACACATTGCTCACAATTGTCCAAACAAAGTCAACAAAAAACAGGGAGTCTCTGAAAAACTTAAAGAAAAAGTGGTTGAAAAGAATGATTCACCAACTACAAACTTCAAAATTTTTGAAAATTCAAAGAATGAAGTTGGTGAAAATTCTAAAAGTTTATACAAAAAGAAGGCAAAAGACAACCAAAAATGGATTGTTAAAAAATCAGATGAAAAATCTGGCAATGATTCTGATTCCACAAAATCAGAGGAGTCACAAGATGAGATCAAAGATTTGATGAATGATGTTAATATTAAATCATTGAGCGTGGAAGAGATTAAACAAATGGTTGATAAAGTTGAAAGCTCAGATTTTGATATTGAAAAAACATTCAATGAAAATGTTAAGAAAATTTTCAAGAAAATGATTGATGGGAAAGTAAAGGGGGTTAAAGATTTTTATGCAACTAAAAAGGCAACTTACAACCCTACTGCTCAGGAATTGGAAGCCACCAAGTCTAAGAAGACTTGGGTGGAAGTTTGTTTTCCATGAAAGTCTTAGAACTTGCCGGAGATCCCAAGTTTATATCGTGGATCAGGAATCGGCATCTTTCTAATGTTTGAAGTTTTTGATTGAAAGTTTTTGATAGTGTTTGGATGTTTACAGGTTGTATGACTACGCCGGAGCTTCCAGGTTGGTAAGTGCGAAGCAGGAATCGGCATTTTGATTGGTAAAATGGTGATGTAGACGTAACATTCCTACAAGGGGTATTGAGTTCTACATGTGGTAATTTTTACAATTGGTATAGAAAATGCATACATGGAAAAGGTTAATCAAGGTCATTAAGTTGAACTTGATTGGACCATACTTACTTTTGGTATTTCGAATAGACAATGTGATGAACCACACCCCGAATTTACAAATGATTATATCATCAAAACTTATTTTCCGGAAAAATCATTTTGATTAAAACAAACTTAAGTGTTTTGAAATCTAAATGAGAAAATAGTTTTGTGATAGGGGGAGTTCTGATTGTTTATGCCGAGTGAATGGCGATTTGATGCGATTCGATATCAGTTGTCAACTTTATTGTACAGTTTGTTTTCAAATTTCCTAAAATGTGTTTGCATTTTAGGGGGAGTAAAAATTTAAATTTTTTTTCAGAAAATCCAAAAACATTTGAAAATTTGAAAAAGACAAAAACATGATAAAATTCAAAAATGAGTTTTTATTGCATATAGAGGAAATGATAGTACATCAGTGGACTATCACAACATGCTAAAGAAATGTAAAGATAAAAATGTGATAAACAATCTTACTGCAGATATGTCAGTAGGTTTTTGCACATCTAGTAGATTGTGACGAGATATAAACCTAAATTTCAAACTTGCTTGTTCTGTGGGTTAACACAAACTTGGATATATAGGTAACCCCTGAAATCTTGTTTGAAAGGTCCCTTATTCTGAGATACTAGGTCTTTATGCTCAGTGATATCTGGGGTATTATCCCGGGACTTCTGATTTTGCGGAAGCAATGGCCTAGTCCCCGGAGAATACTTTACTTTTGCTTGAAATATAGCTCACCCTCAGCTAAAAAATGATGAAACATTGAAAAATGCTAATCATGGCTGTTGAAACAAAAGATCCTCTAAAGGGGACACACCAAAAGTCGAAGCCGTCATCTCTCTGCGTATACGGGAGTATCGACCTGAGCTCTCACGGCCCTCGTACTATAATTTATTCCCCTGACAGATATCATCTGTGGTATACTCACCTGTAAGACTGAATATTGGGATCTGGATACGGGAGTATATTCAAGTAGTGGGACACACGGATAGGTTCAAGTTGCTTAAAACATTAACAACGTATCTCGGATCAGTTGAACTTTGTGTGAAAATTTAAGTGGACAAACATACTGACAATCTAGGTAAATTGTTTAGAACTTAATATGAAATGAAGCTTAACGGTGTTAGTGATATGTCTCAGAAACTGATATGATCCTCTTGCACGAACTCACAAAAAATATTGTTTATAAAAATTTTTTTATTGCATTCCTTTACAATCAAAAATTACAAAAAGATTTTTAGTGTGTTTTAGCATAAATTTTGAAAAATTAAAAAAAAAAATTTTGTCAACTGATATTGGAAAGCTGATTGTCAAAGTTTCAAGTGCTAAACATGATGACTTGGTTGTGAGGGGGAGTGAATCTTAAAATGTTAAAAGGTTTGTTAAAATTCTTACAATTGTTATTTTAAAATCTACTTTTGGTTCATCATTGATTGGTGATATGAGGGAGAATTATCTGATTATATCAGATTGTTGGTGAATTTAAATTGTTAAATTTAGAAAATTTATTTCTGGGTTAAGATTGTTACAGGTGAGCCAGGTTATTTCATTCAAAGCTTACAAAAGTCAGACTTTGATCATGAATCTAAAAGTTTGCTAGCTGCTGATGCTGATGAACTTAAGTAATCAAGAGATCTGATCAAGAGAATTAGATAAAAGCCAGGCAATGATCTTGTAAACAACATTTGAGTCAGACATCGATCCTAAAGCAGATGTTGCTGAAGAACAAATGAATACCAACAAATCGTGAGGGGGAGTCTGATAAAGCAAGGTGATTTTGGAGAAGAAGATAGAGAAAGAAAAGCCCGGAGACTGATCAAGAATGAAGATGTGAAGACACAGCATTGGTGTGACTCGATAGTCGACTCGTCAACATCTGAGGGGGAGTCTGTTGGTGCACTACATCTGTCGACTTCGTCTTGTATCGAGTCTTACCTTAGATAGATTAGATCAGGGCACGTAAAACGAGAAAATATGAGAGAATTAGAAGATTTCGCTTGAAAGAGTGTAATGTATTTGAGTTTTCGCTTGAAGCCTCAAGCGAAATCATCATATCAGATTTCGCTTGAGTGATGCTGAAGCGAAATCTCAAAGTCTATATATAGGAGGTTAGTGTCAAGCGAAATCAGGAGTGTATCATTTGTGCAATTCCATACTGAGGTGCTGCCGGTGTGAGAACTGATTGTATTTGTGTTCATATCAATACAAATCAGTGTTAAAGTGAAGATTCAGCTGTGTTTAAGTCAAATACTTGTTTTCCGCACCTGTATTTGATGGAATTCCTCTGAACCGACTCGTTTAGGTCGCGAACCCGGTCCTTACATAATCACTAAGCATTTCCATCCAGCGTCTTTGTCTCATATTCAACTCTTTTTGCCCGAAAACATACCTTAAACTTTTATGATCAATAAATATGGTAAACTTACTACCATAAAGGTAATATCTCCAAATCTTAAGGGCAAAAAATATAGCTCCTAATTCTAGATCATGGGTTGAATAATTCTCTTCATGATTCTTAAGTTGTCTAGACGCATATGCTATAACCTTTTGACGTTGCATTAATACACATCCATAACCTAATTTAGAAGCGTCACAATAGATTATAAAGTCTTCAGTTCCTTCTGGTAACGCTAGTATGGGTGCATGGGTTAATCTTTGCTTAAGAATTCTAAATGCTTCTTTTTTGCTTTGGTCCCCATTCAAACTTAATGGATTTACAGGATAATTTAGTTAAAGGAATGGCTATTCTAGAAAAGTCTCGAATAAATCTTCTATAATAACCGGCCAATCCTAAGAAACTTCTAACCTCTGTTGGTGATTCAAGGGTCTTCCATTTAGTAATCGCCTCGATCTTTGTGGGATCCACATGAATTCCTTCATGGTTCACTAAGTGTCCAAGAAACTGTACCTGTTCTAACTAAAACTCACATTTTGAAAATTTAGCATAAAGCTTTTCCTTTCTTAATAGACTTAAAAGTGAGCGCAAATGCTTTGCATGATCCTCTTTACTTTTAGAATATATGAGAATATAATCTATAAAGACAATTATGAATTTATCCAAATATGGCTTACATATTCGGTTCATCATGTCCATAAATGCAGTTGGGGCATTGGTTAAACCAAATGGCATGACAGTAAATTCATAATGGCCATACCTTGTTCTGAAGGCGGTTTTAGGAATATCCTCTTCCTGTACCTTTAATTGATGATATCCTGACCTTAAATCGATTTTAGAGAAAAATCGAGCTCCTTGCAATTGATCGAACAGGTCATCGATTCTCGGGTAATGGGTACCGGTTCTTAATCGTGACTTTGTTCAATTCACGGTAGTCAATGCACATACGCATTGATCCGTCTTTCTTTTTAACGAATAAAATTGGCGCTCCCCATGGCGATGAGCTTGGCTGTATGAATCCCTTCTCTAATAATTCATCTAACTATTTCTTCAGTTCCTGCATTTTGGCGGGTGCCAAACAGTAAGGTGCTTTAGCAATTGGTGCTGTTCCTGGTAGCAGATGAATTCTGAATTCAACTTCTCTGTCTGGCGGTAGTCCTGGTAATTCTTCTGGAAATATATCTGAAAACTGAGACACTACTGGAATGTCTTTTAATTCTTTTCCTTTAGTGTTAGTGATTATGGAAATCAAATACACTATAGACCCTTTTCTTATATAACTTGCAGTTTTCATCACAGAGATGAATTTAGTGGATCTAGAAGGCTTATCTCCTTTCATAGTGATCTTTTCACCTTTTGGTGAATTTACTTGAATTGACTTTTGATCACATAAAATACTGGCTTTATTGGCTATTAACCAATCCATTCCTAAAACGACATCAAATCCTGCCAGATTCATGGGATAAAGGTTTGCCATAAACTTTTGGTTTAAAAATTCTATTCTTGCTCCCTGCAAGATATCAGAAATCTTAACAGTTTCTCCATTAGCTGTCTCTACTAGACATTCTTGTGGTAGTTTAGTTAATGACTGGTTTAGAAGTTTGCAAAATGAAGTATTAATAAAACTTTGGTTTGCACCAGAGTCAAATAATACTTTAGCAAAAACATCATTAACTAAAAACGTACCAGTTATCACGTCTGGAATCATCTTAGCTTCATCTGCAGTCAGTATGAATGCTCTAGCATTTTTAGTGTTCCTGTTGTTCACAACTGGAGCTAATTTCGGACAGTTTGGCTTAATGTGACCTTTTTCTCCACAGTTGAAGCACAGTCCATTACTGGATTTCCTCCTGCAATCTTCTTCCTTGTGTCCGGGTGCTTTGCAGAAATTGCAATGAGTGGAGCATTTTCCCGAATGCTTTTTCTTGCAGACCTTGCAGAATGGTGCAGAGGTAGAACCCATATTCCTACGGTTGTAATTCCCAGAACGGAATTCTTGGGTAAGCCTTTGGGTTAGGTTTCTCCTCTGGTCTTCTTCTCTAGTACGGATTAATTCATCTGTCAAGGTGTTTGCTAGTTCTACGGCTTCTTCTATAGTTTGAGGTCTAGCTGCCTTGACTACATGTCTAATCTCTCCAATTAACCCCCAGATGTAGCGGGAGATTAATACTGGTTCAGGTGATGCAAGGGTTGGTACTATTCTAGCATATTCAAAGAATGTAGTAGTATAACCCTTACGATCTACCCCGGTTATCCTTAGGTTTAGAAACTTATTCGCTATATGTTCCTTTTCTTTGGGAGGGCAGAATTTCCTTTCTACCATATTCTTAAATTCTTCCCATTCCATGATATATACTCTATCGCTTCCTCTTGACTGGAGGATAGTGTTCCACCATTCTAAGGCTGAGTTCTTAAATAAATTAGAAGCAAACATTATTTTGTCTTCTTCAGCACACTTGCTTATTTTTAAAACAGCCTCAGTCTTTTCTATCCAGCGTAGAGCTGCAATGGGTCCTTCATTGCCCGAGAATTCTATTGGTTTGCAGGACCAGAATTCTTTGTAAGAACAACCATAAGGCATGGTTCTTCTTCTTTTGGGAATGGGCACTTGAAGTACGGGTCCATTGTTTACGCTGTGTTCTGGTTCAATTGGTCGTTTACTGCTATGTTTACTTTTATTATTCACTTCCTGAACCGTTTGAATAATAAATGGCATTGCATCTATGATTCCTTGTGCCACTATGTGTTGGACGACACTATTGTCCATTTGGTTCCCATTGTTATTGATTCTTGGATTCTCATTAACCAAGTTAATGTTACTCTGGTTATCGTTATTCAGATTTTCTTTATTTCCTTCGTCGGCCATCTGAATTTTAAACATTTACCACATATTAATATCACAAAATAATATTTAATATAGTTAATCACATGAGACTCATTTTGGTCAAAAGCGTCGATCATTGCGACTTTACTCTATTCATATAGTATGCATCTATTACACACCAGTACTGAAATTAAAATTACAATACCAACTGAAATAAAATTACACTAATAGTAGTAGGCATCCGTACACACATATTTTATTATTATTATTATTACTATTACCGTTCCCACCATCACATTCATGGATATGGATTCATCCAGAAATCCATATTGAGCTCGTCATACTTCCAGACGAGTCGCTCTCCCACCTGTCTCATTCGTTCACTACTCTCTAAAATTTCCTCACCAAATGTCCTAAGTTCTTGTACATTGTCTGCACTCATTGGGGGTGCAGGTTCTAGGACTGGGTTCGGAATCTGGGGTGCGGGTTCCTGATATGGGGGTGTAGGTGCCTGGAATCGGTAAGGATCTTCTAAAATCTCCCTAATGTATTCATCGTGGTAATAGGGATCTAAAGGATCCAAACCTGGGTAGGCTCCTATGTTTGGCATGGGCATGTCTTCATGTATCGGGTATCGTTGCACATAGTCCCTATTATCGTCCCACCATGGGTCGTAATTTGGGTTTAATGGGTTTGGTGCTGGTACCCTAGGTATTTCTTCCGGATTGAAGTCATGCATTTCTACTTGATTTTCAGGGTTTTCTATTTCCATTGGTTGGTCAGGGATTGGTAGTTGTGGTTGGGGTGCTATCATTTGTTCCAGGTTAGGGTCAGCTGCAGTGGTTGCTAGAATATGGATGTTGGCTATACCCCTATTAATCATATCCTGGGCAAAGGCATCGGTTTCTCTTTTGGCTGCTGCTAGTGCTCTCTGGTCTTGTAACTTTTTCATACGCTTTCTACGCTCGTGTGCCCCTCGACTGAACCATCCCCTCTTTTTCTGAGGAAATGGCTCCTCTGACTGAGCCTTAAATACGAATATTCCTTCTTCCGTATCAGCAGAGTACCCTGAGAGGGCAGGCTGAGAAGAGGAGGTGTGTTCGCTTCTAGGCGAACCAGACAATTGACGATACGCGTCAGATGGTCCTTGGTCGCTCATACTGTAAACTAACAAATAGTCAAATAACACATAACAAGAAATACAATTATGCACGTATTCCCATATTTTATTTCCTAACAGATTGAATTTGATGTCAGCAGAACACTTCTATGGCTGAATCAGTGGCTTAGCTCTGATACCACCTTCTGTCACAACCCCCGATCCCAAATCCCCGGGAACGGGCGGCTGCGAGCCAGTTTCGGTGGTATCGCGTGTTTGTCTAATTTGGCAGCGGAATTTTCATTAGGACCGTAGTTAGGAAATATTGGATCAGAGTAAAATACCACATTTTCATAATATTAAACACATGGGATAAAACCTAAGTTTGCAGTACACACATTTTCATAGGAATAAATCCTATTTTATTTAATAAAAACATCTATTTTATTTTAGGTAACTTTATTGCCACTTTTCCAAGCCTTCAGTGCTGTCTAGCTGGCTTCTATTTGGCTTTCACAATTTGTTACCTGAAACGCGTTTAAAAACATTTTGTCAGTGGGAAACACTAGTGAGTGAATCCCAGTTTAATCAAATTTAAATAAAAACCATTGTACAGTATTGAGGGCGATCTCGCAATTATATTTGTTTCCAAGTCATATCAATTATCACCCGTGGTACTGTCAGACCCGACTTGTGGAAATGTTACCCCTCCAGTAAAAATTTTGTATACAAAACCCCAACATACCCACGATAATTGTATCCTTACAAATACTCAATAACTGTTTAATATATAATTAATCGTATGAGGTTTTGTAAAAACAGTTAACAAAAAGTTTACAAAAAGCGGATCAACTCACATTGCTGTCTTAGATTATCCTTTTGGGTTTCCTGAGAATTATCTATAATTTACACAAAAGCACACGTGTTAGTATAATAACCCATTTTAACATTAGTAATACCCTCCCCGAGACGGCATTCCAATGACTACGTCGGGCAGAACCACGGCAACCGTTACAGAACCCTAGATCAATCGAGCAGAGTATTTAATACGTATCCAGGGGTTATGATACTTACAACGGAGCAGAACTTCGTTATTTAGGGGGTATAATACCCGTATATTATGCCTTTTATCAGATTTTCGTGATTGAGAAAAGAAAGTGAGCGAACAGACTGAAGATCCGAGGCCATCTACTTATAGGGCCCGACTTTCACTTTTACGCGGCCCACGTAAAGGTTAACAATGGGCTACGCGGCCCGCGTCAAACCCGGTCAAAGGCGTAGGTGATCCGGGTCAGCTTATAGGTTCAACACGAGTCGGACACGTGTCAGCACAGGGATTTGCCGCGTTCTTGATCTCTAGCGGCCCGCGTAAGATCCCTAAGGGGTCTACGCGGCCCGCGACAAAACCCAAAAATTGATTTTTTGATTATTTTTAATAATATTTAAGGTATTCGGGGCCCGTTTTCACGTATGGGGTGTATTTTTGGACATATTGGGATATTTTAAAATATATTAGGGTGTCAAAAATAATTCGAGGGTGTCGGTTTTCTTTAGAGTTGTTATAAAATGTAACACCATATCAAACAAAACTTCAAATCGGAAACATTATTAAAAATAAAAAAGCTTGTAAAATTAAATTGATATATCGTCTAAAACATGCAATACATTGAGAACAGTCTTCATAACAGTTGTTAATCATGTGCATATGAAACTAATGTATATACAAATTTTAATAAATATTATTATACCTTGATCAAAGTTGTTGATGATGTCAAAAGTTAGAAGAATTCAAGTGGAGTGATTCAATATTGAAATGGACATCGGTGATTAAAACTTGAAGCACTTTTTATGAGATCGGACAAACAATTTTGTAAAGGGGATTTGGAGAGTCGTTAAAAAGGTAAAATATGTTTCTATCTGCCTCTATGTAAAAAGGTAAACCTCCATTGGAATAATAAATTACATTTTACCGCCATTGAGATAAGGAACTTACATTTTACCCCCTAATAATATAGCTTTCTTTTTCAAATAATTCAAATCATTTTCAAATAATTCAAACCATTTTCAAAATACTTTGAAAGTTTTTTTCCTTGAGTGCTCAACAATCTTCTTCATTCAGATATTTGAAATTATGGATACAGATAATAGAATTTCAAGTAAGTATGAATTGTTCTTTCAACCAAGTCAAAGTCAAGTCTGTGCTAAAGCAAGGAAAAAAAGGAAGCGTGTTCTGCAACAAAAGCGAAACAAGAGTGGTTTTCATCGTACATCAACATCCGATTCTGTTAATAGGATTCTATTATTAAACACTCCAAGTGGTATGTCTTATAGGTTTGTAAACAAAATTTTATAAGAAATATATATTTACTCGTAATCTTTTGGGAATCCTTACACATGTTTCGTATTTTACAAGTTTCAACAACCAATGTTGAGAGAAGGAACGTGTATCATTTTCCTGCTTATGCTACTCCAAATATTAGCAGTAATTTGTTTCACTCATCTACAGAAGTAAAAGGTATACTTACTGCAGATATTTTTTTGGTAATTTCAAAAAAAATTCACAATATGTTCAAAGTTCTTTCCTTGAGTGGTCAACAATCTTCTTCATTCGAGTATTTTAAATTATGGATACAGATAACACAATTTCAAGTAAGTATGAAGTTGACCTTCAAGCAACTCAACGTCAAAGCTGTGTTGAAGAAAGAGAAAAAATGAAGTATGTTCTTCAACAAAAGAGAAACAACAGAGGTTGTCATCCTGCATCAACATTTGATTCTGTTGAAAGGATTCCATTTTCAAATACTTCAAGTGGTATGTGTTATAGTTTTACAAACAAAATTTAAAAGAAATATATATGTATATGTTATGTTTTTGGAATCCTTACATATTTTCTATTTTACAAGTTTCAACCACCAATATTGAAAGAAGGAATGTGTATCATCTTCCTGCTTATGCTACTCCAAATATTAGTAGTAATTTGTTTCACTCATCTACACAAGTAAAAGGTATACTTACTGCAGATATTTTTTGGTAATTTCAAATAATTTTCACAATACTTTCAAAGTTCTTTTCTCGAGTTGTCAACAATTTTTTTCATTCAAGTATTTTAAAATATGGATACAGATAACACAATTTCAAGTAAGTATGAAGTTGACCTTCAAGCAATTCAACATCAAATGTGTGCTGAAGAAAGAGAAAAAAGGAAGTATGTTCTTCAACAAAAGAGAAACAACAGAGGTTGTCATCCTGCATCAACATCTGATTCTGTTGAAAGGATTCCATTTTCAAATACTTCAAGTGGTATGTGTTATAGTTTTGCAAACAAAATTTAAAAGAAATATGTATGTATATGTTATGTTTTTGGAATCCTTACATATTTTCTATTTTACAAGCTTCAACGAACAATGTCGAAAGAAGGAATGTCCATCACACTCCTTTTGGAAGTACTAAGCAAAAATCCAATTTTGTTGAGAGGACTCCATTATCAGATATTACAAATTGTATGTTTTAAATTTTACGAAACAAAATATTTGTTTAATTTTATGTTTTATGAATTGTTATATATATCTTATTTTACAAGCTTCAATATAGGTGGAATATCTAAAATTGAATTACAAATGAGTGATGAGATGTTATCAGATTCTGTGGTTAAGAAAATTCATGGAATTTCTAAAGGTATAAGATACAAATGTAAATTCCTGTTAAGTTTTCAATATGTAGAAAACTTATGCTGACTTATAAATTTGCTAAGTCTGTAGATTATATTGATCATGGAGATGCCATCTTTGTGTGTTCTAAATGTGATGCAATGTTATGGGAAGATGAAATGCTTAGGGGAAATCAAAAACGTAAAAAAAACATCCTATTCTCTTTGTTGTTCAAATGGAGATGTTGAGCTACCATGACCACCTATACCTCCTCAATTATTACGTCATTTATATAAAAGTCATACCTCACAGTCTCGCAATTTCATGGATAATATTCGAGTATATGACATGATGTTTTCCTTCACATCTCTTGGTGGGAAGGTTGACAAAAGTTATCAGAGAGGTAAAGGTCCTTATGTATTTAGACTACAAGGTCAGAATTATCATCGAATGGGTAGTCTACTTCAGGACGATGGGGAAGAACCCAAATTCTCCCAGCTTTACATATATGATTCACAAAATGAAGTTGTAAATCGTCAAAAAGCAGTAAGGTAATTTCTTTATGATAATTGTGGCATTTATGAATATATATTTTTCTTTTTAGTATATTACATTCATTATCATTTGAAATGAATGTAAATTTTAACATTTTATATTGCTGGCAGTTCTCAGATAGAATGCAAAACTACAAGAAACAACCAGCTTGATAGTCAACCATAGAGGGTCTTAAAGATATGTTGGATTCTTGCAATCCTCTTGTCCAGTCCTTCAGAATGGTAAGAGATTGTTTTCAAGAAAAAGAGTTTCAAGATGTAAGCTTGAAGCTTATTGGAACAAGAGATAAGGATGGAAGAGTTCACAATTTGCCAACAGCATCAGAAATTGATGCGTTAATACATGGTGATTTTGATGGAGCATTTGATAAACGGGACATTGTTGTCAGAAAGAAGTCTGGTGGTCTTCAAAGAATTAATGAGCTTCATCCCTCTTACCTTGCTTTGCAATATCCACTTATTTTCCCATATGCGGAAGATGGTTATAGAGTTGGTATTAAACATAGAGGGATTGCGATTGATAATGAGGTACTTAGAACCAATCTTACAATTAGAGAATTCTTTTGTTACAAAATTCAAGATAGACAGAATCAGTTTTCATTGTTAGTTAATGCGAAAAAACTATTTCAGCAGTTTTTGGTTGATGGATACACGATGATAGAATCTGCCAGGTTGAATTATATAAGGACACAACAACCTAAACTTAGAGTGCCAAATCTTAAGAACTTGAATGCTACTGTTGAAAGTGGAGAGAATAATGCCTCAAGTTGTGGTAAACCTATACTTTTACCTTCATCATTTACTGGTGGTTCTAGATATATGATGCAAAAGTACTTGGATGCTATGGCAATTTGCAAGTCTGTTGGATATCTCGATTTATTCATAACGGTGACTTGTAATCCAAACTGGCCTGAGATTTACAGGTGTTTGCACGATAAAGCTCTTAATGCTGAAGACAGACCGGATATTTTCTCTAGATTATTCAAGTGTAAATTGGATCATCTTATAAAAGATTTCAAGAAACATAAATTCTTTGGTGATATACAAGCAGGTACCCTTTAATTATATTTTTTACTTTGAACATCTAATTATATTTATCTAACAACTCACTGTTCAAAAATTTCAGTTATGTATACAGTGGAATTTCAGAAGCGTGGACTCCCACATGCTCACCTATGTTTGTTCTTGGGTGCTGAAAGCAAATTTCCAAATGCATCTGATATTGATCGTGTTATTAGTGCTGAGATACCAGATAAAGAAAGAGATCCTGAATTATATGAGCTTGTCAAGCAATTTATGATTCATGGACCATGTGGTACAGACAACCCACTTTGTCCATGTATGGTTCAGCAAAAATGTTCTAAAAAGTTTCCCAAAAAATATGTAGATGAGACTTGTGTTGATTCTGAAGGATATCCTGTCTATCGTCGCCGTCAAACAAGTAATACAGTAGTAAAGAATGGTGTGACACTTGATAATAGATTTGTAGTTCCTTACAATGTTCTCCTGCTCAGAAAGTATCAGTGCCACGTTAACGTTGAATGGTGCAACCAGTCAGGTTCTATCAAATATTTGTTTAAATATATTAATAAGGGGCCTGATAGATTCACTGCTTCTGTTTTTCAAGCCAATAGCAACAAGAATGATACGGAACAGAATGTAGCTGTAGATGAGATAAAAGCATACCTTGATTGTAGATATATCTCTGCTTGTGAAGCTGCTTGGAGAATATTCATGTATGATATACATTATAGATATCCAGCTGTTGAAGTATTACCTTTTCATTGTGAAGGTGGTCAGAGTATTGTGTATAACGATCATGATATTTTGTGTGATATTGTTACTGATCCAACTGTGAAAGTGACAATGTTTACAGAGTGGATGAATTGTAATAAAGTCGATGAATTTTCCAGGACATTGAGGTATGTTCAGTTTCCGGGATATTATGTATGGAATGCTAAAAATAGCAAATGGAATCGAAGAAAGCATCCGTATGGATCAATTGGGAGGATACATTATGTCCCACCATCACTTGGTGATTGTTATTACCTAAGGATTTTACTGAATCATATTAACGGACCAACCTATTTTGAAGATATAAAAACAGTTGATGGGCAGGTTTTTCAAACATTTAAAGATGCATGTTTTGCACAGGGGCTGTTGGATGATGATAAAGAATATGTTAATGCTGTCAAAGAAGCTAGCACATGGTCTATGACAACCCGAGTTTTCAAGGTCTCTATCCGATTTAACTTCGTACTTATTTGCTAAGCGTGTTTAATAATTATTTCAGGTGCAATATAAGTGTTATTTGTGATATGTATAATATGTGTGTATATGTTATACATATTTGAATTGTATAATTATCTAAAACATTGTTTTGTTTAGAAAACACTATCGGCCCAAGTCACTGTTTGATTAGCAAACCATCACCGGCCCAACCTATTATTATGACTAGAAAGTGTAACCGGCCCAAACCTCTTATCCATATAATAACATGTTACGTAAGTTGAAACACAAACCATACAACCCCTAAAACCCCTAGGTGTACGACGGCAGTGGAGTCTCCTCATCGAAACCCTGTGATCTCTCCAATCTATACTCTTGCATTCGGTTAGTGAGTTTAATTGTTAATCCATTGATTACTCTTGATGATCGATATGAACCATGCTTGTATGTACTAAATGTTAACCTACTTGTTATTTCTAATGTAAATGTCATGGATCACCAAACTGCCATACATATGAATTATTACATAGATCATTAGTTGAATGTGATTGCATGATTAATAAATAACATTAAACTGGTTGTAACTTGATAGATGCTAGTTACCTAATGATGATTAGGTGCTAATAGTAATATGTTAATGATTTAGACATGAAATTGATTGCATGTTAGTGGCTTTTATCGATGTGTGTGGGCATGAGGTCAAAGTGTGATTGATCATCAATGTTGATGTAAGATTAGTGGGCATACTAATGAATATTAATGTCAATCGGTTTTAAGGGCCCCATAAAGTTGAAGTTACAAGGTTGCACAAAAATTAATAACATGAATATGAACATGGCGGCCCATGTGTGATCAAACCAAATCATATAGACATTTAGTGTTGTTGTCAGTAGGAATACCATGTGCATTGAATGATGAGTTGCATGAATTGTTTGCTCCTTAGATCACATGGCTGGATTGACTTTGGATGTTTTGTTCTAACAGTTTAGATACATAGGTAGGGGATTGAATGGGATTAGGGAATGGGGGTTTAGCCACTGTTACACATCATTTGATAATGCACATCACATGTAATCAATCAACTTATAATTTTCACGAAACATGACAGTAGGCTACAAGTTGAGTTAATTGCATATGTGTTAGTAATTACATGTTCTATTGGTGGGCCGCACATCCATTTTAAAAAAAAATGTGTAACGAGTTGTCAAGTGTGATTAGTTGGTTATGTGTTGCGATACGTGATTACTTGTGTTTCGAATAATTATCGAGCATCATGCGAACTACATGTGATTGAACTGGTGATGTGAACTTACATGAACTATTACGCCATACACGTCATGAGTGATCAATCTATGTTACAACTTGTCATTATAAGTGGATTTTGGTTCATGAATCTGATCGCTATCGGTAATTATATTAGGACTGAATTGAGCAACTGTGAGCACATACAATAATCTAACCGAGCAAACCAAGGTGAGTTCACACTTTCTACAAAGCATGGGATTCCCAGGGGTTGGGAATGGGTTAAGGAATATGGATTCCTCGTCCTTCTTGGGTAGGACAGTACGGGTTCAGGAATATAATTCCTCGTCCTCATGGACAGTTAACTTTCACTAGACCAAAACTCTATCACGAAGTCCCTCCTTTTTATATCGACTTAATCACCGGGCCAATGGCGAGCGGGTCATTAGTTAGATAGCGCTATTTAGGTCTGACAAGCCTCACACCGTGCCGCAGAGGACGGGCGTGAACTAATGGATCTGGGCACGTCAATGATGATAGACATTGACAGTTCAGGGCACATAAACATGACTACAGTCAGCAGTCGATATGGTAACGGGTCTAGTAGTATATACATGGGGTAGCCCCCACGGCCAGAGAGCCAGATAATTAAACATGGGGTAGCCCCCACGGCTGGATTGCCATAATAAACGGGAATAAACTAAACACGTTTTCAACTATGGGGTAACCCCCACGGCAGGGATGCCAGTTAAAGGAAACTGTTTTTGAAACAACTTAAAACAAACACCCAACTGTGAACTCGCTCAACATTATTGTTGACTCGTTACTACATGCTTTGCAGGTCAATAGGTTTAGCAGGAGCTTGCATGGGGAAGAGTCGTTGTGGAGCATGGACACTGAGTGTTCATGATAAACTTAAACATTATTTACTTATGCTTTAATTTTAGATATTATGCTTCCGCTTGCAACTTAACTATGTTTTGTTTGGACACCAATTGTATTGTGTTGGATTTTATTATTACTTTCATGCTTGTTCAATATGATTGGTGGCTTGATCCTGGTCAGTCACGCCTCCAAGCGGTGATACTCCGCAGGTGGATTTTGGGGGTGCGACATGGTCAACCGGAGATTTCTTGAGGACCTTTTTTGTAATGTTGTTGCTATCAAATTCGATATCTCGTCCTGGTGATTTTTGGACGGAAACGAAGTCCCTGTTATGTGAAGACATTCTGTATCAGCAACGAAAGATAACTGGTATTGCAGGTAATGTTATTATTTTATTAAAGTTATATGCACCTACATTAAAATTATGCAATAGCTCTGTTATTGGGAAAAACTAATACTTTTTTCAACATTTGTTTTAGATTTGGATCTTCAACAAAAAGAACTTGAAAATATCTGTCTATCTGAAATTGAAAAGTTGCTACTTACCAATGGAAGTACAGTGAAAATTTTTGATGATATGCCAAGTGTTCCGGACAATTATGTTTCATCGTCGAACAATCGATTGATAATGAAAGCATTATCGTATGACAGACTAGCTCTTCAAAGGGAACATGATGGTTATGTAAAGTGTTTAACTGCCGAACAGGAAAGGATATATAAAATTGTTATGGAAGCGATTGAAAAAGGTGATGGAGGTGTGTTTTTTGTATATGGTTATAGTGGAACTGGAAAGACGTTTCTTTGGAAGACATTCTCAGCTGCATTACGATCAAAAGGTGAAGTTGTATTGAATGTTGCATCCAGTGGAATTGCTTCACTTTTCCTGGATGGTGGTAGAACTGCTAATTCAAGGTTTGTAATTCCAATCAACATTAATGAGAATTCAATATGTTCGATAGAGCCTAATACTGAGTTAGGTGATTTAATTAAAAGAGCAACATTGATTATTTGGGATGAAGCACTTATGACTCACAAGCATTGTTTCGAGGCTCTTGATAGAACAATGAGAGACATATCACGTTCCAGTCAATCGAACATGCAATCCAAGCCGTTTGGGGGAAAGGTCATTCTATTTGGTGGTGATTTTAGACATATTCTTCCGGTCATTCCTAAAGGTACCAGAACAATGATAGTCAATGCTTCTTTGAATTCTTCTTATATATGGCGGCACTGTCAAGTACTAAAGCTAACTGAGAATATGAGATTAAGAGTTGGTCGTCAGGAAGCAGATTTGAAAGAAATAAAGGAATTTGGAGAATGGATTTTAAAGCTTGGTGATGGTCTGCTTGGTGAAGAAAATGATGGTGAGATTGATATTGAAATACCAGATGATTTACTTATTCATGACCAAGTCAATCCTATTTCTTCCCTCATTTCATTTATATATCCGGACATGAATAAGTCTTTGTGGGATTTAACGTATTTCCAACAAAGAGCGATTCTTGCTCCAACTAATGAAGTAGTGGATTCAATAAATAAAGAGTTGTTAGAGAGTCTGCCCGGTGAAGAAAAGGTTTATTTTAGTTCAGATAGTTTATGCCAATCGGAGGAAGAATCAGAGCTTAATATGGCATTGTTTCCTCCTGATGTGTTCAACAATCTTCGTTTATCTGGTTTACCTAACCATAAATTAGTACTGAAACTTGGTGCTCCGGTGATGTTACTCAGAAACATTGATCAGGCAAATGGATTGTGTAATGGTATACGTTTACAAGTCACGAGACTCGGAAAAGTTGTGATTGAAGCAAAAATTATCACAAGGACTAATATAGGTCATCATACTTTGATTTCAAGACTGAAGATGACACCTTCAGATAAAAGAATACCAGTGAAGATTTCTCGAAGACAATTCCCACTTTCACTGTGTTTTGCTATGACAATAAATAAAAGTCAAGGACAATCATTGGAGCGTGTTGGTTTATATCTTCCACGTCTAGTGTTTAGTTATGGCAAGCTCTATGTTGTTGTATCTAGAGTAAAAAGTAGGAAGTGGTTGAAAATTTTGATTTGTGATAAAGAGAAACGAGTCTGTACAACCACTACTAATGTGGTTTTACAAAGAAGTTTTACAAAATCTATGATGATACTAAACATCTGTCAACCTGGCAACGTCTGTTGGGTATAATGGAGGAACTGTTGTTAGGAAATGTTTGTTGGAAAGCAATACAACTTTTTGAAAGCATCTGATACTTGCTCTGCATTAAGCTTATCCTGAGAACACATGTTGTTAATAACATTATTCTCTTAACATCTGTTTACTAACCTTTGTAATTTCTGTTGGCTGACCTTTTTAACATGGGTCGATTAACATCTGATAGTTACTATCTATCCATCTGGCAAGCTCTGTTGGAGATAATGGATGACAGTTCTTAGTAAAGTCAGAAGTTTTTAACAGTTAATAGACAACAGTGGTTTCCTATCAACATAATGGAATTGCAGTTGATTAAACCTATTGATCATTAATTTATATCAATTTTGTAAATCTGCAGTAATTATTTTTTTACTCTCTGTCAATATGTGTTATGCATGGTTTTCTAAGAAACGACCCGTATTTGCACACGGGTCTTACCGCTACTATTAATTAATAATATTATTGTTATGCTAAATGAGAGAATGCCACGTGTTGGAATATTTTGGATTTGATTAATCAATTTACATATATTAAAAATAGAATCGAATGAACAGTGACTTAAATATTATCATAATATATAGTTTTTTTTTAATAATTTTATTATCTTCTTTACTTTTAAGTTGGATAAGCTTGTGTCAACCGGCATTGGTATCGAAAATACCGGTACAGTTATCGGTACATTAAGGTAAAAACTGACACCAGCCTGGTACAGAAAACGCCAAAAGTCGGTATCGAATAGATTTTGAAAATCTTTTAGTTCGGAAATTCGGTACTACTATCCGGTACCATTTGCTCATCCCTGATCACGGGTACCGTACGAACAACAACGGTATAATGGAACTTTTTTTGTTGATTTTCTTCAACTTTTAATAATTTCTTTTTTTCGTTTCAGGGGTAGGGATGAGCTCTGTGCCAACCAATATCGAATCGGTACTGGTACCGAAAATACCAGTTACGGTACCGGTATATGATGGTAAAAACCAGTAAAAGTCGTACCGAATTGGTACTTAAGATCTTTCGGTTCGGGAAATTCGGTACCGGTACCCAGTATTTGCTCATCTCTGACCACAGGTTTCATACGAACATCATTCCATATAACTTTTTTTTGTTGATTTTCTTTTGGTTATCTTTTAGTGTTTTTTTCTATATTTTCTTTTTATTCTTGTCAGCGGTTACTTGCGCAACGTGCTTGTAGTGATTTCAAAACATTGGTACTGGTACCGAAAATACCAGTTACGGTACCGGTATATGAAGGTAAAACCAGTAGCGAACCGGTACAAGGAACACCAAAAGTCGTATCGAATTGGTACTTAAGATCTTTCAGTTCGGGAAATTCGGTACTGGTACCCAGTATTTTGCTCATTTTTTACCACATGTTTCATACGAACAACATCATTATCATACAACTTTTTTTGTTGATTTTCTTTTGGTTATCTTTAAATGTTTTTTTCTATATTTTCTTTTTATTCTTGTGAGTGGTTCCGTGCGCAACGCTTTTGTGGTGATTTCAAAACACATGTAAACATAGACTAAACAACAAAAGACATTCGCCGCAACGCGGCGATAGTAAAAAACTAGTTATACATGAATTGAATTTCTCCTTTTGGATTTCTAGATAGATTTTCGGTATTTAAAAAATATAGCTAACTATATATATTAATATTTTAACATAAACAACATTTAAAGAATGAAATCCAAGGTTTGTTAAAAGAAAACAGATCGTTAAGGATGATAAGTTTTATATAAAACCATTTTGAATAGAAATAAATCCAAGGTTTGTTAAAAGAATATAGATCGTTAAGGATGATAAATATTATATAAAAACCATTTTGAAAAAAAAAAATACTATGAACGTCTCATTCCAAAAAATCAGCAACTTAATTGAAATATTGAGATTATTAATAATAGGGTGGTTATAAATATGTGACACTAAATCCCCAAAAAATCAGCAACGTTTCTACTACGTACACTTACACACATTATTGTTCGTGAAGAATAACACAAAAAAAAAAGATATTTGGAGAACACATCATTGTTCGTGATGTGTTTTGCTGGAAATTACTTCAGAATTAGATCACTGATCGAGTCTTTTTACGTTGCTTGCGAAGCGTTTTCTGAGCATTGTTCACTCTAGAATTTGTGTTGCTGTTGATACTAATGGAGTCTGTTGATGATGATCCTGATGTTGTAGAAAGATGCCCAAAAAGTCGTTACGTTCGGGTATGATTCCGTTTTAGTTCATAACCGTCTGTTGATTATTATTAATTTTTTTTTTCGTAGTTTGAATACTGACCAGATTCTTCATTGTTTTCTGTTTTAGTATAATGAGTTGCTGGGAAGAGGTGCATGGAAGACAGTGTGAGACTTCCATTCCATCCTGTTTTCTTACATTAAATTTGTATATTATGTTGATTTTCAATGCGTAATGATGCTTATTTTTTTGTTATTTATTTATAAATTTTTTGGTATTTGCAGATACAAGGGGTTTGATGAAGTTGAAGGAATCGAAGTTGCATGGAGCCAAGTGATGTTAGATGATACTATGCAAAAACCTGAATATCTGGAGAGAATTTACACCGAGGTTCAGTTACTAAAGACGCTAAAACATGAGAACATAATCAAGTCATATGTTTCTTGGGTGGACAACGAGAAGAAAAGGGTTAACATGATTACTGAACTGTTTATCTCGGGGGATCTGAGGCAGTAAGTTGCTTTCCGTTTGTTCTTGTTCTTGCGTTTAAATAGCTAGCGTGTCTGATCTTTGTTTACATTTGCGTTTAGATATCGCGAGAAGCACAGGAGTGTTGATTTGAAGGCTATCAAGAACTGGGCCAGACAGATCCTTCAAGGCTTGGTTTATCTGCATGGTCACGAGCCGCCTATTATTCATAGAGATTTGAAATGTAACAACATATTTGTTAATGGAAACCATGGACAAGTGAAGATTGGCGATCTTGGATTCGCAACGTTAATGCTCCGCCCCACCGCCAAAAGTTTGATTGGTAAGCCATTAGATCATGCATGCATGCATATGGAACTGGAAACTTTAATTTATTATAAGCATAATCTAAATGGTTTACTGGATTGCAGGAACCCCTGAATTCATGGCTCCAGAGCTTTACGAAGAGGAATATAATGAACTTGTTGACATTTATTCATTTGGGATGTGTATATTGGAGCTGATAACTTGTGAATATCCATACAGCGAATGCAAAAATCATGTGCAAATATATAAAAAAGTTATATCTGTAAGTTAATCTTTGATGGACTATTTTCTATAATTATGAGGGTGTTTTGGAACTAATAACTTATTATTGTGATCTTGGTCTTCCTGTTTTGCAGGGGATAAAACCGGCTGCTCTTTCAAAAGTCAAAGATCTACAAGCCAAGGAGTTGATAGAGAAGTGTTTGGTCCCGGCATCTCAAAGATTGCCCGCAAAAGAGCTTCTGAAAGATCCATTTCTCGCGCCAGAAAGTATAAAAGACAATCCGGTTGAAGTCGACTTGTCAACATATCCAATGGACATTGACGATAACTACAATATGGTTTTGTCGGGTAGCTCATGTGTGAAGAGCAAAACTACTAGCACCTGTTTACCTTCACTTGAACTTCAGCGTGTCAATGAGAGAAATGACATCCGATTGAAAGGCGAAATGAATGAAGATAACACTGTCAAGTTAACCTTGAGAATAGCCGATTTTAGTGGTAAGAACCATTCCTCTTGTCAACATGTCGGGTTGGGTTGGGTTGACCCGTTTCTCTTTTACTTAAATGTTTTCAATCACCCCGTTTATTGGTTATTTATGTTAAATTCGGCTGTGTTTTGTCTTTACAGGTGGTGTAAGGAATATCGACTTTCCGTTTTCCCTGGATGATGATACTTCAAATACAATAGCTCAAGAAATGGTTGAACAACTCGACCTTTTGCACGAAGATGTGATTATTATAGCAGAGCTGATTGATAACATGATTATGAAATTCGTGCCAACATGGAAACTATCCTTGAGGAAAAAATCCATACCCGTTGGAGGAGTTAGCTTAACAGAAGGTTCTCTAATTGTTCAAAGCAGTCACATTGCATGCCGGCCCACAAAGGTTCCTGAACCGGAAGATCCCAGTTTCAAAGGGTCTGATAAGTCAGCGTTGTTTACATATTTGGGTGACTCGATGAAGAGCTCGGAAGTGTTTTGTTACAAGAAGATCACGTCTAATGCTTCGGTACTGTGTGAAGATAACGGTGAAAAAGATGCGTTTGACGATTTGAAGAAGGAGCTTGATAATATTGAAGCTCAGTATCTTTGCTGGCACAGTGAACTACAAAAGTTTAGAGATGCAGCAATTGAAGATGCAAAGAGGAAATGGAATTTGAAGAACAAAGATGGTGTTTATATTTATATTGTTTTTCAATGCATAATAATGATACTTAGTTTTCTGTTATTTATTTGTAATTTTTTGGTTTATGCAGATGCAAGGAGTTTGTTTGAACTACAGAGTCTCAATTAGAAAAACGACATCCGATTAAAAGGTGAAAGGAATGAAGTGAACACCGTCACGTTACCCTTGAGAATAGCCGAATCTCGTGGTAAGAACTAAGAACCATTCCTCTTGACCCGTTTCTCTTTTTGCTAAATGTTGAACACATTTTTTGGTTATTTTGTGTTAATATTCGGTTTTGTTTTTGTGTTAACAGGTGGCGCAAAGCGGAAATGAGATTTGAAGAACAAATGTCAAAGTTTGGTATAGAAACTAACTAGCTACATTCTGTTTGATTTTTGTTGTATTTTTTGTACCTACCATTTACATTCAAGAATGATAGTAGGAAAGTACTGTGAGAAGTACATGGAAAATGATAGTACATTGCCGTGTTAGCAATAAGTTGCGTGCTAGAAGGGAACGATAGGAATAAGTGATCACATAGGCTCCGTTATGCTAGTGCCCTCGACTCTTGGATTCACAAATAAAAAAAAACATCAGAATAAGCGCTTTTAAAGCCAAGCGTGCTTAACACTAATCCGACCACAAGAAAACCGAGACCTAGCAAAAATAGGTTGAAAGGTATTCATTCCTTCATAGATTGACATCTACAATGGTATAAAAATCATGAAGACCTTGAACACTACTTAAATCATGAGGTTGTGTTACTTGTGTATGCTTTTTTTTGTTTGTTTATTTTCATGAAGACCTTGAACACTACTTAAATCATGATCAACAAAATCAAACAAAAGTATAAAAATCAACTCAACATAACCCGCGGCAATTCTCTGAAATCCACATATATACAGAATAACAAATGCCAAAATATTTAAGATTATTTACACCAATTAATTTACAGAAAACCCGAACACCCAACAACAAAAGTTCATAAATCCCATCATCTTAAATACAGATTTCCATGAGATAGAAGAATGGACGATGAATTGATACGAGCTTATTGGATATCATGAACACTAAAGAAACATACATTTTTCAGGCACTTATGAAACGAGAAATTAGTTACATATGACTATTAGTTAAGTAATTAGTTACCAGTTTTCTTTGACGATTTTGGACTTCTCAAGAATGAACTTGCCTTCCTTGTACTTTTGTGATTCCTCGTAAGCGCGTTCATATTTCCAACCCAAAACCTCGCGACAATCGGAGCAGTACACGTCAGCAACCGTGTGGAGCCCAGTCATCAGGTTCCGATCTTCTTTTGCTCCCATAGAAACATTCATTGCATGAGAGAACAAAAACGCTCTACCGTTTCTCCCCTAACATCAAAACAAAACAATTATAATTCAAAATTAAGTACCATTGGGTAGGGGTGGTTATCACTCACCACCCATTTATCACTCACAACTTCCAATCAAGGTCTGCCACGTCATCGAGCTTTATTCCATCACTCACAACAACCCTCAAAATCCAACAAAGCAATTACATAAAACATGAAACAAGACCCAAAAGATAACGCGTTAATAAGTTAACGCGTGATAGTTCTTGGTGGTGGCGGTATGTTGTTAACTTTCACGCGTGATAATAAACCATCACGGGTTAAATTGCTTCCACCCCGGGTGGCCTAATATCGGTTGAAAGAAGGGGTAGATACGTAATTTAGTATACCCTTACAGCATTTGATATCAGTGGTATGCAACTGATAAACCAAAACTGATTATTTAACCTCAACATAATCAATAAAACACAAGTAGAATTTGTTTATCGAAATCGGTTAAAAGAAGGGCATATAAAGTGACATAAAGGGCATTTTGGAAAAAAATAACATTGTGAAATGAAGATATAAGTCTTCCAAATTTGGTTAAAAGAAGGGGTTGACAAGTTCCAACTGATTAACTAAATCAATTATTTAACCCCAGCATAATCAGATAATCACAAGTAGAATCTGTTATCCAAACATTAAACACTCATTATTGCAACTTCAGTCATAATTATAAGATAATCAACAATCAATTCTAAAACCCAAATCAAAACACCCCTTAAATGGAAAAGCTTATATTACATCACATTAAATCTCATATCTCAATAAGGAAACATGATATATACGCTAATTGAATAAAGATGCAAAAATTAGTTAAAAAGTAGAACTCTCAAAAAGCAATCGTATTCACAAAGTTCATCCCTATTTTTATCTATGATACGTTTTTCTACTCCATTCCAGTACATACACACACAGGGGTGCGTCGGTTCAATACAGAACTAACCATAGTTATTAAAGCGAGCGCAACAAATCGCTCTTAGTGCGTCTCACGCCATTAATAACTATGGTTCATGTCATAGTTATTAAAGCGAGCGCCTAGGCGCAAATAAAGCCCCGGGCCCAACAAGTCGCTCTGAGTGCGCCTTACGCCATCAATAACTATGGTTCATGTCATAGTTATTAAAGCGAGCGCCTAGGCACAAATAAAGCACTGGGCCCAACAAATCGCCCTGAATGCGCCTCTCGCCTTTAATAACTATGGAACTAAATTTAAGTAGAGTACCGTAATAGCACTTGTACGCAGTGCTGGCCAAATTGGTTAGATATAGCGGCAGAGAAAGAGCGTATTCACGGTTACATAACTGCCTTATGCATCATACTTAAACAAAGCAACATGTACATGTGTTTATGGGTTTATCACAGTTGTATATATTTCTTGAACTATATTTTGCCCAACACGAAACATCAACATAAAGAATACAAATAAATTCAAACAATTCTAATTATATGGTCATAACAGCCACTATTGATCATCAAAGAAGCAAAATCAACAATTTCATCACACACTTAAAAGAACTCACTTCAACAACCACCAATTCTATAAAAAAAAATATAAAAAAATAAAACCTTTTATCTAACCTGAAAAGCTTTAGAAATAATATCATCATGAAGGGCAACATGATTCCTGCAATTACAGCAACTGTACAACCTGGGACCCACCATTTCAGCCATTAATGATCAAATCAAACATCCAATACTTTCAAGATCAAATCTGTAAGCACAATCAGATGAACAAAACACCCAAATTAGATGATCCTTGCACAAAAAGAAAAACAGTTCTTTGACCAAAGAAGTTTAATTTATAACACAAAACGATGAAAATCGAAATGGGTAATTAATAAATATGAAATTAAGCTCAAGAACAATAAGAAAAATGGAATCTTGGATGAAAGAAAGCGTACCCAGTAAGTGAAATAAGCTGAAAGTGAAGAACATAAGGATCTGAAGAGTGAATTCATTGGTATGAAACTAAAAATAATAATAAGAAGAATAATAATATTAACGTTTATTATTATTATTATTATCTACACGGAAACTTTCAAATCTTGTTTCTCGTTGTGTCATTATAATCAATTTTTGTTTGCCTACCGACCCCTTTTGAATTATCCATTGTTTTTCCCACATTATTTTCTTTTTTGGTCTATTTTTCGGTTGTTATCATCATTGGGGTTTCTTTAACATGTCGGTAGGTGAATGAGGGGCTAAACGGTGTGTTCCCGAGTTAAAAATCCCTCCCCTCCCCTCCATGTCTTTCCAAATTGGAAAGACTATTTTCAGGCAAAAAAAAACCCATTTTCCCTCCCCTCCCCTCCCCCTGTTAAGTGGATCTCTGGAACACATACCCTCTTTTAATTTGATTGATTTTTTTTTTTTACAAGTAGAAGGAATCGTCATAGGTTAAACGACCGTATAGAAGGAACTGTTATGGCCTATGGGTAACAATAGTATAGAATAAACCGTCATGCGTAAAATGGGCGTATAGAAGGAATCGCCATGGGTTAAAACTTAAACGACAACGACTGTATAAAAGGAACCACCATGGGTTAAACAGCCATACAAAAGGAATTGTCATGAGTTAGATGACCATATAGAAGGAATTGTCATGGTTAAACGCCCGTATAGTAGATCTATATGCATGTATACCTAATCTATATGCATGTATACTCGATACATATGCATGTATACTAGGTGAAATGACTGATGTGACAAAGGGAGGGAGTGTGCATTCTATAAATCCATCTTTTTTGGGGTGTAAGTATTGTAGCAACCTTTATGGATACATAAAAGGAATCAGGTTCAAAAGACACATTTCAATCCAATTGCTTTGAATCTTGTTTAGTTTAACCTAAATCGACTTAGACCACACGGTGTAGGCGTGGATTTGTGGCGTTTTTAGTTACCATCTCATGTATAAATCACCTCATTTCTACCATTTTTTACAAACTCTCTCAAATTCTCACCTTTCTTTAACAAATTCTCACAAAATTTTCAAAAAATGGCAACGATTCCATGGACTAAAGAAGAAGATATCGCGTTATGCGAGTCGTGGGTCGAAGCGCTTAGCCACTACACGCCGCGTAATCGCTCGAGTGGTCCGTTTTAGGGAGAATTTTCCAACACTTTTGCATCCATAGGGGTGACACCACCGAACCGTGGACACGCTTTCTTCTCGTTTTAGGACTATCCGTTTGGATAGTGAAAAATCCAAACACGTTTCGGTGTGACAGATAATTAGATTTTTTATTTAATAATGTTTAATTTTTAGGCTTTATATTAATTATGTAATCTTTTTTTCTTATTTTATTTCGTGTATGTGTTTTTTTAAATTATATAATGTTTTAATAATGTTATTTGTTTAATTATTTATTAATGTTTTTTTTAAATTAAATAGATTTTATATCATTTTTAAATATAATTTAACAATAAAAAACTATGCCACGTGTCGAAGAACGCCACACTTCCACGCCCCGCCCACACCTCCCGTTTTGGCACCACGCCCCATTTCTGACGTGTGCTTACGTGTCGTCCACATGTCGCATAACGCCCCATTTGTAAGCCCCTCCACACCTTATAGTCTTAGGTTAATCAGTTTGTTTGATAAACTAACTGAATTTGTATGAGTTATTTTAAGTTTTACTACAATCAAGAAGCATAATCATAAACCTTTCACGTACAGCGATTTTGTATGCATAATCATCAAAATTGCTTTCCAACGAAATATAATCCGTCAAGCGACATCACAAGACGAGAAAATATGAATTATAAAAATTTAACGCACGTTATATACCTTACATGTGTTAGAAAGGTTTAGTACGCGTAATATATCTTGCATGAGTTATAAAGATTTAGCGCGTCTAACACATCTAACATGAGTCGTAAAGATTTAGTGCACACAATATATCTAACATAAGTTGTGAGGATTTAGTGCGCATAATATATCTCACATGAATTGTAAAGATCTAGCGCGTGTAATATATCTAACATGAGCTTTAAAGATTTAACGCACATAATATATCTAACAAGTTGTTCGAGCCGGGGGTCTCACTGGAAGCAGCCTCTCTATTTCTACGGGGTAGAGGTAAGGCTGTCTACATCTTACCCTTCTCAGACCCTACCTTAGTTTTGCCATTGGTGGGATTTACTGAGTATGATTAATATATCTAACAAGTTGTAATAATTTAGCATGCATAATATATCTAACCCATTTGGGGAACTAGAAATACAGATCAAACAATGAACATAATTAATGCTTAATCCAACTATGGAAACTGCAGGATACTCTCATCTTAATGGTATACAAAATTCCTTATTTTCAAAAAAAGAACTACTAAATCTATCATTCATTTTCTTCATCACCACCACCACCAATTGCCTCTGAAATCATCTGATATCCAAGAGACAAAATATACTGCACATTACACACGCCTTTAAAGAAGAACATTTGGTTGACTTTGACCTCTTCTGTATAAAACCGAATATGTAACTTAATGCATTATATATTGAGCGGTTCTGCCTCCAATTCCCGCACTTTATCTTGTCCTGGAACCATACAAACAAATTCAACAATTTACCAACAAAGCTGACTTTAGATTTTAGAAACGAAAGAATGGTGGAATATAGATTATAGAACATACTAGATCTTTCTGCAACGCCTGCAAGGCGTTTTTGTAGCATGGATGCAAGGAAGAGGAAAGCGGAGCACATTCCAAACATTACAGCGATCGGGAACGCATCAACCTTAAAAAAAGAAAAGAAAACACAAAATTTTTAGTTATGGTTTGAATGTATATGCGTGCTTATATAGAGAGGGATAGAGAACACTCACGTTATAAAGCACGATGCATACAAAAACGTTGAGGGGAATTCGGAAGAAGTTCATAATCGTGCTTCTAGCCTCTTCCGGAATGTATTGGGACCTCATTTTCATTATTGATGGCCAAAATAAACCAACACAAGCTTCAAATACACAGAATCCGATCAGCTGGATACACCCTGCAAATTTTATGCTTCCACCCTTTTCTTGAGAAGGTGCCACCAAAAACTGTTGAAAACAAACAAATTTAAACCGGGTTGATGTTGACCTAGCAAAAAATGGGTTGACCTGGGTCAATAGTTTATATCTAAAAGGTTAAAGAAAGTGTCACATACACTTGTGATGACAGGAAGCAAGAGGGATGCAGAAGAAATGACAAAAACGATTTGCATGTAGCTTTCAACTTTAACTGTTGCTTGGGACAAAAGCCGAGATGCCAAAGAACTTCCCAACATTGAGGATAACATGAAAGTAGCAAAAATAAAACCATGTGGTATATCTTCGTCATTTGGGCTCAAAGCAGGAGTCCACAAGAACACAAAAGTGTACATTGAACCTTCGAATAGAGATTGAATTGCACCCAGTAATGCTATCTTTTCATCTGATATCACAAGTTATGAAACAATATTATCAGAAAATATAGTAATTTACTATATATAGTGAAAGGTTTAAACACAAAAGGCTCTTAACGTGCGACGGTATGCAACCATCAATATAACGTGCATTATAACATGCGTATTTTAAAAATGAAGTCGCCATACTGTCGCACGGTAAGGGGCTATTGTATGTTAACCTCCCCCCCCCCCCCCCCCCCACACACACACAAACACACACACACAGAGGATTCAATTCCTATGAGAACCCCTCTGAGTTGCGAGAACTCCTACTTCCCGTGGGAGTTTGTCAACCAAATTTTGCACACATATAGTTTAACACATAACTAGAGATCTGTGAAAAAAAATTGGAAATAAATTGTCGAGCTGACGTTTATTTGACACGCAAGTTTCATTTACAACGGTGTAAATTGCTGCCGATGTCAGCAGCCCCAAAACGTTACGGCGGTGTAAATTTTTTTACACCAACGTAAGAAGTCGCATACGATTTTTTTTTTTTTGGAAATGTTTCATAAAAAAGATTTTCGTCAAAAAAAATTTCAAAAAATCCTTTGGATAAAAAAGTTCTCAAGTTCTCACAACTCAAGCTTGTTCTCATTTTAACCCTTCCACACACACACACACACATGCATGTATGTATGGTGAGGGTGAGAGAGAGAGAGAGAGAGACCGGATGCAATTGCTACAGCAGCTCCCTTGAATTGGGTCATTAAATCCTTGCTTTCTGATGGGTCACCGTAATTTTCTGTCCAAGTTGATATAATGACAGCCATGCCAATTGCAAGAAAGATGGAAGCTGCATCAAAAGGAGCCACGGGCCCAAGAGCCAATGTACCCACCAATAGATTCCCAAATAAACCTGCCAATATGGCAACGAGACCGTTTCCAAGAAATATTGCTTTGGAGAATGTTATTGATAGCCATTGTTGCTCAAAACCTCTCTGCAATGTGACAAAAATAAGTTAGAACTGAAAACCATAATAATGACATTGAGCATCTACATTATGGTCACCTTTGCCTTTCATATAATATTATCTTGAGTAAACTACACGAATGGTCCCTATGATTTACCAGAATTTTGGATTTGGTCCTTAGCTTTCCAAAAGTACACAGATGGTCCATGTGGTATGCACTTGGTAATGCATTTGGTCTCTAACTTGGACAAGCTAACACCTTTAGATTGTTGGCTAGGAACTAAATGCGTTACAACGTGCAAACCACAGGGACCATCCATGTACTTTTCAAAAGTTAGGGACTAAATCCGAATTTTTGGTAAACCACGGGGACCATTCGTGTACTTTACTCTATTATCTTATAGAATAAATCATGTATCTATACATACAAGGGGTGTTTGGATTTGAGTTCTGAAACCGGCAAACGTAATAATTGCGAAATGAAATCATGACAGTCAGTTTTTATTGTTTGGATAAACAAATTCGGCTAATGACGATGTGAAATAACAACTTTTATTTATTAAGGGTACTAAAGTTACCCTTTTGCCTTGGTTTAGAAAAGCGGGAACCGCACAAAAGCGACGAGGTCTAAAACCGAGGAGCAAAGCGCAAAAGCGGTGAGCTTTTCGTATGCAAGGCGCAAAGTGACTATATAAATTACATTATATATCCCATAGGTTTTTAGCATCCCCTACCTATGATTTAGCTATAATCAAGCTTTATATATGTTTTAAAATGGAAAAAAAAAACATAAATGTACAGCACAAAAAGCTTGTTGTACAACACTCAGCTGCACAAAAACACCCCATATACAAAAGGCTCGCGCCTCACCAGCGCCTCAAGTCAACTTTTAGCCTAAAAAGAGTGCCTCACCTGCACCTTTTGTACACTCTGCACCTTATGTCACACAAGGCGTTTTGGTTTTGCGCCTTAGGTCGCCTCGCGCCTAGCCGCGCACTTTTTTAAACCAAGCCTTTTGCCTTTTCTTTTAACGCAATTTGAGTACTTTAACTCTTTTTTTATCACAAAAATGTAATTTCGGACATTTCATCTAATTTGTTAGATAACCCAAATTTTCCAAACACTCAAACATCTTATTATTACAACTTCAAACAACAAAAAGCCACATTTAAACACACATCTCACCTTGTTGTGTTCAGCAACGAGCCATGATTCAAAGGCCGAAAACAGAAGAGAAGTTGCAATCCCTCCCAATATACGCCCCACCATCAGAACTCTGTACTCAGGTGAATGCTTGGTGATGCAACTCAAAATGTAAGTTATGCAGTAAGTAACCGAAGCTCTTTTTCGACCACTGTGTTCAGAAGAATACATTTTGAGTTAGAATAAAAATAATAATCACATAACCTTAAAAAAAAAGTGAAAATAGATCAACTGAAATGGGAAATTACTGTTTATCAGCTAAAGATCCAACAATTGTCCCAAACAGCATGGAAGATCCAAATCCAGCAATAAATAGCTGCCCGATATCCCCTTTCCCAAAACCGTATGTGGTGTAGAGATAGTACACATACGGCCCCTGCAACCAATCACCAGCTACAACCACCATAAAATTTACCCCAAATAAGCTTAATGATGTCAATAATAGAATTCAAAAGAACTAAAAGCTGTATTGATGAATAACTGAGCTTACAATTAAAAGTGTAAATGTGTAATTAATTAGTGATAAATCAAATAATAATAATAGCTATAATAGAATAATGACTAACAAACAAACTTAAAGATCGATGATAAATCAAATAATAACAGCTATAATAGATAATGAACTCGACTAACATGCCACCTCAAGCTCGGCGACGTTTGAAAAAACGTGTAACTTGAAACAAAGTGTAGCAAATCGAGCATATCAGATATCTTGATTAGAGTAAATATTGTCAACAAGAACATTGTATTACCATACATAATTACTAGCCACACATTATGGATCCAAAGAATAAATATCACTAATTTAGTAAATAAAACAAAGGCTCATAAAGATTCACTATAAATTTCAACATCAACAGCCTAGATCCAATAAAGTTACAAACTTTATCACCACCCAACTCAAATCTTGAAAAACCCAGATCAATTTCAACCTCATCAACCCCAAAACCACAAGAAAAAGCCCAAATCAAGAACAATTAGTGACAGACAGACAGACAAACACATAAAAACAACAATGTAGAACAAATAAAAATGTAATAATAAAGATACCCATCATGAGCGAGTACACAAGAAGATAATTGTTCTTGAAAGAATTGAAAGCCGAAGAAGTATTGATTCGATCTTTATTGTTCTTGCTGAGCTCCATTGTTGCAACAACAGCAGCTAATCCCCCAAACACTATCCAGTAGAAAATCTCCATGATTCTTGATCTCAATTTCGATCTCAATTTGGATCTGTGTGAATGGAAAATTGGAAGACCCACAAACCAGAGATGGAGCAAAAATCTGTATTTATATATCAACAGCCGGAAATGAGCAATGCGATCCAAATCTATGGGTCAGGAACCACTCAACATTCTATTCTAGCCAAAGGGTGTCGGTGAGTGGTATACGTGTAGGGCCGTACACTACACCCGATCTCATCTTGGGCTTGTTTATTTTTTTTAGCGACAAATTACTTTTATTCCCCGTTATATACGTGTGACTTAAACCCAAAACTTATTAACTGCATCTTAATAAAAGCTTGAGTTCGGACTCTAGCTCATTTAAGCTTGACTAGACTCTATTAAAACATGTAGTATTATGGTATATAGCGTTTATTTTTATTAGCATCTGATTTATGAGCCCGGTTTATTTTATCAGCGATAAACCAGGCCCATTAGTGATAAATCGGGCTCATGGGACTGATGTTAACAAACACTGAATACCATAAAACTACATTTTCTAATGGATTCAAGTTTTCAGTGAGTTGTTCTTCAGTCGCTGGCAAACCATAAAACTGTCTGTTTTAATTCAACAAGCTGTTCTTCAGTAACTGCAAGCTTGTTTACACCCGTAAGGGGGTAGGGGCATTCCACTAGTGATGAAATTAGATCACTCACAACATCCAATCAAGTTCCGCCACGAGCTTCATTCCATTACTAGTGATGGATTTTAGTGGAAATGTCCATCACTCACCACACACTCATCTCCATCATCGAACATGTGCAGCACCTTCAATTCTTCATGCGTGATCATGGCCACGCGTTATCCAGTTCACGCGTGGTAAGACATGATGGCGGTGGTGTATTACGGAGGTCGATGCGTGGCCAGCCCTTCATAACGGGGCGCTCCATCTCCTCTTATTCATGGTTTGAATTATTTTTGTTTTTACTTTTTCTTTTCTTCAGTGGGATGATTGCGAAATAGTAAACGCGTATAAGTTTTTTTTTTTCAAGAAACAAGTGATTAGTGTTTGTTGGTAATTGAACTAACTGGATTTCTTTATTCTTGTAATTCTTTTGTAAAATAATATTTGGTTTGACTTTGACAATGAACAAATGGCAATTGGTTGTAAAAAGCACTAAAATAAAGAAAACAGTATATTATGTCTCGACAAATGAAAAATATCGCTAAATGTTGATTTAAAAAAACAAAAACGTGTACGTCACGTCGTGGTCGATGGCATTCAATCTAGGGTGTGAGTGTTACGTAATAACTATAAGAGTAAAATGCACGGATAGTCCCTGTGGTTTGGTAAAATTTCACTCTTAGTCCTCACCTTTTCAAAATTACATGTATGCTCCCTGTGGTTTGCTCGTTTATTACTCGGATAGTCCCTGAAGCGGATGATGGTTAATTTTCCCAGTTAAGTCTATGTGAAATGACAAAATTACCCTTGTCATTAAAAACAATTTTTTTAAACATTATAACACCCACCCCACCCTCTACCTCTTCCCCTCTCCACTTCACCCCACCAGCATCACAACCTTCCTCCAATGTGACCGACACTTCTGCCCGCCTCCCACCCACCTACGACTGCAAATCAGATCAACGGAGAACCATTGGAACGTAACACCATCACCTCTTGATCTCAACCAATCGCAAAAGCACACACGCAGTAAGTTTTCTTCATCAAACACTCTCTATCGATTCATATCTTACTAATTACCTTCATCTCCAGCCTGTTGTTGCTTAATTTTTCTCGCTCTCGGCATCTTGTTCATATCTATCGATTCACCCACCCTCAGTTTTTAGTTATTCTTTTGTAATCATCTAGAAACCTAGGGTTTCCAAATAATTCCCAACTTTTTTTTATGTATGTTCATCAATATATTATTTTATTATTTTATCAGTTATATTTTCTATTTGTTTCTTGTGTATGCTTGTATGGGGAAATCGATTATGCAAAGTTTATAAGGATTAACTTTATTAGAAAGTCGTGGATCATGTTGGTTTTTAAATTAATAATAATCTGCAAAGTTAAAATTTTGTCTTCTTGTTCTTGATTGAATATGGAATCAAGTTCTTGGGTTTATAAAATATCAAATTTGTGGAATTAGGGGTTTCGAATATTGGCATGATTCGGTTGTTGAATTGGGTGTGGGTGGGAGGCGGGCAGAATTGGCGGTGATATTAGAGGTGGGCGGTGGTGGTGGTGGTGGGGTAGAGTGGACTGGAGGAGAGGGAGGGTGTGGGCTGGGTGTTTTAATGTTTAAAATATTGTTTTTAATGACAAGGGTAATTTTGTCATTTCATATAGACTTAACTGGGAAAATTAACCATCATCCATTTCAGGGACTATTCGAGTAACAAACGAGCTAACCACATGGAGCATACACGTAATTTTGAAAAGGTGGGGACTAAGGGTGAAATTTTACCAAACCACAGGGACTATCCGTGCATTTTACTCTAACTATAATAGTGTTTAAGCCCCGAGTTATGGGGCAGGTTCGTAAAACTGTGCTAAGTAATAAGCAAACAATGACCAAAACCGGAAAAATCGTATAAAAAACGCGAATTCATACCGTCAGGTGACGTAAAACGTAGGCAAAGATAAACACGAACTTATACCGCGAGCTGACATAAAACATAGACAAACTCGAATTTATACGAAGAAAGCTTTATCTTAAAAATAAAAACCCATAAAAAACAAAAAAAGCTAAAACTTTAAGAGCCTAAATGAAACCATAGAAACTTGAGAGACTAAAAATGTAAATAACCTTAATAGAACACTAAAAGACAAAAATACACACTGCTCTGCTTGTAAGAACCTACCCTAGTTGTTACATTAGTACAATACAATGTGTTTTAATAGTTTTAAATAAAAAGGAAAGTATTTATCTAAGGTTTTAGGGTAAATTACAATTTCGTTTTTTTATGTTTGTATCAAATTGCTATTGATGCCCTTTAACTTCAATAATTATAATAACAATCTTTTATTTGTAAAATCATTACGCTTTACGTCCTTTGGCTCTAACATGGTTAAAATTTTCAGCTAAGTATGACATGGGTCTTGCACATGAGGGTAGATTGGTAATTTTACTAATATATTTAAACAAATAAACAAAACCAACTTTTAAAAACCAACAACCCACCACCACCACCTTCACCAAACCAACAACCTGTGACAACCCTCATAATTACATGTATCCGTACGATTTATTAATGATAATTAAAGTGCTTGATGACTGTGCTGAATTACTTAACTGCTTTCTGATTTACTGCGTCATACTTACATGTGTTTGTTAACATACTAGCCTTGTGCAGAAAATTGACTAAATGGTCCTATATGCTTTCCTAAGTGTTGGGAATTAAAAGTGTTACAAAAAGATAAATATAGGACACTATATAGAATAACTTAGCACTTTAACGGAACGGTATCTAACCAAACAACCGGACATTATCCGGAACACTAAAATATTACCAGAAACATTGTTTCACTTTTTCTGAGCTAGTTATGGTTCCCGAACACTTAAACACATTACAAAATACAAGGTACATACTAAACATTAGATCTTACACTTTAACCTTCCACTAATTGATTTATTTACCAAGTAATTTTCATTTTACCCCCCCCCCCTTGTGCCATAACCGGCCCCTAGTGGCCCCACTCCAAGATTTTTATAAATCTTCTAAAATTCCCTAAATGATCCTTTCTTGGAAGTTGAAAGATCATGTTGGTACTTGTTGGAACATCTTACCCATTGGATAAAACTCAAGAGACTTGATTATATGTGCCATACACCTTCATCATCTTCATCACAGCTTCACAAACTCCTTATCCCCTCTCCATAAGCTCACGACCGAAACCCCCTATATCTTCACCGCCATTTTTTATCAAGCTTCATCCAATCCAAGTATATTACAAGGTGTATCAAGGTGTTCAACGAAGCTCGGTGTTCACGGATCATCTAGGACCTCCTTCACAAGCTTTTATCCATCACTTTTTCACTTGTGATCTTCCCTAGCTTTAAGCTAGTTGTAAGATTTCTTTAAACTCTTGTTTACTTCATGTTTTTAGTGGTTAATATATATATATATTATGATGAAACATATGAACGCTAAAAGACTTGAATCTTGAATCATGAAACATAAGCTTAAAGAAGATGAAACATGATGAAACAAGATGAAATAATGTTAGTATGAAGTTGTTTTGATTTTTTGTTGTTGATTACTTGATGATTGCTTGATCATAACATAAAACTTGCTAGATTATGATTATGAACATGGTTTAGCAAGTTAGGAGATGATTATGTGCTTACATGAAATAATCATCTTCTAGTCTAAACATGAACTTGAAAGAAAGATGATTTTCTTGCAAAATAATAAACCTAGTGAATTAGTAAACTTGTAAACCCAAGACTTGTGAATGATTTTCCTAAATAAACCAAGTTTAAAAGACGGTTTTCGAAAGATCATGATCCTTACACTATTTTGGAAATAAAGTAAGTATATGGATACTAGTGACACATGATAATGTTGTAAATAAATATTTTTGTAAAATATGTTCACAAGTTGTGAACATCTAAAAATCCCGAGAATGAGATTTTAAATAAAGTAAACACACTTTGGAGGGTAACTAAGACCACTAAATACCTTACCAAGTTACTACGCGTTTTTACGAAAACTCAAGTTCATGTTACTACGTAGGGTGCATTGTTTTTACACTTGGTGAATATAATATTGTTTAGTGAATGATTGTTGATTGTTTGAATGATTTTTGGAAAAGAAAAATTATATGCTTATTAGCATGGACACTTCCATTTACAAAGGAAACTATGGCGAAATTTTCTAAAATTCCAACACATAGAAAATATTTTCTAACAAGTGTTACAAGTGTATTTTTAACTATGATCCTTCCACAAAACTCAGAGTGTGACATTTGAATTGTGTGGTATGTGATAAAAGTAGTGAGTAGATAAACCGTACGTAGGATACGTGTTATGCATGCACGAGAAACTGATTGTTATCTGTACCTTATTAGGACGTGCTTGATTTATGATTATTAGAGTAACTAATCTAACCGAGCAAACCAAGGTGAGTTCACACTTTCTACAAGGCATGGGATTCCCGGTGGTTTGGGAATGGGTTAAGGAACTAAAACGGAACCTGCATATCCTCCTTGGGTAGGATATGTACCGCCATCCTCCATGGGTAGGATGCTAATATTAATTCTGCGTATTCTCCTTGGGTAGAATACGTACGTTCGTCCTCCTTAGGTAGGACAACAACCTTAAAACTTACTAGACAAAAAAACTCTATCATTAAGTCTCTTATTTTTATATCGACTTAATCGCCGGGCCAATGGCGAGCGGGTCATTAGTTAATAGCGCTATTAGGGTTGACAAGCCTCACACCGTGCCGGTAGGACGGGCGTGTACTAATGGATCTGGGCACTCAGTCAATGATGATAGACATTGACTTAGGGCACAACTTACTTTCGTCAGTTTTCGATATGGTAACGGTCTAGTGGTTCACATGGGGAAGCCCCCATTGATTATGGGTATGGTTTGGGAAAAACAAAGATACTGGTTTACGAAACAACTTATGGTTTTCAAAACAAACTTTTAACACTAAACAACCAACTGTGAACTCGCACAACTTTGTTGTTGACTCCTTGTTATATGCCTTGCAGGTCGTTAGATGCCTATGGAGTTTGCACGAGGAGACGTGGTCGTTATGGGACATGGACTGTTGAGTTCCATGTTAAACGCTTAAACTTTATGAACTTATCGAACTTATTACTTATGTCTTGGTCTTACGTTTTATGTTTCCGCTGTTTAATTTGAACTTGGTTAACTAGCTTTTGAACACCAATTATATTGCGTGGTTGGATTTTATGTATCTTAAATACATTGTTCAATATGATTGGTGGCTCGATCCTGGTCATGTCACGCCTCCAAGCGGTGATACTCCGCATGGTGGATTTTGGGGGTGTGACACAACCCACCAGCCACCATCACCCACTACCACTTGTACCATCGTCCTATGCCTTTCGCCACCACTAGATCTGTGGAATTCAAAATTGGGTAACCGATTTTCAGCTTTTTGTTCAAATCTTTGAATAAATTTTGATTCATAGCCAATGATGTTTTGAACATAGAAATAATTGCCTTGAAATTGATGCAACAATAAATAAGATTCAATATGTCTACTAGTAAAATGGTGCTTTGTATCAAGATTCATTGGATTCTCAATTTTTCTTGAATGGCTATTTCTTTCGTCTGTGGGACTTGACCCAAGACCTTCCCCTTCCCAACATAGGTGTTTTTAAAGGCTTTAGCTTTGCCAATGGACCACCACCCCATTGGTCTCTCACAATTAAATATGAAAATCTCAAGATAATTAAAGTCAAATGACAAGATAAATGATTCAATAACACTAATTTGGATTAAATCGGTGCTTATTATAAATTTACAACATCAAATTACAAATTCAAGTGCACAAAGGTCCGAAAACAGTCAAAATCAATACAGAGATTGATATCAAAGAAAATGAGTTTAAGATCAATTTTAACCGGTGAGCTCGTCTTTTATCCATAATAGATTTGAAGTTCTAGTTAACAATTTTATGCGTTGCATAAATCTTTTAGTTTTGCTCTGTCATGTTTTCAACTTGTTCTTCAAGAATACACACTAAGTGTGTGTGTGTGAGAGAGAGAGAGGTGAACAAATCCGAGCTCATACTATGTGAACCAGGCGTGAACTTCCGAAATTTTTTGAACCAAGCGCATACTTTTATTTGTTCCGCTTTCACCTAACATCTTGGTCAAAACCTTCAATCGATTTGGGGGCTAGGGTTTGTTGATATTTTGGGAGTTAGGGATTCAGAAAAATAACAAAGACGATGTTGATGTTGTCACCAGATTTGGTGGTGGTAACAGGCGATGGTGAATAGGTAGTGAGAGATGGGTGAGAAATGGAGGGTGGTTTTATGGTAGTGGTGGTGTTATGGCGGTGGTGGGCACTAGAACTTAGAGAGACAAAGAGAGTTGTGAGAATGAAAGTGATGAGAGAGAGAGGGGGTGGTTTATTTATCTTATATATATATATATATATATATAAAGACTAAAATGCCCCTATGTTTCTTACACATGACTTTACTTAACGTTTAAATTTAACTTGGTTAGGGTCAAAGGATGTAGGGTGTAATGAGTTTTACAAATAAAGGATTGTGACTGTAAGTATTGAAGTTAAAGGGCATCCATTGCAATCCGATTCAAACATAAAGGACGAAAAGTGTAATTTACCCAAGGTTTTAAAAACCGGTTTATATTGGTCGGCTGAACCGGTTGAACCGGTTAAACCGGTTGCTGGAAGCTTGGCCGGCAAGAATCCTACCAGTAAACTGAGGAAACGACAAAAAAGTTGTACCACCAGTTGGGTTATACTGGTTTAAACCGGTATCCAAGTACCGGGCCAAAGGTTAAAATTTGGGCTTTTAATCTTTTACTGTAACGCTCCGCGTTTTCTTACTTTCCTTACTTAGAAATTTTATTCGTATTTCTATTTTTTTAAACTTGCAACCGTATCGTATTCGTATTTCATTTCCAATCTTGAAATCCGAGACCTTGATCTTAACGAAATTCCACACTTTATACATACGTGTTATACATACAATCAATAGTTAATAACATGTTTACTTACAATTTAATACTTGTTATACATTCAAAACGCTATTCACGCATTCATGATACGAAATTTGTGCATACATCTGCATCAACAACTGCTGGTAACAACTTGTTTGGTAGGTTGGGTTATAATTACAAACATAATATTAATAAGATATTTGTAAAATGCTATGACTCTTTTTATTTATCATTATCATTAGGTATGATCAAAGCTCAAATGGGAGTCGTTTTTAACTTCCTCGGTATGTGCGCTTTGTTCTTGATTCTTGACAATAAGCTCAAATGGGACTGCCGGTTAGCAGATTCATTCATAATTAAACTCACTCTTATATAAAGTGGTTCTGTTTGAGCATTATTGAATCAAGATTTCTGCAATCTTATCGGCTTTTTAATTAATGCATGCATAGGTAGAAAACCTCAAGTGAAACGAAAGCGCCTTTGTGAGGATCTTAGTGAAAGTTCATTAGCAACTACTGCTGCTTCTGGTAAGCACTCGTTTGGTTGGGTCGTTTTGGTCAACTGATTTTTTATTTATTTTGGGCAATACTACAATTTATTTTTATCTAATACGTAGCAAAGCTCAAGCAACAGAAGAAGAAGCCATTCCAAAGAACCGACATCCGTATGATGTATATCCATATCCTGGTACAGTTAACACTCGTTTGAGTTCTAAAACTAATTAAGATATTCACCTCTTCACTTGAAAGAAAATAAATGTGATATTTGTCACTAGTTGATAGTGTAATCTAACAATTATGAAAAAAGTATGGATTTTTAATGAAATTTACGCTATAAAAAATATCCTATTCATGAAATATATCAATTTTCCTTGCTAATTATGATATTTTGTTATCCGAATCTTAGAGATTAAGTACCAATACGAGGGAACTCACTTAGTTGCAAAAATCAGATTTCTTCCCTCCCGCAACAATTACGTACGACTTTTAAAAAGAGGACCTATAACTCCTGAGGAAGCCGCTATAAAGGATCCATACTATCTGTAACGCCTCTCTTTTGTAATTTTCCTTAATTAGAAAGCTTGTATTGAATTTCTATTTTCGGAAACTTGTTCCTCTTGTAATCGTATTTTCTGTTTCGAATCATTGTAATCCGAGATTTCGATCGTAATAAAATTGATCATTTATTAAGAATATTACATGGTTTTATTCATACTTGTTTATACGTTTAAATTCATAAAAACGCTTGATACATATTTAGTTTACGAACAAACGATCGGAACTTATACGCTTTACGCTTGCAAATACTTGATTTTATATTCACCATACTTAATCTATACTCGTATACATGTTTACTACTTAATAAAATGTTAATTATACAAGTTATAACTCAATTTATAAGAAAAACATTGAAATATAAAGTTTGGCCCGGAGACTAGTCCAGGCCACACGCGCATGGGGTCACCCCCCCTTCCTTTCGCGACGCGCGATGAATGTTGATCCGCAGCCAGCTTACTGCTGGTTGCGCATTGGTCCGTTTTTGGAACTCAACTCCCACCTAACTCACTTAATTACACTCTTAATCACTAACCCTAATGTAAGACCCTTACTTTAATTATCGGGTTTACATATCAGTCTCGCATATAAAAACGTTTATACGATTATACATCCATATGAAAATACGAGTTTCTTAAAACTTCTTGAAATTTAAAACATTTCAAATATAATATTTCCGTTTATGCGTGACGATAAAACATAAAGCGGAAGCTTGAAACTTGATAGTGTTCGGTTCTTCGTTGAGCTTTATCGTCATCCGGTACTGCACGGTACACCTAGATTTCATAAAACATGAAATGCTTTAGTCATTCGGGGTTTATAAGAAGTCTAAACAAGTTCGTGGGTCAAAACAAGTGAGAAAACAAGTTTTGCCAGCATTTATGCCCGTCGCGTGCCACGACGGGTTTTAATTATGCCATCGCGTGCCGCGAAGGCTGTCGCGTCGCGCGACGCTGAATGCCCTCCCTCGTCGCGTGGCGCGACGGTCTCTTTTTCACTGAAAGTTTACTGCTGGGTCTGCATTTTGCCCAGCACAACCAAATTTCACTCAAACGCTCATAACTTTCTAAGTTTTGCCCGTTTTACGGTCCGTTTCTTCCTACGTGATCGTAATTCGATTCTCCATTATATGGAGACATAATCTGACATCTAAAGTAACAAAATTCTATATTTTAAGCCCTCGGCTTAAAATTCAATTATTAAACTTTTGACCCATTTCATGTTTTATTAAACAAACTTGTTTCCAAATCATCATAAAGCCACGGACTACTTATTTAACTCAAAACTTTAACTCGTGAACATAATTTTTTATGAATTACGCAGCCATTACCCAAGTTATGCGCATAATTCATTTTGACCCGTCTAGAGAATTTAAGCATTTAAGCTTAAATCTAGCTCTTTCTTTTCACACATCCCATTTCCACATTAAGATATCTACTTATCTTCCACCACAACTATATTTGTGGTGGATTTAATATAATGAACTATTTATTCCGAATTCTACCCTTTGGTTAGTCATTTTACGGAAAAGACTGTCACACCCCGATATTTCCACGTATTACCGGTGGGCCCGATGGGGAGTATCGTGACGTAGTTGATATCATCATAGTCAAACAACACAATTTAAATGCACAGCGGAAGCAAAAGATGAATCACATTACAAACCGAATAAATAGTAATATCAAAGTATCACAACGGACTGTAATGGATCCACAGGTGGATCGAAAGGTAAAAAGATTATTGTTCAACAGACTTTAACATCTAGAGCTTGCAAGACTTGATTAATGATGCCAGGAGTAGCCAGCCTATTTCGTCTAGTACATGCACTTAGCCTTTTTGGAAAATACGTCAGTTTACACTGGTAAATACAATTAACTGACTCATTTTGAAAACATTAAGAAAATTGATTTGAATGCACAAGGCACAAAATATCTTTTATAACTTGGGACAATTATTTAAAAATAATCTTGTATACAGTTTTACTTATTTGTCGTCCATTAGTGCCAGTTAGAAGAACCGGTTAAGATTAATTGACATGCCACAAGTATAATGCCCACAAGGTTGATTCCTTTAAGTGGATTACCAGTTTTTACATATGCAACTGTCAGGTGTATGCCTACACCCCGTGCTTAGGTCGTGGCCATTTCGTTGAATGATGCCAAGGATATCCGGGACATGGTCATTTAACCCCCAAAGGCCATACACCAAATAATACAGATTAAAACGAGTTATGTAAATACATTAATCACAATCCGATTTAAATGACTACACACCCGACCAAGCGATATTATTATAATACCGTATCCCAAGCCCATATAGGGAAAATAAGTTAAAAGTATTTACCTGAGCAAGTATAATTCACAAGCAGCAAGTGCATGTAGCTTTTACCGGGCTCCTAATCTGGAACGAAGGTTTTTAATAGCCTATTAGATTCCTAACGGGTCTTAATTAAGCCTAGACTTAGACCGGTTAGTTTTTAAAGAAAGATACGGTTCAAAACGCGCGATTAAGCGATGACCGGATTAGAGTGTGGTTTAGACCCGAGAAGTTTGTATACTTGTGTAATATGGGTAAACTAACCACATTCTGGATTTTGAGATAAAAACGATAAGGTTTGACCCGTTTCGGCTAAAATGAAGTTAAACTCAAATTATGCCTCGTAGGGGTATTTTGGTCATTTTAATGCTTATAAAAGAGTTTAAATATTATTCTGAGTTTCAGGTCTGATATAACCAGTAAAAATACTTATTTTTATGAGTCATAACAGTAGGGTATGACATATACGTGAAATTTACCTTTTATAATTAAACTATGCACCGTAGGGGCATTTTGGTAATTTCACATAGGCTTTAAAGGTCAAAATAGGGAATCTGAGTTTAAAACTTTTCTTTACTGTTAAAATATATAAATTTACTTAAAACATCAGTAGGTATCAAACCTTATATGTTAAAAATAGTTTTAATTTATACTATGCGTTAAAAACACGTAAAAAGGCGATTTTAAGGGATTTCCGGATTTTATATGAAAAGCTGATATTTTTATCATTCTAGAAAGATTAAAATGTTTTATTTATCATATCAAATCAGTAGCAAAAGGTTGGGTGTCAAAATGTTTTGTAAAACTCATTTTATAGGCCAAAAGGGCAAAACCGACAATTACCGAGTCAAAGCTATAACCCTATGTTATGCTCAGCTTAAAAATAAATAAAAATCTTCAAAAATCCCAAAATATTATTTTACACCAGTAGGTAAAAAGTTTGGTATCAAAAATTGGGTTTATATAGGATTTATGCTAATTACGCCGTTTAATTAATAAAAAGCTTTCTAATTACGCTATTGAGCATAACTCTTAATCTAGACCTCCAACTGATGTGAAAATTTGGGGACATGTTTATATATCAGTAATTTTTGTCCTCTCACATTTTCAAAAATATCATTTTAAGGTCAAGAGGGCATTATGGTCAACATTTAGGCATATAACGGAAACATGCATATGAATCGGATAACTAATGAACCAAGTTGTATAATCACAGAGGGTTATACTAACATGTAACCTGGTCCTATTAAAGCTCTAAGGCATTTTTAAACTATACTCTAATGGGTCAGAACTGAAAGTCAAAGCAAAAGTCTACTTTTGCGACTTTCGGTTCCGAACCGAGCTTAAATTGAAAATTGTCGGGTTGAACATGTTTAGTCATGTTCTTACATTAATTACCAAGTTATATGAGTGATAAAACAGGTTGCATGGCTTCTACATTGTTAATTATGTGTTTATGCGAAAATTAGCTTTCTGTTGACTTTTTAAATTTAACTTTGACCCGACAATTAACCTAGTTAGAGTGGGAATTAGGGGGTGCCCTTTTAAGGGTTTATTACCCACATAATTACCAACTCATAGGTACTTTCAATTCGAGATTCGACTGGACAAATTTTAATTAATCACGAAGTCAAACCTTAATTACGACGGTTTGACTTTAGGCTAATAAACTAAGTAAAACTGAATTAAGGTAGGTTAAGGAAGCTTACAATAGTCCTATGCACGACTAATGACCTCTAGGAAGTGGCCTTGAGCTCCAGCAATCTCCAGAAAAGAAGTTGTGAAAGTTTTCAAGAGTGTGTGAAATGTTGCAACAAAGAGGGTGCTTATATATGAAATTTGATGCAACAAAATCACTCCAAATAAGTCTATGCATGATCCCTGATCAAAACAAGTGTCCCTAGTGCATGAAATACCATTGGGGCAGCCCCTGGTATGTAAAACAAGCCATTTGAGTCGGTTACACAGCCTTTACAGGCAGCTGCCAAGCTTTTCTGTCGCTGGCAGTCCCAGGCGGCCCGCGTAAGAGTCCCCAGGGGGCTTACGCGGCCGGTATGAAGCCCAGCTTCAGGTCAACAAGTTTCAGCAAATTGCATTTTGGCCCCTGTTCCTTTTAAACATGGTTTTAACTTTATTTTTTGCACTTTTAACCCTCTAAATTGATTTCTAAGGACCTTAAGACGTAACCAAACTTTGTTAAGTCCTTGGTTAACTTTATGATCACCCGAAAAGCCTTAAATTTCAACGTTGACGCTTTTAACCCCTCATATACGAATGTTATCATAACTTTCTCATATGATAACGAAACCTTGTGAAATTTTTATCACTTATTCTAGTGAGCATAATTAATCGTTACAAAGCTTCGGGTTCGCTAAAAGGTCACTCAGAGGTATAAATTAAACATGTTGACACTTTTAACCCTTGAGGTTTGTAAACTCTCACTTTCTTCCACAAATGGCTTCATACGCTTCATGTTTCATTCGTTTAAGGTTATAAACATCGTGTAGGGTTGTTGGAAGGTATAATTATCCATTGTTGACACTTTGAATCCTTTTATACACATACTTTCTTTGTTTGTCAACTTTAGTCCCTCATAAGTAATCTTTTACACGTTTAAAGCTCATGACACGTGTCGATATTATATTGGACATGAAATTACGAGGTGTTACATCCTCACCCCCTTAAAAGAAATCTCAACCTTGAGATTTACTAAAATAAATGAGGGTACTTTTCTTTCATTGTGGACTCTACCTCCCACGTATACTCGGGACCTCTACGGGCATCCCATTTAACCTTTACAATCGGCACTTGCTTCTTAACCTGTTGATCCTCGATCGACAGAGGTTTTTCAACAAATTTTAGGCTCTCATCTATGTGCACATACGTATGTGGTATGACTAGTGATTCATCAGCTAGACATTTCTTCAGATTGCAGATGTGGAATACATTATGAATACCACTGAGCTCTTCAGGCAAATTTAACTTATAAGCCACTGTTCCGACACATTCGATGATCTCGAATGGTCCTATATATCTTGGGCTTAACTTGCCTTTCTTACCAAATCGCATTACCCCTTTCCAGGGTGATACTTTTAGTAACACTTTGTCACAAACCTCGAACTTTAGAGGTTTACGCCTTTTATCTGCGTAGCTTTTCTGTCTATCCCTGGCAGCTTTGAGACGATCTCGTATATGTACAATCTTATCCGTCGTCTCCAGGACTATATCAGGTCCTGTTAGTTGGACATCCCCAACTTCTGCCCAACAAACGGGCGTTCTGCACTTTCTTCCATACAAAGCTTCAAAAGGTGCAGCTTGAATACTGGAATGATAGCTATTGTTGTATGAAAATTCAATCAATGGAAGATGATCATCCCAACTTCCACCTAGATCAATAACACAAGCTCGTAGCATTTCCTCGAGTGTCTGTATAGTACGTTCACTTTGACCATCCGTCTGAGGATGATATGCTGAGCTGAAATTTAATCGAGTGCCTAGGGATTGCTGAAAGCTTTTCCAGAAATGCGATGTATACCTCGTATCCCTATCAGAGATGATAGACACTGGCACTCCGTGGAGAGATACAATCTCATCCACGTACAGCTGAGCTAACTTATCTGAGCTGTGTGTTTCCTTAATAGGTAAGAAGTGGGCTGACTTAGTCAGTCTATCCACTATAACCCAAATAGTATCATTTCCTCGTTTTGTCTTTGGTAACTTGGTGATAAAATCCATAGTCACCATTTCCCACTTCCAGGTGAGAAGCTCAGGCTGTTGCAGCAATCCTGACGGCTTCTGGTGTTCTGCTTTAACTTGAGCACATGTCAAACATTTGGCTACATAAGTAGCTATAGACTTCTTTAAGCCTATCCACCAATAATTTGCCTTAAAATCCTGGTACATCTTGTCACTCCCAGGATGAACAGAATACTTAGAACTGTGGGCTTCTTGAAGGATCACATCTCGAAGTCCTCCATAGATTGGAACCCATATCCGTCCATTCAATCTTAGGATTCCATCCTTACCATATGATAATTGTTTTGCAGTGACTCCCAACTTTTCATTCGGATAGTTAGCTTCTAATACGGCTTCCTTTTGCGCAGCTAACAATTTTTCATTCAAACTATTCTTTAATTCAATGCTCTTGGCATTGATTCTTATAGGCTTAACCCTTTCCTTCCTACTTAAGGCATCGGCAACCACATTTGCCTTGCCTGGATGGTATCTGATTTCACAATCATAATCATTCAAAGTCTCCATCCACCGACGCTGCCTCATGTTCAGATCCTTCTGATTGAACAAATGCTGAAGGCTCTTGTGATCAGAATAGATCACAAACTTGGTGCCATATAAATAATGCCTCCAAATTTTTAGTGCAAACACAACGGCACCCAATTCCAAATCATGGGTGGTGTAATTCTTCTCATGCACCTTCAACTGTCGAGAAGCATAGGCAATAACCTTGCCTTTCTGCATTAGCACACATCCCATACTAGTGTGTGATGCGTCGCAGTAAACCACAAATTCTTCTATTCCATCAGGCAATGTCAACACAGGTGCATTGCTCAACTTCTGCTTAAGAATGTCAAAAGACTCTTGCTGCTTAAGACCCCAATCAAACTTGATATTCTTGCGGGTTAGTGAGGTGCAGCAATCCTTGAGAAGTTTTCAATAAATCGCCTATAGTATCCTGCCAAACCCAAAAAACTACGAATTTATGTGGGCGTCTTTGGCTCTTGCCAATTCATGACAGCTTCAAATTTAGCGGGATCCACTTGGATACCACGCTCACTAACTACATGTCCAAGAAACTGGACTTCGCGAAGCCAAAATTCACACTTTGAGAACTTGGCGTAGAGGTTCTCACGATGTAGAGGTTTAAGAATACAACGAAGATGTTTCTCATGGTCAGCTTGGTTCTTCGAGTAAATAAGAATGTCGTCAATGAAGACGATGACAAATTTATCCAAGTAGGGCTTGCATACGCGGTTCATGAGGTCCATGAATGCCGCTGGTGCATTAGTGAGCCCAAAAGGCATCACCACGAACTCGTAGTAACCATAGCGAGTCCTAAATGCAGTCTTGTGCACATCTTCATCTCTAACCTTCAACTGATGGTAACTTGACCTTAAATCGATTTTGGAGAAATAACTCGCCCCTTGCAATTGATCGAACAGATCGTCGATCCTGGGCAATGGATATCTATTCTTGATAGTAACCTTGTTGAGCTCGCGGTAATTGATGCATAGACGCATCGATCCATCCTTCTTCTTTACAAACAGTATTGGTGCTCCCCATGGAGATGAACTAGGACGTATAAAACCTTTTGCCAACAAATCATCTAGTTGAGTCCTCAACTCTTTCATCTCTGTTGGTGCTAACCTGTAAGGTGCTCTTGCAACAGGTGCTGCTCCAGGAATAATATCAATTCTGAATTCTACTTGCCTATCTGGTGGCAAACCAGGTAGTTCTTCAGGAAAAACTTCGGGATATTCAGAAATGACGGGGATGTCTTCAATCTTAGGTTTCGGCTCATCAATAGATACTTGTACCATGTAGATGATACAACCATTCTTCATGCACCTTGATGCCTTACGTACAGACACTTGCTTAGGCAATCCATACTGAGTATCTCCCTGTATGGTTAGTGGCTCACCATAAGGAGTCTTGATCACCACTTGTTTCTTGTTACACATTATCTGGGCTTGGTTATGAGATAACCAGTCCATGCCTATAACTATGTCGAAACCAGCTAACTTTAAAGGAAGTAAGGATAGTGGAAAAGAGTGGTTCCTAATGGATATGAAACATCCATCTAACACAGTTGATGCGGTTTCTATGGTACCATCGGCTAAATCAACCTCATACTTTATGCTTAGGGTTCTAATAGGCAGATTTAACAACTTACAAAACTTATTGTCTACAAATGACTTATCTGCACCCGAATCAAATAACACCCTTACATAAACGTCATTTATAAGAAAGGTACCTGTGATCACATTATCATCCTCGTGCATCCATTCGAAAGACCCTCGCATTGGTCTTCTTGACTTCTTCAGGCTTTTTGGCATATTTAGGGTAGTTGGTCTTGATGTGCCCCTTTTCATTACAGTTATAGAACGTTGCATCCTTTATCTTCTTGCACTCTATCGTCTTGTGCTCCTTGGATTTGCATAACCCACATGCAGATGGCTTTGACTGAGACTTGGATTCAAACCTGCATTTTCCAAAGTGGCGTTTCTGGCAGGTTTTACACTTTGGCTTTTCATCTGCTTGCTGGCTACCTTTGTTGGACCCAGACTTCTTCTTGTGGTCTGTGTTTCCCTTAAACTTCTTCTCAGACCGTCGTGAGTTATCGTCCTCACGTTTTCTCTTACCTTCCTCTGAGTTCTTATGCGATCTTTGCCTGACCGCATCCAAGGTAAAGGATAAAGATAGATCAGCTGCTGACCTAAAAGTAGCAGGTCGTGATGCCTTGACACTGGCCTTGATTTCCGGGGCTAAACCCCCAATGAATCAAGCTATTCGCTTGGGTTCCGGTGTTACCAGATACGGAACCAGTCAAGACAGGGTATTGAAACTGGTGAGGTAAGCTTGACAGTCTAGATTTTTCATCACTAGGGATAAGAAGTCGGACTCAATCTTTTCAACCTCATGCTGAGGGCAGTAATTCTCTTTGATGAGTGCAACAAACTGATCCCAAGACAAATTGTACAATGGAATCTTCCCAGTAGCCTGGATTAGGGACCTCTACCAGGCTAGTGCTTCTCCTTTAAACGACCGAGATACATACTTCATAATATCCCTATCAGCGCAACCACTGATGTCAACCACGGTATCCATTTCGTCCAACCATGTCATGCAGTCAACTGCCCCTTTCTCCCCAGTGAAATCCCTGGGCTTGCAGGAGACGAAATATTTGTAGGTACAAGACTTACCACGTGGTTCTCGTTTGAGCTCAATCTTCTTCGACGGAACACTATGCTGATTTGAGGAGTGATGATCGTCATCCCTCCTTGATCCATTATGTTTAGAGGGTGGCTTACTATGAGCCTCAGAGTGAGTCTTAGGTTTAGAATGGGGTACTGATAAGGTCCTGCTTCGAGTACCACTAGATTCATTAAACTGCCTATCTATGGCCTTGGTAACAGTATTATCAATCAGTGCTTGAAGTTCCGCACCAGTTACGTTGATCCTGGTGGTATCATGATTCTCCCTTGGATGACTGTTGATTTCTTCAGACTCAGCCATGTAGCTTGACTGCTACATAAAAGGATGACAATAATCTCTTAGAGGTATATAATATATTTGTCACCTTATTAATTTATTAACCATGTTATTAAAGAACCATATTGGTTAATTTGTTAAGTAATTTCATTCTGGATTTTCATTATAGTAATCCTTAGTTATATTTAAAATATAATAACAGCACAAAAAGGCAAGTCACATGGACAGATTTAATTTATAAGCCAGGATTTTATAGAATCAAGGCATTAAGGCTTGAATCAAAGTTCATTACCTTTTCTTGACAGGGAGTCGTGGACCACCACTGTCTTTAGTCTCAAAGGACGGTAATTATGGCCCGTAGGCACTTCATCCCTAATGGGTGATTATATAAGTAAGGAGGGAATTGGAATAATCCAATTTAAGAATGACTTATGCGATTTTATTGAATCACATTTTGCCAAGAGTGTTAACATGTTTACAGATGTTAACAAGGATTTGAATCTTTTAAATAGGTTTTACCATCTTGGCCATATCTAGAATGACATGTGGCTAGGTTTTACCTTTAATATTCTTTTTAATATTCAATGCAGAATAATCCTAAATTGAGATGTTAATAAGGATCTGAATCAAATTTGGGGAGCTACCATCTTGGCCCTGTCTTAAGATGACACATGGCTAGGTCTTGTCCCTTTTTAGATTTTGTCATTTTATTATAATGATGGATCTTATAAAAGGAATGTTATTTTTTTCATTTATTTCATATTTTATGTTTATTCATATAATTAAAAATGAAAATTTAAATTTAATCATTCCACCACAAATTAAGAAGCACAAGTTTGCCCTAAACGGGACTTCTAATGAAATAACATGCCCACGCAGGGGCTAAATAAACCTAACATACCCACGCAGGGGTTAAACAGAAAGACATGCCCACGCAGGGGCTGAACAGAAACTACAAGTCCTCGCGGGGACTGATTACAGAAACAGATGTCCACGCAGGGACTGATTAAACATTAAAGAAATGAAAATAAACAAATAAAGGATTTAATGACCCCTTTTGGTCTTCCCCTTGATTAAGCTCGCTAGACCCTTGAAAATTCCTCGGTTTTGCCTACGCTCTTCCCGAACCTCCTCCTCCACCTGACTCAACCTTTGAAGAATCTCCTGGTGCTGCGGTGGCGATATCACAAGCGGCTGCGGGGGCTGCTGATACAGTGGAGGTTGAGGAGGTGGCGGTTGTTGATACCCATAAGGTGGGTACCCAGTCTGATACGGGACTTTAAAGGTCCCCTCGGGATGGAGAGCATTGTAGTTCCATGCTGCCTGGTATGGGTCAACGTTAGCATAATTGTAGTTGGTATGGGCCGGCTGTTCAAATGGGTTGTACGCCGCTGAACCGGCGTATGTAGGAATTGGGTTGTTAAAACCCACTGGTGGCGGTGCGACCGGCACAGACTGCACCTCAGAAACAAGGTTCGAAGGCCCACCCATCTGTGGGTCTTCGTATAGTGGCAGATAATGACTGCCACTAGAATGTTGAGGGGTGTTGATGCAGACTCCCCCTCGCACGGACATCCGTGCGGTTGATCTCCTACGCCTCGGTGGCTCCGGAGGCTGTTGTTGCACTAGTGGTGGTGGCGGAGTAACCGCTACAAAGCGCGAATCCTCCGAGGGATCCAACTGTTGCTGCGGTGAGTTGTGGTAACTGGGAGTAAACACCCAGTCGATCTGGTTAAACCTCGTCTCGTAGCTGTCAGGACCATTATAAGGTGATCCAAGAAAGGGTGACCCATCTGAAATCTCGATGGGGTGAGTAGGCATTCCGGACGGCGGTTGGGCAGGTTCCGGATCTTCGTCCATATCCATAGAGAAATGATCCTCTGGTCCCAATGGGTTATAACCCATTGGTTCATTAATTAGGTTTGCCGGGTTGAACCGGCTCTGGAAATAGGGTGTTGGGTCGTTGAAGGGTGAGTTGTGGCCTTGGAGGGGTATATAAGAATGGTGCGAGTTATGGGGCTCGTTCTCTGACTGAGGCCCAAAAGAATTTAGGTAAGAAGGTGAGGAGCTCAGCGAGACTGAGCGCCTCACGGGTTCAATATGGGTCCTCCAGTTCTCCTGAGGACACTTGCTCAAAGAATCTGATGGTGTTCGCCGGTGAGAAGGCCCGGCCTCGTGATCATTTGGGGCGACGAGTGGCCCCTTGCCTCTACCTCTTCCTCTCATCCTTGGTGGCATCTTTTTAAACCTGTCAAAACAAATAAGGACACAACAAAGAAAAATAAAGGACAAAATTAAAATAAAACAAATTTGGATTAGTCCTATGTTCTTTGTCTAGACTCGAAAGTTGAGGAATGTGCAAACTGTGTCATTGAGATTAAACACAAAAATGATAGTATTTAATTCACTCAATGTTGTCTCTGATACCAACCTGTCACACCCCGATATTTCCACCTATTACCGGTGGGCCCGGTGGGGAGTATCGTGACGTAGTTGATATCATCATAGTAAAACAACACAATTTAAATGCACAACGGAAGCAAAAGATGAATCACATTACAAACCGAATAAATAGTAATATCAAAGTATCACAACGGACTGTAATGGATCCACAGGCGGATCGAAAGGTAGAAAGTTTATTGTTCAACAGACTTTAACATCTAGAGCTTGCAAGACTTGATTAATGATGCCAGGAGTAGCCAGCCTATTTCGTCTAGTACCTGCACTTAACCTTTTTGGAAAATACGTCAGTTTACACTGGTAAATACAATTAACTCACTCATTTTGTGTTGGTGCATGTTTGTGACAACAGCTTATATTTGGTCTTTGGATATCTTGTAATTAGTTAAACGATAAACAGTTAGCGGGTTTAGCTTTGTATTAGTGAGTTAATAGAGTTTGGGCTAAACAAAACCGACATTGGGTGATGGGGGACGATTTGGGCCTAGCCCATGTAGCAAACCCAACCTAATGTTGCAACCTTGTGTTATATAAACAAGGTTAGGCTTTAGGGTTTAGGTTAATCAGCCAAAACAGAATTTGAGGGGCATTAGAATTCGTGAGAGACTTGTCTTGGACGAATTTGAGTGTTAGTTTAGGGTTTAGATTGATTGTAATACTTTGGTTTGATAATCAATAGTAAACCCGGTTTGAAAGTATATTGCTGTTTCTGTTCTTCTACTTGTTTCTGTGATATTCTGATCAAGAGGATTCCGCACTCTTGATTGGATTGACAATTCTGTGAAAGATCCATACGAATAGGGGACCTACAATTGGTATTAGAGCATTAGGCTCTTGAAGGCTCGGTTCAGAATTGTGTCTGCAGAATCAGGGAGATTTTCGAATTTTTGAAATCTGATAAAATTAGGGTTTCGAAAATTTTTTGTGTGTTTGATAAAATTTTCGAAATTTTTGGCTGTTTTGATCTTCTGGTTTGTTTGTTTGGTGTTTTGCAGGATTTCTGGAAAGACTGTGTTGATTCTGGAAGAGTTTTCGGCTGATAGACTTGAAGATTCGAAGACTGTTCTTCGAGTTCTTCACGTTCTTCGTACTGTTCTTCACTGATTTTCGAAATTTACTGATAGTTTGCTGTTTTAATTTTGCAGGAAGTTGTTAGGAGAATCAGGAAAATAATCAAAATTTTCGAAAAGATTAAGTTTCCAAAGTTACTGGGTGGCGAAATTGACTGTACTGGCGAAATTGTCTGACCTGCGAAATTAACTGTACCACCATACTTATCGGCGAAGTAAATCCAAAGGCGACTTTGGTAACTGTGTAATTGTCCACAGCGAAATTATCACGGTTTCAGCGACTTCACTAGTCGTCGTAATAGCGAAAATACACAGCGAATTTGACCAGCGAAATTGATCAGCCAATTTGATTTTCAGCGAAATAGACCCAGCGAATTTAAGCACTGACCCCAGCGAATTTAATCACTGATCAGACCAGCGAATTTAGTTGACCAGCTAGCGAAATTATCAGCATAATTAAAAAGGTGGAAAATTTTCTGGCAAGCGTAACAAAAAATCCACGTTTTCGAAAATAGAAATTGATTCGTAGCTCGTTTGACAGAACCGTCTGCACCGTCGAATTCCTTGTATTTTTAGGGTAAAAAAAAAAAACCTCTGGAAAATCCCAAATTCGGTTTTCGACATTATATATCATTGGATTTGTCTTTTCGAGACGATTCTAAAGGTGTAATTTGGTAACCACTTTTTTCGGAGATATTTTGTACGGTTTTAACAGGCTGTTGCATTTAAAATGTCAAACATGATGAGTTTGAATGCACCTAAGATGATGAAGGTGGAGAATTATCTTACATGGAAGGACAACTTCAAATCCTTCATTGAATCTCAGGATGCACGCATGTGGATCTGTATTGAAGATGGGTACATAAACCCAACACACGATTATGAGGGCAGACCACGTCGAACAGACTATGTGAACATGAAAGAGGATGATAAAAGGATGCATGAGGCTGAAAAGAGAGCCTTGGCTGCGATAAAGATGTCCTTACCTGATAGCATCAAGCATACCTTCACAAAGTACACTAATTCAAAGGATATGTGGGATGCATTACAAAAGCGATATCAGGGGAATGAGAGTACCACTCAGGAATTCATGGCAGAGATAGTTCCAGTTGATGAGGCTGAAACTACTGTGAGTGATGCTGAATCTGAAGTGAAAAATGCTGAAGCAAAAGTGGATGCTGAAGTAGAGAAAGAAAGTGAAGCTGAACAGGTTGTTGCTGATGAAAACTCAGAAGTTCATGAGAAAGAGGTACAATCTAATTCTGTATGTTTGAGATGTCGTGAACTACAGGGTGAGGTTGACAGGTTGTCAACACAGAACCAAAGTCTGGTAAGTGAGATGTCTAACATAAAAGAAGCAAACTTTTTTGTTAAAAGAAATGAATCGTCATACTTGAAGAAAATAAAAGGTTGTGAAGCTGAAATTGAAGCTTTAACTTGCAAACTAAATGAAAAACTTCAAGTCATAGACTTAGCTCATGACATGATGGCTGAGAAAACAAAAGAGATTTCTGAAAAATGCAAAGAGTTATCAGATGCACAACTCAAAATTGTTGAACTTGAAAAGAAATTGAGTCAATTCAGAGATTCGTCTTTTGTTATGAAACACATGATGGGTGGGTTAAAGAAGAGTAATGACAAGACCAGTGTGGTCTTCCAGGGCTTTAATGAAGTTCCACCTCCTCTTAGTCAGGACTATTCATTCCTGCCTAGTGAAGATGAGCTAGCAAACTTTATGGCATCTGCACCAAGTAGTTTCTCATCCACATCAAGTCAAGGTGATGGATCTGAGAGTGATGAGGCTAAGGAAAACAATAACATGGAACCTTTGAAAAGGAAAAATTCACCGCCTAAGAATAAAAATCAAGCTTTTGTCAAAAAGATTAATTTTGTTCAAGGTAGTGATATGAAAAACGAAACTGCTGTTATTGAAAATGAATCGAATGTAGAGTTTGCAAAAAATAAAAACATAGAAAAATCTGAAATCAAGCAAACTAACCAAGGTTCATCCAAGGGATCATCACCATCTGATAAGGGATCTACCTCAGAGACTCCAGCTAAGAAGTCTTTGAAAAGGAGATCGTGCTTCAAGTGTCACACCAAGGGACATGTAGCTAGCTGCTGTCCTAACAAAAAGAGTGAAGCACAACTTAGTGAAAAACAGAGAGGGAAATTACCAGAGAAGAAAGGTGATAGTGAGGAGAAAGGTTCAAATTCTCTAAAGAAATCTGCTCCTAAGCAACCAGAAAATGTTGCTGTTGGTGTAGATAAGGCTGAAAAAGGAACTCCACATGTTCCTCGTTTTCAAAGAAATCAACAAAGATTTCAGCCTAGATCTCCACCAGGTAGATTTGAGAGACCTAGAAGCAGTTCACCAAGAATGAACAATTATAATGCTAATAATTTCAGAAGTCAAGGTCAATATCAAAATCGATACCAAAATAATGGTTGTCGAAATTTTTATAACAATGGCTTTAGAAATTATAACAATCAAGCTTCTTGGAATCAAAATTCGAGGTACCAAAATCAAAATTTTCAAAGGCCAAATAGTCCAAACACGTATAGGAACCCTCAGGACCAAAGACCTAGTGGAAATCAAAATCAAATTCCATCAACAGGTCTGATGTCACACCCCAACCGATGGCGGAATCATCGGGGCGCGGCACTAGGCGAATCAGATTGCTCAAGAGAATCCATAACAACTATATTGCGATAATACTTAATACATTTGTTATCCCATACTAACAAAGAATACAATCACATAAGTTATCACAGATTTCTTGTCCTCTCGAACAATACAAATCCGACAACCTAGATTTTAGTTGAGTTTCTAGACTTCCTAGCTTGATTTGATATAGCCTGCGATCTAACCTGCAACATACGTTAAAATATTTGTCAATACAAAAGTATTGGCGAGTATACAGGTTTGATAAGTAGCATAATAGATAAAAAGTGCAGCGAATCTCCATATGCATAAACGTAATACACGACATATATACTCACAAAACTGATACTACCAACTAAGTCCTCGATGCTCGAATGTACGATGGCATAACTAGACCCCGTCGGGCGCAAGTACTATACTAGTCGTGGTGGGACGTCGCGAGTATAAGCCCTAGCACATATGCAACTAGCATCACGTTTATCTATGCATAACAGTTATTCGCAAGTGATAATTCGATTGATTGAATAATTCGTTTGATAAGTTCGATTTGATAGAAACGTATGTTACACCCAAATTCGATTAAAAAGGGGTCAAGTATACTCACAGTGCGTATTTAGCGAGAATGCAACTTGTTTGAGTCGGTTGCGAGTATGTCTGTACTGATCCTTGAAGAATTAGAGTAAACGAGGTACGGTTAAGCGAGTTTAGCATTGAAAAACCAGTCATCTGGTCAGATGGTGTTCATCCGTGCGGATTACACGTGATCCGTGCGGATTGCATGTGATCCGTGCGGATTACATGTGATCCGTGCGGATGTCATGTGATCCGTGCGGATTGCATAGGTTTCGTCCGGATGATGGGTTATTCGTTCGCGCGAGTGTCGGCTCATGCGGATTGTCATCTGTGCGCACATGTCATCCGTGCGGACATGTGATCCGTGCAGATGAGTGGTGCGTGCGGGTGAGTGGTGCGTGCGGGTGACATGTCGTCCGTGCGGATGACATGTTGTCCGTCCGGATGGCATGTTGTTCGTGCGGATGACATGTTGTTCGTGCGGACATGCCACCCGTGCGGACATGTCACCCGTGCGGATGACACGTCTGTTTCACGTTCTGAATATTGTTTTTGAGTGTTTAACGGGAGGGAAAACGTTCGTTTTTACTAGGGTAGTGTAATTTCGCACTAACACTTGAAGTTCCGTCAGTTCCGACTCGTTCTAACGGCCGGGAATCACCCCGTTCCATCAGATCTGGCCGTCCGTGATGGTTCTTCATGGTTAACTCGAAATCGCACAGATTTAGGTGAGATTTGTCATTAAAACATGTGGAAATCACCCAGATCTGAGTCGTTTATGGTGGAATGAGGTCACAACTGGAAGTTCATAAGAACTCTTGGTGACATCACCTCAAAACGCCTCAAATCCGTAGATTTCACGGTTAGAAATCGAGTTTTGAAAGATAGAAAGATGTAGATTCGAGTGTAGATTGTAGAAGTACAAGTTTTAGGTTGAAATCTTACCGGAATCGCGAGGAAATCAAGAGAAAAGGGTCTTGGAGCGTGTTTGGTTGAATAGGAGCTGTCACATCACAGTTTAAGTGATGTGACATGGTATTTATAGGCAACAGAGGAGAGGGAAGGAGATCTGGCCCGGATAGCCCATCCGTGCGGATGGCCCATGCGTGCAGATGGCCCATGCGTGCAGATGGCCCATGCGTGCGGATGGCCCATCCGTGCGCATGCCCATCCGTCCGGATGGCCATCCGTCCGGATAGCTATCCTGACGCGTTGGACTTCTCCGTTTTTGATCGTTTTGACAGTTTTCGAAGCGCGTACTCTTCATAATTAATTTATTTTATTATTATATTGTTATTATTATATATACATCACTAGGGGTCGTATTTACGTATCCATAATCCAAAGTTTCGATACTTAACAATCGGTTTCCGATTCGAGTATGCGATTATTAGCGACGTTTCACGGCCATCAATGAGGGTAGTATAGGTCCTTTCTTGATGTCATCGTGAACGTTATTTCTTGTAGTGCCACAAGACTGACGGGGTACCGTTTACTCGTATTGTCATCATCGTCATGACGACTGGAGCTACAGCACTCACCCGAGAGTCCTTGTTAGCCTTAATTGTTTACGTTCGACACATCACGGCCACTGAGGAGGGTAGAATAGGTCCTCACTCAATGCCACCGTGAGTGTTAGTGTGATAGTAGTGTAGCATAATGATATTTTACCTCGAAAATATGCGGTTTATCCTTCGAATAGCGATATATATACGATATAGTCACATTATGATCCGAATCTCTGGTGCTAGGCGTAACGAGTATATCGAGTGGTAACAACGCACGAAAGTGCGGGTTGTTACAGTCTCCCCTACTTTAGGAAATTTCGTCCCGAAATTAATCCAATAGGTAGACTTCTAGGAGTTGGTCTTGTATAAGTAGCGATACAGCGAGCGATTCGATCGTAAGTTGACAGCGAGAACGTTTCGAATAAGAGAGATCGACTGCGATAGCGAGAAGGCGACGTAAGACAGAAGTAATAACCCACGAGTTGGCATTCCAAAGTACTTCGTGTTACGAAGAATTTGTTAGTTCGATGCGATTGTAATTTGAAAGGAACTCGAAAGGTTTCTCATGACGTAGAGTTAACTGAGTTGATCGTTAACCAATGTTACGAGAAACGTTCATTTTTAGATACTTAAAAGGAATTTAGGATGGAATCTTGAAAATTTTTCCTTTTAACATAAGGTTAACTGAGTCGATGTTAACCAATGTTGCAAGGAAGTTTTAGGTCTTAAACATTTCAGGGGATTTGAAGGTGAAAGCAAGGGTTACGAAAACTCTCCTCTGACATGGGTTCAAGCTGAACTCGATGTCGAACCAATGTCTTAAGAAGGATTTTATTTTGACGTTGTAACAGTTTAAGGAAAAATCTGGGCTTTATGAAACTTTTCTTGGACATGGAGTTAAGCTGATTCGATGTTAACTCCACGTCGTGAGAGAATTTTCACTTGCCCGCCGGTTTTAAATCAAAATTTTATATATCAAAAGGTAGTTAATTTCCGAGCCCCACTTGGCACTTTCCCACGAAAGTTTGTTAATATGTTTAAAACACTTATATATAGGAAGTACCAGCGGCGTATCCACCATGCCTTGCTCATATTATTTCCGTTTCATGAGGTAGTGTCAGGTGTGTGCCGATGTGACATGGATAGAATTGCGTTTACTTGGCCCAATCGATAGAAAGTCGGACCGAGCATAAGATAGGATCGAATAGATTAGTCCAGCGAGTTGATAAGCGAGAACGAATAGCACGTTTTCGATTAGATTACACATTAAACCCACATGGCACGTTTCCACGAGGGTTTGCTAACATGGCGAAACACCATGCTTAGCCAGGTTAGTTTTGCCTCGTGAAGTGGTGTCATGTGTACTAATACCACATAGACTGTAATGAACACCAAGCGAGCGATAAACGGTAGATTATACACGATATGCGATAAGCGAGTAGATGGTTAAACGGATGATACGAACACAACACTAGCAATGATGGTGATGAAAATCGAATTACGTTAAGCGGCAGTTGTTGCGTGCAAGCGATGAAGGTATGCGGTTCGATTTTGATTGATTAACACCACAGAGTTTGACTAACATTAGACCCCACACGGCCTTTTCCCACGAAAGGCCGCTGATATGACTAAAACACCCTGTCTTAATCATATGAGCTTCATCTCGTGAAGCGAGGTCATGCGTGCTAACTTACCACAAATATCACGGATAACGGTATAGCGATAGATTGATACACGGTAGGCGATAGAGATTCACATAACAAGCGATAGAGATTTCGAGATACACATGATAGGTGATTGCGATTAGTCGAGTTTTGTTTCGAATAAGCTCAACGTTACGTTACGTTGCGTCGCATCACGGCTATTTGAGGAGGGTAGAATAGGTCCTCACCCAACAATACCGTGAGCGTTTATTTGCTTGATTGAGATTCGTTGCAACAGACTTTCGACCCGTCTTGCGTCGATGCAATTGTCCTGCGAGGTAGACTCCCCAGAGTCCATCGATGAGGCGATTGCATTGCGTTTGCAGACTTACGACAAGTCTTGCGATGATACGGTTTGTTACGCCTTGCGATTGAGTGTAGTGTGTTGAAAGTAATCATAATAGTATAATAGGTCTAATAACGTTCAACTCCACGTGGCACTTTCTTCACGGAACTTCGGTAGTATGGTAAGGCATTCCTCGCCCGACCCCTAATACTTTCATCCCGTGTTTTGGTGTCACCTTTTGTCAAAACGCTATGGCACTTTTAGGATTCACTACGATCACCGTGCACTGAACCAAATAATCCCGTGTACACCCGTGATTATTCGTTCCTTGCACGTTTATCGTACCTCGTTCTAAGAGTGTAGTGAGGGTAAAACACATTGTTTCGTGATATAGTATATAGTATGTGCGAATCTAGTCTAAGTGCGACGATTAGAGAGTGAAAGAGAATACGGGGGGTAACATTGAGTAATAGAGTAGGTTCAAAGCTTAGAAATAAACGTCGAAAATCGTATCATTACAACTTTATCCTACGCTTGATAGATGTCTGACGCTGAAGACTTTTGCTGGAGCTGTTGTTGTTGTACTCAACTTCACGGTTCGATGCGGCAGTTGCGGGTGAAGTGACCGTAACGGTTGCAGTTATTGCAATAGCGACAGTCAGTCCCAACTGGATGGTGATAGGTACACGAGTAACACTGAGGATGAGCTCCAGTGTAGGCTCGTTTTGGAAACATCGGAACTGTTCGAAGAGGTTCCGGTTGCAGCAGTTCGGTTGTTGATGAGTTCGGGCTTGAAGTCTTTCGCTTGCGGCTGGGTTTGTCGGTGTCTTGCGAAGAAGTGTTGTCGTTGGAGGATTCGTCTGAAGACTCGCTTGCGGAGTCTTTGGCTGATTTGTCGGAAGATCCGTCGGCAGATTTGTCAGAAGAATCGACAGCAGATCCGTCCGAAGAATCATTAGCAGATCCGTCAGAAGAATCGTTAGCTGATTCATTAGAAGAATCGCCAACAGAGTTGTCAGAAGATTCGTCAGTAGAATCATCAGAAGATTCGTCAACATGTTCGCCCTGAAGGATTTCTGGCGATTGCTTGATGAGCTTGCTTGACAGGATTCCGTGAGAATAATCCTTCCACGAGTCGTTTGTTATTGATTTATGCGGCTAAGCGGTATGTTTCTTCGATGGTAGCAGGTCTTGCAACTTCGACAAAATCGCCCACACACTCAGGCAAGCCGCGAATGTATTTCGATACGGCTTTTTCTGAAGTGTTAACTTGACTTGGGCAGATTATGCTAAGCTGTTTGAACCTTGCGGTGTAGCCAGCATTGTCACCTTTGGTTTGCTTGATTTCCCAAAACTCGTTTTCTAGTTTCTGTATTTCGTGAGGAGGACAGTATTCTTTCTTCATGAGTTCCTTCAGCTCATCCCAAGAGAGGGCGTAAGTTTCGGAGATCCCACGTTTGTTACGTTCGGCGGTCCACCAGTCGAGTGCTCGCGATTGAAATACTCCGGTAGCGCAAGTAGTACGGAAACTATCGGCACACCCGCTTTGACGAAGGGTAACTTCGATAGAATCGAACCACTGGAGTAGTTGAGTCGCATCTCCTTCACCCGTGAACTCCATCGGGTCACAGGCCTTGAAGTGCTTGTAGAGAAAAGTAGATTGCGGCGCTTCCGTCTTGGAGTCTTCCGAGGCTCGAGAGTTGCTGAGAGAGTGCACTTGAGCGGCAATTCGAGGGATAAGCTTACTCACTTCCTTAGTCACAAGTGATGCAATCCTCTTATCGACACTTCGTTTGGCTCTTCTCCTAGCTGCTCGTCTCGAGGTAGAGTCGTTGGAAGGCATCTAGACAGGAAGAGACTTGGAATGAGATTCGATCATAATGATTTTCGAGTTTGCGTTGCGATTTGAGCGCGTTCAATCTTGTTGCAATGGTATAATAGTAATACGAATCACATAGGGGCCACATAGGAGGCACGAATTTCCTAAGTTCTCACACAATGACTTGTTGTTTATACGTATATATGTATATATATATATATATTTATATAATTGTACTTTGTAATCATACTCATAAAGGTCGATTTAGAATAAGCGAGGACGCGTTGAAGTGAGGTAACGAGAGCGAACGCGGTAGATTATGCATTAGTTTTGTTGCGAACATTCGGGTTTTGTTTTAGATTGCGATGGCTGTGCAAATTGTGTGTTTATTAAGTAGGGAGTGAAAAATCGTTAAATCGAGAAATCGATAAAGCGTAAAGTTTCAAACGTAAATAAGTTTCCAACCAGTTGCAAGATTGGCGGGTCGTACGATAGAGTGCCTTGGGTGTTTAGGCGTAGACTACCCAAAGTAACCCAACTATATCTAACAAGTTCGAGCATGCGCGTTGACCTAGAGGACTTCATGCTTCCACTGGGATGCAGCTCATGGCATTTGTCTTCCTAGTCGTCGCGTGGCTCGGGTTATCGAGATAGTCGAGTCCTTGGTGAGAGCTTTTGAAAACCAGTTTATAGAGAGTGGAACGACTTATTAAGGTACGGGTTTCACCCCTGTCTTAACAGTTTCGTTCCTAATTGTGGTTATGCTCTTCGAATAAATTCGTGAGTTCCACTAGATTTCGAAATGGAGACCTTCGTCGAGATGTGGATGTCACTCCTAACTCGATGAAAGGTTCTCGTGCTAGAAAATGCGCTGAGTGAGCAATCCTATCGAGAGTTCTTGGTTTTCACACCTGATCTTGACTGGATCGCTCGGTTTCGTTATGCGAGTATTTTCGAAAACACGTGTATTGTGTCGGCCTTAGGAAAGGCTAAGTAGTATTCCAACCTTAGGAAAGGCTTCTTCGTGTGAAGTTGTAGTACGCGGGGTTCTCACAAAGTCGTAGTTTTTAGCAATTTCGATCGAGAGTATCGAGTAAGCCCAATACAAACCCCACCGGGTTCGTATGAGTCGGCCTGTTGGTACTTAGACTATAGACTAGGTCAATTTCTAAGACGTCGACCCGGACTAGGTCGAGTCTTGCCTAATTCCCTATAGTTATGGCTCTGATACCAATCTGTCACACCCCAACCGATGGCGGAATCATCGGGGCGCGGCACTAGGCGAATCAGATTGCTCAATAGAATCCATAACAACTATATTGCGATAATACTTAATACATTTGTTATCCCATACTAACAAAGAATACAATCACATAAGTTATCACAGATTTCTTGTCCTCTCGAACAATACAAATCCGACAACCTAGATTTTAGTTGAGTTTCTAGACTTCCTAGCTTGATTTGATATAGCCTGCGATCTAACCTGCAACATACGTTAAAATATTTGTCAATACAAAAGTATTGGCGAGTATACAGGTTTGATAAGTAGCATAATAGATAAAAAGTGCAGCGAATCTCCATATGCATAAACGTAATACACGACATATATACTCACAAAACTGATACTACCAACTAAGTCCTCGATGCTCGAATGTACGATGGCATAACTAGACCCCGTCGGGCGCAATAGTACTATACTAGTCGTGTTGGGACGTCGCGAGTATAAGCCCTAGCACATATGCAACTAGCATCACGTTTATCTATGCATAACAGTTATTCGCAAGTGATAATTCGATTGATTGAATAATTCGTTTGATAAGTTCGATTTGATAGAAACGTATGTTACACCCAAATTCGATTAAAAAGGGGTCAAGTATACTCACAGTGCGTATTTAGCGAGAATGCAACTTGTTTGAGTCGGTTGCGAGTATGTCTGTACTGATCCTTGAAGAATTAGAGTAAACGAGGTACGGTTAAGCGAGTTTAGCATTGAAAAACCAGTCATCTGGTCAGATGGTGTTCATCCGTGCGGATTACACGTGATCCGTGCGGATTGCATAGGTTTCGTCCGGATGATGGGTTATTCGTTCGCGCGAGTGTCGGCTCATGCGGATTGTCATCTGTGCGCACATGTCATCCGTGCGGACATGTGATCCGTGCGGATGAGTGGTGCGTGCGGGTGAGTGGTGCGTGCGGGTGACATGTCGTCCGTGCGGATGACATGTTGTCCGTCCGGATGGCATGTTGTCCGTGCGGATGACATGTTGTTCGTGCGGACATGCCACCCGTGCGGACATGTCACCCGTGCGGATGACACGTCTGTTTCACATTCTGAATATTGTTTTTGAGTGTTTAACGGGAGGGAAAACGATCGTTTTTACTAGGGTAGTGTAATTTCGCACTAACACTTGAAGTTCCGTCAGTTCCGACTCGTTCTAACGGCCGGGAATCACCCCGTTCCATCAGATCTGGCCGTCCGTGATGGTTCTTCATGGTTAACTCGAAATCGCACAGATTTAGGTGAGATTTGTCATTAAAACATGTGGAAATCACCCAGATCTGAGTCGTTTATTGTGGAATGAGGTCACAACTGGAAGTTCATAAGAACTCTTGGTGACATCACCTCAAAACGTCTCAAATCCGTAGATTTCACGGTTAGAAATCGAGTTTTGAAAGATAGAAAGATGTAGATTGTAGAAGTACAAGTTTTAGGTTGAAATCTTACCGGAATCGCGAGGAAATCGAGAGAAAAGGGTCTTGGAGCGTGTTTGGTTGAATAGGAGCTGTCACATCACAGTTTAAGTGATGTGACATGGTATTTATAGGCAACAGAGGAGAGGGAAGGAGATCTGGCCCGGATAGCCCATCCGTGCGGATGGCCCATGCGTGCGGATGGCCCATGCGTGCAGATGGCCCATGCGTGCGGATGGCCCATCCGTGTGCATGCCCATCCGTCCGGATAGCTATCCTGACGCGTTGGACTTCTCCGTTTTTTATCGTTTTGACAGTTTTCGAAGCGCGTACTCTTCATAATTAATTTATTTTATTATTATATTGTTATTATTATATATATACATCACTAGGGGTCGTATTTACGTATCCATAATCCAAAGTTTCGATACTTAACAATCGGTTTCCGATTCGAGTATGCGATTATTAGCGACGTTTCACGGCCATCAATGAGGGTAGTATAGGTCCTTTCTTGATGTCATCGTGAACGTTATTTCTTGTAGTGCCACAAGACTGACGGGGTACAGTTTACTCGTATTGTCATCATCGTCATGACGACTGGAGCTACAGCACTCACCCGAGAGTCCTTGTTAGCCTTAATTGTTTACGTTCGACACATCACGGCCACTGAGGAGGGTAGAATAGGTCCTCACTCAATGCCACCGTGAGTGTTAGTGTGATAGTAGTGTAGCATAATGATATTGTACCTCGAAAATATGCGGTTTATCCTTCGAATAGCGATATATATACGATATAGTCACATTATGATCCGAATCTCTGGTGCTAGGCGTAACGAGTATATCGAGTGGTAACAACGCACGAAAGTGCGGGTTGTTACAGTCTCCCCTACTTTAGGAAATTTCGTCCCGAAATTAATCCAATAGGTAGACTTCTAGGAGTTGGTCTTGTATAAGTAGCGATACAGCGAGCGATTCGATCGTAAGTTGACAGCGAGAACGTTTCGAATAAGAGAGATCGACTGCGATAGCGAGAAGGCGACGTAAGACAGAAGTAATAACCCACGAGTTGGCATTCCAAAGTACTTCGTGTTACGAAGAATTTGTTAGTTCGATGCGATTGTAATTTGAAAGGAACTCGAAAGGTTTCTCATGACGTAGAGTTAACTGAGTTGATCGTTAACCAATGTTACGAGAAACGTTCATTTTTAGATACTTAAAAGGAATTTAGGATGGAATCTTGAAAATTTTTCCTTTTAACATAAGGTTAACTGAGTCGATGTTAACCAATGTTGCAAGGAAGTTTTAGGTCTTAAACATTTCAGGGGATTTGAAGGTGAAAGCAAGGGTTACGAAAACTCTCCTCTGACATGGGTTCAAGCTGAACTCGATGTCGAACCAATGTCTTAAGAAGGATTTTATTTTGACGTTGTAACAGTTTAAGGAAAAATCTGGGCTTTATGAAACTTTTCTTGGACATGGAGTTAAGCTGATTCGATGTTAACTCCACGTCGTGAGAGAATTTTCACTTGCCCGCCGGTTTTAAATCAAAATTTTATATATCAAAAGGTAGTTAATTTCCGAGCCCCACTTGGCACTTTCCCACGAAAGTTTGTTAATATGTTTAAAACACTTATATATAGGAAGTACCAGCGGCGTATCCACCATGCCTTGCTCATATTATTTCCGTTTCATGAGGTAGTGTCAGGTGTGTGCCGATGTGACATGGATAGAATTGCGTTTACTTGGCCCAATCGATAGAAAGTCGGACCGAGCATAAGATAGGATCGAATAGATTAGTCCAGCGAGTTGATAAGCGAGAACGAATAGCACGTTTTCGATTAGATTACACATTAAACCCACATGGCACGTTTCCACGAGGGTTTGCTAACATGGCGAAACACCATGCTTAGCCAGGTTAGTTTTGCCTCGTGAAGTGGTGTCATGTGTACTAATACCACATAGACTGTAATGAACACCAAGCGAGCGATAAACGGTAGATTATACACGATATGCGATAAGCGAGTAGATGGTTAAACGGATGATACGAACACAACACTAGCAATGATGGTGATGAAAATCGAATTACGTTAAGCGGCAGTTGTTGCGTGCAAGCGATGAAGGTATGCGGTTCGATTTTGATTGATTAACACCACAGAGTTTGACTAACATTAGACCCCACACGGCCTTTTCCCACGAAAGGCCGCTGATATGACTAAAACACCCTGTCTTAATCATATGAGCTTCATCTCGTGAAGCGAGGTCATGCGTGCTAACTTACCACAAATATCACGGATAACGGTATAGCGATAGATTGATACAAGGTAGGCGATAGAGATTCACATAACAAGCGATAGAGATTTCGAGATACACATGATAGGTGATTGCGATTAGTCGAGTTTTGTTTCGAATAAGCTCAACGTTACGTTACGTTGCGTCGCATCACGGCTATTTGAGGAGGGTAGAATAGGTCCTCACCCAACAATACCGTGAGCGTTTATTTGCTTGATTGAGATTCGTTGCAACAGACTTTCGACCCGTCTTGCGTCGATGCAATTGTCCTGCGAGGTAGACTCCCCAGAGTCCATCGATGAGGCGATTGCATTGCGTTTGCAGACTTACGACAAGTCTTGCGATGATACGGTTTGTTACGCCTTGCGATTGAGTGTAGTGTGTTGAAAGTAATCATAATAGTATAATAGGTCTAATAACGTTCAACTCCACGTGGCACTTTCTTCACGGAACTTCGGTAGTATGGTAAGGCATTCCTCGCCCGACCCCTAATACTTTCATCCCGTGTTTTGGTGTCACCTTTTGTCAAAACGCTATGGCACTTTTAGGATTCACTACGATCACCGTGCACTGAACCAAATAATCCCGTGTGCACCCGTGATTATTCGTTCCTTGCACGTTTATCGTACCTTGTTCTAAGAGTGTAGTGAGGGTAAAACACATTGTTTCGTGATATAGTATATAGTATGTGCGAATCTAGTCTAAGTGCGACGATTAGAGAGTGAAAGAGAATACGGGGGTAACATTGAGTAATAGAGTAGGTTCAAAGCTTAGAAATAAACGTCGAAAATCGTATCATTACAACTTTATCCTACGCTTGCTAGATGTCTGACGCTGAAGACTTTTGCTGGAGCTGTTGTTGTTGTACTCAAGTTCACGGTTCGATGCGGCAGTTGCGGGTGAAGTGACCGTAACGGTTGCAGTTATTGCAATAGCGACAGTCAGTCCCAACTGGATGGTGATAGGTACACGAGTAACACTGAGGATGAGCTCCAGTGTAGGCTCGTTTTGGAAACATCGGAACTGTTCGAAGAGGTTCCGGTTGCAGCAGTTCGGTTGTTGATGAGTTCGGGCTTGAAGTCTTTCGCTTGCGGCTGGGTTTGTCGGTGTCTTGTGAAGAAGTGTTGTCGTTGGAGGATTCGTCTGAAGACTCGCTTGCGGAGTCTTTGGCTGATTTGTCGGAAGATCCGTCGGCAGATTTGTCAGAAGAATCGACAGCAGATCCGTCCGAAGAATCATTAGCAGATCCGTCAGAAGAATCGTTAGCTGATTCATTAGAAGAATCGCCAACAGAGTTGTCAGAAGATTCGTCAGTAGAATCATCAGAAGATTCGTCAACATGTTCGCCTGAAGGATTTCTGGCGATTGCTTGATGAGCTTGCTTGACAGGATTCCGTGAGAATAATCCTTCCACGAGTCGTTTGTTATTGATTTATGCGGCTAAGCGGTATGTTTCTTCGATGGTAGCAGGTCTTGCAGCTTCGACAAAATCGCCCACACACTCAGGCAAGCCGCGAATGTATTTCGATACGGCTTTTTCTGAAGTGTTAACTTGACTTGGGCAGATTATGCTAAGCTGTTTGAACCTTGCGGTGTAGCCAGCATTGTCACCTTTGGTTTGCTTGATTTCCCAAAACTCGTTTTCTAGTTTCTGGATTTCGTGAGGAGGACAGTATTCTTTCTTCATGAGTTCCTTCAGCTCATCCCAAGAGAGGGCGTAAGTTTCGGAGATCCCACGTTTGTTACGTTCGGCGGTCCACCAGTCGAGTGCTCGCGATTGAAATACTCCGGTAGCGCAAGTAGTACGGAAACTATCGGCACACCCGCTTTGACGAAGGGTAACTTCGATAGAATCGAACCACTGGAGTAGTTGAGTCGCATCTCCTTCACCCGTGAACTCCATCGGGTCACAGGCCTTGAAGTGCTTGTAGAGAAAAGTAGATTGCGGCGCTTCCGTCTTGGAGTCTTCCGAGGCTCGAGAGTTGCTGAGAGAGTGCACTTGAGCGGCAATTCGAGGGATAAGCTTACTCACTTCCTTAGTCACAAGTGATGCAATCCTCTTATCGACACTTCGTTTGGCTCTTCTCCTAGCTGCTCGTCTCGAGGTAGAGTCGTTGGAAGGCATCTAGACAGGAAGAGACTTGGAATGAGATTCGATCATAATGATTTTCGAGTTTGCGTTGCGATTTGAGCGCGTTCAATCTTGTTGCAATGGTATAATAGTAATACGAATCACATAGGGGCCACATAGGAGGCACGAATTTCCTAAGTTCTCACACAATGACTTGTTGTTTATACGTATATATGTATATATATATATATATTTATATAATTGTACTTTGTAATCATACTCATAAAGGTCGATTTAGAATAAGCGAGGACGCGTTGAAGTGAGGTAACGAGAGCGAACGCGGTAGATTATGCATTAGTTTTGTTGCGAACATTCGGGTTTTGTTTTAGATTGCGATGGCTGTGCAAATTGTGTGTTTATTAAGTAGGGAGTGAAAAATCGTTAAATCGAGAAATCGATAAAGCGTAAAGTTTCAAACGTAAATAAGTTTCCAACCAGTTGCAAGATTGGCGGGTCGTACGATAGAGTGCCTTGGGTGTTTAGGCGTAGACTACCCAAAGTAACCCAACTATATCTAACAAGTTCGAGCATGCGCGTTGACCTAGAGGACTTCATGCTTCCACTGGGATGCAGCTCATGGCATTTGTCTTCCTAGTCGTCGCGTGGCTCGGGTTATCGAGATAGTCGAGTCCTTGGTGAGAGCTTTTGAAAACCAGTTTATAGAGAGTGGAACGACTTATTAAGGTACGGGTTTCACCCCTGTCTTAACAGTTTCGTTCCTAATTGTGGTTATGCTCTTCGAATAAATTCGTGAGTTCCACTAGATTTCGAAATGGAGACCTTCGTCGAGATGTGGATGTCACTCCTAACTCGATGAAAGGTTCTCGTGCTAGAAAATGCGCTGAGTGAGCAATCCTATCGAGAGTTCTTGGTTTTCACACCTGATCTTGACTGGATCGCTCGGTTTCGTTATGCGAGTATTTTCGAAAACACGTGTATTGTGTCGGCCTTAGGAAAGGCTAAGTAGTATTCCAACCTTAGGAAAGGCTTCTTCGTGTGAAGTTGTAGTACGCGGGGTTCTCACAAAGTCGTAGTTTTTAGCAATTTCGATCGAGAGTATCGAGTAAGCCCAATACAAACCCCACCGGGTTCGTATGAGTCGGCCTATTGGTACTTAGACTATAGACTAGGTCAATTTCTAAGACGTCGACCCGGACTAGGTCGAGTCTTGCCTAATTCCCTATAGTTATGGCTCTGATACCAATCTGTCACACCCCAACCGATGGCGGAATCATCGGGGCGCGGCACTAGGCGAATCAGATTGCTCAATAGAATCCATAACAACTATATTGCGATAATACTTAATACATTTGTTATCCCATACTAACAAAGAATACAATCACATAAGTTATCACAGATTTCTTGTCCTCTCGAACAATACAAATCCGACAACCTAGATTTTAGTTGAGTTTCTAGACTTCCTAGCTTGATTTGATATAGCCTGCGATCTAACCTGCAACATACGTTAAAATATTTGTCAATACAAAAGTATTGGCGAGTATACAGGTTTGATAAGTAGCATAATAGATAAAAAGTGCAGCGAATCTCCATATGCATAAACGTAATACACGACATATATACTCACAAAACTGATACTACCAACTAAGTCCTCGATGCTCGAATGTACGATGGCATAACTAGACCCCGTCGGGCGCAATAGTACTATACTAGTCGTGGTGGGACGTCGCGAGTATAAGCCCTAGCACATATGCAACTAGCATCACGTTTATCTATGCATAACAGTTATTCGCAAGTGATAATTCGATTGATTGAATAATTCGTTTGATAAGTTCGATTTGATAGAAACGTATGTTACACCCAAATTCGATTAAAAAGGGGTCAAGTATACTCACAGTGCGTATTTAGCGAGAATGCAACTTGTTTGAGTCGGTTGCGAGTATGTCTGTACTGATCCTTGAAGAATTAGAGTAAACGAGGTACGGTTAAGCGAGTTTAGCATTGAAAAACCAGTCATCTGGTCAGATGGTGTTCATCCGTGCGGATTACACGTGATCCGTGCGGATTGCATGTGATCCGTGCAGATTACATGTGATCCGTGCGGATGTCATGTGATCCGTGCGGATTGCATAGGTTTTGTCCGGATGATGGGTTATTCGTTCGCGCGAGTGTCGGCTCATGCGGATTGTCATCCGTGCGCACATGTGATCCGTGCGGACATGTGATCCGTGCGGATGAGTGGTGCGTGCGGGTGAGTGGTGCGTGCGGGTGACATGTCGTCCGTGCGGATGACATGTTGTCCGTCCGGATGGCATGTTGTCCGTACGGATGACATGTTGTTCGTGCGGACATGCCGCCCGTGCGGACATGTCACCCGTGTGGATGACACGTCTGTTTCACGTTCTGAATATTGTTTTTGAGTGTTTAACGGGAGGGAAAACGTTCGTTTTTACTAGGGTAGTGTAATTTCGCACTAACACTTGAAGTTCCGTCAGTTCCGACTCGTTCTAACGGCCGGGAATCACCCCGTTCCATCAGATCTGGCCGTCCGTGATGGTTTTTCATGGTTAACTCGAAATCACACAGATTTAGGTGAGATTTGTCATTAAAACATGTGGAAATCACCCAGATCTGAGTCGTTTATGGTGGAATGAGGTCACAACTGGAAGTTCATAAGAACTCTTGGTGACATCACCTCAAAACGCCTCAAATCCGTAGATTTCACGGTTAGAAATCGAGTTTTGAAAGATAGAAAGATGTAGAATCGAGTGTAGATTGTAGAAGTACAAGTTTTAGGTTGAAATCTTACCGGAATCGCGAGGAAATCGAGAGAAAAGGGTCTTGGAGCGTGTTTGGTTGAATAGGAGCTGTCACATCACTGTTTAAGTGATGTGACATGGTATTTATAGGCAACAGAGGAGAGGGAAGGAGATCTGGCCCGGATAGCCCATGCGTGCGGATGGCCCATGCGTGCGGATGGCCCATCCGTGCGCATGCCCATCCGTCCGGATGGCCATCCGTCCGGATAGCTATCCTGACGCGTTGGACTTCTCCGTTTTTGATCGTTTTGACAGTTTTCGAAGCGCGTACTCTTCATAATTAATTTATTTTATTATTATATTGTTATTATTATATATATATACATCACTAGGGGTCGTATTTACGTATCCATAATCCAAAGTTTTGATACTTAACAATCGGTTTCCGATTCGAGTATGCGATTATTAGCGACGTTTCACGGCCATCAATGAGGGTAGTATAGGTCCTTTCTTGATGTCATCATGAACGTTATTTCTTGTAGTGCCACAAGACTGACGGGGTACCGTTTACTCGTATTGTCATCATCATCATGACGACTGGAGCTACAGCACTCACCCGAGAGTCCTTGTTAGCCTTAATTGTTTACGTTCGACACATCACGGCCACTGAGGAGGGTAGAATAGGTCCTCACTCAATGCCACCGTGAGTGTTAGTGTGATAGTAGTGTAGCATAATGATATTGTACCTCGAAAATATGTGGTTTATCCTTCGAATAGCGATATATATACGATATAGTCACATTATGATCCGAATCTCTGGTGCTAGGCGTAACGAGTATATCGAGTGGTAACAACGCACGAAAGTGCGGGTTGTTACATCTGAGATCCAAGACTCCAGTTAGGAGTAATGGATATTGGATGGATGTTCAAGTGGTTGGTGAATTTGGACGACCTAAGACCATTAAGGCTTGGGTCCCCCAATCTAACTAATTTCTTAGTTGGTGTGTGCAGGAGCTGCTAAGGAGGATTATCAACTTATGTTGATAGTGGCTGCTCTAGGCATATGAAGAGGGATGTGAGATTGTTGTTATATATATATTAAATGATTTAAATTGAAGTTCAAAGTGCTGAGTCGACACACTAGATAACCTGGCAGATCTTTATACTAAAGCTTTTGACAGGGCTCGCTTTGAACATTTAGTCGAACTCAACGGGATGAGGAATCCTGAATAACTGGTTTTTCATAAGAATTTTGTAAATAGTTTACTGTTTTTCTTAAAAATAAAAAATACAAAAACATTAAAAAAAATCAAAAACATAAAAAATATAGAAAATTAAAAATGAGTTATCACTGTGTGAAAAAGAAGAAATGATAGTACATCGGCAAGTTAGACTGTCACACTGAAAATGAAATTAAATTGCTTAAGTGTGATAGCAGCTTCATTATATGATGTACCAGTAGGCAAAAAGCATGAAATAATCAACTTACCAATGTGATATAAACCTAAATGAACTGAATATGAGTGGGGAACACATCAGTGGTGTATGGTTTAATGACCTTAAATCTTGCGTTGATAGATTGCCAAAATCTGAAGTTTTGGGTCTTTATACTGATTTTTCATCTGGGGATATCAGGGGTGTCCTTCTGCTGCATCCAGATATATGCTGACCTAGACACACCCAGGATATCTTAAAAGAGCTAAAAATGCCAAAACCCTGAAAATGAAGAAGCTCTCAAAGAGAGTTATTCAAATGTGCAAAATGCATAAATCGTACCAAAAAATGGTATTTGTCATAGCCCTCGTTAGATATTTTGGTCTCTTTGCTGTACGGAAGTACTGACCTGTTCACCAATTATCTAAACGTTGAAATACAAAACGGATGAATTCAGTATACTCACCTACTACGATGAATCTTTGTGCATACCTTGATCGCGGGGGTATATCTTGAAGTGGGACACGCTAATATTTCAGTATATTAAAATTACCTTAACGTATCATACGGTAATGGTACTTGAAATGTTCATGCATTTTGTTTAAGTGGACAGACATACTGGAAATCGTCTTGGACTGCTTTTCACGAACATAAATAAAGAATTAACTATAAGTGTGAAAGAGTTTGATTGTGCTGATATGATCTTCTTACCAGTGATTCTCACAAAAATAGAGTGTTTATTGCTTTTCATATTTATTTGCTTTCAGAAAATAAAAAAATAAAAAAATAGTGTCTTTTTCTGTTTAAAATTCTTAATGTACGGAAAACTGTTATTCTTGGAGGAATTGTTACTGATAGGGGGAGACGGTGTTAGAAAGTGAGTTCAAAATTTTAAATCATGCGGGTTATAGGGTGTGTGATTAAAAAGTTTTGCGTGTTGGTGATAAATTGAAAATGCTTAATCTGTGATACAGTTTAACTATCTCTTGAAAAATAATAATTTATTTAACTTTGTTGAAAAATTCTTATGGTTTCTCGAGATGTTTGTTTTATAGTATACAGATTGAAGCGGTATGTTGCTGAGAAGTTAAAGTGTTGAGTTGCTGTGAAGATGAGAGTTTGATTGGATGCATGGTAGAACCTCCTTTCTACATTGCAGACAAAGATGAAGAGTTTGAAGATTGCTATACATATGCTGAACTGGAGTTTACTCAAACACTAAAGTTTTGAAGATTTGGTGATTGGATGCATCAGCTTAGGGGGAGTCTGTTGCTGACAGAAGCTGTTGAAGCTGAAGCTATCCAAAGACCAAAGACAGTGCAAGACTACATGAAGATTGCAAGATGACTGAAGACAAAGTTATTTTATGAAGCTATTGTCAAGGGGGAGTTTGTTGGTGCATGTTTGTGACAACAGCTTAGATTTGGTCTTTGGATATCTTGTAATTAGTTAAACGATAAACAGTTAGCGGGTTTAGCTTTGTATTAGTGAGTTAATAGAGTTTGGGCTAAACAAAACCCACATTGGGTGATGGGGGACGATTTGGGCCTAGCCCATGTAGCAAACCCAGCCTAATGTTGCAACCTTGTGTTATATAAACAAGGTTAGGCTTTAGGGTTTAGGTTAATCAGCCAAAACAGAATTTGAGGGGCATTAGAATTCGTGAGAGACTTGTCTTGGACGAATTTGAGTGTTAGTTTAGGGTTTAGATTGATTGTAATACTTTGGTTTGATAATCAATAGTAAACCCGGTTTGAAAGTATATTGCTGTTTCTGTTCTTCTACTTGTTTCTGTGATATTCTGATCAAGAGGATTCTGCACTCTTGATTGGATTGACAATTCTGTGAAAGATCCATACGAATAGGGGACCTACATTTTGAAAACATTTAAGAAAATTGATTTGAATGCACAAGGCACAAAATATCTTTTATAACTTGGGACAATTATTAAAAAATAATCTTGTATACAGTTTTACTTATTTGTCGTCCATTAGTGCCGGTTAGAAGAGCCGGTTAAGATTAATTGACACGCCACAGGTATAATGCCCACAAGGTTGATTCCTTTAAGTGGATTACCAGTTTTTACATATGCAACTGTCAGGTGTATGCCTACACCCCTGTGCTTAGGTCGTGGCCATTTCTTTGAATGATGCCAAGGATATCCGGGACATGGTCATTTAACCCCCAAAGGCCATACACCAAATAATACAGATTAAAACGAGTTATGTAAATACATTAATCACAATCCGATTTAAATGACTACACACCCGACCAAGCGATATTATTATAATACCGTATCCCAAGCCCGTATAGGGAAAATAAGTTAAAAGTATTTACCTGAGCAAGTATAATTCACAAACAACAAATGCTCGTAGCTTTTACCGGGCTCCTAATCTGGAACGAAGGTTTTGAATAACCTATTAGATTCCTAACGGGTCTTAATTAAGCCTAGACTTAGACCGGTTAGTTTTTAAAGAAAGATACGGTTCAAAACGCACGATTAAGCGATGACCGGATTAGAGTGTGGTTTAGACCCGACAAGTTTGTATACTTGTGTAATATGGGTAAACTAACCACATTCTGGATTTTGAGATAAAAACGATAAGGTTTGACCCGTTTCGGCTAATTTATGCAAACTAGTTACATAAACCGCACCGAACGCGAATAATGCGTTACTGGTAACCAAAAGAGTCATGTACAGGTTTTCTGAGTTAATATGCCTTAAATATGTTGTGATATCAGTAAGATACCTTCCATTATGCCCAAAATGAATTTAAACTCAAATTATGCCTCGTAGGGGTATTTTGGTCATTTTAATGCTTATAAAAGAGTTTAAATATTATTCTGAGTTTCAGGTCTGATATAATCAGTAAAAATACTTATTTTTATAAGTCAAAACAGTAGGTTATGGCATATATGTGAAATTTACCTTTTATAATTAAACTATGCACCGTAGGGGCATTTTGGTAATTTCACATAGGCTTTAAAGGTCAAAATAGGGAATCTGAGTTTAAAACTTTTCTTTACTGTTAAAATATATAAATTTACTTAAAACATCAGTAGGTATCAAACCTTATATGTTAAAAATATCTTTAACTTATACTATGCGTTAAAAACGCGTAAAAAGACGATTTTAAGGGATTTTCGGATTTTATATAAAAAGCTGATATTTTTATCATTCCAGAAAGCTTAAAATGTTTTATTTATCATATCAAATCAGTAGCAAAAGGTTGGGTGTCAAAATGTTTTGTAAAACTCATTTTATAGGCCAAAAGGGCAAAATCGACAATTACCGAGTCAAAGCTATAACCCTATGTTATGCTCAGCCTAAAAATAAATAAAAATCTTCAAAAATCCCAAAATATTATTTTACATCAGTAGGTAAAAAGTTTGGTATAAAAAATTGGGTTTAGATAGGATTTATGCTAATTACGTCGTTTAATTAATAAAAAGCTTTCTAATTACGCTATTGAGATAACTCTTAATCTAGACCTCCAACTGATGTGAAAATTTGGGGACATGTTTATATATCAGTAATAAAGATTTTTGTCCTCTCACATTTTCAAAAATATCATTTTAAGGTCAAGATGGCATTATGGTCAACATTTAGGCATATAACGGAAACATGCATATGAATCGGATAACTAATGAACCAAGTTGTATAATCACAGAGGGTTATACTAACATGTAACCTGGTCCTATTAAACCTCTAAGTCATTTTTAAACTATGCTCTAATAGGTCAGAACTGAAAGTCAAAGCAAAAGTCTACTTTTGCGACTTTCGGTTCCGAACCGAGCTTAAACTGAAAATTGTCGGGTTGAACATGTTTAGTCATGTTCTTACATTAATTACCAAGTTATATGAGTGATAAAACAGGTTGCATGGCTTCTACATTGTTAATTATGCGTTTATGCGAAAATTAGCTTTCTGTTGACTTTTTAAATTTAACTTTGACCCGACAATTGACCTAGTTAGATTGGGAATCAGGGGGTGCCCTTTTAAGGGTTTATTACCCACATAATTACCAACTCATAGGTACTTTCAATTCGAGATTTGACTGGACAAATTTTAATTAATCATGAAGTCAAACCTTAATTATGACGGTTTGACTTTAGGCTAATAAACTAAGTAAAACTGAATTAAGGAAGGTTAAGGAAGCTTACAATAGTCCTATGCACGACTGATGACCTCTAGGAAGTGGCCTTGAGCTCTAGCAATCTCCAGAAAAGAAGTTGTGAAAGTTTTCAAGTGAGTGTGTGAAATGTTGCAACAAAGAGGGTGCTTATATATGAAATTTGATGCAACAAGATCACTCTAAATAAGTCTATGCATGATCCCTGATCAAAACAAGTGTCCCTAGTGCATGAAATACCATTGGGGCAGCCCCTGGTATGTAAAACAAGCCATTTGAGTCGGTTACACAGCCTTTACAGGCAGCTGCCAAGCTTTTCTGTCGCTGGCAGCCCCAGGCGGCCCGCGTAAGAGTCCCCAGGGGGCTTATGCGGCTGGTATGAGGCCCAGCTTCAGGTCAACAAGTTTCAGCAAATTGCATTTTGGCCCCTGGTCCTTTTAAACATGGTTTTAACTTTATTTCTTGCACTTTTAACCCTCTAAATTGATTTCTAAGGACCTTAAGACATAACCAAACTTTGTTAAGTCCTTGGTTAACTTTATGATCACCCGAAAAGCCTTAAATTTCAACGTTGACGCTTTTAACCCCTCATATACGAATGTTATCATAACTTTCTCATACGATAACGAAACCTTGTGAAATTTTTATCACTTATTCTAGTGAGCATAATTAATCGTTACAAAGCTTCGGGTTCGCTAAAAGGTCACTCAGAGGTATAAATTAAACATGTTGACACTTTTAACCCTTGCGGTTTGTAAACTCTCACTTTCTTCCACAAATGGCTTCATACGCTTCATGTTTCATTCGTTTAAGGTTATAAACATCGTGTAGGGTTGTTGGAAGGTATAATTATCCATTGTTGACACTTTGAATCCTTTTATACACATACTTTCTTTGTTTGTCAACTTTAGTCCCTCATAAGTAATCTTTTACACGTTTAAAGCTCATGACACGTGTCGATATTATATTGGACATGAAATTACGAGGTGTTACAAAGACCCATTTTGAGGCGTTTGACCCAAAAAGGCTTATGCCTATAAATTTTTACACTTATCAAAGACTTACTTGATCACAATACTTATTTTTTAACAACCCTTAAGGGTCGTTTGTCCGGTTTATCGATCAAGGGAGTTTTGGTCGACTTTAGTCCCTCTTTTTACGACGAAGGACTTTCAATAACATGTTTGACCAAAATCACACCTTCTAGGCATAATCTAATTTACACATACCTGGCTCGGGTCAAAGTATTGACCCATTTTAATACCTCATCAAATAAGTTGCTAATTAATAGCAACGCATATTCCACGTGCTATTCACCCCTGTGATCACAATACTCGAAAAACAATCATTAGTCGATATCGTCAGATGGTGATAACATCACCGTTCAACCCGTTTGGCCTAAATGACCAAACATTTTGTATTAATAGTTGAATGGTATTTATTTACCATTTCACTCATTTGTCCCATTACATATTTTCACCATATGGTCATATTTTTAAATCCGTGTCTTACGCAATCAACCCAACATGGCTTACGCCATAGGATGTCGTTAAGCTTTAACCTTTATCCGTCTACACGTGACTAAATTACCGTTTTACCCTTATTGTTCATTTTGTCCTACCTTATAGGGTAGCCATTCTAAACTCATTATATGTTTGTCATTTCATGACCAATTTACCGTTTTGCCCCTTTTTACCATTAAACATGGTTTTCATCATTTTCACTTGTTCCGACCCGTATCATTTCACGTCGGAACCCCATATTTCGAATATTACCTTATCGTATTCATAACCTATAAAATAAATAAGTATTCTACGAAAAGGGAGTAAGCTTTACTTACCTTGCATCCAAAAAACGTTTTTCCTTCATACTTGATTCGTTTGACCCGCTTCCTTCCCAAGCTTCCACCTAGCTTGTCTAGCGTCAAACTATCATTATAATTGGTAAGATGATTAGATTATTCATTATCAGTCACGACTATTCCACTTTACGGGTTTTACGTCGAATTTATTATTCGATCTTATCATTGGTCAGTTTGACTTTTAAAAAGTCAATTGACTTATTAACATATACAAATGCATTGTTGGTTCATCGAACTCACTTAGGCATTCCATTCGATTACTTAATGAAATCAAATTTTACATACTAACTAGTAGGTAACATGATTTCAAGCATCTATAACATGATTTAACATCAATTTCTTTATATTATACAAACACCCATCTTATGACAAGTATGATCATATACTCGAATTCATAGATTATTCAAACACTTTCCAATCACCATCATGTATGATGATTCTAAACATGTTTATATCATCAATTTCATCATATTACTAAAACCCACTTATCTAAGTGTGGTAAATCATCTAAACTCTTAAATCATAGCAACATATGTATAATTTTCACTTAGGGTTTTTTTCCTAAGCAAGTATACATCACTAATTCTGCCATAGCCTCTACGATTCATACATAAATCGCTACTCGTGTTGTTCACCAAAATTTCACAACTTCATTAAACATCAAAATTCGACATACCTTATGATCCCCTAGCTTGGGTGATCGTTAATTCACGTTCATTCATGAATTTGAGCCCCAAATTGCCCTTCAATTTGATGTTATTTGATGAACTAGGGTTTTGGCTCTTTGAAGCCTTCTCCTGATCGATCTAGAACACACTCTTAGTGTGTGCGTTTTGTTTTGATTTTTATTTAATAATTAAACTTCCAAGTTATCCCACTTTGGTCCCTCATGTTTGATCAGTTATTAAGTAGGCTTCAACCTACTTACTTCCAACAATATTTTCTCTGATTAACTAGGTTAAACATTCCTAGTTATATTAGTGGGTTCGGGGAGGTTATAACCCGTTTTATTTTAAGTCCCGTTAACTCGGGCCTCTTGTAAACCTTTATTTTCTCAAAAGCCTTCTTTCACCTTTTATTTAATATTAGGTTTATTTATTTAAATCCTAATATTCACCGGGTTAAGTTTTTTTACCACTAACAGTATTTTACCCGTTTATTATTATTAACATGGTTTAATTACCAAACCCGTTTTCGGGGTGTTACACCTAATCCCCCATTATATATAGACCCATTCTAACTCTCTTTTCCACTTTCTAAACCTCTCTAACACTCTCAAATTCTCACTAAAACTCTCCAAAATATTAAGATTTGAGCAGAAAGTTCTAAGGGTTCAAAGTGAGTTCTAGCTCACTTCCTCATCCATTTTCTTCTTGTTTCTTCTTCCATTTGTTACGTCCGTCTTAATAAATTAAGATTTTAATAATTAAGATACACATTTTAATGCTAAAATGTGACTTTACAAAAACTTGTCATACTTACATTCCCATAGGTTTACAATATTTCAAAACATATTTGTAAGTGTTTACATAATTCACTTATAACAAAACAAATCCAGATTTGACGTGGAAGCTTCATTTAACGTGTGTTCGGTTCTTGCTCGACGCTTGATCTTCATCCGGGACTCTCGACATTCACCTATGATCAAAACCAACTTAGAAGTCAGTTTTGATAGTTAAATAACAAGTACAACAAGGTAATTGGGTCAAATAATCAAAATAGACAAAATAAACAAAAATTTCATTCTTTTAGCCCGTCGCGGCGCGCCACGACAAATGCCTTTGGCCGTGGCGCGACGCCACGGCTTCAATTCGACAGAATGTGTGATGCTGGTGCTGCATATTTGCCCAGCTAAGTTTTAACCAAAACCTAACTTCAAAATGGCATAACTTTTGATCTAGAACTCCGTTTTAAGCGATTCTTTTTCCCACGTGACCGTAATTCGATTCTCCATCATATGGAGTTATAATTCAACATTCAAACTAATAAAATTCCAACTTTTTAAGCATTCTACTTATTATTCAAAATCAACATTTTGACCCGTTTGTATTTAAAACCACCAACTTGTTTCTTAAACAACCAAATACATACATCAATGTATTTAACTCAAGATCTCTAGCTCGGGTTTATAATTCTTATGAATTTTCCTATTAGTACGCAAGCTATGAGCATAAATCCGTTTTGACCCGTTTAGGGGATTTAAGCAATTTAGTCAAAAACTATCTCATTTCTTTTCACACTTCGCGATTTCATATTTGAAGTATCTACCTATATTCCATAATCTCCATACAAGTTCCTAAATAACCCATATGGGTAATTTGCCTAATTTACCCATCAAGGGCTTTTTGTTCAATTTTAGTCCTTCATTTAAGACGAAGGACTTTCACTAATATTTGACCAAAATATCGCTTTTAAGTATAATTCTAAATATGCGTACCTGGCCCGGGTCAACAAATAGACCCGATTTATACCTTGCTTTTATTATCACAAATTCTATGGCGACGCAAATCATCCGAATTGCTAATCGTTCCTGTTAATCATAAGACTCGACAACCACATTAGTCGATATTGTCAAATGGTGTTACCACCACTATTTGACCCGTTTGGCCTATATGGCCAAACCTTTACATGTGTAGCAAAAACATGGTTTTTAGTTACCAATTTGCCCATCCGACCCATTTTGGATTTTCCTTTCGTTAGATCCCCCTCCTTACTTATTTAGCCCATTATGGCTTATGCCATGAGTACCTTTTTAACTTTGGTTTACATTAGTCAACACTTGACCAAATTCCATTTTTACCCCTTTTTCTTAATGTTAGATTACACTACAAGGTAATCTTATCGAAAACTCATAATTCCTTAGTCCTTTCTTGACCAATTTACCATTTCACCCTTTTTACCATAACCCATAGTTTTTATTGTTTATATTAGTCCAACCCGCATCAATTGCATCGGAAATCAATGTTTCCCATATTATCTTTATCGTATTTATACTCTTAAAATAAACAAATATTCTATAAGGGGGTGTAAGTTTCACTTACCTTGCATTCCGAAACATGCTTTTCCTTCATACTTGATTCGTTTGACCCGCTTCCTTTCCAAGCCTCCACTTAGCTTGTTAAGCGTCAAACTATCATTATAATTCATAAGATGGTTAGATTGGTCATCATCAATTATGACTACCCCACCTTACGGGTTTTATGTCAAATTTATCACTCAATCTAATCATTGGTCGGTTTGACTTTTTAAAGGTCAATTGACTTATCAACATATTCAAATGCACATTTGTTTCATTGAACTCACTTAGGAATTTCATCCGATCACTTAATGGAATCAAATTTTACTTACTAACTAGTAGGTAACACGATTTCAAACATCCACGACATGAATTTAGCACCAAATTTCTTTTTGTTATACGAAAACCCATCTTATGACATAATTGTTTAAGTACTTCTCCATTACTACCATCCATGATGGTTTCGAACCCTAGTCTATTATAAACTTACTCAAATTGTCAAGTTTATCACCAATTTATCACTCTAATTCAAGACTTCATCATATTTTCATAAACCCATTTACCTCATACATGGTAAATACTTCAATTACAAGTTTATGGCACAAATTTAACAAGTTTGCACCTAGGGTTTTGTTTCTAGACTTAAACCTACATCAATTTCACTAAAACATTAAATTTTTATACAAGAATTTCATTCATGCATGATTATCAAAATTCCAAAATATCACCAAATCATAATTTTCGACATACCTTACGATCCCCTTGTCTTGGTGATCGCAAATTTAGTAAAAGCCCCAAATTCCTAGCTTGTTTTCCCTCTGATTTCGATCAAATTGTGAGTTTAGGGTTCAAAGAAGGAACCCCTTTCTTGCTCTGTGTAAACATCGACCAGAACACACACACCTTGTGTGTGTTTTGAGTCAAATTTTCTTTTTATTAATTTCACTTTCAGTTTTGTCCATTATAGCCCCTCTATTTTCCAAAGTTTATAAAAGAAAGGTTAATTAGTCAAGTTCCTTTATTGTCTACAACATATAATTAACTAGGTTAATTATTCCTAGTTACCGAATGGGTTTGGGAAGTTATAACCCATTTTACTTTAAGTCCCATTAACTCGGGACTTCTATATACTTTGTTTTCCCAAAGTATTTACCCTCCATTTAATTAACATCAAGTTTATTTATTCAAATTCTAATATTTACCGGGTTAATAATTTTTTTACCACTAACGGTATTTTACCCATCTTTACTATTAATGTGGTTTGATTACCAAACCCGTTTTTGGGGTGTTACAAGTCTACCCCCCTTAAAGAGGTTTCGTCCCCGAAACCTTTTCCATGTAGTCCATTAGATTTATACCTAATGCATTTGGTCTCAATAATCTTTCGAGCGTTATTCATAACTTAACCATTTGTTAGTATTACCAGAATAGTATGGTAATATCTTTTGGGTTACAAAACATATGCGTATAACATCATACCTTATAGCTTTACCCTTCAATCGTGCTTTTGCTCGATGTGACTTCCCGACACTTCGTTTATGTTACCTTATGATCGCCTAGTATAGGCGATTAATGCTCTTCGTTAGTAAGGCCTCATGGACCGTCAATTTCGTTTCATACTCATTTACCTTTATTATTTTACTTGACCGAGACGCCATTTGGTCACTCGGTCATATAAATTTGTCACTAATCTCTTTTCCACGCGAATCTTATAATGATAAGCGCATTGGACAAATTGTTAAATTTTAACAATTGACCTTAACCGGTCTTGCTGGTTAGACTTACCGATCTCCGGTTACCTTATACCCCACTGCTTGGGTATACTATCATTGCCTTTCCCTGAGGCTTACAAGTATTTATGACCCCTAATTCCGTAGCTCGTGCTACAATGGGGTCCTACTTTCTGATATGTTTAAGTTCATAACAATCTTTATGTTTTCGAAACTTTCCTTTCGAATTTACCGTCTTACACCTATTGGTGTCAAGACCTGTTCCTTTCTAATGGTAATCGTTTCCCAATTAACCTCATATTGTTTATGTTTGGTAAAACGTTGTTTTTAACTAAAACTGAATTTTAGTTAACATTTTATCTTTAATTTATGTCAAACAGTTTTGACATCTTGACATTTATTCTTTTACAGTCCTTATTTTACACGGGGACTCTTAAATGTTTTCCTCGCTTTACACTATTGACCTGTAGGTTCTTTCACTTAGCCTCATTGGCTATTTCTTTCGATTTTCACCCTTTTAAGGTGAGACCTCAACAGTTTGTTTCTTTCCGTTTATGACCCAAGGGTCTTCTTGGTCCCGTAGACCTTAACTCTACTTTTCAATCCCGTAGGTTATGATTGTCACACCCCAACCGATGGCGGAATCATCGGGGCACGGCACTGAGCGAAACAGATTGTCCAGAAGTTTCCATAACAACTATATTTACCAATTATTTAAAGCAACACGTCCCATACCATGTCATAAAAGATAATACAGTTATTACAGAAAGATCTAGTCAAATTGTTCTGTTCCGACAACTCAGATTTTTATTACAGACAATTGTTTATTATTGACCTAGGTCTTTCCTAGCATCGATTTCACAGCAAGCTAAGCAAATAAGCATCCTAAGCACCTGTCACATACGTTAAAGTAAAAGTCAATACACATAGTGTAAAGGTGAGCATACAAGTTTAGTAGATATAATAGAGTTCGAAATCGTTATGCATAACCAGCACGTACACAGTGTAAAATGAGGCATGTTAGTTATCGACATGAACCTATCGATACCAATGACTGCGGGTTGACTGCCCAAGGCAGTTCGCGATACACACTCACCACTGTGAGCCATGTAACTAATTGTCCTTAACAACCCCTGAGTGAACAGGTGTTGAGTCCAAACTATAGTACTATCGTTGCTAAGGCAGGTAGACAGCATTCCATGTGTAAACATAACAAACAAGCATTCATTAAGTCACGTATAACATGCGATAACGGTTAGCGTTTAAAGTATTTCGTAGTTATCTTACAAGCATCAATTTTTCCCCATTTGAAGCACTCTATGGACGAAATTACATAACACCTGTGTGTTGGGCTGAAATAGGAGAAAAGCAATTGTCAGGACCTAAAAATTGTACAAGAAACGGCTGACAAAATAATTCAAGTCAGGGAAAGACTTAAGACAGTCAGAGATCGTCAACAGAGTTATGCAGATAATCTACGAAAGCCAATAAAATTTCAAGTTGGAGACAAAGTGTTACTAAAAATTTCACCTTCTAAAGGAATCGTCAGATTTGGTAAGAAAGGAAAGTTAAGCCCAAGGTATGTTGGACCATTGAAAATTCTCTAGCGAATTGGCCCAGTAGCTTATCAGCTACAGTTACCCGAAGAAATGGCAGGTGTACATGATGTATTTCATGTATGTAACCTAAAGAAATGTTTAGCTGATGAATCGTTGATTGTACCCCTTCAAGACATAGAGGAAAATGAGAAACTGAAATTTTTTGAGAAGCCTCTACAAATTGAAGATAGGAAAATCAAGAATCTCAAGCACAAGATATTAGTTCTGGTCAAAGTAATATGGGATTCAAAAAGAGGACCAAAATACACTTGGGAGTTAGAATCAGAGATGAGGAGAAAATACCCATACTTGTTTAAGTGAATCTCGAGGACGAGATTTAAAACAAGGTGGGGAGGATGTAACAACTCTCAAAATAATCCCACAACAAATGGAACCCATACTGACAAAATTCAAATCTGAAACGAAAAGAGTTAAAAAAATTCACTTCTCGCGGGCCGCAACAAACCCATAAGGGTTCTCCACGGGGCGTGAGAGGACTGAGATTCGCCAGAGACATGTGTAGACCATGTGTCATCCATGTGCCATGCCTAGCCCGTTGAGTCATGCTACCTATGCCCTAGCATGACTTCCTCGCGGGCCGCGAGTGATCCTTAAGAAACCCTCCGTGGGTCGCGAGAGGCCTAGATTCCGTCTAGATAAGATTGACACCCTCGCTGGCCGCGACTGGGAAGCTTTGTCCTGTATAGCAAGTTATGAAACCGTTGGAATTTGGAAATTCCCTTAGAAAAGAATTTGGGTACCTATCCAAGAAATTTACGAAACCGATTCTAGAAGAAGCTCATAAATCCAAGTATACGATGCATCCTGGAAGTAACAAGATGTATCAAGGTCTGAAGAAAAATTTATGGTGGATAGAATGAAAAAGGACATAGCAAGTTATGTTTCTAAAGATTTAACTTGTTCACAAGTTAAAGCTGAACATCAGAAACCTTTAGGTTTACTTCAGCAATTGGAGATGCCAGTTTGGAAATGAGAATTGATAACAATGGATATTGTTACCAAACTACCCAAAACACGAAAAGGTAATGACACAATCTGGGTGATTGTGGTAGATTGACTAAATCTACATATTTCTTACCAATGAAAGAAACCTTCAGTATGGAGCGTTTAGCTAAACTTTATGTGAATGAAATAGTCTCATTACATGGAGTCCCTTTATTCATTGTGTCCGACAGAGATAGTCGTTTTACTTCTCATTTTTTTGCAAGTTTCCAAAAAGCCATGGGAACCCGACTAAATTTATGTACAACTTATCACCATCAAACAGATAGACAAAGTGAAAGGACAATTCAGATTTTGGAAGACATGCTCAGAGCCTGTTTAATAGATTTTGGAGGAAATTGGGATGATCACTTGTCATTAATAGAATTCTCTTATGACAATAGTTATCATACAAGCATTAATTTTGGCCCATGTGAAGCACTCTAAGGACGAAAATGCATAACATCTGTGTGTTGGGCCGAAATAGGAGAAAAGCAATTGTCAGGACCTGAAATTGTACAAGAAACGACTGACAAAATAATTCAAGTCAGGGAAAGACTGAAAACAGCCCGAGATCGTCAAAAGAGTTATGCAGATAATCGACGAAAGCCATTAAAATTTCAAGTTTGAGACAAAGTGTCACTAAAAATTTCACCTTGGAAAGGAATCGTCAAATTTGGTAAGAAAGGAAAGTTAAGCCCAAGTTATGTTGGACCATTTAAAATTCTCAAGCGAATTAGCCCAGTAGCTTATCAGCTATAGTTACCCGAAGAAAGGGCGGGTGTACATGACGAATTTCATGTATGTAACCTAAAGAAATGTTTAGCTGATGAATCATTGATAGTACCCCTTCAAGACATAGAGGTAAATGAGAAATGAAAATATTTTGAGAAGCCTCTACAAATTGAAGATAGGAAAATCAAGAATCTCAAGCACAAGAGATTAATTCTAGTCAAGTAAACTGGGATTCAAAAAGAGGACTAGAATACACTTGGAAGTTAGAATCAGAGATGAGGAGAAAATACCCATACTTGTTTCAGTGAATCTCGAGGACGAGATTTAAAACAAGGTGGGGAGAATGCAACAACTCTAAAAATAATCCCACAACAACCGAACCCATACTGACAAATTCAAATCTGAAACGAAAAGAGTTAAAAAAAATTGCTTCTCGCGGGCTGCGACAGACCTATAAGGGTTCTCCGCGGGGCGCGAGAGGACTGAGATTCGCCAGAGACACGTGTAGGCCACATGTCATCCACGTGTCATGCCTAGCCCACTGAGTCATGCCACCTATGCCCTAGCATGACTTCCTCGTGGGCCATGAGCGACCCTTAAGAAACCATTTGTGGGTCGTGAGAGGCCTAGATTCCGTCTAGATAAGATTGACACCCTCGCGGGCCGCGACCGGGAAGCCTTGTCCTATCGCGGGGCGTGAAAGCCCTAAATTTAGCTATAAATTGAGCAGAGCCTGCTCATTTAATACCGTTCACTTCTTTTGATCTTTCAAACTCTCTGCAAACACTTAAAAGTATTATATTCAAAACTCTGTGCCGTAAACGTGTATTAGACCCCGATCACTGGTATGATACCCTGTCCGTTCGATCTAAAACCCATCAACGGATGTCAAAGTGCTACCTGGTTAAGACTATACTTTGTTAACTACGTTGGGGTTTTGATCTCGTGATTATCGTTAATGTTTGAATTGGGTTAATACACTAATATATGTTGCATTGTGTGTTTATTAGGAACCCAGGCTTAATACCAGGAGGCTATAGTAATCTAAACCCAAAATCTACAAAGTGAGTCATTTTCTTTTTATTAAATGCTTCCAAAACCCTAAATGTTTATACTAGTGATAACTACAGTGATTAAGTCTTTGTATTCTGAAATTACTGTCGGTATATGGGGTTTTGTATACACTCTAGTCCAGCGTCACTAGTTGAAAGAACGATCAATAGTGATATGACCACTGTCACAGGAACTGCCACCGTGACAAATACTGATTTGAGTAATTGAAAGATATAAAAAAATGTAAAAACCTTTAATGTTGTAAAGTATGACATTGTGTCTTTTCATACAAATGAATGAACTCACCAGTATTTTTCGCTAATAAAATGTTTTTAAACGCGTTTCAGGTAACTTATTGTGAAAATAAAAGAAACATGCTATGAAGCACTGAAGGCTTAAATAAAGTGGCTATGTTACCATATTAAAGAAAAGAAATTATGTTTTGACAAAATAGGGTTTATCCCTATAAAAACCTTTATTTGTAATATGGATTTTATCCCAGTTGTTTAATATTAAACTTTGGTGTTTTAAAACTCTGAAATTTTCCTAACTACGATCCTGATGAAATTTTCCGTTGCGAATTTAATAAACATCGGTACCACTACTGTATCTACTCACAGCTCCTGTCAGGGTGGGGTCGGGGGCTGTGACAACTATACTATACTGTAAGATACGATACTATACAATACGATATAATAAGATATAATGTTATACCATCATACTATAGTATAGTATCCTATCGTCTCATCTCGTATCGTAGTGTGCGTATGGGGGTCGTGTAACTAACCTCCCCGATATACGCAGTCTCTGTATGTTGCATATTGGTCAAAACATGATGTACAAGGAAATTTTTATAAAAACACCTTTTTACCAGTGCCTATGGCTTGCACATAATTTGATGCATAACCCATATACGCCACGTATTGGTCAATACGCAACATACAATTGACTAAGTTGTAAGTTGGTTTCATAAAGATGACTTTGATCGTATCTTAACCCCTTGCCCTCCAATTGCATTCCACCAATAATGACCTTTCACTGAAAAACACTCATTAGATCTCTCTCTCTCACATTTTTTTCCTGTGACTTCTATATATTTTTATTTGAAAAAAGAAGTCCTACGGGTAAGTGGGGAGCTTGTTATAAAAAGACGTTGTTTATCCTTTTGCCATTCTAATCTTATGATGTAACGCACTATAAAATTCTGAATATATCATTGCAACGTGTTTACTTTTACCTACACATATATAAAAGTTTTAGTTTAAGATCGAACGTCATCCGAATAACATCAGTACCCATATTAGTTTTTATAGTTTTCTCGATGATTAGGTGTATATTTGTTGTGGACTGGGTTGTAATCGCAATAGATTATATTTTTTAGCGTAAGCTATAGAAAGTGCAGTACCGTATCGATACCGTGAATAAACGAACCGATATCGTTTGTACAACATCGGTACCACACCGATATTCATTTTAATGATTTTCATTTCGTGTCAAACACATGTCGATTGCTATACCAAGTGTAGGTTTTATACCAATTTTGTAAAGGACTTAGCCGATACCGACCAAAAGCCTAAACATTAACCGGTACTGGTATCTGTGCTATCAAAATCGGAATCAGTACCAATATTCCTTCTCGCATGGTAGGGGAATCCCTCTGATTAAAGAATATAGATATGTAAAAAATAGATTCTGTTAATCATCACAAATTACAAGTACCGAAAGAGTTTAAATCTTTATCCTATTAAGCCCCATGCTCAACCCTAGTGAGCTCCTTCTAGGGTTGGTATCTCACACCAAGAACCACCCATACAAGTAAGGAAAACTATCCTATTTATAGTGCTAGGCGGTTTCTAATGAGCTTTCTAACTTAAGCCCTTAGAAAGCTAGGCAACCCAAATGATAATTACAAAAGTATGTAGCTTGGATAAGTCATGAAATCAAACTAGCCGCCTCTAGTGATTTTTCTTAAGGTTTTGCATGAAACCTCTCGTAAGGTTTTACATGAACCCTAACCTTAAACTTGATTTGCATAGCAATAATCACAAACATGCACCAACAGACTCCCCCTTAACTAGTGATATCAAATTTGTCAATGATTGATAATCACATACTATGTACCAACAGACTCCCCCCTTAACTAGTGATATCAAGTGTGTTTGTCTTTGTCATGTGTCTTCATATCTGGACTGATAAACAGAAGTCATTTATTTAAGATCTCCCACTCAAAGTAAGACCCTCCCGATTAATTAGACATCACTATTTGAATCGTCATATAATAAAGGTTCAATCCTTTGCTAGTCAATAACAAATAACCAACTTCATTACAAAAACATTCGATAATATGAAAACACGAGCTCAGTAATGATCAACGATTATCCAACAGTCATCAATTAGGTTTTCATTCCTGGTTATTTTATTTTATGAAAATTGCTAAAAGAAAATCATAGCCATTTTCATCTCCCTAGATAATACTCATATCCGTTTTAAATAGCCAACTAAAAGATAAACATCAAACCCGATAAGTCTCAAGGAAATAAAGATAAATAAAAAGGCACAATTGGAATTTCAAGTTCCTCAAAAGTCTCATATTTCCATTCAAGATCTTAATGATCCATAATTGGATCATGCATGTTGGCGGGTGGTTCCGGGGTCACCGTTTCCTACTATAATAAGAAAATCAAGTGGCAATTAAGGCTTCACCTTGCTCCTAATACTGCTACCATCTAAGGGACTTGACATGTCTCTGATGGAGTTGATGTTAATTGAAGTTGCAACCAATATGAACTCTATGTTGTTTCCAAGGTTTATTCTATAAACCTTGGAAAACAATCTTACTAGCCTCCTCAACAAGAAGCTTTTTAAAGGATCAAAGACTTGTGATTGGATTATCATCAGCAACGATGATGTCGAGTGTGATGGTGTTAAACTTTTTGCCTTTGTACGTGCACACACTTCTGGAAGCTTGCATTTAGATGCACTTCTAGTGGTCACTGTGTATTCAACAACATCTACTGCATTGCATCATAAAATGAAATTGAAACCATCCACATCTGGCAATTTGAAATAGTCCTTTATAGCACCGAAAAGGTCCCAATCTCTCTCCGCTCCAATCCCCCTTATTCCGAATTCCTGGATCGAAACCTTTTATAATAATCCTCATCCAACTCCTAGAGAAAGCACGTGAATGTGGTTGGAGCAACTCCTTAGCGTTTATTGTGTAATCTAGATTTGGAAAAGTCTTTGCAGAGTTCAGGTTATAATGAGGTTGTACCCCATATTCGGTGACAATAAGTCTATAGTCAGCTTAAAGCACGTTGTGTGTTGAAATGAAACACATGTGCATTCTCAATTCTACTCCAGCTCCATCTAGTTCGTCCATAAGAACCCGATGATTATATATATACTCACAACTGATTAGAACGTTAGCAAAACAGACCTCACTTTCATGGGTGATGAATATGGGATTATCAATCTTAAGAAAAAAGGGCTAATCCATCTTCTAGCCTCATATGTGCTACATTAAGATCTGCTTCGGCAACTTGATATCGAGTATAAAATCGGGGCTCTCATCATCATTTTTTAGCACAATCAATCAGCACAAATTTAGATATTGGGTGATGAGTGTTTGTAGCCCTTGATCTAATTATAGTGATCATGGTGAATCAATAAACATCTCAAATCCACAAGTTATTGGTTTAAGAAACACTTACCAAGATTGTCTAATTATAGTGATCATGGTCAATCAATATACTTGATTCTCTAGCTTCTAATTGACGTATTTCTCATTTTCTCATCCTCTCCCCATTTTTCTTTTTCTCTCAAATCGATTTTGACCAACAAGAAGGGGTCCTTGGTAAGTTTAATACCCATATGCAAAGTTTCATCATATATGCTCTCATGATATGGACTCCATATTCATGTGGATCTCATCGTACACAAGTTACAAAGTAAGAAACCATGGCATCAGAGACAGAACAAGGGTATTGATTCCATACACCAATTAACCCAATAGAATAATGTTTAAACTTTACACCAAAATTGTTAAACGTATTGGTAACTTGCACCCCATCATTTTCACTTGTTCCAACAACCCAATGCTAAGGTAGAACCTCCTCATGGAGGGAAATGTCATTGTTCGAGTTGGTAGAATATGTAAAATTCCATAGAGAGCCGGGGCCTCACCTATTGTATTATCTATTGAAATAGTTGTTTAAAACGTTATTTCTAAAGCAAGGACAAGTACCTCTAACGAAAGTCAACTCTCAAAATCCAATTGAAAAAAAAATATATTACATAAGAAATCATCACCTAGATTTGAAATCGCTCCAATTGTTCCGTGGAAAAAGCCCTATTACAAAAGAAGAGATGATCAACGAATATAGAGGAAAAATGGAGTGTAAACGTGAACAAAAGGGAAAGTGGAGTTTTTTGTGTAGGACAATTTTTTTTAATCCAGAAACGACATTGATTGTAAGGCTGGGCAAAGGGGTCGTCGCTCGCTGTTGGCTCGAAAATTGTTTAGAAAATGCTCACTCGATTGTAAACTAGCCGATTGGCTCGGTTCGGTTTGTAAACGAGCCAAGCACGAGCAAAGGTGTCACACCCTCAAAATCCACATGCGGAGTTTTACCGCGAGGCGTGCGACTGACAAGGATCAAGCCACTAACCATGTTGAACACTTATTAAAGTTATTAAAATTCATCACAATCAACACGATTAGCGATTAGGTTTTTAAATGTCTAAAACACAGTTCAAATCAACAGCGGAAGCAAAATGTAAAAATCCAGACAACAGTTAAAAACCACAATGTTTAGTAAAATTAAAACCAATAGTTTATTTCAGCCACGACACTCCAAATGTTGCAAGCTCCCATGCTGTACCTAACAACCAGCAAAGCATGCAGTAGTGTGTCAACATAAAGTTGGTGGGTTCACAGTTTTAGTTAAGCGTAGAGTGTAAGCGTAAGTTCACATGTAAAAGCATTATAAGTATGACTCGGGTAGCTAACCCTCGTCACATGACTAAACTGTGTAGATACCGAAAACTGACGTAGTAAGTTTTTGTACCCTCCATCAATGTCTATCCGCATTGATGCAATAGAAAAGGTCAATAGTTCACGCCCGGCTCCTAGCACGGTGTGAGGTTTGTCAAACATGGCACTGAAGTGAAAGGTCATGGTGGTCATGAGGGTCATGATCACACCCTATAGCCTTATAAACCCTGATACTTTGATTAATATGACCCACACTTTTATCATTATAATCAATTGTTAACATATATCAAAGAAGGTACATAAAACACAATTAACTCATAAACCAAATCATATTTTACAATAAAAAAACAAGAGATGTCTACCATGTTAAAAAATCAAAAGATGTATAGGAGAACATGGGAGTACTTGTACTAAATTTTGTCCCATTTCAAATATGAAAGCATTAAGTGCCCTTACTTAAACCCACTTAATCGGTAATCTTCATAATTCAATGAAAACACAGGCTATAATTCAATAAGCAATTGCATGCAACAACCCATCATCACTCAAAAATTACCGAAGGTTGATCAAGAAAACATACCGATGGTTGTTCTTGGATTATTGAGGACTCGAGGTTGTTCTTGGTATGTCGATGGTTAGGACTTAGGGATATAGGGTCAACAAACTTAGCATCATATTTAAATTTTGAAGTGATCGAAGAGATATGCATAAAAGTAGAAGAGGTATATATAAAAAGAAAAACTCTTGATATTCCATATATAAATTTGGTACCAATACCTCTTTTGTCAATAAAAGTATCAGTACTGTTAACACTACTAAATACCAAATGAATAAAAGTTGGTATACATGTACAGAATAAGCAAAATCGGTTTTGGATGGTCCAATCATCCTAGCCGGTTTGGTTTATTTTAATCCAAAACGCAGTCAAAACCATCTTAACATAACCACCGTCTACATACATTGTGTTATATAAATTAATATATGTTACTAACACAAAGGCCATAATCCATCTTGTTTGTCTATCAATATAACAAACTATATTTATAATTAAAGTGATTATGCATGTTTTATGTGTTAAGACATGTTGCTGGATATTAATGATGAAGGACTGTTAAAAATTATGATACAACTATTATTCATACAATGATGTGAACAATTTAGCAAATAAAATTCTTATATATTCTTTAACTAGGTTAGAACCTCGTGTATTACACGGGTTGAATAAATTTAATTTTATATACTAAATTAAAACAATTATTCTTTAAAAAGCTCTTTTATTACACGAGTTGAACAAATGTAATTTTATATATTAAATAATAAAAAAAATATATCTCTAAGAACCCCATGTATTGTACTGAATAAATGTAATTTTATATACCAAATAATAAAAATCTGTGTATTGTACGGGTTGAATAAATCTAATTATATATACTAAATAATAAAAAAAATTATATCTTTAAAAACACTATGTATTACACGGGTTAAATAAATGTAATTTTGTAACCTTGTATACCGCAAACGGGGGCGAATATATACTAAATAATAAAAAAGTTATATCTTTAAAACACCATGTATTACACGGGTTAAATAAATGTAATTTTGTATAGTAAATAATATGCTATTGGATTCGTTTAAAAAATCATAAATTTGGTTCGGTTTAATTCGAATCAAATCACAAACTTGGTTAAGTTTAATTCGAATTGATTAGAACCCCAATTTGAAAAAACAAAAACAGAATTATATTATTAGCTTCTCTTCCTAATTAGTGTTTTTTTTTAAGTTTGATCTAATGTCTAATAAGTTATTTTGTATATTTTGTTTGTACTTTAAATTTTTTATATGAGCGTATTATTGTTTTTTTTAGTTTAAGATTATTGTTTTGTGTTATTATTTAAAAAATATCTTTAATTTATAACTTAAATTTGAAGATAATATATTATTAGAAAAAATAGAATGATTCTATCCGATATTCAAAGTAAGATAAGATAAGATTTAATATTAATTGATTATTGATTATTTAATTAATTGATATAAGATAAGTATGAAAAGGCAGAAAATTACAAATGTAGACGCCTTCAATGAACGACACGTGTCACTTATGGGTTTCTTTTATTATAGTAGATAGATAGATTATACAATAATTAGAAAAGAATAAACAACAAATAAATATAAATGGTAAGTTAATTAATACAGATTCATATTAACACTAAATTATTAGTAACTTAAATGAAAAGCTGAATTAGTAACAATAAAGTAGGGATGAGCTCGGTACCATATCGGTACTAAAAGGGACTGATCAGGAAAATCGTCAAAAAGGGCATCAGTACTCAAAGCGCTCGGTACGGCAGGATACAATATTCAAAGGTAAATAGTAGGTAAATTACCGTATTGTATTATACCAAAAGTACCAATCCTGAAAAACGCCAAAAATGGGTACCAATTAGTACCAAAATTTGTTTGGAACGGTACGTTTTAATACGTATTTTCGATACCTAATACCGATTGCTCATCCCTAGACTAAAGTGGTACCTTAAAGCTCGTTGATGTATAGTGTATACAACTCCTCTTATGGCTAAATTTATTAGTTGATAGCTTTGAATTTTGGTAGATGGTTTTATGTTGTCATTTATTTTTGTTTAAAAGGGCGAACGCCGTAGCCAAGTCTCACCACTCCCAACGCGGACCCGGTTAAGACAACGTAAGTCTGGGACAGACTTGGTTAGGGTCCCCGTCTTGGGGATGTAAATATCTTAAGAAAGTTACCGTTCAAAAAAAAAGTGTTCATAACGATTGAGCTGGCATATCATCAGGTCTATTTGTACATTCTAAGGAACTAAAACCAATTTCGTATGAATATACCTTGGTGCTGTTAGGAGCCTAAAATCATATTTTTGAATTGATAACTTTATAAATTTAGTTACATATCATTTCAACTAGTTAGTAGTCATGGTTGTGTGCAAGGTTGTTTTCCTACAGGCTAGAATTAGGACAACTAGGGGGTCCATCTTTGTGTTTTTGTTAAAAGAACACTCAGATTTTTATTTAAAAAACCAACCCTCTTGACCCTCTCTGGTTTCGCCCGGTGAGGGAAGAGCGAAATACAAAAGTAAAAACATCAGCATTAACATATTTGCACTAACATTAAAAGCATGATGGAATATGAAAAATCAAACAGTCACCTTCAAACCTAGTAATATTGCCCATACCATACATAACTAAAAGTCAAAAGTGATAATACACCAAAACATTTAAGATGTTAATACCGTTTATTTACAACCCAAAAGGATCTTGAGTGGATTTAAGAATCTGCTGCTGCAGAGCTTCAACTAAGCTTGGCCAACCATTGTTTTCCCATCGGTTTAACTTTGTGACCTAACAACCAACATTAACTTAGCTACTTGTAATATCCACCATAAGACCCAATGACATTTTAAAAAAAGAAAAGGTAAATACCACAAGCGACAAGGTGATGATAGTGTCACACCCCAATCGATGGCGAAAACATCGGAGTGAGACGAAATAGATTACTCATTACACATAACACTAATGTGACAATAATTAATTCAAAACCGATTTCATTTATATCATAAAATTGTCAAATTACATCAAAAGGAAATAAAGTACATCAAAGGAAAGGAAATTCAACAAAGTTTAATCATCATATGATAACAAAATCTAGTAATTTGATATGAATTTCAAAGGTCGTCCCCTACTAGATTTCATTATGTTCATCATAATCAACCTGCAACATGTTTAAAAGTATAGTTCAACAAAAAAAGCATTGGCGAGTACACAAACTTAAATACATAGCATAAGTATAAAAGATTGTCTTAAATCCAACATGGCAATTCATATACAAGGTTGAACTAGCATGCATAACTATAGGTCAAACCCGAGTGTCCACAAGAATAATGTGCATCCCTCGCCACCGAAGTGAACGAGATCGTAAAGTATACGAACTTAACAATACCCCGACGGGTGGCGTGCTACTCCTATAGCACTATATTTGTTAAGGTGGGCTAGCTAAGTTAATGAAAAATAGAGTGCATGTATGTATTCTAGCATGAACAACCTAAGCATAACAAATAGCATGTTTGGTGGATTGAGTGATTGAATATGTTTGTGTGAATTGTGTATTTTGATAAGTAAAAACATGTTACACCCAAAATTGCGTTAAAGCGTAAAAAGGGTCAAGTGTACTCACGGTTTTGCAAAGCTTCCTTTGTAATTCCATGAAGAGTTTTGTAAGTTGGAGGATGGAACATCAAAGTCACCCTACATGGGAAAACGAAGGTGTGTAAGTAATGGATTTAAGATGGAAGATACGGATTAGGAATTTAAAGTACAAAAAGTATGTATTCGCAAAAGTATTATCTAGTTCTAAGTACTCGTTTTTGACACTAAGTTAGGTGTGATTTCATGGGTCCTAATTTGCCCATTAGAATCAATAACAAGAGTCTTAGATTCATAGATATGATAGCCTAAGTTTATGACGAATAATCATGGCTCGATTATCATCACAAATTCAGCCATGTTTATGTAGATATATATATATTTACATAGTGATAATATTCACCTAAAACTACGTCCATCATAGATTGTCATATATTATCATGTAAGTCAAGCATGGAGGTTTAACCTCTTTATATGATTCACCACTACACAAAATCATCACAAGGATGATTCGGAGAGTCTTGAATTACAAGAAATAAAGTACTAACTAGTATATTATCAAGTAAATCATCAAGTGAGGTGTGGAATCAAGTTAGGATTGCCTAAGCATCTAAAGTTCACACTTGCATCAAACATAAGTCACACCATATGAACTATGGTAAACTTATGTGACTTCAACACTTGTGGGTTGTATTGAACCCTAATAAATCATAAAATTTATAGGTTGTTTTTACCTCTAAACTTGTAAGAATCGACTCTAACAAGTTCCACAACCATTGATGGGTTTAGGAGATTGTTAGGTACAAGATTCAAATAGAAAAAGTTAAGTTTTTTAAAAGTTAACCAACTTTCTTCAAAACATAAAGTTTGGACCTCAAAATGGTGATGTTCCACCTTAGATTACCATGGTAATCTTGTGGAAACACTCCTAGAGGTGTTCCAAGCTTTGTAGAAGAAGAAATGGTGATAAAAAGTAGAAGAAAATGAAGTTACAATAACATGAACAAAATCAGAAAATACATCTCACTTTGGACCTTAAATATGGTGAGGTTTCACCTTAGTTTGCCATGGCAAACTTGTGAAAACCTTCCTAGAAGTTATCCAAGTGAAATGGTGTAACACCCCAAAAACGGGTTTGGTAATCAAACCACATTAATAGTAAAGATGGGTAAAATACCGTTAGTGGTAAAAAAATTATTAACCCGGTAAATATTAGAATTTGAATAAATAAACTTGATGTTAATTAAATGGAGGGTAAATACTTTGGGAAAAACAAAGTATATAGAAGTCCCGAGTTAACGGGACTTAAAGTAAAATGGGTTATAACTTCCCGAACCCATTCGGTAACTCGGAATAATTAACCTAGTTAATTATATGTTGTAGACAATAAAGGAACTTGACTAATTAACCTTTCTTTTATAAACTTTGGAAAATAGAGGGGCTATAATGGACAAAACTGAAAGTGAAATTAATAAAAAGAAAATTTGACTCAAAACACACACAAGGTGTGTGTGTTCTGGTCGATGTTTACACAGAGCAAGAAAGGGGTTCCTTCTTTGAACCCTAAACTCACAATTTGATCAAAATCAGAGGGAAAACAAGCTAGGAATTTGGGGCTTTTACTAAATTCGCGATCACCAAGACAAGGGGATCGTAAGGTATATCGAAAATTATGATTTGGTGATATTTTGGAATTTTGATAATCATGCATGAATGAAATTCTTGTATAAAAATTTAATGTTTTAGTGAAATTGATGTGGGTTTAAGTCTAGAAACAAAACCCTAAGTGCAAACTTGTTAAATTTGTGCCAAAAACTTGTAATTGAAGTATTTACCTTGTATGAGGTAAATGGGTTTATGAAAATATGATGAAGTCTTGAATTAGAGTGATAAATTGGTGATAAACTTGACAATTTGAGTAAGTTTATAATAGACTAGGGTTCGAAACCATCATGGATGGTAGTAATAGAGAAGTACTTAAACAATCATGAATTCGAGTATGTAAACATAATTGTCATAAGATGGGTTTTCGTATAACAAAAAGAAATTTGGTGCTAAATTCATGTCGTGGATGTTTGAAATCATGTTACCTACTAGTTAGTAAGTAAAATTTGATTCCATTAAGTAATCGGATGAAATTCCTAAGTGAGTTCAATGAAACAAATGTGCATTTGAATATGTTGATAAATCAATTGACCTTTAAAAAGTCAAACCGACCAATGATTAGATCGAGTGATAAATTTGACATAAAACCCGTAAGGTGGGGTAGTCATAATTGATGATGACCAATCTAACCGTCTTACGAATTATAATGATAGTTTGACGCTTAACAAGCTAGGTGGAGGCTTGGAAAGGAAGCGGGTCAAACGAATCACGTATGAAGGAAAAGCATGTTTCGGAATGCAAGGTAAGTGAAACTTACACCCCCTTGTAGAATATTTGTTTATTTTATGAGTATAAATACGATAAAGATAATATGGGAAACATCGATTTCCGACGCAATTGATGCAGGTCGGTCTAATATAAACAATAAAAACCATGGGTTATGGTAAAAAGGGTGAAATGGTAAATTGGTCATGAAAGGACTAAGGAATTATGAGTTTTCGATAAGATTACTGATGTGTCTTAAATCATACACATTTTATACATCAAATTCCTTACATTTTAATCTGTTTGAATATGATTTTCTCGCGATAATGGTACTTATTTGATTATATGTTATATTTACAGGAAATTGTGAAATATATGTGGATTATACGAGAAAACGGTACAAGATCGATAAAGGGAGCAAAAACGGAGAATAAAACGGAGTCCGAATGAAGAAGAACCGAAGAAAAGAACATAAATACGCACCAGAAACAGTCAGAACTTCATCTGGACATATCCGGAGCTAGGAAATGAGTTACGGGAACCATAATATATGCTTTTGGGGTAGCTCGACGAGAGAAATCCAAAAATAAACTTTGTTTTTGAAGACCCCTTGCGCACCGCAACACCAAAAGCCTTACGGTGCGCAAGGGTTTGTCGGCAGAAACTTTTTCCTTGCGAATGGAGCAGTTGAAGTGAAGTAGGTCAAAAGTGCTTGCGCACCTCAACACCAAAAGTGTTACGGTGCGCAAGCAATGCTCAGATGCTCAAAATTTCAACTATAAATAGCCCTTCATTCTACTTCGAAAAACACACCCTTCCAAGCTCGGAAACACACGTAAAAGCCTGCTATCAGACAACATTAGGCAGCTGGAAGTGAGGTGGAAGTCCCTCGGAGCTCTCGGGAAGTTTAGAAGCCTTCGGTTCGAGTTCTAATTGACCCGAGTTCGGTAAATACTCGTTTTTCAAGCTTTGCACTCGTTTGTATTATATTTTCAGTAGTTATAATCTTTCATTCAGTTATGTTATTGTATAATATGTGTGCTTAAACTTGTATACTACCTGGGTTATGATGAACTAAATGATTGTAATGCATATTTGACGTAATTTCAGTTATTTCATGTGATTTACAGAACATTGTCTTTAAAGTTAATCTTGGTATTGCATGTTGGTGTATTTTGATTAAATTATTTGTCGATAAATTCAAAGGTTTAAACATGAAGACGTTCTCCTTAAACTTAGAATTTAATTTGATTCGTTTATCTTTTGATTTTCGGGTTAAATATTGTGTTGAGAAATTGACCAAGTCTAATAATAATTCAAATCAAAATACTAAAACTTGCATCCTCACCTTATGACTAGAAATAAGATTAGGGTGAGCTAGGTTATTAGCTAATCATTGGTGGGTAATTTGGGTAATCGATAACTCGAACTCTTTTATTACATCGTGATTAAGGTTTCTTAGGATTTTAATTTTCAAAGATTTGTTCGCTTTGCGGGTTTAAAAGATCGTCAACTTAGTCTCTGAGGTTCCAACGGTTGGATTCACGTAGGATTTGGTATCGATAGCTCGAGCCGGTTCGTTCTAGCACTTCACATCTCGTCTTTATCTTTTGTTTAAATGGCATCTCTAACGGGGGGTTAACCAAAGGAAAAAGATATTTAACTGTTATTATTGTCAAATTAGCATTGCATGATTTTAGGGATTCTAAAAACCCAGGTAGTCCAGTTATTATATTTGTTACACTTTATTTATGTGATTGTTATACTTTGTCTGTATTTGTTTCACTGTGTTTACTTTATTTGTTTTACTTTTCTTGTTTTGCTTTCTTCATTCTCGTAATTTATTATTAAAAAAATCAAAAATCAATTTAAATCAAATTTTTAATTCAACTTTATATTCGATAAAGGTTCAGTATCTAAAGTCGCCCACAGTGTCCACGGATTGATATCCGGTCTTGCCATCTACACTACACCGCGACCGGTGCACTTGCCGATTGTGTGTGGTTTAGTAGCAATTTCATTTAAAACTTGTTTTGAAAATAAAAAGAAATATCGTATGCTCGGACATGTAGTAACTGGAAGGGTTAAGTACCGTTAAATTGGGAACTCCTGTCTAGGCTGGCATTCGTACAAATCCAATTATAAGGACCCGTTGCCTACCTGGGGACAATCCCAATGAGAGTACCTATACCTATTAGGCCAAAGCATGTCCAACTTTTAAGCATCTGAATAAACAACCTCACATCAAGCTTTTTACATACCAAGGCTTTTGAATAAAACATTTCATACAACATCAAAGCCTTCGAACACAAAAACAGGCTGTGAGCCGCACATCAAGTTTTTGGCGCCGTTGCCGGGGATACTGGCAAACTTTAGAGAACTACCCGAGTCGTCTATTAAGTTATTTTTTTACTTGTTTTCATAGATTAAAGTTTGTTTGTTTGTTTGTTTTGTGTATTTAAAAAAAATGTGTTTGATCTGTGGAGGGCCTCATTATACCAAATATTGTCCAAATTCATCGGAGTGTTACACAGATTACTCTTCTAACTTATATTCACAACCACAACCATATCAAGACTATTATTCTTCACCATATCAACCATGCAACGAAAGCAAGTACCCACCTTATTTTCCGACATTTGTGGAATCATGTCAAGTCATCGCTCAGAACTGCGAACTACTAGAACAAATGTTAGAAAAGATGAAAAACAACGATCAAATCGCTCAGATAACATCATTACTGAAGCAAAACTGCGAAGTACAAGAACAAATGTTAGAAAAGATGAAAAACAACGATCAAATCATAAATCCATTTTGTGGGAACTGCGCTGGACCGCACAAGTCTGAAAATTGTTCGAACTCTTTTCGAAGGGCAATGCCTTCGGTTACAAAGGGGATATATTGGTCCGACAAGGATGATTTAACTTTAAATCAAGACATGAATGACAAGTCGGTAGATGCCACAGAGCTTACCAATATGGAGACAACATTGAAGGATGCTGAGGGTATTGGTGAAGATAATAAGGCAAAGCAAGAAGAGAAAAATGTTAAACTAATAATTGATTTTTCCTGTGATGAAGCGGAAATAGATGCGAAGCTGGCTGAATATAGGAGATTAATAAAAGAAAAGATGAAAGAGGAGCTACCCGGTGAGCCAGAGTTATCAAATAGAGAACCGGAGACAAAAAATGGACACTGAAATCCCACCTCCGGTTCAGCAAGTCGTTAATTCCAACCATTGGTGTCCTACACCATGGAATATCGATGATGACTTCTGGAGTGATGACGATGAGGGGGTAGTAAAAGAGATTGAGTTGGAGGTGCCTCGATACTCAGCATCTCTAATTGAAGAAGTTGAAGAAAAGCCACTTGACAAGATGGAGGATGAAAAATATCATGAACCATCTTGGGAAGAAGAGTTTGGTGATGAGTTGGTAGGTTTGCCAACTATTGAAAATGCAGAATTTGACCCAATCGGTGATCTTGCATATTTAGAGAAATTACTTGAAGGTGAACCGATTATGGAAATCAAACAAATACCAAACGAAGAAGAAGAGAAAGTGGCTGAGGAGTTTGAAAGTTGGCCCGTGGGAAAGCTAGAAGCTGGATCACCACCACAATTAAAAACACGGGAGAAGACACGAAAAAACTTGGACCAACATATCTTGAGGATGCAAAGATGGTGCAAACAAAAGCTCAAGTGCAGAGACAATCATCATCCGCTTTATATGACACGAATCAGGTTTGGTCCAGGTAAATTTAAGTATTGGTGGCGTGACCCATTTGAAAATGTTAAAAGGTTTAAAATTTCCAAATTTAAATTTCAAATAACAAGAAGCGGGTGAAATTGAATAAGCTAGACTGGGGTTGGATAAAGGAGAAGCCTCCTGATTGAGGTTTTGGGATGACACATAGTTATGTAGTTGGTGTGATTTTTCGTAATGTTTATTTTATCTTTATCTTTTGTGTGGTTTGAGTTAGTTTTTGTCTTTGAGTCAGTTTTATGCCTAGGTTTGTTTGTTGTGTCATGTGCAGGTTTGCTTAATCCGCCCGTGCTCAATCTCCATTCGGGTGGAAATTTCGAAACTGCAATCTTGTGAAACAGCAACCAAGGTGTAAAAAGAAGACCGCGAAAGAAATGCTATACGGTCATATTCAAGTTTGGATTAGGAACATGCATAGCTAGCACAGATTATCATCATAACCAGCTAAGTCCTTTCCAATTTGTCTTTAGTATTTTATTTCTTATTTATCTTAGTGTTTTTAAGTCGGTTTCCATCCTACATTGAGGGCAATGTAGAATTTAAGTGTGGGGATTGGAAACTATCGTTAAAGTCATAAAAAAAATTTTTTAAAAAAATTAAAAAAAAATTTGCTCTACTTGTCCCGATCCTTTAAACGCATTTAAAACTTGAACATTTTGCAAAACGTTTGTCAAAAACAATTTAAATGTTGAATTTACAAAATCTGAAAATACATATTTCTTTAAGTTGCGGGATAGTAGGTTGTTTAAATCAAATTTTTGTGAAAATTTTTACGAGATACTTAACATAATTTTTCTAACTATATAGTAAATTAACTTTGCAATAACAAAACCTTCAACCTTTACATTACCACATGACAGTAAGATTTGAGCCTAAAAGTGTTTGTTACATAAACACTACTTTCGTTTCATGTGTGTTTACCGACTTGTGGCATTACTTTAGAACCTGTACGTTTTGATACATTTCAAAACCTTTGGTTTAATTATTGATACAAAATCTCAAGAGGCATTAGGATAACCATTTCTTTGTAAAAATTCACCTTTCTCCTTTAGACACCACTTTGTACCTATTACCTTCTGTTGTTACCCTTTGTAAACCGGAACGTTTATTATTGTATTAATGAAAAAAAAAGATGAAAAAAAAATGAAAAAATGAAAAAAATAGAATAAAGTTATGGTCAAAAGACCAAAAATTGTATATTCTTATTATGTATTTTTCCGGTTTATCGTAAGATCTCTTGTTAACCACTTACCAACCCAACTTCAGTCCTCTACATTTGTATAAATTTTTAACAATAAGGTAGAGATTTGATTAACGTACAAGCTTATAATAGTCATGCTTCACAGTCTGGTTTTGAGAGTTCACTTGAAATTATATACATATTATCCGAGAGAAGAGTGAATTCAGTGAGTGGTATTGTTTTTGCATAATTAATTACTTAAAAGTAAGAAAATTTTGATTAAGTATTCTCGGTTTATCGTTTCATTTTCTTGATTGATCAACCTTTTGAACGCTGTAAGTCTTGTGAAACTTTTGTGTTTAAAGATTTTGTAATTCGTATTTAAATTTGTTCGAAACGTGCGTTATTGTTTAACTGTTTAAGTTTGACATGTTGTTTAGGATTTTGCTTAGAGACAAGCAAAAGGTTAAGTGTGGGGATATTTGATGTGTCTTAAATCATACACATTTTATACATCAAATTCCTTACATTTTAATCTGTTTGAATATGATTTTCTCGCGATAATGGTACTTATTTGATTATATGTTATATTTACAGGAAATTGTGAAATATATGTGGATTATACGAGAAAACGGTACAAGATCGATAAAGGGAGCAAAAACGGAGAATAAAACGGAGTCCGAATGAAGAAGAACCGAAGAAAAGAACATAAATACGCACCAGAAACAGTCAGAACTTCATCTGGACATATCCGGAGCTAGGAAATGAGTTACGGGAACCATAATATATGCTTTTGGGGTAGCTCGACGAGAGAAATCCAAAAATAAACTTTGTTTTTGAAGACCCCTTGCGCACCGCAACACCAAAAGCCTTACGGTGCGCAAGGGTTTGTCGGCAGAAACTTTTTCCTTGCGAATGGAGCAGTTGAAGTGAAGTAGGTCAAAAGTGCTTGCGCACCTCAACACCAAAAGTGTTACGGTGCGCAAGCAATGCTCAGATGCTCAAAATTTCAACTATAAATAGCCCTTCATTCTACTTCGAAAAACACACCCTTCCAAGCTCGGAAACACACGTAAAAGCCTGCTATCAGACAACATTAGGCAGCTGGAAGTGAGGTGGAAGTCCCTCGGAGCTCTCGGGAAGTTTAGAAGCCTTCGGTTCGAGTTCTAATTGACCCGAGTTCGGTAAATACTCGTTTTTCAAGCTTTGCACTCGTTTGTATTATATTTTCAGTAGTTATAATCTTTCATTCAGTTATGTTATTGTATAATATGTGTGCTTAAACTTGTATACTACCTGGGTTATGATGAACTAAATGATTGTAATGCATATTTGACGTAATTTCAGTTATTTCATGTGATTTACAGAACATTGTCTTTAAAGTTAATCTTGGTATTGCATGTTGGTGTATTTTGATTAAATTATTTGTCGATAAATTCAAAGGTTTAAACATGAAGACGTTCTCCTTAAACTTAGAATTTAATTTGATTCGTTTATCTTTTGATTTTCGGGTTAAATATTGTGTTGAGAAATTGACCAAGTCTAATAATAATTCAAATCAAAATACTAATACTTGCATCCTCACCTTATGACTAGAAATAAGATTAGGGTGAGCTAGGTTATTAGCTAATCATTGGTGGTAATTTGGGTAATCGATAACTCGAACTCTTTTATTACATCGTGATTAAGGTTTCTTACGATTTTAATTTTCAAAGATTTGTTCGCTTTGCGGGTTTAAAAGATCGTCTCACAACTTAGTCTCTGAGGTTCCAACGGTTGGATTCACGTAGGATTTGGTATCGATAGCTCGAGCCGGTTCGTTCTAGCACTTCACATCTCGTCTTTATCTTTTGTTTAAATGGCATCTCTAACGGGGGGTTAACCAAAGGAAAAAGATATTTAACTGTTATTATTGTCAAATTAGCATTGCATGATTTTAGGGATTCTAAAAACCCAGGTAGTCCAGTTATTATATTTGTTACACTTTATTTATGTGATTGTTATACTTTGTCTGTATTTGTTTCACTGTGTTTACTTTATTTGTTTTACTTTTCTTGTTTTGCTTTCTTCATTCTCGTAATTTATTATTAAAAAATCAAAAATCAATTTAAATCAAATTTTTAATTCAACTTTATATTCGATAAAGGTTCAGTATCTAAAGTCGCCCACAGTGTCCACGGATTGATATCCGGTCTTGCCATCTACACTACACCGCGACCGGTGCACTTGCCGATTGTGTGTGGTTTAGTAGCAATTTCATTTAAAACTTGTTTTGAAAATAAAAAGAAATATCGTATGCTCGGACATGTAGTAACTGGAAGGGTTAAGTACCGTTAAATTGGGAACTCCTGTCTAGGCTGGCATTCGTACAAATCCAATTATAAGGACCCGTTGCCTACCTGGGGACAATCCCAATGAGAGTACCTATACCTATTAGGCCAAAGCATGTCCAACTTTTAAGCATCTGAATAAACAACCTCACATCAAGCTTTTTACATACCAAGGCTTTTGAATAAAACATTTCATACAACATCAAAGCCTTCGAACACAAAAACAGGCTGTGAGCCGCACATCAATTACCTTGTAGTGTAATCTAACATTAAGAAAAAGGGGTAAAAATGGAATTTGGTCAAGTGTTGACTAATGTAAACCAAAGTTAAAAAGGTACTCATGGCGTAAGCCAAAATGGGCTAAATAAGTAAGGAGAGGGATCTAACGAAAGGAAAATCCGAAATGGGTCGGATGGGCAAATTGGTAACTAAAAACCATGTTTTTGCTACACATGTAAAGGTTTGGCCATATAGGCCAAACGGGTCAAATAGTGGTGGTAACACCATTTGACAATATCAACTAATGTGGTTGTCGAGTCTTATGATTAACAGGAACGATTAGCAATTCGGATGATTTGCGTCGCCATAGAATTTGTGATAATAAAAGCAAGGTATAAAGCGGGTCTATTTGTTGACCCGGGCCAGGTACGCATATTTAGAATTATACTTAAAAGCGATATTTTGGTCAAATATTAGTGAAAGTCCTTCGTCTTAAATGAAGGACTAAAATTGACCAAAAAGCCATTGATGGGTAAATTAGGCAAATGACCCATATGGGTTATTTAGGAACTTGTATGGCGATTATGGAATATAGGTAGATACTTCAAATATGAAATCGCGAAGTGTGAAAAGAAATGAGATAGTTTTTGACTAAATTGCTTAAATCCCCTAAACGGGTCAAAACGAAATTATGCGCATAGCTTGCGTACTAATAGCATAATTCATAAGAATTATAAACCCGAGCTAGAGATCTTGAGTTAAATACATTGATGTATGTATTTGGTTGTTTAAGAAACAAGTTGGTGGTTTTAAATACAAACGGGTCAAAATGTTGATTTTGAATAATAAGTCGAATGCTTAAAAAGTTGGAATTTTATTAGTTTGAATGTTGAATTATAACTCCATATGATGGAGAATCGAATTACGGTCGCGTGGGAAAAAGAATCGCGTAAAACGGAGGTCTAGATCAAAAGTTAAGCCATTTTGAAGTTAGGTTTTGGTTAAAACTTAGCTGGGCAAATATGCAGCACCAGCATCACACATTCTGTCGAATTGAAGCCGTGGCGTCGCGCCACGGCCAAAGGCATTTGTCGTGGCGCGCGGCGACGAGCTAAAAGAATGAAATTTTTGTTTATTTTGTCTATTTTGATTATTTGACCCAATTACCTTGTTGTACTTGTTATTTAACTATCAAAACTGACTTCTAAGTTGGTTTTGATCATAGGTGAATGTCGAGAGTCCCGGATGAAGATCAAGCGTCGAGCAAGAACCGAACACACGTTAAATGAAGCTTCCACGTCAAATCTGGATTTGTTTTGTTATAAGTGAATTATGTAAACACTTACAAATATGTTTTGAAATATTGTAAACCTATGGGAATGTAAGTATGACAAGTTTTTGTAAAGTCTCATTTTAGCATTAAAATGTGTATCTTAATTATTAAAATCTTGATTTATTAAGACGGGCGTTACAAGTTGGTAATCAGAGCTCAAGGTTAAAAGAATAAAGTGTTTGGTTCGAGGCTTGATCGCAAATCCGGTAAGTACATGTATATAGTAATGGTTTAGTATGATTAAAGTGTTGAGAACAACACATAGGGTTATCGTGTAATACACGTTATACCAATCAAATCGATAAGGGATAGATATAGTCAACGAAATTACGTGTGTTGACACGTATAGTGGAAAAGCCTTGTATTATAATACGGGCGATTATTGATGTCGACATTACTAACTTTTGTGAATTTTTTAATTGAAGGATACTCGCATATGAAGATGACGAGAGTTGGACGAATTACGGATATGACGATGGAACTGTCCGATGTATGACAAGCAGAGCATACTCATCAAGAATCTAAATCACGTAGTGATCGCGAACAAGGTTAACGGCAAAAGAAGCCCTTTAGGGCAAGCATTACCAGGTGCACATTTTAAATTTAATTGCACAAATAGCAATATGCAACAAACATGTAGAGAATGATTGTTGCACATATAAATTAAAAGCTTGGAAAACCTGAATAGAATACCTATCCAGAATATTATTTCCAAGAAAACTAAGTAGAGGCATTACTTACATGGGGTGTAATGCGAAAATTATTAAAGGTCATGTATATCAGGTGTTGATCGCTTACTCTGGCCAAGTAAGTAGTGAACATGTGGTACCATGAACTTTTATGATGGACATACTTACATCCGATGTAGTAAGGACAGGGTAAATGGGACAAATTAAAAGTACCCAAATGAATCAAATGAGCAAAATACTTGAGAATGATGTAAACGCAAGCCGGGTGACGGAAGCGTATTACATTACAATAATGAGCCCAAGAGAAGGGACGAAGGAGCCATGGTTGACAAAATGGGCAAGTAAAACCAAAGTATAGATGATCCGCCGGATCATAAAAGCGAAGGTATTACCCACACGAAAAAGATAATCAAAGTTGTTAACTTTGAACGTAGTAAAGAAGGGATGACGATGATAATCGTCACTCATAATCTATAAGGCCGTCAAGGATGGCCATATAAAGAATAAAAGACATGGTCGAATAAAAGCGATGGATTTCGCTAAGACGACCAAATAAATCGAAGCGAAGTCTTAATGCATACCGGAAGGGTTGCAATAATAACGACTTCGGTAAAACACCCGGTTGATGGGTAAGGATTTAAACACATGCGTAGACCGAGAAGCGGGAACTCGGATGGAAAGTCAAAAGACTCGGGTTTTGAGTCATGACTAAAAGACGACAAGATGATGTAAATAGAAATTTTGATAAATTATGTTCAACTATTTTAAAGTTGAACGGGTCCAACAAAGAATGAAGTTTGACATCCATAAGTGATAAAATTTCACACGAACAAGTCAAACGAAATAAATAAAGAATAACGCTTGCTAATGAAAGTAAGCGCGAACCGAATAAATAAAAGCGCGAAATATTAATAAACCTATGCAAGGGGTTATGGGCGCTAAAAACCCTAAGGTAAAAGAACCCGGGTAGAGGGTTGCAAAGAAATACATGTGAGAACCAGATAATGGTAAGCGTAGAACAAATCGACGTGTAGATGACGTAAAGAGTTATAAAAATCGGAAAAATTAGTCCGGAAGTAAACGAATGAAACCTTAGACTACGGCCAAGGTCAACTAAAGTTCAAAAGCAAAAATAAACGATCCCAAACATAACAAAGGATGTTTTGAAGCTATATATGTATATATACATTTGAATATAAACACGAATAAAAGATGATCTACGGGATCATCATTGTAACACCCCGTGTTTCGAAAGTCAAAGTCAAGATTGAAGTCAAAGGGAGACAAGATTGCTAATTGCGATCTGTCGCTCCTTGCTCAATTCCTGTTTTGACTTCTTTGACTTATAGTTAGTCTATTTTGTGCTTAACGTTAGTTGTATTATGTGGAGTACTTATTGATAATCGAGGTTTATTCGATATTTATCACATGTTTATTCGCTTATCTCTTATCGCAATCGCACTCGCAACTCGAATTACGCGTTCTGGATATTGTTTTACGTGTGTGTGTGCCTTATGTGTTACTTGTGCATGTTTATTTATGTTATGTTGTGGTGTTTAATCGAAACGCAATCGAAACTCAATCGCAATCGAATCGCAAACGCTAAACGCAAGTGAATTAAGGATGATTGTATGTTGATATAGTAGTTGGGATTAAAAGTAATTTAAATAGGAAACTTTATCGCATCGCAACGCTCAACACGCGAATCGAAATGGCAAAACTCGTCGCACCGAACACTCGAACCAACTGGCTAATCGACCAAGTGACCAGCCGATCGACCAGCTGCTCGATCGAGCTACCACTCGATCGACCAGCCATTCGATCAGGCTACCACCCTATCGACCAGCCCTTTCCACTTTGGGAAACCCTATAAATACCCCATGTCACCATCACAACTTACTACTTTTGCACACTCCTGTCCGACCAGCGCTCCAACCTTGATTTTTCTCCGATTTCTCGCAATTCCGGTAAGATCTCAACCTAAATCTTGTACTTCTTTGATCTACACTTGATTCTACACCTTTCTATCTTTTGAATCTTAACTTTTAACTGTGAAATCACTAGATTTGAGGTGTTCCAGGATGATGTCATCATGGTTGTAAGTCCCGTGAAACCGGATCTTTCAATGATATCAAACAACACCAAGTTTGTGCGGAATCCAAACTTGATGTGATTCAAGAATAAACACGAAAAATACGAAATATGAAGAATAAAGAACAAACCGGAATCACTTTCAAACTTGCACACGATTCTATTACTATGAACTAGCAAAATCGTCTGGTACAAGCTCACTACTACCAATCGATCGTCTCCCTCTCTAGAGAAATTGTAACTATCAAGTTCAAACCCTAAAACAAGTTAAAAACTTGTTTATATACTAACTCAAGTCCAATTTCCTACATGGGCTCCCCTTGGGCCTGCTTGGCCCACATGGCCTAAAGCTTGGCCCAAGTGACCTATAAAGGTCCAAAACCTAACATAAACTAACCCGGTAAAGCCCAGTTCGTAACCATAGCTCGTTGTATTAATTTGATGCGTCAGTCTCACACTTTAGGGCCTAACAATCTCCCCTAGACTGATGCGATCAAATTTTCTTCATAACATGAAATCAGAAACGTCTTCAACGATGTCTATGGTTGTCGCTATGCTGCAGATGTTGTGGAAGTTCTTGACTTCTGAACTCTCAGCACTGGGTCTCTTTCTTCAGCTCTTGTGGTTAGCTTCATATCAGGATCTCGATCAGCTTTGCTTGAAAATCTTGTTAAAAAGAATGTGAGAGGAGGATTCTCAACAACTCTTTTCTTCTTCAATCTTTTTTCTTTCAAGCAGGTTCACATGTACTTCTTCAAATGTACTTTCATTGTCAGATGGCATTTCGTATCCGGCTCTTCTGACTCAGGTACATCTTGTTGTTGTGCTGCTTCAGGCTTCTTCAGCAACTAACAGCATCTTAGTCTTCATCAATCCCTGTTCTTGATTGAAATCAAGTTCTGCACATGCTCACAAACTCATAAGCAAACATTTCTTAAGCAACAGGGAGAATACCATATGAACACCAGGTACATCCAAGTACTTGTACTCAGATTTCACAATTTAAATTCTTGCAATTTTGATGATCAGTCAAATCTTCAAGAACGGTTATATTTTTAATTTTTAAGAAAACAAATAAACACTCTATTTTTGGATTTTTGGTTTTAAAGAAAAACAAGACACTATTTTTGTATTTTTGAATTTTTCAATTTTTTTAATTTTAAGAATTAAAACAAATAAAAACTCAAAATATAAACAACTACCATAATATACAATTACAATTGTAATGGGATCAAAATTCGTTCTCAGGCAAACTAAGGAACACTTTTCAGTACGAGCCTAATCAAACTGGTCTATGCGATTGCCAATATGTTTGTCCACTTAAACTTTAACGCTCAATTTTCAATTTTACAACTTCGTGATCTGCTTTAGGTACTATTATACTATTATACCCGTGTGTCCCATTCCAAGGCATACCCCCGCGATCAAGGTAAGCACAATGATTCATCGTAGCAGGTGAGTATACTGATGTCATCCTTTAAGATATCCTGACTGTGTCTAGGTCTGCATATAATCTGTTTTATCATGTTTTGATTTCTTAACAATGAACACCCAAATAAATACTAATCAAATCCTGGAAATATAAACAGCACACTCTATCATGCAAGTATCTTCCCTACCACATATTTCACAAGTCCAATCCAGATTTCTGAAATCTTAACTGGGAATAGGTTGAGAAGAGAACATAATAGATATTTTGCAGAGATGGTATAATATACAGATCAAATGAGTTTTTCTCAGTTTGATATAGGTTTCTTGGGTTTCTTTTGGGCACTAGAGGGCCTCTTTCGGGTGTATTAGATCTATAGCGCGACAACGTACAGCTAGGTCAGCATGTATCTGGATGCAGCAGAAGCTGTCGTTGCCTAGCACCTCCAGGTCAGCATATATCTGGATGCAGCAGAGGAGGTACACGACTTTTTTCAGAGAAGATTTCAGAATCAGATCAAAATTGTGTGTATCGGGACAACATACAGACATTCAAATAGAAATGAGCTAATTCCAAGTGACTTTCTTTCCTGGGTTCATGTACAATTTTAGTTCTGAACAGAAGAACAGCCAAGATATCCCCGGATGATTCAACAATATAAAGACCCGAAACCTCAGATGTTGGCTATCTATCAACACAAGATTTAAGACCAAAAAATCATACGCCGTTGGTATGTTACCCACATGGTACATAGTTCGTTATGTTTATATCACTTAGTATCTTTTATCATGTTGAGCGTCAAGCCTATCGACATATCGCAGTAGATCCTAGTCTTTTCAGCTATGGCACCTTACATGTGTTAGTCAAACCCTTTAACACGAACATTTATTTCACTTCCCATGTCATGCAATCTTTCTTTTTGGCTTTTTCATTTTTCTAATGTTTTTGTATTTTTCTCATTTTATCCCCCTAAAACAATACATATTTACAACAAACTCTTTTTCTATCTATATGTTCCTCTCCCCCCCCCTAAATTTGTGCATAAATCTTGTATTTTTGCGCAAATTTACCATTTACTGGAGAAAGGACAATTTATATACAAAGTAATGAACCAAGAAAGAAATATTTTTGTTTAACCGTTCCGTCATTAGATTGAAGACTAATCAAATTCAAATCAAAGTACTGAATTTAAACGGTACCTTTTGCTGATTATTTCTTACTTCTGTTATCTCCTCCAAAGGAAACATATCATCTGTAAAAACAAATTTGAACTTTTTGCAACAGAGAAATGTTACCCGTTTTATCTCTGGAACAACCGCTATCAACATTCCAGAGATTGTCAATAGCTCCTCCTTGGTTGTTCCTGAAAAGTAAGGAGATTAGTAAGACATTGGTACCCAGGCCATCGTGGTCCTGGGATTTCCTGAAGCATCAAAATAAGATACTTCCTTCAAACACAAGTCCCCTTTCGTTTCAAAAATTGGAGATGTAGCTGCTTTTTGTTTTGCTCTCCAAATTTGTTTAGGCTCTTCTAGTTTCTTAGATGCCTGTGGCAAAACAGTTGGCTTATCAACCTTGTTATTTTTCGAAACTTGTGTAGGTTTCAAAGCTTGTTTTCTTTTTGCTTTAGCAGCATTCCAATCCCCATCAGAAGGTTTAACCTTGGGATTCACATTCTTCATTGCCTTAGGTGATGATACCTTCATCGGCTTGGAATGATTGTTATCATTTGGTGTAACCCTCTGATTTCGCATATAATAGGGTACATGGGGACTCCGTGTGCAGTTTCTAGCAATATGCCCCGCAATGCCACAGTTGAAGCAAGTTTGTCTTTTCATCTGAAAGACGTTTTGAGTAGCTTGATTCGCTCTAGCAGGTCCTGAAGGACAAACCGGTCCTTTTTGCGTTGGATACGCCTGCACTTTACTTTCAGACAAAGACGAATTTGGGTGCTTGTATGTGCTGGTTGCAGAAGTCTTGTTGCTTTGAACACCATTCTTCGTCTTTTCTCCCTGATTGGAGCTTTCAATCACCTTGTCATGAGCCTTATGGGATCGTGATTGTCCTTGATGAGCAGACTTCTTATATCCTCGACTTTGATCTGCTCGTTTTGGCTCCTTTTGTGTGTTGTGAACCGGCTCACAAACACCAGCACAAGAGTGAGTGTTGACTTTTTGTTGCACTTTTGGACAATGAACACAATTTCTAGCAATGTGTCCAGGAATTCCACAGTTGAAACATATCTGTCGTTTCAATGTATAGAGATTCGAAGAGCTAGCAGTAGTAGCTGATCTGATGGATTTAGATGAATGAGTTTGCTTTGATTGCTTTGCTGATTTAGATGAACGAGCTTGCTTTGATTGCTTTGCTTGTGTTCCATGTGCCTTTTCTGAGTTCTTTTGTACCAACGGTGTATGATTTCACGAGCTCCCTTCATCATGTTTCTCTTCTTCTGTATCACCAGACGAAACTGGTTGTTTCGGAGTCGACACACCTGCATCAGGGGAAACACTAGACAAAATGTTAAAGGATTTGAACAAATCAGCATAATCATATAGCCAATCTGGACCAACTCTAGCATCCGTAGTATTTTCTTCGAGCCATTCAATGTTGCACGACTCAACGACTTTCTTGGTTACTTTATTGTACAGTCTATAGGAGGATCCTTTAGCATATCCAATACAGAAACATTCATCCCCTTTGACCTCAAACTTCCCATTAGTGTCCACGAGCAACAAGACACACGGACAACCAAAGTTACGGAAGTGTGAGACCGAGGGTTTACGTCCTTCCAGAATCTCATAAGGAGTTTTCATATGATGTTTGTTTACTAAAGCATGATTCTGGATGTAACAAGTCGTGCTAACTGCTTCGGCCCAGAAGAAACTAGGAAGCTTCGAGTCGGCCAGCATGGTTCGTGCCGCCTCTATAAGAGTACGATTTCGTCTCTCAGCCACTCCATTTTGTTGTGGAGTTCGTGGTGCACTGTACTGTCGTTCGATTCCTTTTTCTGCACAGAATGTATCTAAGGTGATATTCTTGAATTCTGTCCCATTGTCTGATCGAATTGCTTTCACCCTTGTAGTAGCTTGATTTTCAACTAGAGTGACAAATTGTTTGATCAAACTCGCAGCCTCGTTCTTGTGACTAAGAAAGTATACCCATGTGTAACGAGAATAGTCATCTACGATCACAAGATAATACGCCTTCTTGTCAATGCTCACCACATTTACAGGACCAAAAAGATCCATGTGTAGTAATTCAAGCACGACTTTTGTCGAAGGTGTAGACTTGGATATATGAGGCTTTTGATGAGCCTTTCCTTTTGCGCAAGCAACACACTTTTCTACCAGCATGAAGTCTTTGATTGGTAAATCACGGACCATTTGACCTTTAGAAGACGATTCAGTTTCTATTTTAACTTCTTTTTCAGAAACATTTTCTAGTGACTGTTCATTTATAGTGACCACATCTTCTTTTTCAAAATCTGGTTCAGATTCAGTTTCAATTTTGGAACAAGTTGAAATTTCATCAACACATGTTTCTTCAACATATGTATCATGTGAATCTTCTTGAGATTTGCTTTCAGCTACAGTTTCCAATGGGGTCCCACTAGATTCAACATTAGGGACACCCACTGAGACAGATTCAGAAGAAGAATCAGGATACTCTTGATTTTCTTGAGAAGGAGTTTCAGTGGTTTCACTGAATGTGTCCTGAGGGACCTCACCTGTAACACAATCATCAACTGAAGAGTTAGAAACATCATAATCACAATCATTAACTGAAGAAGATTCATCACCAGACTTATTGTTCAAAGGTTCAACACAAACATTATCAGTTTTGCCCAAAACATCAGGCTCAAAAGACGAAACATAAGCAGAAAATGACGCTAACAACGACCGACCAAAAGCAATATCAGATTCAGTTTGTTCAAAATAATTTTCAGAAATATTAGTATGAACAACTGATTCACTCCCAAGAACATCTTCACATTTTACTTCAGATACTTTATCTGCACATGAAGACGAAATGTTAGGATCAATAGAGCCTTTAGAAACAAAATTTATTGGAGCAGACTTCTGTTTCCCAACTGGTTTGCCGTTAAATGATGACTTATTGTTTTTGGGACCATAAGTCATTCGACTTTCATTTATCATCTCCTCCTCAGTCATGGGTAAATAAGTATAATTGTCATTATAGGGAGGAGGAGCCTGATTAAAACCCAAACCACGTCCTTTCTTTTCCTTGTATGCTAGCTGTTGATCACACAAGTTTTTGACTAATTTGCTGGAAGAATCAAATTTCTTAATGTTAAGTTCATTTATTTGATATCTATCTCGGATATCTTCCAGTTCCTTAGTCAAAATACATACTTTCTCCTGAGCTTCTAGAAAATGGGCTGTTTTTACACTTACATCATCTTTGAGTTTGATGATGTCTTTTCGCTGAGCTTCAATCTTTTCTTTATAAAGTTTTTCGTTTTTCGACAATGTGAAATTTTTATTTTTTATATCTTGATAATCTTGAATCAGCTCAGCATTGTGTATTCTGTAAGCTTCAACCCTTTCCCTACACTCAGGAGTACAGAAAACAGAAAGTACCTCTTCAACAGTCATTTCTTGAACCATGGGTTTGTGAAATACAAATGCCATAATTTAAGTGGGTGGTTGATACTTTTGTTCTTCTCCTCAAAATACAAACCAAACAAGAACCCGTGTACTCGCAAACCCTTTGTACGCGATTGAACCCGCTTTCTGAATCGCACCTCAAAACCTATCAAAACCGTTATCACGAAACAAACAAACCTTTTTTTTATTATTATTTAATTAATATATAAGAAAACTATTTATTATTATTATTATTATTAAAAAACAATGATTAGGTAATGATTACCAAATGATTTTATTATTATTATTATTATTATTATTATTATTATTATTATTATTATTATTATTAATTGTATTAAAAAAAAAGAAACCTAAACTAAACAAACATCACGTCACAGTCTTCTCCGCAAAACAAAACCCACAACCCTAATTTCAAACTTCCGCCACCAAGGTGATTATCTGATGAACGAAGGTGCTCGGAGATCGGTGACGGATAACAGTGAGCGAGAAGATGAACGGGGAGATGAACAGTTGAGATGATTAACGACGGGATGATGAACTAAGGTTAGAATGAAAATGATGAACGATATCTATGTCCAGTACGGTATGGTGATGTGATGATGATCGGAGAATGAAGGTGTCGACGATGATGTAGATGACCGGTAGTTTCAGGTGGTGATTAATGGTGAACGACGGAGGTGAACGGTGATATGTGGTTGCGAGTCGGAACAGTGAAAGAGATAACTCGAGACCTCTTGTGTGTCGAGACCTTGAAGGATATTGTGAGTCGAAACCTTGAGAAGTTGTGATGACTCGAAACCGTATTTGCGACTCGAGACCGTTTTTGGAAGATGATGACTCGAAACCAGAAGTGAAGTTGTGATGATGTGAGTCGAGAACTTGAGAGTGGTTGCGAGTCGGAACCGAGGTTGCGACTCGAGACTCGAAAGATGATGAGTCGAGACTGTGGAAATGGAGAACTCGAAACCGCACGGAAGCGATGTTGCGACTCAAAACCAGAAGAGAAGTGAGTCGAGACCGTGATGATGAAGTTGATGACTCGAGACCGTTGAAGCTATTATGTAGGACTCGAGACCACAGAAACTGTTGTGACTCAGAGTGTGACTCGAGACCGAGACCTTGGATAAATATGACTCGAGACCTTTGTTGAGGAAAGGATTTTGTTTCCTTGTTTCTCGAAAACAGATTTTCAAAACAAATCGTTAACTTTCCTAAAAAGATGGGATTTTTCTGAAACAAAGAATTTTTCAAATATTTTAAAAATTGAAAATAATCCCTTTAACAACTTTCAAACAGATCGAATGAGCAAAATATGATGATTTTTGATAAAATTTCGATGAACACTACGAAGAACGCGAAGAACACCGAACCAAAAATAACGAAAAACTTGAATCTTTGATATCAAACCGAGCCTAGAAACAGGTGCTTAAGGCTCTGATACCACTTGTAAGTCCCGTGAAACCGGATCTTTCAATGATATCAAACAACACCAAGTTTGTGCGGAATCCAAACTTGATGTGATTCAAGAATAAACACGAAAAATACGAAATATGAAGAACAAAGAACAAACCGGAATCACTTTCAAACTTGCACACGATTCTATTACTATGAACTAGCAAAATCGTCTGGTACAAGCTCACTACTACCAATCGATCGTCTCCCTCTCTAGAGAAATTGTAACTATCAAGTTCAAACCCTAAAACAAGTTAAAAACTTGTTTATATACTAACTCAAGCCCAATTTCCTACATGGGCTCCCCTTGGGCCTGCTTGGCCCACATGGCCTAAAGCTTGGCCCAAGTGACCTATAAAGGTCCAAAACCTAACATAAACTAACCCGGTAAAGCCCGGTTCGTAACCATAGCTCGTTGTATTAATTTGATGCGTCAGTCTCACACTTTAGGGCCTAACAATGGTGTTCTTAGGAACTTCGTGTTTTGACTTCAATCCACCAAGAACAACTTAGATCTAACCGATTTCCACATAAACAAACAAAGATCTTTCATATATCTAAACATATTCATGGTGAAAAGGATTGAAATATGGTTTTTCAACTTTCTTTCAACTCTTTTACACTCAATGCACTCAAAACCGATGGAATCGGAGCTTGTTCTAACCGTCTACTCCTTCTTGTTGATGTGTTGGTTCAAGATCTGGATTCTATCCACGAGACTACCGATTTCGGGTTAAACATGGAACACCGTCTCGAATAGTTAACTGATCGGATTTGGGTGATTCTTGTCCGATCAGGAGTACCAAGTATTGACGAGGTTTCTGTTGTTTAAATGCGTTATCAAGACATCTCGATAAAACGAAAAACTATCAAAACAACCAAGTGTAAGACGATCAGAATGACCAGGACGGAATGCCGTCCGATCAGACTAACTGTCATCCGATCGGGTTGTCACCCGATCGACTTGCACCTTAGCCCCACAATTAACTTTTATTTTTATTGATTTTGAAGGAAAAACATTGAACGAAGTGCTGCCCGGTCGGATTACCACCTGATCGGACTATCACTCAACCATGTAATGTTCAGACTTCAACACTTAAACAATTTTCAACATGTTCGATATCAACGGATTGCCACCCGATCGTACTACTATCCGATCGAATGGAAAACTGCGGTGAACTTGTTCTCACTAAAGTATCCAACCAATCGGTGTTGGTGCATGGAATGTCTGTTGACTTCGTCTGCATTAAGTCTTGTGTCTAGATAGGTTGAATGAACACACTACAGGGTCTTAATTAGGGTTTTACTTGTTTAACTTGTAGATTTCGCTTGAAAGGGTTTATGTGTATTTCAAGCTAAATCAACAAAGGAGATTTAGCTTGAAATGGTTCAAGTGAAATCAGATTTAGCTTGAAATGGTTCAAGCGAAATCAGATTTAGCTTGAAATGAGTTCAAGCGAAATCAACAGGACTATATATAGGTTAGTGTGTAGTTCATTTGGTAAGACTTGGTCATTGTGTGAGAGACGAAGTGCTGACGGATTTGTATCAGAATACATTGTAAAAGCACGTAAATCAATCAGAAAAGAAAGATTAAAAGGAAACTAGCTGTTATGACTTTGTTTACGTTGATTCCGCCTTCGTACTCAAAGATGAACTGCCTTAACTGACGTTTAGAGGTCGTAGAACGGTCCAACAAGGGTATCAGAGCTCAGGACGAGGAGTTCATACCATTACAGCTTGATTCTACCGGAATTTCTTAATTCTACTCACTTCTTCTCTTACTTTTCTGATTTGAACATATTTCAGTGGTGAAAATGACCTGAATTTGACATATAACAAGCGAATTAGTGTGATAACTAATCCTTAAAAGATTTGGACTTAAATTCGATCGAATTCATAAAAAAATTTAAGTTTTCGCTTGAAAACTGTTCGTAAAAATTAACATCAGCAGATTTCGCTTGAAATATAGTGAAGATTTCGCTTGAAACTTGTGTTTGGCTGTCAATTTCGCTTGAAATCAAAGGATTTCGCTTGAACAGTTCAAGCGAAATTGATCTGTTGGATTTCGCTTGAATTAATTGTCTCGGGACTTCACATCACGTGAATATAGTGTCAGAACCAGTTATCACCTTGGACATACACATGTGATCTGATTAAATGTGCGTGTGAAACTGTGTTGTGTTTATCGAGCAGATATTATTGAGAATCTGTGTAAAGAATTGCATGTGATAAAAACGGTTCAATCAGACTCATCGATATCATCGGCTAATGTGTTAAAAAAAATGTGCATCTCACATATCAAGATAAAATGAAATGAGTTAAACATTTATTGTTGTCGGTTCACTATAAAGGTTCATGTGATTGTCAAAAAGTGTCTCGGTTCTATCAATATTAAAATCAAAATTAAATAGTGCTTTGGTTCAAAAAAATTGTATTGAGATTTAAAGATAATCTTGAAATTGAAAACTTATCACGTGAATTCCTGAATTCATTAATTGCACTAAGTTTTTGGTCCAATCATAAAGTTTGTGGTGTTAATTGCCGAGATTGCATGAGAATTTTGATTTCATCGAGATGTGTTAGGGTTGTAAAATTGTCGTGTAGTGCCATTAAACGAAGTGTGCTTCATGAATGTTTAATTGTTGTCGGCTAGTTAATTGTTTTAGTCTCATCAATTTACAATTGAAGTGTCAGTCCAATTCATTACACGTTCCAATTAAAAGTTTGAGTATAGAGTTTATTCCATTCTAAACCCATATTACTTGGCACATTCGATCAAGTCCATTCATAGTGATTTCACCCGAAAAACATTGGAAAGAATCCGCAAATCTTCGACAACGAGTCTTAGTTTGATTTCGTCAACAAACACACTGTTACATATTCAGTTTGTTTGAACTGATAGTTTGTTTGTTTTGTTTGCAGGTGATTTCGAGGTAATTCAAGGACATAAAAAAATGGCAAATTCCGAACCTATTCCGTGGAAAGACGATCGAACTGAAGAGCAGAAGTATAGATATAGAAAAATGATTGCTGAAAACAAAATATTAGAATCTCTCGTATCTATCTGGAAGCAAGGAGAGCAAATAGATGGGATCCGAACAGAGAGTGTTATCTTGATGAATATGGAAATATTGCGATTGATGATAGTACGCTTGATATCGAAGCCATAATCCAGCAGTACAAAGATGAGGATGATTATTGGCAGAAGAAATGGTGGGGAGATGAAGAAGAGAAAAAGAAAAAGAAAGAGTTAATAGATGAAATAGAAAGAAATTCAGAAAATATGAATTTGGTTGAATTTATTGAATTAATCAAAAAGATTAGAGAAGGAATGACAAAGAATGAAGAATCAAAGAATGATGGAACTTTAAATGATAATGAAGCAGATCCTAGTAATGCTGGTGATCATGATGATGAAGTTGCTACTGGTAATCAGTTGGCAGTGAATGATGATCAAGAAGCTGAGAACATGCCAATATTTGATCATGGTAATTCAGATTCTGAGGAGGAGCAGATTTCAAGTCAAACAAAATGTGATAAACTTGAAGCTGACAATGCCAAACTCTTGAAGGATGTGGAGAGTTTAACATTGGAAATCAAAAGCTTAAAGGATGAGAAGCAATCTGATGATAAACAGATTCTTGTTTTGCAGGAAAATTGTGAGAAATTGAAGTCAGAAAATGACAAACTGTTGAGTAGTTTGGACAGTTTGACATTGGAAATTAACGATTTGAAAGAAAAAGAAAAAGATTTTGGAAAAATCAAAATTGAAAATGAAAACGATTTTTGGATAAAATTGGAAAATGAAGCGTTAAAAGAAAAAGAAAAAGATTGTCAAAGTCAAATGAAGGTTTTAGAAGATGAAAAATCTGTTATTTTTCAGAACAATCTTGAAAAACAAATTGAAATAAATTCTCATCTTCAGAAAATCATTCGGCTTGAAAATGAAGCTGAAATTGCTCGAAATAAAATTAACGAGCTTGAGAATAAATTGAAAGGTTTTGTGACTTCTGCATCACATGTTTGTCCAAAACCGATCAATTATGTTCCAATAAGTGACAATGTCACAAATTTTGACAAAGTCAAAATTGAAGATTGCGATGACAAAGCTGATGATGAAATAGAAAAAGAAAAGAAAAGAAAAATATTTTTAGAATTACAAGAAAATTTTCAAAATACTGTTTTGCAGTCTACTGAAATAGGTGAATGCTCTAAGCAAAAACCTGTTAAGAAGAGTGTAGAACAGAAACAAAAAGATAAAAATTTGAAAAATCCTAAAAATGAAAATAAAAGCTCATCAGATAAGTCATCCAATCATTATCAAAAATCACAAAAATTTAAAAATGAAAATTCACAAAAAGTTGGTAATAAGTGGTGCAGGTTTGACCACAGTGCTTCAAAGCCAAAACCAGTTTTCAAGAAGAGTGATGATTACCACAAAGCCAGACAATGTTATGATCTAAGCATATGGTGTGAAAGTGGTGAATGGTACGATAACAGAGTGTGTTACACTTGTGGCTATCAAGGACACATTGCTGTTAACTGCCAAAGCCAGAGATTCGAAACAAGAAGATGCTATAATTGTCATATCAGAGGACATATTGCCAGAGATTGCTCGAGGAGATTGATGGGAAGATCGAGAGCTGAATCTCAGAAAACAGGAAAGAAACCAGTCAATGTCAAGCCCAAAGAACAGAAAGTTCAAGAACCAAAAGTTCAAGAATAGAAAGTTCAAGAAAAGAAAGTGAAGCTTTCACAGGGGCAGAAAGACAGACTGAGGAAGAAAAGAAAGAAGGCAAGAGAATACTTGGAGAAAATTTTGTCCTCGGATAAAACTGGTAATCCGAGAAAAAGTTCTGATGAATTGCTTTCCTTAACTGAAAAGGCAAGCAAAACGAATTCATCAGATGCAAATCTGGGGACAAAAGAGAAGAAAAATAAAGAAAAATTAACTAAACAAAATAATAACCAATCAAAGAAAGTTAATTTTTCAGACAAAATCTTGATCAAGGTTTTTGAATATAAAAGAGACCATGAAAGTTTTTTCATTTCACAGGCTAATAAGTTTGGAAAACCTAGATCTAGTAAGAATTGGGTACCAATGAAGGTTGGCGATGAATTTGTTTCTAAGAAAACAAAAGAGTCATCTTCTGGAAATGAATTTGTTTCTTCTGAAACAAAAGAGTCAGTTGTTGGCAATGATCTTGACTCATTAAAGTCAAAGGAGCCATATTCAGGCAATGATTCTGGTTCGTCAAAACCAGAAGAGCCATTTGTTGAGGTAAAAACTGTCAAACCCAAGGCTGGTCAGGCTTGGGTGAATCTATTCAAATAGAAAAACCTGACTTGCCGGAGTTCCCAGGTTGGTAAGTGTGGAACATGAATCGGCACATTTCTTGAGAAATTTCACTCTGGTGATTTTTCAACTTACATGTGGTAAATCAGGGACATTAAGTTGTACTTGATTTTCTACAAGTATTTATGTTGATAGGGTCTTTATTGTTAAATCTTTCAAAATGGTTAAAGGAGAACAATGTGATGAAATAATCCCCTAACCAACAAGTGGTTTGTTAATTCAACAAAACTAATTTTCCGGAAAAACCATTTGATTAAAACAAACTTAAGTGTTTTGAAATCTAAATGGGAAAATAGTTTGTTGACAGGGGGAGTTCTGATTGTTTATGCCGAGTGGATGGCGAATTGAAGTGATTTGATATCATGTTGTCATTTTATTTGTATAGTTTGTTTTCAAATTTTCTTTGAAAATCAAAATTGAAACATATTTTGATTTTAGGGGGAGAAAATTTTTAAAAAATTAGAAAATTTAAAAATGCCAAAAACATTGAAAAAGCAAAAATGAGTTTTGTTGTGAAAAAGAGGAAATGATAGTAAATCAGTGAACTATCACAGCATGCTAAAGATATGTATTGTCAAATGAGATAAACGGTCTCACTGATGATGTGTCAGTAGGTTTTTGCACATTTAGTAGATTGTGACGAGATATAAACCTAAATTTCAAACTTGCTTATATCGTGGGTAACATCTCTTGGATATATGGGTAACCCCCGAAATCTTGTTTGAAAGATTCCTTTTTCTGATATACTAGGTTTTTATACTCAGTGATATCTGGGGTATTATTCCGGGACTTCTGCTGAACGGTAGTTCTGACCTAGTCTTCGAATAATACTTTCCGCAAATGCTTGAAACACAGCATCACCCTCAGCATCAATGATAAGACAATAAAATTGCTTAGAAATGCTGTTGTAAAAAAGATCCTCTAAAGGGGACACACCCACAAGTTGAGTCATGATCTCTCTGCTGAACGGTAGTTCTGACCTGAGCTCTCATGATTCTTCATAAATTATTAACCCCTTACAGATATCATTTGTGTTATAATTACCTGTAAGACTGAATATTGGGATCTGGATACGGGAGTATATTCTGAGGTGGGACACACGATTAAGTTTAAGTATCTAAGACATTAAACTCGTATCTCGAAGCAGTTGAACTTTGTGTGAAAATTTAAGTGGACCAGTATACTGACAATCTACGTGAATCGTTTAGAACTTAAAATGTCAAAAGCTTAACGGTGCTAGTGATTTGTCTCATAAACTGATATGATTCTCTTACACAAACTCACCAAAAATATTGTTTGTATATATTTCTTTATTGCTTTTCATTCAGAACAAAAATCCAAAAAGATTTTCGGAGTGTTTTAGCATAAAATTTTGAAAAAGTCAAAAAGATTTTCGACAACTGATGTTGAAGAGCTGATATTCAAAATTCCAAGTGCTAAACTTGATGAACTAGAGGGTTGGGAGAATATGTTGAAAACTTTGTATGTTATATACAAATTTTTTGAAAGTTTGTGTGTTTAGTTAATCAAGGTCATTCATTTGAACTTGATGTAACTAGTATGTTTGTTGAATTATATGATGTCTACCAGTAAGTTTATTAAATTCAAATATTATAAATTTGTGAAACTTATGTTGAGGTAGAGGATGTGCAGGTTAAACAGGTTTTTGGATTTCATCATTCCCACGGAAGCTAAATGTTAAAGCTTGAACCAGATATCTCAGATCCTAGCAAATTGAGAGGGGGAGTATGTGAAAGGGGGAGTCTGGATCAACAGTCAAAGGGAAGATGGAAGTTAGATTCAAGTTGTGATTCTAAACCTGTGAAGAATGCTTATGATGTGAAGACATAGAGTTGGAAAAAAGACCAAGACTGAAGACTCAGGAGCTGAAGACTTCGTCAACATCCAAGGGGGAGTCTGTTGGTGCATGGAATGTCTGTTGACTTCGTCTGCATTAAGTCTTGTGTCTAGATAGGTTGAATGAACACACTACAGGGTCTTAATTAGGGTTTTACTTGTTTAACTTGTAGATTTCGCTTGAAAGGGTTTGTGTGTATTTCAAGCTAAATCAACACAGGAGATTTAGCTTGAAATGGTTCAAGTGAAATCAGATTTAGCTTGAAATGGTTCAAGAGAAATCAGATTTAGCTTGAAATGAGTTCAAGCGAAATCAACAGGACTATATATAGGTTAGTGTGTAGTTCATTTGGTAAGACTTGGTCATTGTGTGAGAGACGAAGTGCTGACGGATTTGTATCAGAATACATTGTAAAAGCACGTAAATCAATCAGAAAAGAAAGATTAAAAGGAAACTAGCTGTTATGACTTTGTTTACGTTGATTCCGCCTTCGTACTCAAAGATGAACTGCCTTAACTGACGTTTAGAGGTCGTAGAACGGTCCAACAATCGGGTTGTCGTCCGATCGAACGCCCGTTCGATCGACCGACCTGAAAGGCAGAGATACTTCTATGTTTTCAAAATACTACAATGAAAACTTCAAAAGTCAAGCCATCATACACAAACACATCCTTCCCAAAGGAAGTAACAATCCACTCGAAAGGTCACCCGATCGGATGACCATCCGAGCGGACTGTCACTCGCACGACCGGCAATCCGATCGGACTACCATCCGATCGAACTGCCGACCGACCCACTAACACTTGTATCCTTTTCGTGTTTTGGGTAGTTTGGTAACAAAATCAATTGTTATCAATTCTCATTTCCGAACTGGCATCTCCAATTGCAGAAGTAAACCTAAAGGTTTCTGATACGTGGTCGAAAACCGGTGTTCGTAATTGTGTAACTTAATGTTTTTACATAAGTTTTAATCCCAAATAGCCTACTTTTAATTAAAAATGTGTTTTGCAGGTTTAATGAAGTTAAAGGTGCTTTTTGGGAGCTTTATGGACTACCGGGACGAAAAACGGATCACCGAAACATCAAACGGGTCAATCGGGAGCATAAGACGCGAAAAACGGAGAGGAAGAGTTTTAGAGGTCATCGGCGACGCCCTTGGGGCCGTCGGCGACGCCCCTTGGAAAACCCCGTTGCCCAAATATGCCGTATACAGGAAAATAGCACTTTAGAGGGTTTCAGGTTTTGCAGACCCCGTCGGCGACGGGCCTCCGTTTGCTGAGTCGTGAAATTTTGTTTCTTGTTGATCTTTGACGAGTTATAACATATGGTTTGACCATTTTTCGGCAGTTACCCTTTATTGGGAAGTTTGAATTGATCTTGGAGCCATTCTCACCAACCAACTTCATCTCTAATCCATCTATTCCATCAAGCTTCATCCGAATCACCCGAATCATCATCCAATTCACTTTCATCACCAATCCACAAACCCTAGTTCATTCATCCATCATTCCTTTCACCATCATCACCCACCAAAACCCTAATCCTCCTTGTTCCACTATTCCACAAGTTTCGAGATGATTCAAGTCAAGTTTCCAATATCCGGTGATCAAGTTCATTCAACCATGAGCGGCTAATCACCTTGGTTTCACCCTGGTGTAGGTAGTTGTATTATCTAGCATTTCAATTTGTGTTTAGTTTTGACTTGTGTGACAAATTGTGTTTTGATTTTGAACACCTTTGATAATTGTTGTGTATTTGAATTGGATTTGCAAATTGTCGAACAATGATAAAGTTATGACTTTGTGAAATGAATTTGTTCACTTATGCGTTATCTTGGTTAGGATTTACTTGTGTTGATTACAAAGTGCATTCTTGTCCATTCTTAGGAATGTTGATAGTTATTGTCACCTAAGTCACGGTACACTAAATCCGTTAATCATTTATCCAATTAGGTCAATTCTAAAACTTGTAGGAACCTAGGTTTGCAATTACCGAAACCGGGTGTGAACCCGTTTTCTTTATCATTGTTTAAACAATCAATTACCTTTCTTGCAATTTGTTAATCATTAGTAATTTAATCAATTCCATTAGTTTAATTCACATCTTTTCAACCAAACAAAAATAAAAAAATAAAAAAATTTCTAGCAAGCTTCATAAATTGTGACATTCATTTTAATTCAATCGAATCCATTCGCAAACAACATACTCTTCATGATTTGACCCCTTGCTACCACTAACTATTTGTTAAGGGTAATTAGGGCTTATAAATATTATCTTTGACCGGAGCGCAACACTCTGATCAAATTTTGGCACCGTTGCCGGGGAATGCGTGCACTTTGTGTGTGGTTTATTGTTTGAATTTCGTGATTAACTGTTTAATTTGTTTAGTTTCTTTTTGTACTTTGTCTTTTTCCTTGTTACGCGGGTTGTGTTACTTGTGCAGATTACAGGTAGTGCATGCATACAAGGAACTCCGGGAGGACTTCACCATTAATCTACGAACCGGAGATTGAAAGAGTCGCAAGAAGAAATCTAGCAAGCCGGTTAGAAGCAACTCTTGTTTCTAACCAAGTCACCCAAACACGACAATTTGCACCATCCATTGAATCCGATTCAATGGCAAACCAAAATTCCAACCAAAACCTCAATCAAAACCAATTCCAAACTCGAGGAAACTTCAATCCCGCCCAAAATGTCCAACCTATACCTCAAGAGCAACCGGGTGGTAATAACAACTCTGGACCACCCACACCACCTTTCCGAAACCAAAATCCCAACAACACCCAAAGAACGCCCCAACAACAAAACCTTCACCGACATAACTCCTTACCCAATAACCTTGATGACCGGAATGTTAATTCCGACCGTAGAGGCAACCGAGATCGTGGCAATCCCGCGAATGAAGACCCGTTCTTTACCAATCGCCGGAGCATGTGAGTATTCACTCGGAATACTCGGATGATGGGGGGGGGAACTATGATGATCGGGTCGATGATGAAGATTGGGGGTATGTGAACCGGGGGAATGTCTACAACGCGAGAGGGTTCGAAGACAATGAATTTGGCTATCAAAATGCCAATTTCGTGGGGAATAACAATTACGAGTATGGGAATGTGAGAAATGACGGTTACGGGAATAACCGCCAACCACGAAATAATAATCAAAGGAACCGAAATGATGGGTTCTACAACAACAATAACAACAATAGGAACCCTAATCGGATTCCTCGTTTTATGGGAGGAGGTAACCAAGGTGGAAATCGAGGAGGTAATAGAGGAGGTAATCGAAGGGATAATCGAAGACCGGTTGATCAAGAAGTTAACGGTCCACATCGTCATCAACAACCTCCACGGGGAGTAAATGACCGTTTTAGGCCGGTGGTCACCGACAATGACTCTCCGATAGTTTGTGAAAGAAGGATGTTCGATTGCAAGCCCCACTACATCAATATTCTTCCCACTTCAATGGGAGGTCTAATGATGAACCATACACTCATTTGGCGGAGTTTTCGGCCATATGTAGCACCATCGGGGGGCATGATTTTGCATTGGAAGAGGTCAAGCTTCGGTTATTTCAGTTTTCGCTAAAAGATAAGGCGAAACAATGGTTCCTCACACTTCTGGCAAATAGTATTCGGACATGGGGTGAGATGCAACAAGTCTTCCTTGACGAGTATTACTCGATGGCAAAAACCGATGATGCTAGAGACGAAATTAGGTCTTTCCGCCAACTCTCAAGTGAACCATTGCATGAAGCTTTCACAAGGAATTGATCCGAAAGTACCCACATCACCAAATAGAAAAGTGGGAGTTGGTTAAATGCTTTGTGAGAGGATTAGATGATGAAACATGGAATCATCTCGAGTCAACAAGCAATGGAACATTGTTGAGTAACCATGAAGATGATGATTGGGATTTCCTTGAGCGGATGAGCAAGCGGTCAAAGTCAAAGGAATCGGCCGATAGAGCTAAGAAACATCCCGTTTCCCGTTCACTTCCCGATCTTAACTCTAAAGATCGGATTTCTACTTTAGAACGGGAGTTGGCTCGAATGAAGAGGAAGGAGGTAAATGCGGTACAGTTTGCGGTTTGTGAAGATTGTGGGGAGATTGGTCATCGGACCGATCAATGTCAAACGGGACCGAGTGACTACACTGAAGAGGTAAATCAAGTGTTCGGTGATAGAAATAACAATGATATGAATTCGAACACTTATCATCCCGGATTGAGAAATCATCCCAACTTCCGATATGGGAATGTCGCGAATCAAATGAACCCGAACTTTCAACCGGGTAACCAAAGCGGGTCATCATATCAAAATCGCCAAGGTGGTAATCAAGGGGGTAACCAACGTAATTACAATCAAGGGTACCAAGGTCGGGACAATAATTACCAAGGTGGGTACCAAAGGAATTACAATAATCAATGTGGCAATGGAAGCGGGTCGAATAATCAAACCGGTGGTGATGATTTGAGTGCTAAAATGGACGCCTTGTTGAATGTGGTTAAGGAATCTAACAGTGACATCAAGGAGATGAAGAAGACAAATGAGATTCTGGACAAATCACATGAGGCATTGGCAAAGCAAGTGGGCCAACTTGCGGAGGAAATGGCACAAATAAGGGGGAGCATGGGAAAGCTTCCAAGTGACACCACGGTGAACCCTAAGCATCAAGGATCAAGCTCAAAGAACACACGTGAGGTACCAATTAATCAAATAACTTAACGTAGTGGTCGAATTGTGGATAATGGTGTCAAAACACCACCACCCCAGTTTGTTGAAGGGGTGGTGGAGGATGCTAGTGATGAAGAATGTGAGGATGGTCAAACGGGTCAAAACAAAAATAATTTAAAAATTAATAATAACACACCCGTTGTGACCATCCCCGTCCCTAAAGCTAAGGAAAAGGGTGTGGAGGCTAATACCGCCCCTTATCCCGAAGCATTGAAGGGAACCGTGAAGAAGGTTGTAAACAAAAGAGGTCCACAACAAGAAGAGTTGTGGGAAGTTTTCAAACAAGTAAAAATTAATTTACCTCTTTTGGATGCAATCAAGCAAGTACCGTCTTATGCTAAGTACTTGAAAGAATTGTGTACCAAAAAACGAACTCACAAATTTCCTAAAAAACTAGATTTAACCGAAAATGTGAGTTCGATTCTATCGGGTGCACTTCCACCTAAGCTCCAAGATCCGGGTGCGCCTATCATCTCAATTCAAGTAGGCGATTTTAAAATCAACCGGGCACTTTTAGATCTTGGTGCTAGTGTAAGCATTCTACCGGGTAGTTTATATGACCAATATGATTTTGGTCCACTCCGATCGTCACACACTACTGTGGTGTTAGCCGATTTTACACCTAAACTACCCCGTGGAATTGTCTCGGATGTGATAGTAAAAATTGAGAATTTTTACTATCCGGTGGACTTTTTAGTACTCTATTATGTGGCTAAGGACCCAACCTAGCAACCTACGGTGATTTTGGGTCGACCGTTCCTAGCAACCGCAAATTCTCAAATTGATTGCAAAATGGGAACGGTAGACATGACATTTGGAAACCGAAGGTTGAGGTTGCATGTTTTTTCGGGATTGACGACTCCTTCAGTCGACGATGAATGCTATATGGCGGATATTGTTGACACGTGTACACCTCTTTACGATATAGTCGTGGATGAGGAAAACACAATGGAGGATTGCTTTATGTTTGACATGTCACAGGTGGAGATAAATCAGAGCATAGACGAGGAGGTGAAGAGTTTGGAGGTGCTTGCGGTTAAAGAGGGAAAACCGATATGGACGCACCAAGTGGAGAGTTTACCGGAGAACATTGACACCAAGTTGAAGCCATCATTGGTCGAGCCTCCGGAGGTCGAATTGAAGGTGTTGCCTAAGCATGGTGAAGGCAACACACTCCTGGTTATCATTGCATCAAACTTAACCGAGGAGCAAGAGGAGAAGTTGATCGGTGTTTTGGTCACCAATCGGGCGACGATTGGATGGACCATTGCTGATTTGAAGGGAATTAGTCCCTCAGTGGTGATGCATAAAATTATCACGGAAGAAGGTGCGACTCCCGTTCGAGATGCATAACGGAGATTGAATCCGAATATGCGGGAGGTGGTGAAGAAAGAAGTATTGAAATGGCTTGATGCGGGTATTATTTATCCGATCTCGGATAGCCAATGGGTGAGCCCAACGCAGACGGTTCTGAAAAAAATGGGTATACAAGTCGTAAAAAATGACGCAGGTGAAGAGGTAGCCACTCGGCCGGTAACCGGGTGGCGAATTTGTATTGATTATAGGAAGTTGAATACCGCAACTTCCAAATATCATTTTCCTTTACCGTTTATCGATCAAATTGTTGAGAAATTATCCGGGCAACAATTTTATTGCTTTTTAGATGGCTATTCTGGTTATAATCAAATTGCCATCCATCCGGGAGATCAAGCAAAGACAACATTTACTTGTCCCTACGGCACATTCGCGTTTAGGCGAATGTCGTTTGGACTATGTAACGCCCCTGCCACCTTCCAAAGGTGCATGATGAGTATATTCTCAGATATGGTGGGGAAGTCTTTGGAAATCTTCATGGATGATTTCTCAATTTTCGGGTCGTCGTTCGAGACTTGTTTGGACCAATTAGAAAAAGTACTAAAAAGATGTGTAGAAACTAGTTTGGTCTTAAGCTGGGAAAAGAGCCATTTTATGGTTCAAGAAGGGATCGTGTTGGGTCACGTGGTGTCGAGTCGTGGGATAGAGGTCGATCATGCAAAGGTACAAGTTATATCCACTTTGCCGTATCCCACGAGTGTTAAAGGTGTGAGGTCATTTTTAGGTCATGCGGGTTTCTATCGACGGTTTATTAAGGGTTTTAGTGACATAACCAAGCCTTTATGTAACTTGTTGTTCAAAGATCAACCGTTTGATTTCAATGAAAATTGTCAAAACGCATTTAACAATTTAAAAGAAAAATTAGTCGAGGCCCCAATCTTGAAATCGCCAAATTAGTCTTTACCATTTGAAATTATGTGCGACGCAAGTGATTACGCGGTGGGGGCCGTGTTGGGACAACGGGTTGACAAGAAACCTGTTGCCATATACTACGCGAGTAAGACTCTTTCGGATGCACAGTTGAATTACACCACCACCGAAAAAGAGCTACTCGCGGTGGTATATGCATTGGATAAGTTTCGGTCATATATATGGGGTAGTAAAGTGATTATTTATTCTGATCACACTGCTGTTAGGTACCTCATGGAGAAAAAGGATACCAAACCGAGATTGATCCAATGGGTGTTATTGCTCCAAGAGTTTAATTTGGAGATCCGGGACAAAAAGGGTACCAAGAATGTGGTAGCGGACCATTTGTCCCGGTTGATAGTTGAGGAAGATCCTAAATCTATAGAGATAAATGAGTCGTTTCCCGATGAGCACATTATGAAATTAGATAAGTTACCGTGGTATGCTAACATTGTGAATTATCTTGTTATAGGTGACTTACCGCCACATTGGGATAGACGGAGGAGGCAACATTTTATGTCTCAGATTAAGTATTACCGGTTGGAGGAACCGCATTTGTGGAAAGTGTGTGCGGGCCAAGTGATTTGAAGATGCATTGACGATGAGGAGATTCCAAGCTTGCTGAAGCACCTACATTCTTTTGCATGTGGTGGCCATTTTAGTGGTCACAAAATGGGTCACAAAGTGTTGAACAGTGGTCTTTATTGGCCAACTGTTTTTAAAGACGCATTTGAGTTTTCTAAGAATTGTGTAGAATGCCAGAAGCTAGGGGGTATTTCAAAAAGGGATGAGATGCCCATGCAACCAATCCTCATCGTTGACATTTTCGATGTGTGGGGTATTGATTTCATGGGCCCATTCCCCAATTCTTATGGTAATTTGTATATCTTGGTGGCCGTTGATTACGTATCAAAGTGGGTCGAAGCAATAGCCACCAAGACAAACGATCATTCCATAGTTTGTAATTTCGTTTAAACCCATATATTTTCAAGGTTTGGGATTCCTCGTGTCATCATAAGTGACGGAGGATCTCATTTTAAAAATTTTCGGTTTGGAAAACTCTTAAAACGGTATGGTGTTGACCATAGAATTGCTACCCCCTATCACCCGCAAACAAGCGGGCAAGTAGAGGTGTCAAACTGGCAAATCAAAGAAATTTTGCAAAAGACCGTACGGGCGGACCGTAAGGATTGGTCAATCAAGTTGAACGATGCTTTATGGGCCTACTGTACGGCACATAAGACACCCATTGGTACTACACCTTACCGGTTGGTTTACGATAAAAATTGTCATTTACTGGTTGAACTTGTGCATAAATCATTATGGGCTATTAAAGAGGTTAATGTTAAATATGATGATGCAGGTAAGGAACGGAAGCTTAATCTATGCGAGTTGGAGGAGCTAAGGGAAATGGCATATAAATGCGCATCCAAGTAAAAGGATGGGATGAAGAGGGCGCATGATGCCAAGTTGAGGAAGAAAGAGTTCGAGATTGGGCAAAAGGTATGGCTCTACAACTCGAAGCTCAAGTTTTTCCCAAGAAAGCTCCGAAGCAAATGGATGGGACCCTATGTGATCACCCGGGTCGGACAATTGGGTGATGTTACCATCGAGGACCCGAAGGATGGGTCACGGAAACGGTCAACGGCCATCGGTTAAAACCGTTTCTCGATGGTAACGAAAGAGTGGACGAAAACAAGGAATCGATGAGCTTTGTGGTAAGCATCCCGGTTTATGAGGTCGACTGAAAGGACCGGTAATACTTTGTGTAGAGTTTTGTATAATTTATTTAATTATTTGAGTATTTTGGGTATAATCGTTTTCGTTTCTTACTAACCTGGGTTGATTGTGTGAAGTTCGAACATTACGAACGCGTCTTGAAGATAAAAGGTATGTTTTTAGACTTACATTTGTGTATTAGTGACAATACACGATTTTTCGGGGGGTGGTAGGACCGTTAAACGGTTTTGTGTTTTTAAATTTTAACTTATAAAAATTTATAAAAACATTTTTAATAATTTTTAGGATTTTTGTTTGTATATAGTTCCTTTATAAAAAAGTGCATATTTTTCTTCCTATTTTTCATAAAAAAAATTGGAAAACTAAAAATGGATAAAGGGGGACCCGTCGGCGACTGGGGTAGGCCCGTCCGGGACGGGCTTGGGAAACACCCGTCGGCACACAACTCCCGTATCCAGGAGATTAACCCGTCGCCACACTTGGCCATTTTCCCGAGCCCGTCGGCGACAGGGTCATGACCGTCGGCGACGGGGTGTTAAAATTCAGCCGCGGCAGGCTCGTTCTTGTACGCATAAACTCGAACCAAACACCTATTTTTCTCAAATAAACCAACTCCTAACACAACTTAAACCACAAACTCGAACCAGGGGTCCCCTATTTGACCCATAAGCATTCTAATCCACCCAAGATTCTGCATTCATCACATCCATATGTTACTCTCTCTCTCTCTCTCTCTCTCTCTCTCTCTCTCTCTCTCTCTCTCTTTCAACTTCATCTTCCCCAAAAACCTTCTCAAGAACCCTAATCTTCAACTTTCCATAACTTCTTCAAATCTTAACCAAATCACCTGATTCTTGAGTCCATTTTGTGTAATTTTTCAAGAGGAACAAAACCGCTATCGCAGTTTTCATCAATTCTTGCCCGTTTGCAAGATTTATGGGTGTGAAATTTCGGGTTTTTGAAGGGTGTTCATCAAGTTTCTTGCTTTGCATCTTTTCTTAGTTTTTCTTGTTCATCTACACCAAAGGTATGGAATTTCTTTAACTTTAAGCTTGATTATCATATGGTTAGTTGTTTTCTTCCGAATTTTTAAACTTTTTAGTTTAAGAGTAGGTTGTTTAACACAATGTATGTTGTTCTAGCATGAGTTTAAAGATGATTGGTTGTTTTGGATAGGATTTGAACATGTAATAACCTTAATGAAGTAATTACATTTGTTATTTGCATGATTGAACATGAATGTGATGTTGAACTTTCTTGAACTCATAAGAAATTGTGAATAAACAAGTAAAATTGATAGGTAGATGATAAAATAGGCGACTTTGGAAGTTTAAAAAGGCGATTTTTCATTTGGTTGTTAATTGAAAAGTTCAACATCATACACTATGTTCAAATTTTTAGAGTATGTGAAGGTTTTGGGTTTATATTGATGATTCGTTTGTTTTGTGATTGTAGTTATGGCCGGAGGTAGGAAAAAGGTGAAAACTACGGGGCAAGGCTCATCATCCGGAGTGGGATCTTCTTCCGGATTGATACCGAAGAAGTGGGAGCAATTAAGCTCAATAGAAGAGGGTGATGCAAGGTTATATAGGCAGGATTGGGAATGGGTGAAATTCAAAGATAGTCGAAGCGCTAGGGTCTGGGATGAAGACAAAAATAAAGCTCTTTCGACATTCCAAGATAAGAAGTTGGAAGCTAAATTGTGGAAGTGGAAAATGGTCAATAATGTGACTACTGCAGTGCCAGATAGGGTTGTGTGTGAAAGGGCGGTCAATGTGGAGGAGTTTAGAAAAATTGGAATTGTTCAAATGTTTGAGCGTCTTGGATGGGAAAGAGTTCTTGATTGGTGCGAAGACAACACTTCCCGGGTTTATTTAGCGGAGGTGTATGAGTGGTTGGCGTTGTTGAGGTTTAGAAACAAGAATGAGTCCCCGGACCAGTGGAGATTTGTTGGTACTATGAGCCGAGGGGAGATGACAATGTCATTTGAAACAATCAACTGCATTGCATGATTCGATACCTTGGGAGTGCAAGTGTACGATTATCCAGCCATTGAACATTTGTTGGATAACCACGCAAACAGCCATGATCCGGATAGTATGACTAAGGCTATATTACCATATAACGACGGGGGAGCGGCCGCAAGGAGCCACATGACAGTGGAAGGGAAGATTCTTCAAGGAATTTCCATAGAAAATGTTATGGTTAGATTTGGTGATAGGGGAGGAGTGAGAGCGAGTGATTGTAGAGTTCCTCACTCCTTGTTGTATGGGACACCGACTTTGTCATGGAGGCACATTATCATGATGAACACATGGTTCACTTGGGAGTCGTTTCACAGGCGTATGATTCCATATGTACGCCTCATTAGTGCCATGATCCTCCAGCAGAATTGTCTTCCCCCAGAATCGCTTTGGGTGTCTAAGCCTTTGGAAGAGTTCAGCTTAGCAATGATAAAGAAGAATTGGAGGATACATGTGAAGCTTTCGAGAAGCAAGTATTTGGTGACCGACGCATTGGGTCACAAGTATAAGTTCTTTGACCTAGATGCACAACAGGGGGCTGAGGAAGATGTGGAGATGGTTGATGAGGAGGATGAAACAGAGCCTGCTGGTCCACGGGGACCAAAGCAGAGGTATATGAGGCCACATCGGGAATTGCATGCAGAGGTGGCAAGTTTTGTGAACTTTAAGCGGGTACCCTCGTACCGGGACTTCAACCGGGGTCAACAGGCGGTGTTTGATAACATCTCTGCGGGTATAGGAGAGGGTCGAGAGTCGAGAGTATGATATGAGAAGGCAGAACTGGGAGGAAACACATGGAGCCCAGATGCAGGAACAGTGGGCCCTCCAAGCGGCCTATCGTGAGAGGATGGAAAAACACATGGAAGAGCAGTAGATGCAACAAGCGCTCCAAAGATCCCAAATGGAGCGCTTGATACAAATGCAGGAGGAAGAGACGACCCGAAGACGGGCATGGGAGGAAAGGGAAGAGAAACAGCGAAACGAGCGGAATACATTGCAAGACCGCCGCTGGAGTGCTTTATACGTCTCTAATGAAATGGCTATTAACAATGCCAAGGTCCTCCATGATTAGGAGCGACACCGAAGAGACTATGAATCAGGCCTTCCCTATGTAGAACACGCGGGGTGGACCGACTACTCCAACCTCCGTGTTCCACGAGGCCCATCTGATCCATCACCTCATTGGCCCGAGGCAGTTGGGTCCAGTTTCATCCCGCTACCATACCAGCCGCCAGCACAAGGAGAGCCGGGGCCCCTCGACAACTACCGGGAAATGTTCGAGGCCCTCACTGGTTACCCATACCAGCTGAACCCGCCAGTTGACCCGAACGAGAGATATCAGCGGTGAGGGCGAGGTATGTATTTTGTTGTTGTTGTATATTTTGGTTTTCTTTATTTTTATTTCGTTAGTATTTATTTTGTGTGATTTAAGCCGTTGAAAAAAAAACATAAAATACCTAATCACTTTAAGTCATGATATAAAACTTATAAAAAGAAACGAGTTAAATGGGTCAACCTATTTAACTTTTAGTTGGCCTGAAATAGAGTTGTTCGTTTTTGTTATTAACTTTTAGTTGGTCAGTTCAACCCGTAATGAATGGTTTGGTTTCCGGTTTCAATCCGTATAAAACCAAACCGGACCGTAAAATTTAAAACCATACCCTTTACCCTAAAAACAAACTGCGCTCTCCTCTCCCCTTCAACATCGATGCCTCCATCTCCATTGCTTCCTCCATCCACCGGCCTCCTTCCTCCATACCCTTTATAGTATTGCCATCGTTTTAGTTTTTTTAGCAAAACTATAGAAGTGTTTTATTTTAATTGATTGACTCGATTTAATTTTTTTCGTGACAATGAGCTGCTTAACACTCGCTCATTAGTCCTGACAAATTATAGTTTTGCCCCGAGCTCAAAATTACGGTCCTACCATCGTTTTAATTTTTTTTTCTAGCAAAACCATAGTAGTTTTTTAATTGGTTAAGAAATATTCGGCCTACCGCCCCGCAAGATGGGCGGGGCATCAACTAGTTACTAACAATTTGTAGGTTGCAAAAGTTGAAGTGATGAGGTTCCTGCTGAGCAGCCCAAGTTAAACCTTCATCGACTGTTTATGGACTCTATATAGCCTTCCTTAGTTAATTTCACAAGATTCAGTACGTTAGAAGGTGACAGTTTGAACCGGTTGAGTATTCAACCATGTATGGTATTTCAAATACATATTTTGTTTTGATGCATCTACCTTTGTACTTGAGTCTTCTATCACACATAGCACACACAATGATCACACTTTTAATTAGACCCCTTTCTGTTTGTCCACTTTATGCTAAAAAAAACATTACGTAACCTTTCGTATGGTCAAAATAATACACAAAACTAAGATTCCTTACACCTTTCAAAATTAAGATTACTTACACCTTATTTATCATTATTTGTTCCTTTTTGACATGACCTATTTGACCTGATCCATATTTTGCTCCCTGACGAGAAATCCCGAATTCACCATTATTGAATCATCTATATGATCCATTCTACATTTGATTTTTCGGTATGGGCTGTCATTTGGTTAGTTGTCCAGGCCTAGCGTGGTTGATTATGGTCGGAGCAGGGGTTCGATTTGGGGTCGGAGTTCGATTTGGGGGTTTTGATGATGATGATAACAGAGGTGGAGGTGGTGGCGGAGTGGAGGTGGTGGCGGAGCAGGGAGGTGGTGGTGGAGATGTGGTGGCGGAGCAGGGAGGTGGTGGCGGAGCAGGGAGGTGAATGTTTTGAAGAGGGTGAAGAGGTCTGCAGAGGTTAGAAGACTTGTGGACAGGTCTGCTTGGGGAAGAGGCCTCGCAGACGTTTTTGGTCTGCAGATCTTCAAGAAAACAAACACCCTGCAGGAACCTTATGTCTGCGCGCCTCTGCGCGGCGCAGACATAAGTGCTCAGAAGAGCTTCTGGGCAAAAAACAAACAGCACCTAAGTGTTGATGTCTTGGAATTTTTTAGGATGCAGACACATTAGTATTTGTAATTAGTATTCACATGTTCATATTTTATTTTCGTCAAAATATGAAGTGTATTTCACACGTGGTTTTTTACTTCATCTCTTCTATACTACTCGAGTGGTAGCTTCATTTGCTTTATCGTGTTCTCATTTTACACATTGAATCGTTTTCTTGATGAATAACAAAATGCTATTGATATAAGGTTTATATTTGATTAAAGAAATGATTTTAATGGAAAATGTTTTTCTTTGTTTTTTATACATCTCACACGATTCAAAAGGGATGTTGAATTATATAAATATTTGAATCATGTTTTCTTCTAAGTTAGATCGACAAAATCAAGACTTGTTGAACAAAAGTTTGTTGGATCAGTTCTGTTCTAAACATAATGAAAAACATGAAAACACACCTGTCACCGCAGACAGTACAGAGGAGAATCCAGTGAGAGATGATGCCATGGAGTTCGACATGTTTGTTAGTGTGATCTGGTTCCTCCTTAGGGTGCTGACTGATGATGGTGATGATGAAACCGACAAGGGAGATCGGCTATGGAGAGGGAGGCGAGATTGATGTTATGCTTATTAGGTTATTGTGTCTAAGTGTGTAACTGTGTAACCCTTTAACCTCTACATAAGTCTCCTTATATAAGCACACAGGAGGAAACCTAATTAGTTAATAAGGGTAATATGGTCCATCAACAATTACCAACTAATTATTTAATAGGTTATTATATATTTTGATCTATATAATGTAAATGATTATAATGGCTACTAGATTAAATATTAAACATAATATATTTAATCTTACATTCTCCCACTTAGCCGAGTAATCATTTACTATGAGTATTAGATAAGCCTGATCAGGAGTTAACACTCATTTTAGCCTTAAACAAGTACTATAGCAGAGAAATACAGCCGTTGAATCATTATGCGACTCAGGACCCCCATTAGTCATACTATAGCCTTAATTTAAAACCTAATCGTCATGATCAAAATACGCATAAGCCCTTTGTTTGATTTGTAACTTTATTTGTCTATATGCCATTATACCGGTTGAACATATTCTAAGAGACATACAAAATCAAACTGAGGAAATTTCATTAATTATAAAACATAAGCTAGTACAATATGCTCAAATAAGGTCTTTACTAAATCTCATATTCCGAACATGTTCTTTGTAAACCTTAGGAGGGAGACCTTTAGTCATCGGATCCGCAAGCATATCTTTAGTACTAATATACTCGATACAAAGATTATTTTCCTCAACTCGTTCACGTACGAACAGATATTTGGTATCGAGATATAAACCAGCTCCAGTCGAACTGTTACTGTTCGAGAAAATAACGGCAGCTGAGTTATCACAATAAAGCTTCAATGGTCTAGAAATGGAATTAACGATTTTGAGTCCAGTTATCAAATTTCTAAGCAACATTCCATGACAGGTTGCGTTATAAACAACAATGTACTCTGCCATCATTGTGGAAGTTGTGGTCAACTGTTGTTTATGACTCTTCCAAGAGATAGGGCCGCCTGCTAACATAAAGATATAGCCCGAAGTGGATTTCTTGTCATCTTTGCATTTGGCAAAGTCAGAATCAGAATAGCCCACCACTTCTAAATGATCACTTCTTCTATAAGTCAGTTTATAGTCTTTCGTCCCTTGCATATATCGGAGTACCTTCTTAGCTGCTTTCCAGTGATCTAGGTCAGGATTAGTCTGATAACGGCCTAGCATTCCAACAATATAAGCGATATCTGGGCGAGTACAGACTTAAGCATACATCAGGCTCCTGACTACTGACACGTAAGGTATCTGGCTCGTTTGCTCCTTCTCAACCTCTGTTGTCGGACACTGGAATGAACCGAAAACATCTCCTTTAACTACTGGAGCGACGGAGGGTTTGCACTGTTTCATGTTGTAACGTGTAAGGACACGATCTAAGTAAGCCTTTTGAGACAATCCTAAGATCCCTTTGTGTCTATCTCGGTGAATTTCGATGCCAATGACGTAAGAAGCATCTCCGAGATCCTTCATGTCGAAATTATGCGAGAGTAACCGCTTCGACTCATGCAACATGTCTAAACTATTACTTGCCAATAGAATATCATCTACATAAAGGACAAGTATAGTAAAGTTGCTCCCACTCATCTTGAGGTAGGTGCATTGATCAACTTGATTCTTCATAAAACCTTGTTTCTTCATGACTTCATCAAACTGAGGTACCAGTGACGTGATGCTTATTTTAACCCGTAAATGGATTTCTTCAACTTACAGACTAGATGCTCCTGACCTTCAGGTTTAAAGCCTTCAGGTTGTTTCATGTGAACCTCTTCGTCCAAGTCTCCGTTAAGGAAAGCGGTTTTAACGTCCATCTGATGTAACTCTAGATCAAAATGAGCTACTAGGGCCATGACGATCCTTAATGAATCTTTACGAGAGACATGTAAAAACGTCTCTTGATAATCAATTTCCTCTTTCTGAGTGTAGCCCTTTACAACCAATCTCGCTTTGTAGCGTTTAACGTTCCCATTCGGATCCAGTTTTGTTTTGAACACCCATTTGCATCCTACGGGTTTGATTCCGTTGGGTAATTCTACCAAATCCCAAACGTCATTTTTCTTCATGGATTCAAGCTCATCAATCATTGCTTTATTCCATTCAGAAGACGGATCACTGCTTATGGCTTCATTGTAAGAGATAGGATCATTAAGCTTTCCGGGATCCATTTCAGTCAGGTAGGTAACATAATCATCTCAATTAGTAGGCCTTCTTTGCCTAGATGACCTCCAGAGTGGATTATCGGGTTCAGCGTTGTCTTGGTTATGAGCGTTTGATGTGCCTTCGTCATGAGGTATAATAGGTTCTGATTGTAGAGGTAAATTTGGAGTTGGTGCAGTAGTTGCATTGGGTACAAGAGGAGTAATCGGAGTAATGGCAAGCGATGAATCTCCCCCCCCCCCCCGCCCCCACATCTTGTACTTCTTGCAATTCTTCGTAAGGGTTGGTACTGCTCCCACTGACCTTGAAATCCTCCAGGAACGCAGCACGCTTGGTTTCAACAATACGGGTGACATGGGAAGGACAATAGAAACGGTAACCCTTTGAGTTATCAGGATACCCGATAAAGAAACATGTAACTGTTTTCGGGTCAAGTTTCCTTAGGAAAGGATTGTAAAGTTTTGCTTCAGCAATGCAGCCCCATACTTTCATATATTTAAGACTCAGTTTCCTTCCTGTCCAAAGTTCATAAGGAGTTTTAGGGACAGACTTAGAAGGAACTCTTTTGAGTATATGAACAGCTGCTTTTAACGCTTCAGTCCAGAGGAATAATGGTAAATTAGTGTTGGCTAACATACTGCGCACCATGTTCATAAGGGTACGGTTTCTTCTTTCAGTGACACCGTTCTGCTGAGGTGTACTAGGAATGGTGTATTGGTTCACAATCCCCTGGCCCTTACAAAACTCATAAAATGGACCAGGAGCTTGACCCACATCAGTATGTCTTCCATAATATTCACCGCCTCTATCTGATCTCACAACTTTAATCTGACGATCTAATTGCTTTTCAACTTCAGCCTTATAATCTTTAAAAGTTGTAAGAGATTCAGACTTTTCCTTAATAAGATACAAGTACATGTAACGAGAATAATCATCAATGAAGGTGATAAATGAAGTATGTCCTGTTATGCCAGCGATTTGGTAGGGACCACTAATGTCAGTATGAATGAGTTCTAATAAATTAGAGCTCCTAGTGGCACCTTTCTTATTCGCTAATGTCATTTTACCTTTAAGACATTTGACACATGTTCCAAAATCAGAGAAATCGAGAGGAGGTAAGACTTCATCCTTTACGAGACGATTTAATCGTTCTCTTGAGATGTGGCCTAAACGTTGATGCCACAACATGGACGAAGTCTCTAAGTCTCGTTTCTCTTTCATCTTTGTGAGTGATTCATTAATGTTATATGACAACAAAGATTTGGAAAAATTATCATCTAGTTCTAATCTATAGAGACCACCATCCAGAATACCAGTACCATAAAGAACAGAATCATAGAGGATAGAGAGTTTGCGATGACCATGGGAAACAATAAAACCGTCCATGTCTAACGTTGGTCCTGATACAAGGTTCCGAGTTACTCAGGAACATATAAGGTATCATAAAGTTTAATACATAAACAAGTTTTCATAAATAATTGTAATGTTCCAATGGCCTTCACTTCTAATTCTCGATCATCTCCAACCTTAAGCGTTCTTTGGTTTCTTTCCAACTTCCGGATTGTAAGGAATCCCTTACTTGAATTGGTAACATGAACCATAGAACCAGAATCAAACCACCAAGAATTAGCAGGAACGCTTAAATTATAGGACTCGAGTATCATAAAATAATTGTTACCTTTCTTAGCCAGCCACTCCTTAAAGTCAGGGCATTCCTTCTGCATGTGTCCTGTCTTTTTACAGAACTTGCAATGGATTCTGCTGTCACACCCCGACCACGTAAATACAACAAATCATGGCGGAAACGTCGGGGAGTGTTATAACAGAATCATTGTTTCATAACACATGGATTGAAGTTTTGTTTTATTGAATTAAATGTATTACATTACATTGAAATTAAGAACAAAACATGAACAAATAGACTTTCATTGTTATTAAGTCACTAAGGCCTCGTCCATTCCTATGTGAGCATGCACCAATATCATCATCAAACATCACCAACTATGGTACCTGAAACACATGTGAAAATACGTCAGCATAAAAATGTCGGCGAGTACATAGGATTTTATGTGAGTGTCAGATCCATGGCTAGTTTACATGTTGCAATACTTAATTAAAAACCTGGTTTTGAAAAGTATAGTATTGCGACATATTTTACCAACTCAAATCAAGTTGGTTATACTTTATAAAATCTCATAGCCATGATTCTTAACCCAAAACATTTATTTTATTAAATCAAATTGTAAAACATCTCGTAAAAACTCGTTAATAAAACTTATATGGTTTATATTATTAGAAAAAAACCTTGTAATATAACTTTGTTTTGATAACCTTGCCCAAGTGATCTAGATAACGCAACGATATATAATGTGTTAAAAGCACTTATATATAGGAAGTACCAGCGGCGTATCCACCATGCTTTTAACACATTACACCCGCCCAGTTACCTAATCACTTCCCTAACCCAACGGTTCAAACAGATTCAAACGGTTCACATAAATCTAACAGTTACAAACGGTTCACACAAATCAAACGGTTATAAACGGTTTACACAAATCAAACGGTTATAAAAGGTTCACACAAATCAAACGGTTACAAACGGTTCACACAAGTCAAACAGTTACAAACGGTTCACACAAATCAAACGGTTACAAACGATTCACACAAATCAAATGGTTACAAACGGTTCACACAATCAAACAGTTATAAACGGTTCAAAATGTAAAACAATGTGCTAGCATGCTAAGTGAACACACATAGTAAAACATAATGAAATCATGTACTATACGTGTACTAATGAACATAGCATGTATATATTATAAAAGCACGTAAAACATGAAAGTAACAAGTAGGCACATGTGTATCACCCCAAAACAGTTTGAAAAACAGTAAAAGAGGGGACTATGTACTCACATAATCACCTTGAAATCATTTAAAAAGAGGGGGTCTATGTACTCACTTGACAATGCTTAGAAGTCTTGAATAACAACCAAGCAAAGCTAGAGGGATCACGGAAATCAAACGCTATGTTAATAAACCGGACCTAAATTGGAGGATCGGATAAAATGAGGTTTCGTAAACCAAATGAGTGTAGGGACTCATGTAATATGGTTTAACAAAGCCTACATTCTTAAACGAAACCTAACCTAAGTGCTTTCGACCCATTACGACTCGTTAAGGTAGCTTACGCCACTTTAATGCGTCGTTCGCGTAAAACGCGTTCGGACCGCCTAACTAGTCCTATGACAAGTATTATATGCCTTACCACATCTAATAATGTTGCCTAATCAGTTTAGATGTCAAAATTTAGGTTACATATGCTTAAAATGAATTTATGCGTAAAAGGGCATTTTGGTCATTTTCCTAAGGCATATAAACTACCTATCATACAACTACTTAAATGAAGTGACCATAAGGTATAACCTCAGAAGGTTATTCCCTATACAACTATGGTCACAATATATGCTTGGTCGGATCCTAATGATCGACCAAACGGGTCGGGTTCGAAAGTCTAAGCGGTTGTTTAGACCGCTTATCTTACGTCCATATATAAGCACTAAACTAAAAGTGACAAGTTAAACATGTTAAAACATGTTTAACAAAGTTTTAAAACAAGTTTGATATCAAAACAAAAGGTTTTGATACCTAAGAATAGTTTGGTTGCAAAATACGCATGAATACGAATTTTAACCGAAACTACGACTCGTCACTACACCTAATCAACGTGGTAATCAGTAGGTATAGTCACAAGGGACTATAACCATCGTGATTACGCTCACGTTGCAAAGTTCAAACGAACTTTGTGTTGACCATAACCTGGTCAAAGCAGAAACTCAAAAACAGTTTGACTTTCGTGCTTTAAAACGCATAAAAGCATGAAAGAAACTTACAAAGGGTCCAAGCTAGGAAGAACTTGATCTAAATACTCAGGTATGAAGCATAAAGCTTTAACTTAGAGCATAAAATTAGATCAAGGTGTGAGGAAAATGGAATGAGAGCTTGGGTATTTATAGATTTCGGAGAACCGTTAGGATCGTTTCTCGCAAATCGTGTTTTGATCTTGACCTTACAAGTGGGCACATGGTTTTCAAAACCATGGGAATACTTAAAACCATCAAATTCCAGCCCATAGAGTGCAAAACCTTGGGTTAAAACCATCAAAACCTCAAAAATGGACCAAGTTCAATGTATCTACCAGAAATTTCAAAAATGGTCCCTGTACTTGTAAAACTTGATTTTTTTGGCACTTTTAAGCCCCGTTAACCCCATTTCAAGGCTCTAAAATAAAGTTAAAGTAAAGGGAACTTGAAATGTGCTCAAAAATATCTCCGATGTCCGTTCGTTTGGTCGTACGGTTGCGTTGTTCGGTTAATTACGATGAAAATCGTAACGAACGCAAAAACGATCCAAATTACGCGACGAGTGGAATTTTATCATGCCAATCACTAAAATAAAATATTTTAATGATTACATAAATTTTTGAATGTCCGGATATATTCAGAACGTAAGATATGCGCGAAAATGCAAGCTTATGCACTGTTTGACGCTTTTAGTCCCTATTGATCAATAAAGTTTATTTTTGCGCACCAAAACACCTCAAAGCCTATTTATAAGCTATGTAAAGTATATTTAGGGCATTTTTAACTTATGATCAAGTTCCAGAACATTCGTTACTATACAAATTGGTATAGTTTCACAGTTTGACGTAAATAGTCCCTGCGATCGAACAAACTTGATTTCGACACACCAAACCATCCAAAACTTATTTCTAAGTTATGTAAAGGTTATTTAAGGTATTTTAAGCCTATATCATGGTTCCTAAGTGTTTGTTGCATTAAACTGGTTATATTTACGCATCAGATCGCGTATAACCTTCCAGAAAGCGATTTAAAGCTCGAAATCGAACATGAATTGATATGTGCACATGATACACATATTTATACAAATCCCAAGTATGAAATATAATATTTCATTGACTTGGTATTTGTTTGATGGTCACAGAGGCACAGGTGTCACAGTATCCCCTACTTTAGGAAATTTCGTCCTGAAATTTATTCGTAGGAGTCTATCTGTGACTTTGTGTTAAATAACCATCAAAGATATGCAAGGCATAATCCTGTCATTTCCTTCAATGGACATTTTTCAGAAGCAAAAATGAACAGACGGAGTCATTTTCCTCAACGGGCATTCTTCAGATATGGAAATGAAGGAATAACCAAAAGGATATTCATTTCCCTCAACGGACATTCTTCAGAAATGAAAATGAAAATGAAAATGAACGGATAATCATTTTCTTCGACGGGTATTCTTCAAAAATGGAAATGAAGGAATAATCAAACGGATATTCATTTCCTCAACGGACATTCTTCAGAAACGAAAATGAAAATGAACGGATAATCATTTTCTTCGACGGGTATTCTTCAGAAATGGAAATGAAGGAATAATCAAATGGATATTCATTTCCTCATCGGACATTCTTCAGAAACGAAAATGAAAATGAACGGATAATCATTTTCTTCAACGGGTATTCTTCAGAAATGGAAATGAAAGAATAAACAAAAGGACATTCATTTCCTTCAACGGACATTCTTTAGAAACGAAAATGAACGGACGGGGTCATTTTCGACGGGTGCTTCATCAGAAACGGAAATGATTAGAATTAACTCAAAAGGATATTCATTTCCCTCAACGGACATTCTTCAGAAACGAAAATGAACGGACGGAGTCATTTTCAACAGGTGCTTCGTCAGAAATGGAAATGAATAGAATTAACTCTAGACACATGACAAAACCTGATGTGGTTTCTGTGCACTAAATTCTATAATTATGTATGCATCCATAATTACGTAATTTCTTGCACACTTCGCACAGTTTGTTTTATAATGTGAAAGGGATAGAATTTGAACAAGCTTGAGACAACTTTGATTGGGTCAACACATAAACACATAAGCACATAATTGTTTTCTTGGTTATTAATTTGTTAATAATTTGACGTTGATTTGAACATGGGTATTCAAGGTATACCAGGAACCCAGTCGATGGACTTCAACGTCCTCAAAAATTTATCTGAAAAGATAGGATGCTCTTCCAAAAATTCGATTTTTGATTACAAGGAATCATAACATTCGAATTAAGATACACAACAATTAAAGACTTACGAAAATACCCTTAGGTACCCTATTAAGGATTTATAGAGGCACTTTGGGTAATTGTCCAGAGTTGTAACTTGTGCCTTGTACTTCGTTTCCTTGGAAGAAACGGGTACTTAGGATTTTCGTGGAAAACGCAAGAGATCATAAAATGGAAGAATTTGGGAGTAGTCTGCTCTTCAAGGAATATGATTCCTTGATTGTCGGTATTGTAGGGGATATGTTGTTTATGCAACCACATAAATACATTGCAATGTAAATAAAAGATTTATTTATAAACAACATAAACAACTGTTTCATAGACCTTGACAACAAAAGAAAATAATACATAAAGCTTGATTATTTCTAAATAGCGTTGTCTTCCAATCGGTCAGATGCTCATCCCTGCGCTGGATTTGCATTAGCAAGCTTTGGGCAATTCCTTCGAAAATGGCCCATCTCGCCACAGTTGAAGCAAGAACCTGGTGGAAAATGAACTTGAGCAGGATTGTTGCCAGCTTGATTTGGTGCAGCTGCAGCTGGGCAGACTCTTGCTGTATGGCCTATAAGTCCATAAGTTTGGCATTTGCGGCACTTTACATTGGCATGATGGTGAAGGCTACATGTGACAACTGTGTTCTTTAATCGTCGTATAATGTAAAACAATGTTAATTATCAATAAAACAATGTTCTTTGGTGTTATTATATGTGTTTTGGTGTTTATATATGTGTAATTGTGTTTAATGATTTTACGATTTGATTCGATTCCGATTTCAAGCTTTAAATCGCTTTCTGGAAGGTTATACGCAAACTGGTGCGTAAACGCAGTCAGTATAATGCGACAAACACACCGGAATAGTGACATAGGCTTAACATACCTTAAATAATCTCCACATGACTTAGAAATAAGCTTTGGATGGTTTGGTATGTTGAAATCAAGTTTGTTCGATCGCAGGGACTATTTGTGTCAAACTGTGAAACTATATCGATTTGTATAGTAACGAACATTCTGGAACTTGATCATAAGTTAAACATACCCTAAATATCCTTTACATAGCTTAGAAATAGGCTTTGAGGGGTTCGGTATGCTAAAATAAACTTTATTGGACATTCAGGGACTAAAAGCGTCAAAAAGTGCATAAGTTTGCATTTCCGCGCATATCTTATGTTCTGAATATATCCGGACATCCAGAAATTTATGTAATCATTAAAATATTTTATTTTAGTGATTGGTTTGATAAAATTCCATTCGTCGCGTAATTTGGATCGTTTTTGCGTTCGTTACGACTTCCATCGTAATTAACCGAACAACGTAACCGTACGACCAAAGGAGCTGACATCCGAGATATTTTTGAGCATTTTTTGAGTTCCCTATACTTTAACTTCATTTTAGAGCCTTGAAATGGGGTTAACGGGGTTTAAACGCATCGAAAAAGGCCTTAAACACGTGCAGGGACCATTTCTGCCATTTTTCAAACTTTTCTGAATCTAGTACCTGGTGGTGCTGCGCCACCACCTTCTGCCTATCCCGTGGCGCGTCGCGAGCACATGATCTGGACAGAAACTTGAATTTTAGCATTTTTCAGCAATAGGATTGAATTTGGGGGTCTTTTTGTAACTTTTTCAATACCATTAGCTGGTTTTGGGGCACCCCTAGTATTACAAATCAATGGGCATGAGGTGTATGGCCATGATCGAAGCTCATTTCCCGATAAACGATCCTAACGGTTCTAGATTTCCTATAAATACCCCCCACCATTCATTCTCAAAACCCACTTGATTTTTCTGAGATTTCTCTAAGTTGAAGTGCTAACCACTTCATACCTGAGAATACTTGGAAAATCAAACCTTGCGTGGACCCTTTGTAAGTATTCCTTCGTTCTTTTTATGCGTTTTTAGCTTAAAAGTCAAACTGCGTTTGACTTTCTGCATTGACCAGTTTATGGTCAATGCGAAGTTCGTTTGAACTTCATAACGTGAGCGTAATCACGATGGTTATAGTCCCTAGTGACTATACCTACTGATTGCCACGTTATCTAGGCTCAGTGACGAGTCATAGTTTCGGCCAAAATGCGTATTCTCGCGTATTTTGTAACCAAACTACTCTTGGGTATCAAAACCATTTGTTTTGATACCAAAACCTGTTTTCTAACTTAACTAAACATGTTTTAGCATGTTTAGCTCGTCACTTTTAGATTAGTGCTTGTGTAGAGTCGTAAGTCAAGCGGACTAAACACCCGCTTAGACTTTCGAACTCGACCCGTTTGGTCAATCATTAGGATCCGACCAAACATGTTTAGTGACCATAGTTGCATAGGGAATAACCTTCCGAGGTTGTACCTTATGGTCACTTAGGTTTAATTAGTTGTATGATAGGTAGTTTATATGCCTTAGGTAAATGACCAAAATGCCCTTTTCATGCATAATTGGTAATTAAACATATGTAACATAAAATTTTGTCACATAACTGATTATGCAACATATTTAAACATGTTTAGGCATATAATACTTGTCATAGGACTAGTTAGACGTCTCGAACGCGCTTATGCGCGCACGACACGTTAAAGTAGCGTAAGCTACCTTAATGGGTCGTAATGGGTCGAAAGCACTTAGGTTAGGTTCCGATTTAGAATGTAGGCTTTGTTAAACCATATCACATGAGTTCCAACACTCATTTGGTTTACAAGACCACATTCTGTCCGATCTTCCGATTTAGGCGTCTATTGTTTGACTAGTGATTCGATTACTAGGTGCTGCTTGATTTCTCTGGTTTACTTGAGTTGTTGAAGCTCTATTGATTGAGGATACTTTGCACTTCATGTGAGTACATAGTTCCCCTATTTTACTGTTTTCAATTGTTTTGGGGTGATTCATATGTATCAAAACGATTTTCGATATTATAACGATGATTTCAAAAACGATTAAGATGATTTATACTAAACTAATAACGATTTCGATAATGTGAACGAACTTATTGGTTGTAGTTACATAACGAATGACATTCATTAGCATTGATCAAGCCGACCAGTATTAGGTTATGGTACCATAGGATCTGACAAATCCCGTTATCGTACTGCACCCATGGTTATGTGTGGGTTAGGTGGGTAATGTCTGAATCTGATTGTTAACTTACCCTTTGGTGGTTTGTTAATGCGAGAAGCGAGGTAGTCGAGTCACGAAGGTTTGAATGTTATTAGCGAGACGACCATAAATAGTTTTCACAATTTAAAACGAGGATGATTTAAACGATTTAAACGAGCTAACGATTTGGAAATGATTTGAACAAGTTAAACGAATTGGATAAACGATTGGTTTTTGGTTAAGTGTTTAGATAACGGGACGGGTGTAATATGGTGAAAGCATGGTAGATACGCCGCTGGTACTTCTTATATATAAGTGTTTTCAACATATTACATACCGTGGCGTTATTTAGTTCACTTGGGTATACGATTTTAAAACGATATCAAATAACGATGTTTTCGAAAGGATATAAACCATACGAGATTTATTAAACGAATTAATACGAAATGTTTTACAATTTGGTTTACTAAAACAAATGTTTTTGGGTTAAGAATCATGTCTACGAGGTTTTATAAATTATAACCCGCTTGATTTGAGTTGGTTAATTAAGTTGCAATATTATACTCTTTTCAAAACAAGTTTTTTTTAATAAGGTATTGCAACATGTAAACTAGCCATGATTCCGATACTCTCATAAAACCTATGTATTCGCCAGCATTTCTTTGCTGACTTTGTTTTTACATATGTTTCAGGTGATGTTGATTGCTAGGATGCTTGAGTCACATAGGATCTGGACGAGGCCTTAGTGACATAATAATAATGATAGTCGATATATAACTTGTTTGTTTCGTGTTAAAACAATATAAATTACTTAATGAATAAATAAAATGAAACTTTTTGTATTCCATGGTTGTGAAACAATAATTCTGTTACAACACTCCCCGACGTTTCCGCCATGATTTGTTGTTTTACGTGGTCGGGGTGTGACACTACATTGGTTGCACAAAGGTGCAGTTCTGTTGTATGGCTTCCTAGCAGGGGGTTGAGCCGGTTGGTTGGGGACAGCTTGATCATTGTGGGCAACCACGGTGAAGTTCTGAGAAGTCTTTCGCTTCTTTGACTTCTTGGAGGATTCAGTCTGTTCATCCTTTGGTTTCGATTCCTCGATCGGTTTCTTATCACCCTTTCGAAAAAGTTTACCTTTCCTGATCTGTGATTCAGTCAAGGTAGCGGATAGCTCAATGGCCTGCCTACCTGTAGTGGGGTTGCTACCAGTAACAATGTCTTGTACTGAGTCAGGGAGGCCATCAATGTACTTTTCGATTGCCTTATCCAAGGGCGTAACCATGTTTGGGCATAACAGACTTAACTCCTCATAACGGTCCGTGTAGGCTCGATGCTCACCGCTATCTTGCTTAAGATCGTCGAATTCCCTTTCCAATGCACTAATCTCATGACGAGGACAGAATTCCTTCATCATTAGAGCTCGAAGCTCTTCCCATGTTTGAGCCAGTGCTACCTCAGCACCCCTATCCCTCATCACACCATTCCACCATGTTAAAGCTCGTTTCTCAAAGACACTAGATGCGAATTCAACCTTTCGCTCGATTGGACACTGAACATGTCTGAAGGTGCTCTCTAGACTCTCGAACCATTGCAGAAGTGCAGTTGCTAACTTTGATGGCTTGGCAGAGTTGAATGTCTTGAAGTTACAGGGAGCATTATTGTTGTTGAGGGCTTGATTATATTGAACAATGATGTTTAGGATTGCAGCAGCCATTTGCTGCGTAATGATAGCTGCCAGTTCTTCATTAGGTACCTGATTGTCGCGTCGTGGAGGCATTCTAAAAGAGGAAGCATGAGAGAAAACAAGTGAAACGGCATTGGGTAAGAATAGGATGTTACAATTACCGACCAAAAAGGCATGGATGATGGTCATTTGTTTGAACCACGAAACAAACAAATGACACACATATGCTGAATCAAAGTAAATAGGTCATCATAATGTATCGCGAAGACATGCTCGCCTATAAGTGGACACTCACCCCAAGAGTTCCCAGGTAAGAGTGACTGGTCCGATACTGCGGATTTGTATGAACACTCTAGCCTTAGACAGAAAATTCCAGGTACAGGCACCCACCCTTCCAGTTTGCACGTGTTCACATTATTTAGCCCAAACTTTGACGAGAATTTGAAAACTTTGAAGGTTCAAAACCTTATAATAAATCATCCTAGAACAGATGATTGGTTTTCAAAGCAGATTCGAAATTTGTGTTCTTATTGTGGTTGTCACCTAAAGATAGGTGACGGTATTGTTTTATGACTAAACGCAAGTAAACTCGCGTTAGGGTCCTAGGAAGGTTATAGACTAGGTCAAAGCATTACTAATAACCTAATTCCCTATAACCATGAGCTCTGATACCAACTTTTCTGTCACACCACGACCACGTAAATACAACAAATCTTGGAGGAAACGTCGGGGAATGTTGTAACAGAATCATTGTTTCATAACACATGGATTGAAGTTTTGTTTTATTGAATTAAATGTATTACATTACATTGAAATTAGGAACAAAACATGAACAAATAGACTTTCATTGTTATTAAGTCACTAAGGCCTCGTCCATTCCTATGTGAGCATGCACCAATATCAGCATCAAACATCACCAACTATGGTACCTGAAACACATGTGAAAATATGTCAGCATAAAAATGCCGGCGAGTACATAGGATTTTATGTGAGTGTCAGATCCATGGCTAGTTTACATGTTGCAATACTTAATTAAAAACCTGGTTTTGAAAAGTATAGTATTGCGACATATTTTACCAACTCAAATCAAGTTGGTTATACTTTATAAAATCTCATAGCCATGATTCTTAACCCAAAACATTTATTTTATTAAATCAAATTGTAAAACATCTCGTAAAAACTCGTTAATAAAACTCACATGGTTTATATTATTAGAAAAAAACCTTGTAATATAACTTTGTTTTGATAACCTTGCCCAAGTGATCTAGATAACGCAACGATATATAATGTGTTAAAAGCACTTATATATAGGAAGTACCAGCGGCGTATTGTAACACCTCGGAAAAACCCGTCCAATGTAATGAAGACACGTATCATAGGCCTTAAACGTGTTATAAAACTGGATCAAGTTGAAAGACATATGGTGGGATTGAAAGTGTCAACATGTTAATAAATACCTCTGAGTGACCTTTCTATTAATTCCAAACCTTAGTAAAACATTAAAATGTTTTCATATATATATCTGGTAAGAATTACACAAGTATCCGGTTAAATTTATGTGATGATAAATTCCACATTCAAGGAAATGGGATCCTAGGTGCAAACACGACAAATCCTCACATTTTGGTTTTTTTCAAAGACCTCAAGTCAATGCCATTGCATGGTCACACTCCCAAGGTGTCTCAGGTCTGAACATATGGTCCCCTCTACTGGAAAAAGACATAAGATTCGAAGTTATAAAAGTTGCATGGTCAAAGCTTAAGAGTTTAAAAATTTTTGTCTCTGACCAAGGGTTTACGGACCACAAGACATCCTCCTTACGGTTCGTAAGGAGGCTTAACTAGGCGATAACTTTTGAAAAGCGGATACGGACCGCAAAGCCAAAGGCTTACGGTCCGTAAGACCTGTAACTGGGCAGATTTTTGGACAGCTGCGAGTTCAGCCTGTTGCACCGCCATTGTAACCTTGTATTTCAATACCTGGGGCTTTGCAACTGGTTTTAACCTATTAGGGACACCTGGGATGATCAGGGAACATGTGTAGACCTTGTTGTAGTGATCTTGTGAGATCAAAATTCATATATAAAGAGCTCTTGTTGCAACCATTTTGCTTGCTCACTCCAACTCACTTCAAACTATTCTCTGGAGCTCTCTGGTCTTCAACAAGCTTCCTTAAGTCTCAAAAATCATGCTTAGGACTATTGTAAGTGTCCGTAACCTCCTCATTTCAGTTTTAATTAGTTTAATGACCAAAAGTCAAACTTATCGTAATTAAGGTTTGACTTAGTGATTAATCACTAATGGTCCAGTCATTAGTTAAATTAAAAGTAGCTATAAGTTGGTAATTATGTAGGTAATAAACCCCTAAGAGGGCACCTACTGATTATCACCCTAACTTGGTCAAATGTCGGGTCAAACTTAATTATAAAAAGTCAACAGAAAGCTATTTTTGAAATAAACACATAATTAACAATGTAGGAGCCATGAAACCTGTTTTAACTCTTGTATAACTTGGTAATTAATGTAAGAACATGTCTAAGCATGTTCAACCCGACAATTTCAAATTTAGGCTCGGTTCGGAACCGAAAGTCGCAAAAGTAGACTTTTGCTTTGACTTTCAGTTCTGACCCAATGTAGCATATTTTAGAAATGCATTAGAGCTCAATTAGGACCAGGTTATAGGTTAGTATAACCCTGTTGGGATCGAACCCTACCAGAGGAACAGATAATGTAAAGCCAAAACCAGGTCACAACAGTGGATTCACAATAAGCAGCAGTTTACACTTTGCTTTCCCCTTGACATTGGTTATCTATCAGCTGATGAACCTTAAGTACTGCTCAAAAGAACAACTGATGATCCAAATGCTGATGTAATCCTAAAGACTGCTGAAGACAAACTTTGTCGCTCTATCTACTGCTGTCTCTTAAGTGCTGCTGAAGACACAAACACTGCTCATTCAAGGACTGATCACCTTTGAAGAAAGCACTGATGTTGTTGTTGAGCATCAGTGCTTAGGCTACAACAGTGGAACGTGAAGCAGTTGTTTTCTCATGTTTTGTATTTTATTTACAATCAGCTGTTAGACATCAGTAGTTGGTATAAGGACAGTGTCTACAGGTTGTTAGGTTGTTAGATGTCACTTTCATGGTGACGTCAGCTGAGATACCTCAGTGGTTTGGTTTGCCTATAAATGTAACAGTACCCTGTACTGTTACATTTGATTGACTGAGTGGGTTCTTCTCCTCATGTCTAATCCTTTCATCTTGTGTGCAACCATCCTTGGGGCATCAGGCTGAGGGGGAGTATAGTTTGTAAGCATATCTGTAATCTTTTGCTTTGATTTGTAAATCCTTTGACTCTATGAGAAGCAATTGTTTATCAAACTATTTTCTCCTTTGATTGTGTTTACAGAGTTTGTTTTCATTTCCGCTGCACCTAACATGTTTTCATATTCATTGATTATTCATTTTAAACAAACAAACACTATCATGAGAGCCTCCGATCCTAACAATTGGTATCAGAGCCTGGACAGTCAAATTCGATCTAACAATCAATTTGACATAACAGTTCGGCTCAAAATTCATTGATACTAAGGTTGGTTGTATTCAGTTGAAAAACAGATTAACGAGTAAAATCGTGATCAAAATGGTTATTCAAAAACTCTGTACATCAACCAAGATGTCATATGACACACAAATCTCACACAACAAGTGATTTCACGCATAAGTCACTTTTAGTTTTTCAGATCTGAAAACATATCTGTTAAACTATGGGATTATTTCATATTGTCAAAATTGATTTCAATTGCTGTTATGAAATTTGTGTTGTCACCTGGTTTAAATGCTAAAGTATGAATCTCGGATTAACAAAAACCTATGTTCACAAAACGTTAGTGTTTTTGGTAATTTTAAAAGAGAGAAATTAAAACTTTAGTCATTCAGATCTTATGTGTTGAAAACAGGTTGAGTTCTTCAAAAGGACAAAATCAACTATGTTAAAATACATTAAAAATATTTCATAAAAACTCCGATGTGTGTTTGTCTCAAAACTTTTGATGTCAAAAGGAAAGAGTATAAACATAAAACACTTATGAGTTAAAGTTTAGGATAATAATGGTTATCAAGCAACTATGTGCATTTATTTGTTCATGAAAAGGTTTTGTTTCCCATAAATGAACTCCTAAGAGGATGAGACAAATGTTCAAAAGTAATTTATCCATGGATCCTCATGTTTGCAATCAACTGACAAAGAAAATGATACCAAACAGTGGTCAAAATGTATTCAGAATGTTTTATCAACTGTTGTCAAACCACTGATCATTTTTCATAATCCAGAGCATGATATGATTACGTATCTTGTTGAAATCCTACCAGATTCTTTTGATGCTGTTTTCAGAAAATCCTTTAATTTTTTTTACAAAGGATGTTCTCGAATAATCAGGATATGTTATTCATTTTTTTTGGAATAATATATTTGAAACCGTTGCTTGTTTTTGTTGGCAATCGGTTTCAGTTCCTGTCAGGATGTAATACCTTATTTTTGATGGTATTTGTGTCCTCATAAATGGGTCAAAAGGAAATGGTACATATGTCATGATCATGTCATACTCAGGTTTGCTCCTAATTTTTTTTTATCAAAGGTTGATTGCAAACTGTGCTTAAAATACTAGGGTACTCATGTGTTAATTGAATATTAAACAGAAATGAGTTGCCTTAGCAAAAAGTTTTCATCATCTGGGATACTAAATCACTGTCTTACAAAATTGACATGTGACAAAACCTTGAATGAAAATCTTCAAAATTGTTGCTGAAACACCTGTCCTTCAGAATTGTACCATTTACCCTAACCACTGTTTTGTTCCAACGTCTGATCTCTAAACACTGTCCACTGCTGAAAGTAAACCACTGATCCCTCATTTTCTTGAAAAGCACTGATGCTCAAAATCAGTATTCTATCCACTGATATGCTATCCACTGATAGTAAAATCATCCACTGCCCACAATTTTTACCGTTGTAACCACTGATGCTTGATACGTCAGTGGCCCTTAAAACAACTGTTTTCCATACTTCATCCGTTCCATCAGTGTTTGACATGTGGTTAGTTTTTAGCCCTCAGATTTTAATAACCGCTGCCACATCAGCGATCATTTTTTTTTAAATAAAACCCTGCCCTAAACCCCCAAACAGGGTTTTACACTGTCGAATTGAATTCCAAAATTCTCTCATAGCAGTTTCCAACCCTTCTTCTCAAAATCTCCAAAATTCTCCTTCGATCTTCTTCATCAAAAATGATGAAACCAAAATCGAAAACTAAATCAAACCCATCATCTTCCTCCAAAACAGCAGAAGCCACTCAAATGGCCGCTGACACACCGGAGATTCGTTTCAAAGCTCCACACAACTATGTAGGTATTCTTAGAAAACCTACCGATAACCACACTTTCGACTCCATCCTTGACATCCTCTCTGTTTCAAAGTACAAAACTTTGATAACAGCAAATGCTCCCATTTACCTTGATACCCAGAGAGAGTTCTGGAGAAATGCCACCCTTGAAAAACAAGGAGACATCATCACAGCCATCAACTCCTCGATACAGGGTAAGAAGGTACAAATCTCTCCAAAATCCATTTCTGAAATCTTTAAACTCGATGATTTAAATGGAAAAGCATCATTTTCAAAAGACGAGTTGAAAAAGGATTTCACAAACAGGGGCTATGCAGAGGAACCTAAAAGGGATACCTTACAAAAGGGTTATTTTCCTCCTGCACCCAGATTTTTATTTCACACACTACTAATGTGTGTCTCTAATAAATCAACGTCTTTTAATGAAATACCAACAAAAATCCAATGCCTGGGGTATGCAATTTTAAACGACAAAAACTATAACTACTCCCAGGAAATATTTGATGATTTGGTAAAGAACGTTGATAATAAAGCATTTCTGCTCTTTCCGAGATTTCTAAGTTACTATTTTGAACAAAAATTTGTAGAGAAAGATGCAGAATTGCCCAAACAAGGTGTCTCATTCAAAATAAATTGTTTAACAATTGAAACTTTTTCAAGAATGATGGCACCAATAAAACTAAAAATAAAGGAGGCTGAGCAGGTTTTAGAAACTGCTACTGATCCTCAAACAACAACTACTGAGCCCACTGCTCCAGGTGATCAGATCAGCACAACCACTGCTCTGAAACCCACACCTGCCACCACCAAAAAGACCAAAAGAAAAACATCCAGAAAACCCACCAAACCCAAAACAAAGGCAACTCTAGACGATGAGATCCCAGAGCAACTGCAAGTGACAGCACAAAAGTCACCAGAAGCCACTGCTGCTACTTCCTCACAGCAGTTGGTAGAAAGATCTCAACCCCAGCCTCAAACTCCTTTTGCATCCTCACAAAAGGATCAAGTTGTAAGCACAGGGACACCACAATATGAAGCTCTGAATCCACTCGGATCCATCTTTCTCAGTCCTGATCCCAAGGACATGTCTCTTTCAACTCCCATCCCCTCACCAATCATATTACCACAAACCATGCTACCTTTGTTGCATGCAGCTGCTATAGCTCAGACACAAACCAGTTCCTCTCTATCACCTATCACTGAGAGTATACATCCACAAGTGACTGGGTCTGATGCTACTACTCCTGCTATCCCAGCAACAATTGAGGAGGTTACACCCCCTGAGTTACAAGTAACTCTCGGTGGTATTTCAAGTGGAGCAGCAACTACAAATGTTGGACCAACAGGTCTACATTTGGACAGTTGTTTCATCAGTCAGACTCCCTTGAAGGCAATTTCTTCCATAGCACCTCTGGAAATCACTAGTGAGGCTATTTTGTCCACTGGTAACATTAAAGATTTATCAAGTGCTGAAGAAAGAAGTCCCCAGTACCAAGAACAAAGGGCATCAATGGGTGATTTTTGGGACTCTGTTCCTAAGTCACACATTGATATAACCACCACAGGTGGGGATTCAGATGATCCCAGTAAAATGGGTGATGATTCAAAATATCAGGAATTGACGGACAGAGTTGAAAAACTAGAAGAATCGGTTTCTGAAATAAAAGAGATGGTGCAAGAGATCTTAAAAGCTCAGAAAGCGCAATCCTCTGCTGTTCCTGCTCAAGCATCTGCTCCACAACAAGCACCTGCTGCAAATGAGCTTTGGAATATTCTCCAACCCATGCTTGAAAAACAGCAACAAATGGCTGATCAAAAGCATGCTATTCAAGTACAAATGCTGTCCAACATGATGGAATCAAGGTTCAAGGATACTCAAGCAGATATCAAGGCTATTAAGGCCAGTATCCAAACTGCCACTGGCAAGGCTCCTTCAACTTTGCTATTCTTTGATGACCCTCTTGCAGATAATGCCAAAAAGGGGGAGATAATGAAGCAAATGAAGAAAAAGGGAATTGAACATGGCCTTCATATTGAACCTGAAAAAGAAAAAGAAAAAGAAAAACAGGTCTCAAAACCTGTTAGTCAAACAGCTGATACAGCAGTAGTTACAAAAACTGCTGTCAGTAGCCAAACAGCTGCCATGTCATCAACACACACACTTTCAACACACACCACCACAACTACTGTTCTACCACCATCATCTACAATCACACCATCATCACTGCCTCCTGCCATAAAGCAGGAGACAGCAGATGTTACAACATCTGCTGTAATGACAACAGTGATTGAAACACCAGTTGTTTCAACCACTGTCAGTCAATCACTGTCACAAACCACTGCTATTCAATCTACCACCACTGATCCACCCAAAACATCATCTGCCCCTTCTTCATTAAAAAGGAGAAGGAATCTCATATCAGATGTTGATTCACCACCACCATCACCATCATCAAAAACCACCTCACCACATCCATCCCCTGCTCAAAAGCAGAAGACAACTGCTGACATATCAGCAGTTGTAATGACAGCAGATGTTGAGACACCAGTTGTTTCAACAGCTGTTAGTCAGGCATCCACCACTGCTCTCATCCTTTCTACATCACAACCAAAGCTCTTCAACAGAATAAGAAAGCCAATCTCTGTCGATGAGGGTACACATGATCCTAATGCTGCAAAATATCCACTGGAACTTGAAGCTATCAAAAATGAGATGAAGCAATTCTATATAGAAGAAGATCCTTCAAAAAGGAGATTCTCCTCACTCATAGGCTACATGCCACCAGAGGATATGGATGATTACCTCAAACTCAAGGCAAGGCAGGCTAAAGCAAGAGCTAAATTTGAAAGTGAATGTGAACGTCTAAGCGAAGAAGGCATTGCTAAAAGACTGGATTTCTTCCTTGAAAAGGTAAAGCAGATGGAAGATTTCGCACAGGAACTAATCAAAGAAAAGGCTGAACAACGCAAAGAGCTTAGAAAACAATATCTTGCCTACATTATGAAAGAAAAATTCTATCATGCTGAAGAAAAACAGTTTGAAGAATGGCCAATAATCGCTCTAAAGCATGAGGCTGAGAGGATTGACAGAATTAAGAATAATCCTACAAAGAAGAAGAATGCTCCAAACTGGAACAAATTCAAAAAGCTCATTGCTGACTTCACTGCTGAGTATAAAAGAAAGAAAAAGGAGCTGGTGGATGCAAAAATGGATACTGCTGAAGCCATATCAAAATGGTCAAAACAGCAGACCGATGAAGCCTATGAAAGGCTAAAGAAAAGAAAGATAACTGTTTCAAGCACTTCTAAGAAGCAAGAACAAATGATGAAGCTTGAACAGAAGATAGGAAACCTCGACACACTGTTCCGGTCTACTTTTGTAACAAATCAAGAAGAGGGAGAACAGCTGACTGAAGAAGAGGTAGTTGAAAAGGAAGCAGAGTACTTCAAAGATACCATCACGAAAATGGGTCTAAAAGAAGAAACTTCAACAAAGCTTCAAAGCCTTTTTAAGGTATTAAACAAACCTGCGTCTCCAAACACTGCAAAAGACAAGACAGAAGTTGAAAGACAAGAGCTTATTGAGCAAGAAACTGCAGAAGACATAGCTGCAGCAGACAAAGTTATTGAAGAAGCTTTCAAAAGAATGTCTGAAAGTCTGCAGGTGTTTTCAAGGCCATCATTCTTCAACTCATCATCAAATAAGTCTCTCCCAAGAAACCCACTTGGCTTAAAAATACTAAAGTGGATGTCTGATCAAAAGACTCACGTATTGACCCTGGTCAGAGCCAATGGCGATGTGAAGTACATATCAAGGAAAGAAGCACTAGGCCTTAGTGTTCAAGATTTGCAGGATCTCTTTGAACTTTCACTGTGTAGGGATGAGGATGACCAGAGTGCAAAGGAATTTGAAGCTGAATTCAAAGAACAAGCTAAGGCACTCTTGATGAGTAATAAAGGTCCTGAATAATGAAAGGTTTTGGCATTATCTGTTCCAGGGGAGATTGTTGGGATCGAACCCTACCAGAGGAACATATAATGTAAAGCCAAAACCAGGTCACAACAGTGGATTCACAATAAGCAGCAGTTTACACTTTGCTTTCCCCTTGACAGTGGTTATCTATCAGCTGATGAACCTTAAGTACTGCTCAAAAGAACAACTGATGATCCAAATGCTGATGTAATCCTAAAGACTGCTGAAGACAAACTTTGTCGCTCTATCTACTGCTGTCTCTTAAGTGCTGCTGAAGACACAAACACTGCTCATTCAAGGACTGATCACCTTTGAAGAAAGCACTGATGTTGTTGTTGAGCATCAGTTCTTAGGCTACAACAGTGGAACGTGAAGCAGTTGTTTTCTCATGTTTTGTATTTTATTTACAATCAGTTGTTAGACATCAGTAGTTGGTATAAGGACAGTGTCTACAGGTTGTTAGGTTGTTAGATGTCACTTTCATGGTGACGTCAGCTGAGATACCTCAGTGGTTTGGTTTGCCTATAAATGTAAGAGTACCCTGTACTGTTACATTTGATTGACTGAGTGGGTTCTTCTCCTCATGTCTAATCCTTTCATCTTGTGTGCAACCAACCTTGGGGCATCAGGCTGAGGGGGAGTATAGTTTGTAAGCATATCTGTAATCTTTTGCTTTGATTTGTAAATCCTTTGACTCTATGAGAAGCAATTGTTTATCAAACTATTTTCTCCTTTGATTGTGTTTACAGAGTTTGTTTTCATTTCCGCTGCACCTAACATGTTTTCATATTCATTGATTATTCATTTTAAACAAACAAACACTATCATGAGAGCCTCCGATCCTAACAAACCCTCTGAGGTTATACAACTTGGTTCCTTAGTTATCCGATTCATGTGCATGTTTCCGTTATATGCCTAAATGTTGACCATTATGCCCTTTTTACCTTAAAACGAGATTTTTGAAAATGTGAAAGGACAAAAACCTTTGTTACTGATTTATAAACTTTTCCTAAAAATTTGACATCAGTTTAAGGTCTAGTTTAGGAGTTATGCTCAATATCGTAATTTGAAAGCTTTTTATTAAATAAACGGCATTATTAGCATAAAGCCTATCTAAACCCAAATTTTGACACCAAAATTTTTACCCACTGATGTAAAATAATATTTTGGAATTTTTGAATATTTTTATTTATTTTTAAACTGATCATAACATAGAGTTCTAGCTTTGGTCCGGTAATTGTCGGATATGCCCTTTTCTTGAATAAAATGAGTTTTACATAACATATTGACACCAAACTTTTTGCTACTGATTTTATATAATAAATAAAATATTTTGAACCTTATAAACTGATCAAAAACTCGGATTCCCTATTATGACCTGAAAATCGCTTAAAACCGACTTTTACGCGTTTTAAACGCATAGTATGGATTAAAACTATTTTTAACATATAACACTTAATACCTACTGATGTTTTAAGTAAATTTTTATACTTTAACAATAAGCAAAAGTTTTGAACTCAGATTTCCTAAAATGACCTTTAAAGCTTATGTGAAATTACCAAAACGCCCCTTCGGTGCATAGTTTGGTTATAAATGACAAATTTCACATATATGCAATACCTTACTGATATAACTTATTAAATTAAATATTTTTACTGATTATATCAGACCTGAACCTCATATTAGTATTTAATCTCTTTTATAACCTTTAAAATGACCAAAATACCCCTACGGGGCTTAAATTGAGTTTAAATTCATTTTGGGCATAATGGAAGGTATCCTATTCATATCACAACATATTTAAGGCATATTAACTTGTGAAACCTGTACATGACTCATTTGGTTACCCGTTATGCATTTTTCGCATTCGGTACGGTTTATGTGACTAGATCGCATAAATTGACCGAAACTGGTCAAACCTTATCATTTTTATCTCAAAATCCAGAACGTGTTTAGTTTACCCATATTATACAAGTCTTTAAACTTGTAGGGTCTAAACCACATTCTAATCCGGTCTTCGCTTAATCGTGCGTTTTGAACCGTATACCTCCCTTTAAAACTAACCGGTCTAAGTTTAGACTTAATTAATACCCGTTAGGAATCTAATAGGTTATTAAAACCTTCGTTCCAGATTAGGAGCCCAGTAAAAGATACTTGCACTCGCTGATTGATATATATACTTGCTCAGGTAAATACTTTTAACTTATTTTCCCTTATACGGGCTTGGGGTACGGTATATAAAATACCGCTTGGTCGGGCATTGAATTTTTAATCATATAAAGGTTAATTTATTGAGATGACCCGTTTAATCTGTTTTGTTTGTTTTAAGCCTTTGGGGGGGTTAATGACCATGTCCTGGATATCCTCGGCTCATTCATTGAAATGGCCACGACTTAAGCACGGGGTGTAGGCATACACCTGCCGGTGCGTATGTAAAAATAATATAACCACCTGTTCGAGAATAACTCGCCGCGGGATATATTATGTGGTGTGTCTATTAATCTTTAACCCGGTATTCAGCCCGGGCTACTGAACGTATAACGAACATGTAATTATTTTACAAGTTTATATATAAATAATTATCCCAAGTTATAAAAGATATTTTTGCCTTGTGCATTTAAATAAATTTTTATAAACATTTTCAAAATGAGTCGGTTAATTGTATTTACCAGTGTAAACTGACGTATTTTCCAAAAGGCTAAAGTGCAGGTACTAGGCGGAATAGGCTGGCTACTCCTGAGTGAATAAATAAGAGTCTTGCAAGCCTTATCACTTAAGATCTGTTGAACAATTGTCTATGATGATATCAACTACGTCACGATACTCCCCACCGGGCCCACCGGTAATACGTGGAAATATCGGGGTGTGACACGTATCCACCATGCTTTTAACACATTACACCCGCCCCGTTACCTAATCACTTCCCTAACCCAACGGTTCAAACGGATTCAAACGGTTCACATAAATCTAACAGTTACAAACGGTTCACACAAATCAAACGGTTATAAACGGTTCACACAAATCAAACGGTTACAAACGGTTCACATAAGACAAACGGTTACAAACGGTTCACATAAATCAAATGGTTACAAACGGTTCACACAATCAAACAGTTATAAACGGTTCAAAATGTAAAACAATGTGCTAGCATGCTAAGTGAACATACATAGCAAAACATAATGAACTCATGTACTATACGTGTACTAATGAACATAACATGTATATATTATAAAAGCACGTAAAACATGAAAGTAACAAGTAGGCACATGTGTATCACCCCAAAACAGTTTGAAAAACAGTAAAAGAGGGGACTATGTACTCACATAATCACCTTGAAAGAATTTAAAAAGAGGGGGTCTATGTACTCACCTGAGAATGCTTAGAAGTCTTGAATAACAACCAAGCAAAGCTAGAGGGATCACGGAAATCAAACGGCACCTAATATAGGTAATTATGTTAATAAACCGGACCTAAATCGGAGGATCGGATAAAATGAGGTTTCGTAAACCAAATGAGTGTAGGGACTCATGTAATATGGTTTAACAAAGCCTACATTCTAAAACGAAACCTAACCTAAGTGCTTTCGACCCATTACGACTCGTTAAGGTAGCTTACGCCACTTTAATGCGTCGTTCGCGTAAAACGCGTTTGGACCGCCTAACTAGTCCTATGACAAGTATTATATGCCTTAACACATCTAATAATGTTGCCTAATCAGTTTAGATGTCAAAATTTAGGTTACATATACTTAAAATGAATTTATGCGTAAAAAGGGCATTTTGGTCATTTTCCTAAGGCATATAAACTACCTATCATACAACTACTTAAACGAAGTGACCATAAGGTATAACCTCGAAAGGTTATTCCCTATACAACTATGGTCACAATATATGCTTGGTCGGATCCTAATGATCGACCAAACGGGTCGGGTTCGAAAGTCTAAGCGGTTGTTTAGACCGCTTATATTACGTCTCTATATAAGCACTAAACTAAAAGTGACGAGTTAAACATGTTAAAACATGTTTAACAAAGTTTGAAAATAAGTTTGATATCAAAACAAAAGGTTTTGAAACCTAAGAATAGTTTGGTTGCAAAATACGCATGAATACGCATTTTGACCGAAACTATGAATCGTCACTACACCTAATCAACGTGATCAGTAGGTATAGTCACAAGGGACTATAACCATAAACGTTAAGCTCACGTTGCAAAGTTCAAATGAACTTTGTGTTGACCATAACCTGGTCAAAGCAGAAAGTCAAACACAGTTTGACTTTCGTGCTTAAAACGCATAAAAGCATGAAAGAAACTTACAAAGGGTCCAGGCTAGGAAGAACTTGATCTAAATACTCAGGTATGAAGCATAAAGCTTCAACTTAGAGCATAAAATTAGATCAAGGTGTGAGGAAAATGGAATGAGAGCATGGGTATTTATAGATTTCGGAGAACCGTTTGGATCGTTTCTCTCAAATCGTGTTTTGATCTTGACCTTACAAGTGGGCACATGGTTTTCAAAACCATGGGAATACTTAAAACCATCAAATTCCAGCCCATAGAGTGCAAAACCTTGGGTTAAAACCATCAAAACCTCAAAAATGGGCCAAGTTCAATGTATCTGCCAGAAATTTCAAAAATGGTCCCTGTACTTGTAAAACTTGATTTTTTTGGCACTTTTAAGCCCCGTTAACCCCATTTCAAGGCTCTAAAATAAAGTTAAAGTATAGGGAACTTGAAATGTGCTCAAAAATATCTCGGATGTCGGTTCGTTTGGTCGTACGGTTGTGTTGTTCGGTTAATTACGACGGAAATCGTAACGAACGCAAAAACGATCCAAATTACGCGATGAGTGGAATTTTATCATGCCAATCACTAAAATAAAATATTTTAATGACTACATAAATTTTTGGATGTCCAGATATATTCAGAACGTAAGATATAAGCGAAAATGCAAACTTATGCACTGTTTGACGCTTTTAGTCCCTATTGATCAATAAATTTATTTTTGCGCACCAAAACACCTCAAAGCCTATTTCTAAGCTATGTAAAGTATATTTTGGGCATGTTTAACTTATGATCAAGTTCCGGAACGTTCGTTGCTATACAAATCGGTATAGTTTCGCAGTTTGACGCAAATAGTCCCTGCGATCGAACAAACTTGATTTCGACACACCAAACCATCCAAAACTTATTTCTAAGTTATGTAAAGGTTATTTAAGATATGTTAAGCCTATATCATGGTTCCAGAGTGTTTGTTGCATTAAAGTGGTTATATTTACGCATCAGATCGCGTATAACCTTCCAGAAAGCGATTTAAAGCTCGAAATCGAACATGAATTGATATGTGCACATGATACACATATTTATACAAATCCCAAGTATGAAATATAATATTTCATTGATTTGGTATTTGTTTGATGGTCGCAGAGGCACAGGTGTCACATCTGCCTAGGGAGTTCTTAGAGCTGGAAGGTGCACTTGTATTAGGATTGGGCCTTTGGACTTTAGAAGCATCCTTCCTCTGATGATTGTTCTTCCTTTTCTTAGAGTTGGAGGTGATGAACTTAGAAACATCAGTAGTGCAATCAATCCTCATACGCTCTTCCTCCTGTACGCACATGGCGACCAGCTCACTCATCGTCCATTTGTCCTTCTGAATGTTGTAATTGATCTTGAATGCTTCAAAGGATGAAGAAAGCGAAGTAATGATGAAATGAACAAGGAAACCATCATTGATTTCCATTTCCAGCCCCTTCAGCTTATTGGCCATGTCATTCATCATCATGATGTGCTCGCGAATGCCGCTCCTCCCATCATACTTAGTTGTCACCAGCTTGAGAATAAGGGTACTAGCGTGTGCTTTAGACGTCCCCTTGAATTGCGCCTCCACATAAGCCAAATAGGTTTTAGCATCTTCAGAATCAGGAATAGCTCCTCTGATTGCATTGCTAATGGACTGCTTCATGAACATGAGAGACATGCGGTTACACCTAGTCCACTTTTCATGAGTCAACTGCTCAGCAGCAGTACTTTGAGTAGCAAGGTCTGCTGGCTTATTCTCTCTTAAGGCATAATTAAAATCCAGCAGCCCAAGAGTAAGCATTAGGGCATCCTTCCATGCAGCAAAGTTATCACCAGTCAAAGGTGGAATACCGCAATTTGGCGCTGATAGTGGAAATAAGATGAGCAAGTTATGATACTAAGGAAGAAGTCCTAATGTGATCTAAGGGCACGTTAAACTAAGGCAGGCATAAATAATGACCATTTTACATAATGAAGTTGTGATATTGTCCATTACTAACATCAAAATAATAGACTTAGTTAAAAAAATTCTACTTAAACGAAGACAAATCAGCTTTGGCCAGAAGTGTAATCATTTAAGCATGTGTGCAAAGTGATTGTAACAAATCAGCTTTGGCCAGAAATTGAGACAATCACTTTAGTTATGCACTTGTTAAGTATGCCATCTATGAAGGAATTAAATCAGCTTTGGCCAGATATTAAGACATTCATGTTTATGATGCACACTTAACATAGCTTTCGTAATACTTGAATGATAAGTAGATGTATCAAATCAGCTTTGGCCAGAAATGATACATCAAAAGCTCATTCATGTTAAGCCATTTTGGTTTTGTAAAACATTATCTGATTCTGATTAATTAACTAAGTAATTATAAAACCAATTATTTAATAGCAAACCACCTGTTAGTTCACATCAAACAGCCTAAAATAATGAGTTTTCTAGTGAGATCTCGACTCAGTTATGAGGTCTCGAGTCAAGTCTCGACTAATCTTGTAACATTTTGAGGTCTCGACTCATTTAAGGTCTCGAGTCGCAACCTCAGTGTCTCGAGTCGTAATCATGGTCTCGACTCATGTGTTTTATGAGATCTTGAGTGCTTAATGAGGTCTCGAGTCGCAACCATGGTCTCGAGTTGTGAAGATTGAAGCCCTTAGTCGAAACCTCATGGTCTCGAGTCGAAATCGTTGTCTCGAGTTGTAAAGATTTGAGAACACTTATGATTTCAAGTCGAGACCTCGTGGTCTCGAGTCAAGATCTTGGTCTCGAGTCGAAACCTGTTGGTCTCGAGTCCACTGTTAACAGCTGTTAATGCAAAATAACTGAAAACTCGGAATTTTAGGGATTGTGTGATAGTGTTTCCTGTTTTATTGTTGATCTAAACTTATCAAGGATTTCGAAAATTATAACTGATTATCTTTTAACAGTTTTCGAAGATTTTAATAGATAAAATTCAGATCAAAAGCCGTAAAAACACCCACTAATCCAGATTTCATTCCAAAACTTAAGGAATTTTTGAGTTTTTCTTAGAACATGTGATGAACCCTAAAAAATAAGACATAATTCTGGAACCCGAAACCTGAATTTTTAAGACTTTTAAACAGATTTCGGTCATAAAAACATAACCAATTTGATTTCGAGTGAACATGTGATTAATCTTTTCCGAAAATAGGGATTTCGAGTGGTTATATACGACTCGAAACCGGCTGTGAATTAAATGAGGCTTTCAAAATTCCGTTTTCCAAGTTTCTATCCCAGAATTGATGGATACGAAAATATAACTGACTAATCAACATATGCTCTGATACCACATGTTGGATCAGTTCTGTTCTAAACATAATGGAAAACATGAAAACATACCTGTCACCGCAGACAGTGCAGAGGAGAATCCAGTGAGAGATGATGCCATGGAGTTCGACATGTTTGTCAGTATGATCTGGTTCATCCTTAGGGTGCTGACTGATGATGGTGATGATGAAGCCGATAAGGGAGATCGGCAATGGAGAGGGAGGCGAGATTGATGTTATGCTTATTAGGTTATTGTGTCTAAGTGTGTAACTGTGTAACCCTTTAACCTCTACATAAGTCTCCTTATATAAGCACCCAGGAGGAAACCTAATTAGTTAATAAGGGTAATATGGTCCATCAACATTTACCAACTAATTATTTAATAGGTTATTATATATTTTGATCTATATAATGTAAATGATTATAATGGCTACTAGATTAAATATTAAACATAATATATTTAATCTTACAAAGTTGTTATTATTCACTTGAGAAGTTGTACACGCTTTTGTATTAGATGGTGGGTCTAGTTTCATATTGATGGTGATGGATCATTGCAGGGTTTGATTGTGAATTGTGATGAGGAGCGGGCTCAAGAAGTAGCTAATGTTTATATGGACCAGGTTGATAGGGAAAAACATGGTAGAAAATGCGCAAACTTTAGACGGACGTAACTTGGGCTACGGTTCGAGTGACGGGCCCACGATCAACGAACGGAAAGGTCTCGAGGAGCCGGATCTTGTAGAAACAACCATAGGTGGTTTGGCCCATCTATTAGACCCGAATTCCAAGATTTAAGGCTCTGATTTCATCAACGAAGATTTTCCCCCAATTTTATCAATTTTCTGTACAATCCTTTTTACCCAAAGAGATTTACACCCATAATTTTGGTGTTAATTTATGCTTCTTTGTCAAATTGTAATTTCGAAAAATTGGGAAAACTGCCAAATTTAGAAAAGCCCTATAAAAGGGAACCTATTGTATCACTTTGAAGAATTTAGAAATACATCTATCTATACTATACTATATATATAATGGATATCCAAGGGGTAGTTTTGGTTATTTGCCACTTTTTTCAACGTGTACAACCCATGATGCTTATTGTACAACACATTAAAGCTAAATCTCACAAAAACACATACCTGGATAATTTTGGCTCCATGTTTTGGTACTTTTGAATTTTGAAATTCACATTATCACACCCATTTCTCTCACATTGAAATTCACGTCCCGCTCACATTTTTCTCTCACTATTCTTTCCTCTTGTTAAAGAGAACCCCTGAATCGAAAAATCTGTCCGATCTTGAAGATTTCCTTTCTGAAATTGTTGTTAGGGGGCTACAATCGAACGGAGAAGACACTGAGAGGTCTAGGTTTTATCATAATTGAAAAAAGGGTGACGTGATGTGAAGAACTGGGTTTCGATCCGAGTTTCAAAGGTAGGTTTTTAAGTTTATTTGCTTATCATATATATTATTGAATCCCTAATTCACGACTGATTTTAGGGCTTATAATAATCGTTTAGATTTATAAAAGGGTGGCGTTTGTTACAGGTTCGGTTCCTGATTTTAGTTAGGGTTTATAATAATCGTTTAGATTTATGATTTATTGAGTGCTTTCCAGTGTAAGCAAACTGAAGATGCAACAACCAAGCTTGATCTGGACGGGCTTGTTGTTATTGGTGAAGATGATTCAACACAAATACATTCCTTCTTACTGAATATTGTAGGTAATTTATTTATCTTAATGAACTTCAATACTTGTTGATTATTTTTCTTCTTTGTGTTTAGATTTTTGAATATATACCTTACAAGACTAAGAATTTGAAGGCTCGAGCCATTGATGCCGAAAGACCATTGATGGGGACTGAAATGTAAAGAAGCACTTACAAATTTTGGCTTTGATACTGCCTATATGGTAATTTCTTTTATGTCCTTCATTTTCATGTCATTGTTATATTCTAATGCTTCTTATTTTGAGTTACAAGTGTTAATGAAGTTGACATGTGCGGATCTTTGTTGAAAAGATGGGAAATGTTATTGTTTATCAGCTTTATGAGTTACAATTTATCAGCTTTCCCATTTAATGTTCTTGTTTTAGTGTGGGATTATTTCTTTTTCTGCAAAAAAAGTCTAAAATTATGGTAATTAGGTTACAAATCTTTCATCTTTTTTTCCATCAATTTCTCTTCTTTCACTTCTTTATTTGCAAAAAATAATAATTTTGGGTATCATTTTTACAATCTTTCTAATCATATGTTCTTGCTTCAGAGTTGAATTTATTCTTTTTTTTTTTGCAAAAAGGTTTAATATTTATGTTTTTTGGTGACAAATTTACAATCTTTCTGATCATATGTTCTTGCTTCAGAGTGGAGTTCATTCTTTTTTGCAAAAAGGTTTAAAATTTATGTTTTTTAGTAACATATTTACAATCTTTCTCATCATATGCTCTTGTTCCTGAGTGCAAATTAATCTTTTTTGCAAAAAAGTCTAAATTTGTGTTTTTTTTTTAGTTACAAATTTACAATCTTTATCTTTTTCTAATAATCTTGTGTTTCAGTTGAACTTAATTAGAAGCTGACAGCAAAAAGGAGTTTAATTTCTATCTTTTGATGGGTGGATTTGATGACCATGTTGGAATAATTGGAGATTGGATGGCTCCTAACCCATGCCCTAGCCCAAGGTCATTCTTTATGGCTATGTTAAGTGAAGCAGGCTCAGGGTCAGTGACTGAACCACCCAAGGATAACCCAACCAGTGGGTTCAGTTTTCATGGACCCGACAAACAATTCGGGTTAGAAAACGGTGCATTTGGTGCCGAACAGAAATTAGCAAGCTCAAGGTCAGGTCTTGTTGAAAGAATGGCTGCTAGAGCTGGTTACAATGCTCCAAGATTAAACACTGACATCATCAGACCTCCTCCTGCTGACGTGGACAAACAATCGTCTGTTTTGACAATCCCTCCTGGTCTTAGTCCTACTTCGCTTTTAGATTCGCCGGTTTTTCTATCGAATTCGCTTGTAAAGTTTACTATGTTCTAGATTTATTCGGCTACAGTTACGGGCAATTTCGATGCTGATGAAGGTTCAGCTATGGGTGAAAAGGTTTATATTGCTGATGTCGAAGACCATCTGGTGGAGTAAATGGGTTGTTACTACCGAGTCCAAGGCTGGTACCATTTATCCTTGGGTGGGATTTTATAATAATCTGCAATACATCCTGATAATGATTTCTATAACTCGTTATAATCTGTTGCTGAAGACAAAAAAGCATGAAAAGGCGCTGTATTGCGCTGAGTTTCGGCTAAGGTCAGGCCTGAATGTTTTATTTGCTTTGTTATGTCTTATGCTGGATAAGTCCAACTGGTGGAAAAATGTGCTCCTTTTCGTGTCTTTTGACGAGGGTTGATTGCTGCATGTTTCTCACTGGATCGGGTCTCACTGGTTATACAACAGGGTTTACAAAGGGTGTGATTGGTTAGGCTTCGCTTATGGGATTTGAAACCAGTTTTTTATGGGTTCTCGGGTGTTTGGAATCTGAGTTTTGTGTCTGGGATTGTCACACCCCGATATTTCCACGTATTACCGGTGGGCCCGGTGGGGAGTATCGTGACGTAGTTGATATCATCATAGTCAATTTAATCACAGTTCAATGCATAACGTAAGTCTAAAAGTAATAATATTACAAACCGATTGAAAGTAACATAAAGTATTACACAACGGGTTGTAAAAAGATCCACAGGCGGATCTAAAAATAAAAGAAATATTGTTCAACAGATTTAAGCATCAAAAGCTTGCAAGACTCTTTATTTGATACTAGGAGTAGCCAGCCCATTTCGCTTAGTACCTGCACTTAACCTTTTTGGAAAATACGTTAGTTTACACTGGTAAATACAATTAACCGACACTTTTGAAAATATTTAAGAAAATTGATTTAAATGCACTAGGCACAAACAATCTTTTATAACTTGGGAAAATTATTTAAAAATAATCTTGTATACAGTTTTACATGTTTGTCGTCCATTCAGGACATGGTTAGAAGAGCCGGATTAGACTAATTGACACACCACAAGTATACGCCCACAAGAGATGTGAGATATCGTTTATACATACGCAACTGTCAGGTGTATGCCTACACCCCGTGCTTAATCCAGGACATGGTCATTAACCCCCAAAGGCATTGCATCAAACAAAACATATTAAAATGGGTTATGCATATTTTTAATCACATTCCGATTGTACGATTTCATACCCGACCAAGCGGTATTATTATAATACCGTATCCCAAGCCCGTTTAACGGAAATTAAGTTAAAAGTATTTACCTGAGCAAAATATAATTTTTATCCCAACTATATAACAACCAGCAAGTGAAAATAGCTTTTATTGGGCTCCTAAATCTGGAACGAAGGTTTTAGTAACCTATTAGATTCCTAACGGGTCTTACTTAAGTTTAAACTTAGACCGGTTAGTTTTAAAGAAAGGCTTACGGTTCAAAACGCAAGATTGAGCGAAGACCGGATTAGAATGTGATTTAGACCCAACAAGTATGAATACTTGTATAATATGGGTAAACTAAACACATTCTGGATTTTGAAGTGAAAATGATAAGGTTTGACCCGTTTCGGTCAATTTATGCAAACTAGTCACATAAACCACACCGAATGCGAAAGTTGCATAACGGGTAATCAAATGAGTCATGTACAGGTTTCACAAGTTAATATGCCTTAAATATGTTGTGATATCAGTAGGATACCTTCCATTATGCCCAAAACGGATTTAAAATCAATTTAAGCCCCGTAGGGGTATTTTGGTCATTTTAAAGATTATAAAAGAGGTTAAATAACAATCTGAAGTTCTGGTCTAAAATGATCAGTAAAAATATTTATTTTTGCAAGTCATATCAGTAAGATATTGTATATATGTGAAATTTATCATTTATGGCCAAACTATGCATCGTATGGGCATTTTGGTCATTTCACATAAGCTTTAAGGGTCAAATTTGGAAATCTCAGTTCAAAACTTTTACCTACTGTTAAAGTATAAAATTTACTTATAACATCAGTAGGTAATGGATCTTAAATGTTAAATATAGTTTTAACCCGTACTATGCGTTTAAAAAGCGTAAAAGTCGGTATTTGATGGTTTTCGGGTTATATAAGGAAAGCTGAGATTTTAATCAGTCTATAAGGCTTAAAATATTTTATTTAACATATGAAAACAGTAGAAAAATTTTTGGTATCAAATTGTTTTGTAAAACTCATTTTATTAGCAAAAAGGGCATAACCGTCAATTACAGAGTCAATGCAAGAACCCTATGTTATGATCAGTTTAAAATTTAATAAAAATTTCCAAAAATACCTAAATATTATATTATATCAGTAGGTATAAATTTTGGTTTCAAAATTTGGGTTTAAATAGGTTTTATGCCGAAAATGCCGTTTAATTAATAAAAAGGCTTCAATTCACGATATCGAGCATAACTCCTAATTTAGACCACAAACTGATGTCAAATTTTTAGGACATGCTTATAAATCAGTAATAAAGGTTTTTATCCTCTCACATTTTCAAAAATCTCGTTTTTATATCAAAAGGGCATAATGGTCAACTTATAAGCAATTAACGGAAACATGCAAATGATTCAGATTTAATAAGAACCATATAGTATAATCTCAGAGGGTTATACTAACAGGTAATATGGTCCTAAAGGAACCCTAAGGCATATCTAAACTAAGCTAAATCGGGTCAGAACTGAAAGTCAAAGCAAAATTCTACTTTTGCGACTTTCGGTTGCGAACCGAGCCTAAACTCAGAATTGTCGAGTTGAACATGCCTAAACATGTTCTTATATTATTTACCAAGTTATTTTAGTGTTTAAACATGTTCCATAACTTCTACATAATCAGTTATGAATTTATTTGCAAAAATGGATTCTGTTGACTTTTTAATAATAAGTTTGACCCGACAATTGACCAAGTTAGAGTGAGAATCAATAGGTGCCCTTTTAAGGGTTTATTACCTACATAATTACCCACTCATAGCCACTTTCAATTCAAATAATGACTGGACCATTAGTGATTAATCACTAAGTCAAAGCTTAATTACGATAGCTTTGACTTTTGGTCATTAAACTAATAAAACTTGAACTTAAGAAGCTAAGAATACTTACTAGTGTCCTTAGCACGCAAATAGAACAGAAGATAACTCTCTTGAACTCCAGGAAGCTCCAGAGAAAGTGATTTGAAGTGAAATTGAAATGTGCAAGTGAACTAGTGCAAAAACAAGGCCTTATATAGTAAAATGGAAGCTCCAAGATCCTTGCATGTGTCCCTATATTGATCCCAGATGTTATCAGGTGTCCCTAGTGCATGAAAAACTGTTGGCTCAGACCTTGGAATCGAAAACAAGCATGCAAAGGCGGTGCAATAGGCTGAACATGCAGCTGTCCTGATTTTTGGTCGCTGACACTTCTCACGCGGGCCGCGTAAGACTCATAGAGAGTCTACGCGGGCCACGTGGCTCCTCTGTCACTGGAAAACAAATTTCAAACATTGCAGTTTTGGTCCCTGGTCCATAATAAGTTTATTTAACTTTCGTTTATTGCACTTATGACCCCCATAGTTAACTTTTAAGGACCTTGGGTAATAAACTAACTCCGTTAAGCTCCCGGTTAGTTGTACGATCACCCGAAAAGTCTTGTTTTCATCGAAACTCCACAAAATTAATATATGATATTCTTGAGAGCAAAATATATAATTCTAGTTTTTGGGATCGTTAAAAGGTCACTCAGAGGTATCTTTTAACATGTTAACACTTTTAACCCCTATGTTTCGTAAGATCCTTATTTACACACAAACGACTTTCTATGTTCGATAATTTATTTGTTAAAGAATACGAACGTCGTATGAGGTCAATCAGAGGCACAATAATGGCTTGTTGACACTTTTTGATCCTTTTACTAACATATTTACATTGTTTGACAATTTTAGTCCCTCCAGATCAATCCATTACACGTTTAAGTCCATGACACGTGTCCTTATTATATTGGTCATGATTTTACGAGGTGTTACATCCTCACCCCCTTAAAAGAAATCTCGACCTCGAGATTTACTGAAATAAATGAGGGTACTTTTGTTTCATTGTGGATTCAATCTCCCATGTGTATTCGGGGCCTCTACGGGCATCCCATTTAACCTTCACAATCGGTACGTGCTTCCTTCGAAGCTTCTTAACCTGTCGATCCTCAATCGACAAAGGCTTTTCAATGAATTTCAAGCTCTCATCTATCTGCACGTCCTTGTGCGACATTGCTAGCGATTCATCGGCTAGACATTTCTTCAAGTTGCAAATGTGGAACACATTATGTATTCCACTAAGCTCTTTTGGCAGATTTAGCTTATAAGCCACTGTTCATACACGTTCAATGATCTCGAATGGTCCTATGTATCTTGGGCTTAGCTTGCCTTTCTTGCCAAAACTCATCACCCCTTTCCAGGGTCATACCTTAAGTAATACTTTGTCACCTACCTCGAATTTCAGAGGTTTACGCCTTTTATCTGCGTAGCTTTTCTTCCTATCCCTGGCAGCTTTGAGACGATCACATATCTGTACAATCTTATCTGTCGTCTCCAGTACTATATCAGGTCCTGTTAGTTGGACATCTCCAACTTCCGCCCAACAAACTGGCGTCCTACACTTTCTTCCATACAAAGCTTCGAAAGGTGCAGCTTGAATACTCGAATGATAGCTATTATTATATGAAAATTCAATCAACGGAAGATGATCATCCCAACTTCCACCTAAATCAATAACACAAGCTCGTAGCATATCCTTGAGTGTTTGAATTGTACATTCGCTTTGGCCATCCGTCTGAGGATGATAAGCAGTGCTGAAATTTAATCGATTGCCTAAAGATTGCTGAAAGCTTTTCCAATCATAATCATTCAGTGTCTCCATTCGCTTTGCCCGGATGATATCGGATTTCACAATCATAATCATTCAGTGTCTCCATTCATCGACGCTGTCTCATGTTTAGTTCCTTCTGATTGAACAAGTGTTGAAGGCTCTTATGATCAGAATAGATCACACATTTGGTGCCATATAAATAGTGCCTCCAAAGCTTCAATGCAAATACAACGGCACCCAATTCCAAATCATGGGTGGTGTATTTCTTTTCGTGCACCTTTAATTGTCGGGAAGCATAGGCAATGACCTTGCCTCTTTGCATGAGTACGCAACCCATTCCAGTGTGCGATGCGTCACAATAAACCACAAACTCTTCAATTCCTTCTGGCAATGTCAACACAGGTGCATTGCTTAACTTCTGCTTAAGAATCTCAAAAGATTCTTGTTGCTTAGGACCCCAATCAAACTTTATATTCTTTCGAGTCAATGAAGTTAGGGGTGCTGCAATCCTTGAAAAATTTTCAATAAAACGCCTATAATATCCTGCCAGACCCAAGAAGCTGCGAATCTCTATGGGCGTCTTCGGATCTTGCCAATTCATGATGGCTTCAATCTTAGCAGGATCCACTTGGATACCATGCTCGCTAACCACATGTCCAAGAAATTGGACTTCACGAAGCCAAAACTCAAATTTTGAAAACTTGGCGTAGAGCCTCTCTTGCTGAAGAAGTTTAAGGATACATCGAAGGTGCTTTTCATGATCAGGCTGATTCCTTGAGTATATAAGTATGTCATCAATAAAAACAATGACAAACTTGTCCAAATATGGCTTGCAAACGCGGTTCATGAGGTCCATGAATGCTGCCGGTGCATTAGTGAGCCCGAATGGCATCACCAAGAACTCGTAGTGACCATAACGAGTCCTGAAAGCAGTCTTATGCACATCTTCATCTCTGACCTTTAGCTGATGGTATCCTGATCTCAAGTCAATCTTGGAGAAGTAACTTGCCCCATGCATGTAACACCCCAAAATTATCAGAGCTGGCGTGACTGGACTAGTATCTTCATTGCACAGCGGAAGCAAATAAGCAAAGACTTCTAGAAACTGAACGCCTGCTAAGTACTCGAGTCTCCAATGGTCCTCCTATTCCAACCGTGCCTTGACTTTGAAAAGCAACCTGAGAAAGAAACATGCGAAAAAGTCAACATAAAGTTGAGCGAGTTCATAGTTTGTTTGTAAAAGATTTGAAATAAATCTTTTGAGTTGTGAAAGATTTGAAATAAATCTTTGGAGTAACCGGTTTTTGAAATAGTATTGAGAAAATGAATCAAAAGTCATTTTCTTGCCAAGTTATATGGAAACGTTGTGTTTGTAACACAGTATGTTCATAAAAACCATGTATTTGTAATGTTCGTAAAACCGTCAATGCCCACCCTGACTTTGACTCCATACCCGCATAATCCTGTGCTTTAAATTTTGTATAAAACATGGTGTTTAATTTGTATGAACAAGTAGTTTCGTAAGTATAAATGTCCCTGGTATGTAGCTAATAAGGAAAAAGAGATCACCAATGGTTTGCAAGGCCATTGATATGTGTGAAGTGCAAGTAGGAAGACTCAAACCTAGCGGATTTTGCGTTGGGCACAAAGTCACCCCGAGGTCCGTTCTGCTGGGCCTGGGGTTGGGCTCGCTACACCCAGATAGATCTACCGCTTACGTCCATCGGTCCTACAATGAGGATTAATGGCCTCCAGTTCCCGCCTACCCACTCACATGATCTAAGTAGTAAACCCTCTTTACGCTAATCATACCATGTATAAAAATAAATCCCTGGTCACCCTGACCAAATCCCTAGTCACCCTGACCAAATTCCTGGTCACCCTGGCCGAATATCATTCACATTTCAAAAATAAGCATTTGCATCATACTTGGTACTCGTTCTCACCAAGAGTGCTTTTTGTATTTACCCGTAGTTTAAAAAACTAGAATTTGTGGGTATGCATATTCCGAAAGATACGTTTGTTTGAAAACCGGTATGTTTAGTATAAACCTTTCGTAAATCATTTGTGTTCCTCGAAATGCCTTCGTAATATGATTTAGAAATACGAGTTTTGCGTTTGTTCAAAACTTTGTATGTTTTTGCAAAACGTGCATGTCTTTCCACCCCGAAAACATTTACAAAAATGTAAAACCGTAAAAAGTGGGGTTATGAACTCACCTGAATATTCCTGTGCAAAGCTAGCTATATACGACTTCGTGATGTCGTTTCCAAGATGAGACTCGCTAGCGTGCATTCTACAATATTCCTAACACGGAATACCTTATAAGTTTCTAAATAAACGCAGTAACTAAACTACGTGTCACCGACCTCTACCGAATCGTTAGCCGAACGATTCGACAGTAAATTGATAACTTAATAGAAAAGATTAAGTTATACGTGTTAAGTCTCGTTTAATGTCAGTAGCCGTTTAATAAGTCTTGAAAAAGACTTAGTTTCCAAGAGACTTAAAATGAATAAATATTCATATAAAAATATATAAATATCTCGTTGTAGGTGTGTTAGCCGTCTCGAGTAGTCATACGTGTATAAACGAATACGAGTTGTTTGACGCTTGAAATAAATATATAAAATATATTCATTTTATAAAGGAATTGTCGAAATTCCGAAGTTTATAATAAATATAATAATTATATTTATTTGTTGTAAATAAATTTCCGACTCGTCATTTATTCTAAGTTGTAAAGTGTTATCGAAAGAAACTATATGCTTGTATTCGTCTTTCCAAAATATCATTTGAATCCGATGTTTGTTTTATAATAAAACGCGTTCCTTTTTACGGATTTTCTCGAAAAACGGGCAGAGTTTCCTCTGTTTTTGGACGCCCCTGACAACGCAAGTTGTCGTTCTTTTTCAAAAATTCAATCAATATGCAATCATAAGATATGTATTTGTCAAATATATCTCAATGTAAGCTATACTTTAATCGTTCGGTTCAAGCTCGTTCACGAAATAAATAAAAACTTTATAATTAACGTGAATAATTATTCGTGCCGTAAAATCTTTACCATCTCTCTCGTGTCGATGTGCCGAACTTGCTGACTGAGTTGACCGAGTCAGCTCACTGTTGACCTGAGTTTGACCGAGTCGACTCGGTTTGACCGAGTCAACCCGAACCACGAATTTCTGACCGTTGACCAGCTGACCCGAACCTAGGAACCGAGCCGATCCAAAACCCGTTGACTGTCTTGTACCGAGAACCCGAACCGAGTTAAACCAACCTTGAACCGAGCCGAGACATAACCCGAACCAAGACTGAACAATGTGAACCGAAACCATATAACCTGAGCCGTTGACTGAGTTGACTCGGTTTGACCGAGTCAAACCGAGTTGAGCCAAATACTAAACCGAACTCCGAATCTGTTGACTTGTTGACCAACCGAACCTGACCCAAAGCCATCTATGACCCGGAATCCCGAAATGTCCCGAAATGTGAACCGAATATCATCAGCATAATCATCTTCAAGTTTTTGCAAGAATTAATGAGAAACGGGGGGTGTCTTACCGGAAAGCATGTCGAACCAGAACCACCACCGTCACCGCAGTGGCGGCGCTGTCGTCGCCGCCTTTCTTCTCTCCAGCTTCTCTCTCTTCTCGGGTTGCTCTCTCTCTCTCTCTCTGTTTCTTTGTGTCGCACCGCTGCACCACCACCGGATGGTGGTGGTGGTGCTCCGTATGTAGATCGAAGAAAGGGGGAGGGGCTGTGGGCCTGATGTGCGATCCCCGGAGAAGAAGGGGACGCCGGAGCACTGCCATACCCGGCTCCGGTTGCTGCCATGTCGGGTGAGGGAGGGTGAGTTTGTTGTTTAGGGTTTTGCTTTGGAGAAGATGACCTCCTTGTTTTGTTTGTCTGATACATAACCGAGAGAGAGAGAGTAAATGTAAGGTTGTGGGTGTGTAAAAATGAAATGAGGGGTATGGTTTATATATAAAATTTTTGAGATCTTAATAGATCTTGTGAAGATTCATAGAGATTTTTGACAAGATTTGGGCAAGATTTCTAGAGATCTTGCTAAGATTCACAAGAAAGTCTTGTAGTTTATTATATGCAGGTTTAGGCTTGTAGGTTTTGGGCTTGGGCCCAGGGCCCACAAGCCCATCTCATGTGAAAGTGGCCCGTAAATCCTACGAGACCCGTTGTCAAAACCCGAACTCCGTTTATCATCAAAGATAAAATTTTCGTATTAAAATACATAAAATACGGTCGGTAGTCGTTTGCACACCCGTTCGTCGATCACGGTAATAATCGCGAAAAATTGTATCGTTGTCGTCTTTAATCCGTTTTTCGAGCTGGTTTCGACTGTGATTGCTAAAATTTAATTACGAAGCTAGAATATATCGTAAAAGTTTTTAATATTTGTCGGCGTTGTCAGTATATCATACGGTTTCGTTTTGTTGCCATTTACCGTTTCACAGGCTTCTCTGTAAACCACCGTTCGCGCACTGTAAAGTCGGATAAACGTTCCCAGGCACTCCAAAGGCCTAATTAAGTTAATTTGCGTCGTAAACATTATTTATTATCGCATTAATCACCTGTTAATCACGTAATTAAGAGCCGTAAATCACGGGTTGTCACAATGCAGTTGATCGAACAGATCGTCGATCCTGGGCAATGGATACCTGTTCTTGATCGTAACCTTGTTCAGCTCGCGAAAATCAATGCATAAACGCATCGATCCATCCTTCTTTTTCACAAACAGAATAGGCGCTCTCCAAGGAGATGAGCTAGGTCGAATAAAACCCTTTGCCAACAAATCATCCAACTGAGTCCTTAACTCTTTCATCTCAGTCGGTGCCAATCGGTAAGGTACTATTGCAACTGGTGCTGCTCCAGGAATAATATCGATTCTGAACTCCACTTGCCTATCTGGAGGTAAACCAGGTAGTTCTTCAGGGAATACGTCTGGATATTCAGAAATAACAGGGATGTATTCGATTTTGGGCTTTGGTTCATCAATAGTCACTTGTGCCATGTAAATGACCCAACCCTTCTTTAAACACTTCGATGCCTTAAGCATAGACACTTGCATAGGCAACCCGTACTGAGTATCTTCTTGTATCGTAAGTGGCTCACCATACGGAGTCTTGATAACCACTTGCTTCTTATCACAAACAATCTGGGCTTAGTTAGAAGATAACCAATCTATGCCTATCACTATGTCGAATCCCACCAATTTCAAAGGAAGCAAAGACAACGGAAAAGAGTGGTTCCTAATGGATATAAAACATCCATCTAACACGGTTGAAGCAGTTTCTATGGTACCATCGGCCAATTCTACTTCATACTTTATGCTTAGGGTTTTAACAGGCAAATTTAATAACTTACAAAATTTTTTGTCTACAAACGACTTATCTGCACCCGAATCAAACAATACCCTTGCATAAACATCATTGATAAGAAAAGTACCTGTTATAACGTTTTCGTTCTGAACCGCTTCTTGTGCATTCATCTGAAAGACCCTAGCGTTGGTCTTTTTAGCCTCCTCATGCTTCTTTGGAAACTTTGGGCAGTTAGTCTTGATATGCCCCTTCTCGTTGCAACCATAACAGGTTGCATCTTTCAACTTCTTGCAATCCAAGGTCTTATGTTCCTTGGACTTGCAGATTCCACAACCAAATGCCTTTGTTTGCGACTGCGACTTTGATTCCAACCTACACTTTCCAAAGTGGTGCTTCTGATATGTTTTACATTTGGGTTTCTCACCCGTCTGTTGGCTATCCTTTTTGAACCTTGAACTCCTCTTGTGATCCGAGTTCCCCTTATGTTTCTTATCAGAACGGCGTGAGTTCTCCTCCTCACATTTTCTTTTTCCTTCATCGGAACTCTTAAGCGACCTCTGCCTAACCGCATCGAGAGTAAGAGATAATGACAAATCAGCCACCGACCTGAATGTGGTGGGTCTAGATGCTTTCACACTTGCTTTAATTTCTGGAGCTAGACCTCCAATAAAACGAGCTATACGTTTCGGTTCCGGTGTGACCAAGTATGGAACCAATCGAGACATGGTGTTGAAACTCGTAAGATATGCCTGACAGTCTAAGTTCTTCATGACCAAGGTCAAGAAGTCAGTCTCAATTTTCTCAACTTCATGTTGAGGACATAAATTCTCTTTGATTAAAGCAACAAACTGATCCCAAGTCAGATTATACAACGGGATCTTCCCTATAGCTTGGATTAGTGACCTCCACCAAGCTAAAGCTTCTCCTTTAAAAGATTGTGAAACGAACTTCACAATATCACACATCCACTAATATCAACCACAGTGTCCATCTCGTCAAGCCAAGTCATACAATCGATGGCTCCTTTCTCCCCTGTGAAGTCTCTGGGCTTGCAGGAGACAAAATATTTGTAAGAGCAGGTTTTAGCACGTGGCTCTTGATTGAATACAATCTTCTTGGACGGGATACTTTGCTGATTTGATGAGTGACGGGCATCGTCCTTCTTTGACTCGTGTGTTTTAGAAGGGGGCTTACTATGAGCCACAAATTGAGTCTTAGAGCGTGTACCACTTGATTCCTTAAACTGCCTGTCTATGGCTTTAGTAACAACATTGTCAATCAATGTTTGAAGATCCGCACCAGTTACGTTGATTCTGGTAGTATCATGATTTTCCCTGGGTGACTGTTGACTTCTTCTGATTCTGCCATGTAGCTTGATTGCTACATAAATGATGACAATGATTTATTCAGAAGTTTATAACAGAATTATCATTTCGGATGATTCATTAACCATGGTATCAATAAACCATATTGGTTAATTTGTTAAGCATATTTATTCAGGATTTTCATTATAATTATCCTCAGTTATAACTCAGTAAAATATTAGTGTGGCACAAAAGCCTAGTCACAAGGACAGTTATAAATTATAAGCCATGATCTTATAGGATCAAGGCATTAAGGTTTGAACATAGTCTATCACCTTTTCTTGACAGGGAGTCGTAGACTACAACTGTCTTTTGTCTCAAAGGACAATAAATATGGCCCATAGGCACTTCATCACTAATGGATGTTTAAATAATAAATAAAGGACAGGAATTGGAAGAATCCAATATAAGGATGACTTTTGTGATTTTATCGAATCACATTTGCAAGGAGTGTTAACATGTTTTCAGATGTTAACAAGGATTTGAATCTTAAAAAGGAACTACCATCATGGCCCTGTCTTAGAATGACACATGGGCTAGGGTTTACCTTTAAGATTTTTTTTAATGTATAATGGCAGATCAATTACAAAAAGGAATGATATTTTGATTTATTTCATATATTATATTCATGCATATGATGACAAATGAAATTTTAAAATTCAAACATTCCACTAAATTTAAAAGGAGTACATAGATGCCCTAAATGGGACTTTTACATAAATAACTTACCCACGCAGGGGCTAAACTGAAAATACAAGTCCTCGAAGGGACTAAGTACATAAATAAATGTCCACACAGGGACTTAATTGAAAATTAAAAATTACAAAACAAATAAATAAGGAATTTCAATAATCCCTTCTGTTCTTCTCCTTGATCAAATCAGCCAAACCCTTAAGTAAACCCCGACGGCTTCTACGTTCCACCTGAACATCACGTTCCACCTGGTTCAACCTCTGAAGGATCTCCTGCTGCTGCGGTGGTTGGATCTGTGGCGGCTGCGGCTGCTGCTGCTGCAGAGGTTGAGGAGGTGGTGGGCATTGATACCCATACACTGGGTATCCAGTTGGATACATAGCCTGAAAGGGCCCTTCAGGATGAAGAGCATTGTAGTTTGCCGCCTCGAGATACGGGTCAACACTAGGGGCGTTGTTGTAGTTGTAGCCAGAAAAATCCGGCTGTTCAAAAGGGTTATACGCCGCTGCACCGGGTATGAAGGAATTGGGCTATCAAAACCCACGTGTGGCGGTGGTGCGACTGGCGGAGAGTCGACCTCTGAAACTAGGTTTGAAGGCCCACCCATCTGTGGGTCTTCATACAGCGGCGGGTAGTGGCTGTTGCTACTATGTTGGGGGGAGCTGAAGTGGAATCCCCCTCGCATGGACATCCGTGCACCTGATCTTCTTTGCCTTAGTGGTTCTGGAGGCGGTTGCTGCACTGGCGGCGGCGGCGGCGGTGGCGTGACCGCTTCAAAATGTGGGTCCTCAGAGGGGACCTGCTGGTGTGGTGAAGAGTGGTGGGAAGGTGTATACTCCCAGTGATAATTGCTCCACCATTGAGCAAAAGAGTCGGGACCTCTATAAGGCGAACCATGGAAGGATGATCCGCTGAAATCTCGATGGGATGCGTGGGCGTCCCAGTCGATGGCTCGGCAGGCTCTGGATCTGGATCCTCGTCCATATCCATATCGGCTCCAGGAAAGTGGTCTTCTAGTCCCAACGGGTTGTGGCCCATTGGTTCTTCACTCATGGTTGCCGGGTTGAACCGGCTCTGAAAGTATGGGGTTGGGTCCTGAAAAGCCCGGTGTGAACTCGACCGCTGCAGTGGAAGGTAGGAGGGGTGAGAATCATTGGGCTCGTTTTCTGATTGTGGCCCAAAGGAGTGGTGATACGAGGGCGAAGAGCTTAGCGAGACAGAACGCCTCGCAGGTTCCAAATACGTTCCCCAGTCTTCTTGAGGACTAGAGCTCATGGTTGCTGAAGGAGTTCGCCGGTGTGATGGCCCGGCCTCGTGGTCATGACTTGTGAAAACTAGAGCTTTTCCGCCTCTTCCTTGGATACGTGGCAGCATTTTCTTGTTCCTGTCAAAACAAACAAAAGAAACAACAAAGGAAAACAATAAAGGACAAAATAAAATATTAGGATTAGTCCTAAGTCCTTTGCCTAGACTTGGAAGTCAAGAATTGTGAAACTGTGTCATTGAGATTAAACATAAAAGGCTAGTGTTTAATTCACTCAATGTTGGCTATGATACCAACCTGTCACACCCCGATATTTCCACGTATTACCGGTGGGCCCGGTGAGTAGTATCGTGATGTAGTTGATATTATCATAGTCAATTTAATCACAGTTCAATGCACAGCAGAAGTCTAAAAGTAATAATATTACAAACCGATTGAAAGTAACATAAAGTATTACACAACGGGTTGTAAAAAGATCCACTGGCGGATCTAAAAATAAAAGAAATATTGTTCAACAGATTTAAGCATCAAAAGCTTGCAAGACTCTTTATTTGATACTAGGAGTAGCCAGCCCATTTCGCTTAGTACCTTCACTTAACCTTTTTGGAAAATACGTCAGTTTACACTGGTAAATACAATTAACCGACACTTTTGAAAATATTTAATAAAGTTGATTTAAATGCACTAGTCACAAATAATCTTTTATAACTTGGGACAATTATTTAAAAATAATCTTGTATACAGTTTTACATGTTTCTCGTCCATTCAGGACCCGGTTAGAAGAGCCGGATTAGATTAATTGACACACCACAAGTATACGCCCACAAGAGATGTGACATACCGTTTATACATACGCAATTGTCAGGTGTATGCCTACACCCCGTACTTAAGCGTGGCCATTTAATAAATGAGCCGAGGATATCCAGGACATGGTCATTAACCCCCCCAAAGGCATTGCATCAAACAAAACAGATTAAAATGGGTTATGTATCTTTTTAATCACATTCTGATTGTACGATTTCATACCCGACAAAGCGGTATTATTATAATACCGTATCCCAAGCCCGTATAACGGAAATTAAGTTAAAAGTATTTACCTGAGCAAAATATAATTTTTGTCCCAGCCGTATAACAATCAGCAAGTGCAAATAGCTTTTACTAGGCTCCTAAATTTGGAACGAAGGTTTTAATAACCTATTAGATTCCTAACGGGTCTTACTTAAGTTTAAACTTAGACCGGTTAGTTTTAAAGAAATGCTTACGGTTCAAAATGCAAGATTAAGCGAAGACCGGATTAGAATGTGATTTAGACCCAACAAGTATGAAGACTTGTATAATATGGGTAAACTAAACACATTCTGAATTTTGAAGTGAAAATGATAAGGTTTGACCCATTTCGGTCAATTTATGAAAACTAGTCACATAAACCGCACCGAATGCGAAAGATGCATAACGGGTAATCAAATGAGTCATGTACAGGTTTCACAAGTTAATATGCCTTAAATATGTTGTGATATCAGTAGGATACCTTCCATTATGCCCAAAACGGATTTAAAATCAATTTAAGCCTCGTAAGGGTATTTTGGTCATTTTAAAGATTATAAAAGAGGTTAAATAACAATCTGAAGTTCTGGTCTAAAATGATCAGTAAAAATATTTATTTTTGCAAGTCATATCAGAAAGATATTGTATATATGTGAAATTTATCATTTATGGCCAAACTATGCACCGTAGGGGCATTTTGGTCATTTCACATAAGCTTTAAGGGTCAAATTTGGAAATCTGAGTTCAAAAGTTTTTCCTACTGTTAAAGTATAAAAATTTACTATTAACATCAGTAGGTAATGGATCTTAAATGTTAAATATAGTTTTAACCCATACTATGCATTTAAAAAGCGTAAAAGTCGGTATTTGATGGTTTTCGGGTTATATAAGGAAAGCTGAGATTTTAATCAGTCTATAAGGCTTAAAATATTTTATTTAACATATGAAATCAGTAGAAAAAGGTTTGGTATCAAAATGTTATGTAAAACTTATTTTATTATCAAAAAGGGCATAACCGTCAATTACCGAGTCAATGCAAGAACCCTATGTTATGATCAGTTTAAAATTTAATAAAAATTTCCAAAAATCCCTAAATATTATATTATATCAGTAGGTATAAAGTTCGGTGTCAAAATTTGGGTTTAAATAGGTTTTATGCCGAAAATGTCGTTTAATTAATAAAAAGGCTTCAATTCACGATATCGAGCATAACTCCTGATTTAGACCACAAACCGATGTCAAATTTTTAGGAAATGCTTATAAATTAGTAATAAAGGTTTTTGTTCTCTCACATTTTCAAAAATCTCGTTTTTATATCAAAAGGGTATAATGGTCAACTTTTAAGCAATTAACGGAAACATGCAAATGATTCAGATTTAATAGGAACCATATAGTATAATCTCAGAGGGTTATACTAACAGGTAATATGGTCCTAAAGGAACCCTAAGGCATATCTAAACTAAGCTAAATCGGGTCAAAACTGAAAGTCAAAGAAAAAGTCTACTTTTGCGACTTTCGGTTGCGAACCGAGCCTAAACTCAGAATTGTCGGGTTGAACATGCCTAAACATGTTCTTATATTATTTACCAAGTTATTTTAGTGTTTAAACATGTTCCATAACTTCTACATTATCAGTTATGAAGTTATTTGCAAAAATGGATTATGTTGACTTTTTAATAATAAGTTTGACCCGACAATTGACCAAGTTAGAGTGAGAATCAGAAGGTGCCCTTTTAAGGGTTTATTACCTACATAATTACCCACTCATAGCCACTTTCAATTCGAATAATGACTGGACCATTAGTGATTAATCACTAAGTCAAAGCTTAATTACGATAGCTTTGACTTTTGGTCATTAAACTAATAAAACTTGAACTTAAGAAGCTAAGAAGACTTACTAGTGTCCTTAGCACAGAAATAGAACAGAAGACAACTCTCTTGAACTCCAGGAAGCTCCAGAGAAAGTGATTTGAAGTGAAATTGAAATGTGCAAGTGAACTAGTGCAAAAACAAGGCCTTATATAGTAAAATGGAAGCTCCAAGATCCTTGCATGTGTCCCTATATTGATCCCAGATGTTACCAGGTGTCCCTAGTGCATGAAAAACTGTTGGCTCAGACCCTGGAATCGAAAAAAAGCATGCAAAGGCGGTGCAACAGGCTGAACATGCAGCTGTCCTGATTTTTGGTCGCTGGCACTTCTCACGCGGGCCGCGTAAGACTCATAGAGAGTCTACGCGGGCCGCGTGTCACACCCCGATATTTTCACGTATTACCGGTGGGCCCGGTGGGGAGTATCTTGACGTAGTTGATATCATAGACAAATTATATTATCACAGTTTAATACACAGCGGAAGTCGAAAGATAAATCACATTACAAACCGATTAAAAAGTAATATCAAAGTATTACAAACGGACTGTAAAGGATCCACAGGTGGATCAAAAGTTAAAATGGATCATTGTTCAACAGACTTAAACATCTTAAGCTTGCAAGACTCTTAGGTGATGCTAGGAGTAGCCAGCCTATTCCGTATAGTACCTGCCCTTAGCCTTTTTGAGAAAATACGTCAGTTTACACTGGTAAATACAATTAACCGACTCATTTAAAAACATTTAAGAAAATTTATTTGAATGCACAAGGCACAAAATATCTTTTATAACTTGGGACAATTATTTAAAAATAATCTTGTATACAGATTTAAATGTTTGTCGTCCGTCAGGGCCGGTTAGAAGAGCCGGACAAGACTAACTGACACGCCACATGTATAATGCCCACAAGGTTGATTTCTTTAAGTGGATTACCAGTTTTTACATATGCAACTGTCAGGTGTATGCCTACACCCTGTGCTTAGGTCGTGGCCATTTCAATGAATGATGCCAAGGATATCCGGGACATGGTCATTAACCCCCAAAAGCCATATACCAAACAAAACAGATTAAAACAGGTTATGTAACTTTATTAATCACAATCCGATTTAATATCACATACCCGACCAAGCGGTATTATTATAATACAGTATCCCAAGCCCGTATAGGGAAAATAAGTTAAAAGTATTTACCTGAGCAAGTACATATCACAAACAGCGAGTGCAAGTAGATTTTACCAGGCTCCTAATCTGGAACGAAGGTTTTTAATAACCTATTAGATTCCTATCGGGTCTTAAATAAGCCTAAACTTAGACCGGTTAGTTTTAAAGGAAAATATACGGTTCAAAACGCACGATTAAGCGAAGACCGGATTAGAATGTGGTTTAGACCCGACAAGTTTGTATACTTGTATAATATGGGTAAACTAAACACATTCTGGATTTTGAGATGAAAACGATAAGGTTTGACCCGTTTCAGCTAATTTATGCAAACTAGTTACATAAACCGCACCGAATGCGAATAATGCGTAACGGGTAACCAAATGAGTCATGAACAGGTTTCCTAAGTTAATATGCCTTAAATATGTTGTGATATCAGTAAGATACCTTCCATAATGCCCAAAATGGATTTAAACTCAAATTATGCCCCGTGGGGTATTTTGGTCATTTTAAAGGTTATAAAAGAGTTTAAATACTAATCTGAGTTTCAGGTCTGATATAATCAGTAAAAATAATTATTTTTATAAGTCATAACAGTAGGGTATTGAATATATGTGAAATTTATCTATTATAACCAAACTATGCACCGTAGGGGCATTTTGGTAATTTCACATAAGCTTTAAAGGTCAAAATTTGAATTCTGAGTTAAAAAATTTTGCTTACTGTTTAATTATAAAAATTTACTTAAAATGTCAGTAGGTATCAAGTCTTACATGTTAAAAATAGTTTTAACCTATACTATGCGCTTAAAACGCGTAAAAGTCGGTTTTAGGCGATTTTCGGGTTTAAATATGAAACCTGAGTTTTTGATTAGTTTATAAAGTTCAAAATATATTATTTATCATATAAAATCAGTAGCAAAAAGTTTGGTGTCAAAATATTATGAAAAACTCATTTTATAGGCCAAAAGGGCAAAACCGACAATTACCGAATCAATGCATGAACCCTATGTTATGCTCAGCTTAAAAATAAATAAAAATCTTCAAAAATCCCAAAATATTATTTTACATCAGTGGGTAAAAAGTTTGGTGTCAAAAAATTGGGTTTAGATAGGCTTTATGCTAATTACGCCGTTTAATTTATAAAAAGCTTTCTAATTACGCTATTGAGCATAACTCTTAATCTAGAGCTCAAACTGATGTCAAATTTTTAGGACAAGTTTATAAATCAGTAATAAAGGTTTTTGTCCTCTCACATTTTCAAAAATCTCGTTTTAAAGTCAAAAGGGCATTATGGTCAACATTTAGGCATATAACGGAAACATGCATATGAATCAAATAACTAATGAACCAAGTTGTATAACCTCAGAGGGTTACACTAATCTATAACCTGGTCCTAATAGAGCTCTAAGGCATTTCTAAAATATGCTACATTGGGTCAGAACTCAGAGTCAAAGCAAAAGTCTACTTTTGCGACTTTCGGTTCCGAACCGAGCTTAAACTGAAAATTGTCGGGTTGAACATGTTTAGACATGTTCTTACATTAATTACCAAGTTATATGAGTGATAAAACAGGTTTCATAGCTTCTACATTGTTAATTATGTGTTTATGCAAAAATTAGCTTTCTGTTGACTTTTTATAATTAACTTTGACCCGACAATTGACCTAGTTAGAGTGGGAATCAGAGGGTGCCCTTTTAAGGGTTCATTACCCACATAATTACCTACTCAAAGCTACTTTTAATTCGAGAATTGACTGGACAAATTGTGATTAATTACTAAGTCAAACCTTAATTATGACGGTTTTACTTTAGGCCATTAAACTAAGTAAAACTGAATTAAGAGGGGTTAAGGAAGCTTACAAAGGTCCTATGCACGACTAATGATCCTTGGGAAGTGGTCTTGAGCTCCAGGAGTCTCCAGAAATTTAGTTTGAATGGTTTTCAAAGTGTATGCAAAAGTGTTGCAACAATGGGTTCTTATATAGGCATTTTAATCACATAGGATCATGCCAAACAAGTCTACAACTGATGTTAGATCACCCCCAAGTGTCCCTATTGCATGAATTTCCATTTGCACAGCCCCTGGTATCAATTTGCAGGCATCTAAGTCGGTTAAACAGGTTGAACTGGCAGCTGCCAGACATTTTCTGTCGCTGGCGGTTTTGGGCGGCCCGCGTAAGACCCACACATGGTCTACGCGGCCGGTATGAATGCCCGGAACAAGTTAAACAAGTTTCATAAATTACATTTTGGCCCTGGTCCTTTTAAAAGTGGTTTTAAATTGGTATTTTGCACTTTTAACCTTCCAAATTGATTTTTAAGGACCCCAAGACATAACCAAACTTTGTTAAGTCCTTGGTTAGTTTTATGTTCACCCGAAAAGCCCTGAATTTCAACGTTGACGCTTTTAACCCCTTATATACGAATGTTAGCATAACTTTCTCATATGATAACGAAACCTTGTGAAATTTTTATCACTTATTCTAGTGAGCATAATTAATCGTTACAAAGCTTCGGGTTTGCTAAAAGGTCACTCAGAGGTATAAATTAGACATGTTGACACTTTCAACCCTTGTGGTTTGTAAACTCTCACTTTCTTTCACAAACGGCTTCATACGCTTCATAATTCATTCGTTTAAGAGTATAAACATCGTGTAGGATCGTTGAAAGGTATATTTATCCAATGTTGACATTTTGAATCCTTTTATTCACATACTTTCTTTGTTTGTCAACTTTAGTCCCTCTAAGGTAATTCTTTACACGTTTAAAGCTCATGACACGTGTCGATATAATATTTGACATGAATTTACGAGGTGTTACACCGCGTGTGTCACACCCCCAAAATCCACACGCGGAGCTAAACGATATAAGAGTTCTTGTAGTTGCATAGAGAGCTCTTCTAGTTCTGATGGAGCTAAACGATAGGGTGCTCGAGCTATGGGCGCTGCTCCAGGAGCTAGCTCGATTTGAAACTCGACCTGGCGATGAGGCGGGAGGCCAGGTAGTTCCTCAGGAAATACCTCAGGATAGTTGCGCACAATTGGAAAATCTTCTATCTTCTTCTCTTTCTTCGAGGTGTCAGTAACGAGTGCCAAAATGGCAGTGTGGCCCTTTCGTAAGCACTTCTGGGCCTTAAGGAAAGAGATTATGCTCACAACAGCACCACTCTTGTCGCCACGAATCATGAGAGGTTCATCACCTGAGCGAGGAATACGGACAATCTTTTCGTTGCAAAGAATCTCTGCTTGATGTTGGGATAACCAGTCCATTCCAATGACAACGTCGAAACTACCCAGAGTGATAGGAAGGAGGTCGATTGAGAAAGTATGACCAGCAAGAACTAGGTTACAACCCTTGGCTACGTGTGTGACCTCTAAACTTTTACCATTAGCTAACTCTACAGTGTGCTTGGTATTCAATGGTGTTGGGGTGCGCTTAAGCATTTGACTAACTTTTAAGGACACGTAGCTAGTATCAGCACCCGAATCAAATAATACAGTAACGTAAAAGTCGTCGAGAAGGAACTTACCCGTCACCACATTGGGATCGTTCCTTGCTTCACCTTGGCTAATAACGAACACACGACCCCTTGCACCATTGCCGTTGTTGCCCCCGTTGTTTCCATTCTCCTGGTTGTTGTTGTTGTTGTTATTGTTGTTCTGGTTCCTATTCAGTTGGGGACAATCTCTCTTGAAGTGGCCTTCAGCTCCACACTGAAAGCACCCCTTGTTGTTGCCTTACTGCTGCTGCTGGCGTTGATTCTGTTGAGCTTGTTGTTGTTGACGATTCTGGTTTGCGGGGTATAAACTTCTGCAATCCTTTGCGGCGTGGCCTGGCATGTTGCACCGATGACAGTTACCTCTGGTGCATGGCCCGCTGTGGTGTAGGTTACAGCGATTGCATTTGGGGTGATTCCCCTTGTACCCACCATGACTTTGACCACCAGATGATTGCTGACTTGGACTCTTGTAGTCGTCAGTCCTCCTCTGCTGAGACTGAGACTGAACAGAAGTTGAACCTTTGCTTGAAGCTCCATCCCATTTTCTCTTGTTGTCACTAGGAGCATCTGAAGTAGCTGTAGCACTTATACGCTTTGGTAACCTGTTCTGCTCCACCGCCTGATCAGTAAGACGGTGAGCCAACTGAACAACCTGCTGGATGGTGGCGAGGTTTGCTGAAGTCACATGACTTTGGATCTCTGGCACTAAGCCCTTAAGATATAGTTCGATGCGTTTGATGGGAGGATCCACCATAGTAGGACATAGAATAGCAAGCTCATTCGATCTTTTTGTATAGGCTTCAATTTCTGACCCCGTCATCTTGAGGTTGAAGAACTCTACCTCCAGTTTGTGAATATCATCACGGTTGCAGTACTCTTCCTTAATCATTTCCTTAAAATTGTTCCATGGGGAGGCGTTAGCAGCAACCAACCCCAGCATTTGAACCTGAGCGTTCCACCACGTGAGCGCTAAACCCTCGAGAGTACCGGTAGCATACTTCACCCTGCGAGCCTTAGGGCATTCACACATCTCGAAAACAGATTCGAGCTTTTCAAACCAGTGGAGGAGACCTACGGCTCCTTCAGTGCCGCTGAAAGTAGTTGGTCGGCAGTCCATAAAAGTTTTGAAGGTGCACACAGGAGGTTGTGCAGGTTGACCTGCCGTGAGAGTAAGAAAGGACAAAGTTTAACACAAAGGTTGGTTCACGAGAGTAGGACCTAAAGATCCTAGAATGAGTTTAGACTGCAGGGTATACCTCCTGCTTGTGCGGCTGCAAGTGCCGCAGCAACTTGTTGGTTAATCAGAGCCGTCAACTGGGCTTGAGTCATGTTAACGCGTCCAAACATGATCTTCATATCAAGGGAAACACGAGTGAGAAGGGTTCGCGAAAGTGCGATGACAGAAGAGAGTAAGCACACATGTGTTTTCAAGCTATAGTTGCTACGTTTATCTAAGCATACCATAAGCAAAGTTCTATGTAATCTAGCAAGTAGGCAATAAGACATAAACTACATCACCTAGAATGTCGAGCCTTGCACGTGGGGTGAAGCGTCGTTGTGGATCGTAGAGCACTGTACAGGTTATAGTCTGGTTTTAACAAAAACGTTTTCCCTTATTAAAACCAAGTTCTCTATAACCAATGGCTCTGATACCAATCTGTCACACCCCCAAAATCCACACGCGGAGTATCACCGCTTGGAGGCGTGACTGACCAGGATCAAGCCACCAATCATATTGAACACGCAAGTAATTAATTATAAAAGTCCAACCAATACAACTGGTGTCCAAAACAAACATAGTTTAAGTTGTGAGCGGAAGCATAATGTTTAAAACCAAAACATAAGTTTAAATATCCCAAAGTTTCACATGGCACACAGCTGTCCATGTCCCACAACGACTCTTCCCCATGCAAGCTCCAGCTAAGTACCTATTGACCTGCAAAGCATGTAGTAACGAGTCAACAATAATGTTGAGCGAGTTCACAGTTGGGTGTTCGTTTTATGTTGTTTCGAAAACAGTTTCCTTTAACTGGCATCCTGCCGTGGGGGTTACCCCATAGTTGAAATCGTGATTTGTTTATCCCATTAACTCTGGCAATCCAGCCGTGGGGGCTACCCCATGTTTAGTTATCTGGCTTTTCGGCCGTGGGGGCTACCCCATGTTTAGTTATCTGGCTTTTCGGCCGTGGGGGCTACCCCATGTATACTACTAGACTCGTTACCATATCGACTGCTGACTGTAGTCATGTTTATGTGCCCTGAACTGTCAATGTCTATCATCATTGACGTGCCCAGATCCATTAGTTCACGCCCGTCCTCTGCGGCACGGTGTGAGGCTTGTCAGACTTAAATAGCGCTATCTAACTAATGACCCGCTCGCCATTGGCCCGACGATTAAGTCGATATAAAAAGGAGGGACTTCGTGATAGAGTTTTGGTCTAGTAAAAGTTATCTGTCCATGAGGACGAGGAATTTATATTCCTGAACCCGTACTGTCCTACCCAAGGAGGACGAGGAATCCCTATTCCTTAACCCATTCCCAACCCCTGGGAATCCCATGCTTTGTAGAAAGTGTGAACTCACCTTAGGTTAGCTCGGCAGATAAGCGAAAGGTCAATCGAGCTAGTTGAGGCTAACCACGTCCTAACATGGTTACCATACAAGTCAGGTCTAGGTTTAAGTAAAGCACGTATGATTACACATAGTTAACAGGTTTCGAACACGTATCGATCATGGCAAACACATTGAACATGTTAAACGAATCAGTTAAACACATATAACTCAACTTGTGCGACCCGAAAGATGAAGCCCAATAAACAGGCGGCCCAACCCCTTGTGCGATCAGCATGACTTGTGCGATCCACAATGGGTTGTGCGATTGGCAACTAATCCGGCCCAATAAAACAAGAGTAGTCCAACATGCATACGGCCCAAACAACAAACATGTGTCTTGTGCGATCCTATTAACAACCCGGCCCAATCATATACAACCGGCCGAACTATTAAACAGAACAACATCGTGTGCGATTCATTCATTCTTGTGCGACTCAGAATCTCTTGTGCGATCAGGTCATCTTGTGCGACCAGATCAGCTTGTGCGACTAGACTTCTTATGCGACCAAGGAGTCTTGTGCGATTAGTTTAAATGTCCGAATTTCATGCAATCAGTTATATTGTTTCCTTTTGTGAAATTATCAATCAACAATTCTAACAGTTTCTAAACCCACCACTAATCGATCAAACAAAGGTTTTTAATTATTCCATTCATATGAACCCTACTGAATACATAATCAATTCATGAACAATAATCATAACACCAACCATATTAACATGATTCATAATCTCGATCACTGGCAAACATCCTATCTTAAACATATCACAGCCGAATAAACAAACATTTGGTTTCTCAATCATCAATAAATCTAATTTGTACTAACACAAAACCACTCATTCGGATTCAAAACCATGTAAAGCCGATTACATACATACAACCGATTTCATCATTTGATCCTGAATCATTATGCAAACAAATCCGAAAACAAGACATGCTAGCCGATTAACATCATCACACACAACCGATTACTAGTACACATCTCGATCTAATCACACACATGTGAGCCGATTTTAGAGACATCAATATTACATCATCAATCACATATCATCCTCAAACCATCGTATAGAACATACATATCACAACATCATGTAACACCCAATCAATAGATAAAACACTAACCGATTAAAGAAGAGAGTAGGGATTGATCCGAACACCACAAGCTTCGAAAGAAAGGGATGTTGTTGCCGTCGAGTTTGAGAGAGAGAGGAAGAGAGCTAGGGTTTGTAAACTTTGAGTGATTTGGTAAAGTGTGAGACTTATACTAACACCCTAGTGTTGTGCGAGTTGATGGAGTGGGCCGAACCCTTTCATGGGTTGCCCTTATGGTTCGAGTACATTCATGTGGCCCAAATGGGCTTGTGCGATCGGATTAGACTTGTGCGGTTGAGTCGTGTTGTGTGTTGTATTACATACATACATGTATTACACATAATCACAAAACATAACAACATAACATTCCATTTAATCATCAAATTCACATAGTCACATAATGTTCACATACGTTACATAAGTTCAAAACATGCTACACTTAGCACAAAGATAGGTTCTGAAATACGAGTTGTCACAGCGTAGCTCCTCTGTCACCGGAAAAGAACTTTCAAACATTGCATTTTTGGTCCCTGGTCCATAATAAGTTTATTTAACTTTCGTTTATTGCACTTATGACCCCCATAGTTAACTTTTAAGGACCTTGGGTAATAAACTAACTCCGTTAAGCCCCGGTTAGTTGTACGATCACCCGAAAAGTCTTGTTTTCATCGAAACTCCACAAAATTAATATCCGATATTCTTGAGAGCAAAATATATAATTCTTACAATTTTTTTTGGGATCGTTAAAAGGTCACTCAGAGGTATCTTTTAACATCTTAACACTTTTAACCCCTATGTTTCGTAAGATCCTTATTTACACACAAACGACTTTCTATGTTCGATAATTTATTCGTTAAAGAATACAAACGTCGTATGAGGTTAATCAGAGGCACAAGAATGGCATGTTGACACTTTTTGATCCTTTTACTAACATATTTACATTGTTTGACAATTTTAGTCCCTCCAGATCAATCCATTACACGTTTAAGTCCATGACACGTGTCCTTATTATATTGGTCGTGATTTTATGAGGTGTTACAGGGATGTTGTGTTCCGAGTCTGTTGGCAGGGGTGTTGGTATCCGGTTCTGCTACCTGGGTTTCTGGACTCTGAGTTTGCTGCCCAGGTCGTGGGAGTCGGAGTTTGCCAGCCGATCATGTGGGGTCCGGGCTCTGTTCATAAAGATTGGATTCCGGGTTTGGCCTCCGTATTTAACAGCCACAAAGGATGTTATGTTTCAAGCCCATTACATGGGAACCTCTATGATGACTGGGAGTTGTTTAGAGTGGCTGGGCTCAGACCCTTTGTGGCTGCTGTTAATAGGTTAAATCGCTACCTTGATTCTTTATTAACTAATCATTGTGTATTTTAATAATTTATTCTAATTTTAGGCAAGCCACGTAGTATAATTTGTAGGTTTTATTCAACGGATTTCTCAAATTTTATTCAAAATAGTGTCGTGTGTCCGCTGCATCACACGAGTCTGGTTGTGTAACAGGTCAAACTGTGAAAAGGTGCCTTTCAGGGCGCAACGCGAAAGTTGCGCTAGGCTGCGCTTCAGCGCCTAAGGCGAGTCTTATTGTCTAAGGCGAGTTCTTATTGACGAACCGTAATATTTTAGTTGCCAACTTTTAACGTTGTTAATACCGGTACCGGTATCCTTTTTTGAGGATTCTCACTACCGGTATTTTCGGTACCGATTGGTACCAAGTTCATCCCTACCAAAAATTCTAACATGTGTGTAGGACAATATTTTACTTTAATAATATGTAAAAAATATACATTTCAAATTGGGAATTTAATTGCGCGACATATACATATGACCCCGAATGCCAAAACAATTATTAATAGTGCATAGATTTTGACCATTGTCATTTTGATACTAGATAACAAAATAAATTTGTATAAAAATTATTCATCTCAAAGTAAAACGAATTTGCTGGAACTCACGTAACATAAAAATACTCTTTTCTTAACTATTGGACTGAAATAGATATTTTGGACAAACCACAATGACTAAAATAGTATTTAACTCTATTAAAAATGGGTCGATTTTAAATTCTAAATGATTAAGTTTATGATAAATATTTTCTCATTCGTGTGTTAATTTATTGTACTGGGGCAATAGTTACCAATAGTAGTTGATAACTTTAATGTTAAATTATCATTCATTTATAAATTACAATATGAATAAGAAATCTAACAGAAGTACCATGCAATACGTCACGAGAGAATTGATAAACTAACATAAATGTAGATCGCGTTGTAAATTGTCTCTCCCGCCGCATCGCGCGGGTTTCCTACTAGATTTTAGTTATGACCCAACTGAACTGAACCTTCTCATGCACACCCTTAGAATTACTAACAAGTGTTGTGTTTTCCTTTGCATCGCGAATTTGGTTTTGGTTAGGGCTCAAAACCGAACCGCCCCGTACATAGCCCTAAACTCACCAACCTAAGTGATATGTTTCCCATCGTATCGCGTGGGTAAACGACTAGTCTTTCTTTAAGAATTATTTTGGTTTTATTTAGCTTCTACTCTACATCTCCCAACTCTGCAGGCAAAATGCCACTAGAAACCAATGCTTATTTGGTATGTTAACTGGAACAAACACCTGAAAACGATAGGTAACGTCTTAGTAGAAAATAAAAGCGGCAGTTATGTTTAAAAAGTAAAAACTTACGATATCAATGTCGGGTTTTAGTAACGTAGGATATGGATTCCTACTCCCGTCCCTTTGAGAAATTTGTTCACACCATCTCATTAATTCGGGAACAAAGCACGTCGGTAATATACTCCAAGTCTCGTCCTCTGTCCTTGAGAAGTAGAGGTACATTATCCATGCCTCCATATGCTGGTCAAAAAAATTAAAGTGTAAACTAAAGTAGGTAAACTATACTTAAACAACTTAAATTATACTTGCATCCGTCTCAAACCAGCCTTGCGAATTATCAAATGCCAGAAGGTCCTTCCAAAATCTCGTGTTTACTTGGAATCCACTTGTGAGTGTTAACTTACACTCGGAATCATTTAGTTTTGTTTTATACAGTTCTTCTTCCGTCTGTTCATCCCAACCCTCATCCACTTTTCATTTTCGAGCAACTTCTTAAAAGCATTATATTCATCTCCTTTCTTCTTCTCAGGGCTTCTTATTCTCTTCTTTGAAGAACTTTGCTTCATCTTATTTAGTTCTTGCACGTTAAAATTTGGTCTATTAATAACGATAAATCAGATCTAGATGTGTTCATAGTAGTGTGTTTTAGCGATAAAACACAATGTGACGAACTAGTGACTGCCTGCTAAAACACAACATCAAGAATGCCAACTGATAAAACACAATATGAACCAGTAACCGATAAAACACAACATCAAGAATGCCAAAATCATATCAACCAGTAACTGATAAAACATATTGTGATAAACCCAGTAACTAATAAAACACAAGGTGAAGAAATTGTTAATGATTTAGCGTTCTCAAGATAACCCCCTATATATATATATATAGGGTATGGTTCATGCGAGAACCGCGAGAACCAATGTGAACACAACCTAAAATAGCAAAAAAACCTAAAAAAAAACCTAAACCCCCCACCCCCCCCCCCCCGAAAAGTAGCAATTTTTATAAAAAAAAATATTAAAAAAAATTGTGTGATTTTTAGCTATTTTTAGGCATTTTTTTGTTGTGTTCGCATTGGTTCTCGCAATAAGGGGTGGTTCATTTCAGAACTCTAAATAATTGCAGAACTTTCAAAACTCTTAATAAACAATCATTTTATATATATAGTTTTGTATTTAGGATCTTTTTATCATCTATTATATGTATTTTTATGATTACATACATGTTAAAAGTAGTTTACATATGTTTAATAGACAAATTATATATATGTGTAATAACTAATTACATATATGTAAAAAAAACTAGTTCACATGTGTGTAATTATAAATTTACAAATAAAAAATAATAAAATTACTCTTAACATGTATGTAATCATAGAAATACACATAATAAATAATAAAATTATCCTAAACATAAAAATATATAAATAAAAAGATTGTTTATTAAGAGTTCTGTAAATATTTATGGTTCTGAAATGATCCTTACCATATATATATATATATATGGGGAAAGATAAATCAAAAACCCATGTGAGTTAAGAAAACCCAAATAAACCCTATGTAACATTTTTAATTTTTTCTAAAAAAAATAGGGAATGTAATATAAATGTACACGGACATATTTATGAAAAAAACGCTTACTAGTTTTTTTTTTTAAATGTTGAAAATTTGTATGTTACATTTTTTTGGACATATATATTATGTAACCTGAAATTTGTAACATTTTAAAAAAAAAACTACTCGGTGTTTTTTTGTGTTTTTTTTTTAAATGTTCAAATATATGTATATTACATTTCCTATTTTTTTTAGAAAGGTTTCTTGAGTTTAAATGGGTTATTTACAAAGGTTTCTTGAGTTTACACAACTCAAGTGGGTTTTCTCTATAGCCTTTCCCTATATATATATAGGAGAATGATCCGTTAGGAACCACCCTTCAAAAATACCTAAAAATAGCTAAAAAACACATAATTTTTTTAATATTTTTTATAAAAAAATCGCTACTTTTAGTAGCAAAAAAAAAATTGCTACTAAAAGTAGCGATTTTAATTTAAAAAATAATTAAAAAAAAATTTTGTGTGTTTTTTTTATTTTTTTAGATTTTTTTTGAGGTTTTTTAGGGGTTTAGTTTTTAGCATTTTAGCTCGGGGGGGGGGGGGGGTTATGTTTTTTTTTTTGGGGGGGGGGGGGGGGATTAGGTTTTTTGGGGGGTATAGGTTTTTTTTTTTGGGGGGGGGTTAGGTTTTTTTTTAGCTATTTTAGGTTGTGTTCACATTGGTTCTCGCGGTTCTCGCAATAAAGGTGGTTCTCGCATGAACCTTACCCTGGGTTCAAGAGTGAACAATGGTGAATTTGTGAACAAAATGAACAAATCTTGTCCATTGATTTAGAAGATGATGAGATTTAATAATAGTTGCATTTTTGTAATTCTTATATGTTACATGGTTTTTAATTAATTGATATAAGGGCTAATTAGTAATTTCCATCCCAAATATCAGTTATTAGAAGATCAAATCAAAATAAAAATCTAATCTCCTTCTCTCTCTCTACACCATCATCTTTCACCGTCGCTTGATTGTGCGACCCCCCTATTTCCCAGCCATCATATAAAATAAATATAAAAGGTATGAATTTCAAGTGTATTTCGGTTTTTGTAATTGTTCGTTTCATCCGATTGTGAATAGTTCAGGATTTATTCCTTTTTTTTCATGTAAAAGCTAGGGTTTTAGATGAATGTTCATATAAAAAAAATATTTGTTCAATGTGGTTGATTAAAGCGGTTTGATTTCATTTGATTTATGGGTTGTGTGGTTGTGTTGTCCCAATTTTGTTCTTTATTTTAGGGTTCCTACGATTTAATAAGACGTCTGGGTTAAAGATCTTTTTAGTTGCTGGATGTACACTTAATTTTGTGGATTTGTGGTTGATTTGTTTCGATTTTGTGAAGGTGATGTGTATATGTTTGGGTTCATCCGATTAATCAAGAATATTGTGTTAGTACTTTTTTCCTGATAGAAAACAATTGTTAGTATGGTAGTTGAATTTGTTCCGATTTTGTTAAGGGGGTGAGTTTACGTTCGGGTTCATATAGATATGAATACTCTGTTTTTTGGGTTCATTCGATTATACACATATGTATACTGTGTTGTTGTACATATATGTATTATTCATTTACGAAAATACAATCTCTATATATGTCTACAAGTGTTGAACATGGATTGCTACGTTATGTGAGTAAATATGTATGCCAATGTGACGACTGAATACGCATATGTATACTTTGTTTTTTGGGTTCATTTGATTATACACATATGTATACTCTATTTTCTGGGTTTATTCGACTATACACATACGTCTCAATATTATGGTTTACTTATTTATAATTGTTAGTTCTTTCAATGAGTTCTTGCATTTAAAATCGTTTTTGAAGTTGCTTGGTTTTTGCAGCTTCTAATACATATGATTTGTCAGTTTTTTTGAAGTTTAGTTTCGGTTACAGCAATGGTGTTAGTTAATTTATGGTTCAACCAATAAATATAATACTTATACTATGTTTTGACACATGTGTATGCCGACTTGGTTTAATCGTAGTTTGTGTTGTCTCATTTGTTAAAAATATTGGTAGGGGATGTATAAGCACATCTGGAATTGATTAATTTTGGGTGTTTTAGTTGTCGGTTGCTTTCGAGTTGCTGATTTAATACTTTAGGAAGATGTATTTTTTTGTTGGCCTATAGACATATGTATAATGTTTTGTACACATGTGTTTACGTAATGGTATACGTATGTGTATTGGGCGTGTATATTATTAAAATGAAAGTTGGCTGTCAAACAATTGTGAATTACAGATGTACAAATGCATTTTTTGAACCGTGAAACAGTTGTACACTATTGTATACTATTGTATAAGATGTTGTATGTATTTGGAATCAATTGTTACGAATGTTTATTGCACTGTTGTTCACTACTGTACACTAGTATACAGGTTGTTTACACGTTATTTAATCAAGGTTGTACGTCTGTGTATTGCAAGTACACGAGTGTACATGTTTATGTACTTATATGTAATCGCTAGGTACGACTGTCTAAGTATACAGAGAATGTGCAAGGAAAATGGTGTTTGAAATGGAAGTTGGAATAGGGTTGATGTATTTTCAGATGAAAGACTTAGAACCTAGTGTGTATATTGATGTTGCAATTGTTATGATTTCTTTAAGAAGACGACACCCTTCAAAGTGGTAAATATCTTTCTAACTTTTAAAGTTATTATTTGTGTCATTATTAACGTATTTCAACTTGTTTTTTCTGCAGAAATATATTGTAACTAAGTACTTAAAGGCGGTTGATCATCCAAAAGGTCAACACTTTGACGGAGTAATGCCCTATAGGTTGGAAATTGAATGGGCGACGATTGGCAATATTGTCGATTATGGGGTTTTTGCAATGCGACACGTAGAAACTTGGTTTGGAGTGACACGGGAAAAATGGTAAAGTGGGTTTCAGCTTACGCAAAAGGATAAGAAGGTGAGTTTGACACGACTACGGAAAATGTTTGTTGTGCGGTTAGTGTGTTTAGATGCAAACAAGCACCGTGATCGTATAATTGCTGAAGCGGATGCACATGATAAGGCTAAGAAGACTTTTGTTACATAGATTGCATGATAGTTTACGTATTAGTATATGTTACTAGTTTATGACACGTTGGTGGTTATTTTTTGTTTAGTAGTCGTTATACGTTTGGTTATCTTGTTGGTGTTTTGTGTATCTGAACGGATTGTTTTTAATGAAGAAATCATCATTTTCGGTTGCATTAAAAATAAATTAATGATCAGTTTAATAATTTTATGAATAACAAGATTAGTGAATTTGAAATCTATGTATACGCATATAATAAATATGTATAGTACTACGTATACATAGGTGTATTTAAAACAGTACATTGGTGTATTGAGCTTATATATCTGTGGAATATAATGAAAAAGATGTTATATCTAATACGTAACAAAAAAAATGGGAAATCAAAATAAAACACCAGGTGCAACTCTTTAAACGGAAGAAAATAAATGAAAATTTAAATCTTGATAAAATTTAAATTATCTTTTGAATTCACAAAAATATAGGATAAAGTAACTGTTTGTGGATAACTACCTACTAATGATGGAATATAATTAATGAACTAATATTCATTTATATGTAAAATTACAATCCTACCCTTATATTTAATAAAGAAAATCTATGGCCAGAATTTGTTCGTTTTGTTCACAAATAGGGAAATGTTCACAAATGAAGTTAACCCTATATATAACATTTGCAAAGTTGGTGAAATGTTATTTCACTTTATTGGGCCATTTGAAATCACATTATTAGTTCATGTTTTAAGTATTACTTTTGCTATCTTTTAAGTTTGTATACATGCATGGTGGATTTTAAGGTTGCCGTCTTATGTTTGGTGGTGTTGTGTTGCACCTCAAAATCAAAGGACCGTTGTTGCTTTTTTTCTACATCTTGCAACTAAATAAGCTTCTTATATTTTAATTATCTTATACGGTATATTAGGTTATAACCCCGTGTATTATACGAGTTGAGTAAATGAATTTTACATACTAAATAATAAAACAATATATCTTTAAAAACCTCATTTATTGCACGGGTTGAATAAATGTAATTTTATATATTAAATTAGGGGAAATGGATTTTATCACATCCAACTAATCAATTTTGCTGTTGCCACTCCCAACTTTCACTTTGTCTCCCATCACCCTCTACTTAACATTTAGGTTGTTGTGTCACCCCTTCGTTAAATAATCACTAACTCAGTTTGTTTTTAATCCTACGTATAAAAAGAATTGTGACCTAGCATGCCTACGTGGACTCACCCCTTACAACCCCTGAGCTACAACAGGCTCTCCGGATCCTTACCCAACGCCTTCCCTCCCACCCTCCGCTCTCTCAATCTCTATAGCAACCGCTTCACCAGCCCTATGAACCAGTTCCGCAACCTCATGCCCTCAACGTCGGCAACAGCCTTTCTGGCACCATCCCCCCTCCATCTGCACCCTCTCCCCCAGTTTAATCATCCTCGATTTCTCCTTGAACGACTTCACTGGAGACATCCCCCAGGTTCTCAGCCTGGGATTCAACAATCTCATCGGAGGGATTCCAGCCGACATCACCACCGCCCGATCCCTGCAACACCTCTCCCTACATGGAAACTCTCTTTCCGATGGCATCCCTGAAAACATTACCGACCTCACAAGCCTCAGGACCCTCATCTTGTTTGGCAACATGCTCTCCAGTTCCATCCCTCGCACCATCGGCAGGTTCTCCTTGCTGGAGAAGCTGGAGCTTCGCATCAATCGCCTCAACGGAACCCTGCCTCTCTCTTTGACCAATTGCAAAAGCCTTCAACTCCTCAATCTGAGGGTCAACTTCTTAGGGGACAACCTTTCTAATTTCGATTTCTCCAATTTCGGTTAACTCACCATACTTGACCTGGGTGAAAATCGCTTCAGCGGGATCCTGCCTAAAACCCTCTTCTCCTGCAAATCACTAACTGCAATCTGATTCGCCACGAATAGGATGGAAGGTGAGATCCCCCCTGACGTCCTCCAACTGCCACCCCTCTCATTCCTCTCCCTTTCAAACAATACCTTCAAGAATATCAGTGTAGCATTCAATCTTCTGTGTGTTTGTGTTGAAATGTTATGACTTAGGGTTTTTATTAACTATTGTAAGGGGTGAGTCCACGTAGGCACGCCGGGTCACAATTATTTTGACATGTAGGATTAAAAACAAACTGAGTTAGTGATTATTTAACGAAGGGGTGACACAGCAACCTAAATGTTAAGTAGAGGGTGGTGGGAGCCAAAGTGAAAGTTGGGAGTGGCAACGGCCAAAATTGACTAGTTGGGGGTGATAAAATCCATTTCCCCATTAAATTATAAAAAGTTATATCCATAAGAACCATATTGTACGGGTTGAATAAATGTAATTTTGCATATCAAATAATATAAAAAAGTTATATCTTTAAAACCACGTGTAGTACACGGGTTGAATAAACGTAATATTGTTTATCAAATAAAAAAAAAGGTTATATCTTTAAAAACCTCTATGTATTACATGGCTTGAATAAATATACAAAATAATAACAAAATTATATTTAAAAAAACTAATGGATATACTCGATACGCGATAGATATAGTGATTGGGCAGATGATTATTGAAAAGAAGATACAGTGGTCAAAACTGTTATTAAAGGAGCAAAAAAGGAGCCATTTGAGTGATAAATATAAATTATATTTAAAAAAACCCGTAAAAATCTAATTAAATATATTTTAAGTAATATTGAAAGTTATACACATTTTGTTTAAAAATTATGTAATAAAATCGATATAATAATTTTTTTAATAATGAAAATAAAAATAAATAATAAATTTTTTTTAAACCGAAACTAATTACGATATCATTCCACACGAAAAAGGGCAATTACAAAGCAATGGCAGGTAGTCGGGCAACAAGTTGCGCCGCCACCCCTTTTTGATAAAGTAATGTTGAAAGCTAATTTTATATATAAAGTAATGTTGAAAGCTATATACAATTTGTTTAAAAATTACGTAATAAAATCGATATAATAATTTTTTTAATGATCGTTTTCCCCTGTGGAACGAACCCGCGGGTACCTCCACCTAGTTACTAACTAACTAAAAACTTTTATTTTTTAAACCGTGTAATGGGTTTCTATACTTCTTTAATAAATAAATAAATAAATAAAACAATGATAATGATAGGATTGTTTGTTGGCCTTTTGCTCTTTTAGGTTGGAGATGTGTTTAATGAAATTTTCTTTTATAAAAATATAAATAAAACAATGATACTCCTTTTATTTATGAACAAGCAGTTATCATTTATGAAACAAATAGAATATATATATATATAGGTAGAGGATCCTGTAAAAAGTGCTCAAAGTGTGAGAAGTGTATTATAACACTATATATAATACTATATAACACCATATAAACACCGTATAACAATATGTAACACCATGTAATACCATATAATACCATATAACACTATGTAACACTATATATCATTACTAGTCTAAGATCCCGCGAGTTTCGCGGATGGCTTAACACCAACTAAACACATAAAACATTCTAAACATAGCATAATAATAGCATTACTGGAACACCAACTTCAAACGTTAACCTATGATTTGGTAAGCCTAATATTTTGAGACCGTTGAGCACAACCGAATAGTACATCTCGCTCGTCTCATTTGCATATTAACTTTTTGTCAACTAAACCCTTCATGATCTTTTCATGCATTTTGGTCATATATAACACACTAATACTTTTCCAAATGAAAAGATAAAAATATTTGCAGACTGACTCGACTCAACTTCTTTTGACTCACGCTAATAGTTACATGTTTATGTTTTGACCCATTACCCGACCCATTGATATTACCACTACATATAAGATGTTCAGAACAACACATATTCAATAATTTGAATTTTTTGATTTGACGATACTGGTACAAAGGTTCTATATAGAGAGTTTGATATTACAATTAAGTACCATATAAATATATATACTAAAAGCGAATTATAACCAATAGTCTAACGAATCAAACTATACAAAACCTTCATGAAGGTATAGAACATTTTGAAACATATATAATACTCACACATACCGTCATGAAAAAAATTACAAAGGACTTAATGTTATTGAAGTAAACAACGTTAGAGATAGTCATATAAATAATAAATTGTTTTTTTAACAAACAACATGAAAGTTTTATTAGATAAGCAAGGCGCTTTACACCAAATATTACATTAAAAGGAAATTACACAAGCCAAAACAGAGACAGGACAAAAAAAAAAGATATTAAGTGAACATGCTGAATGAACTCAAGTCCCTCCAGGTCATAGACATCTCTTTAGACCAGGCCTTTATCTATAAGAAACCCATATTTTTAACCTCCTCGGTGTTTCTGACAGCCAAGGCCATTCTCGTCAGTAGAAGTTTTTTTCTCTTCCATCCAAACAACAAATCCGACTTTCTTTGAGATACTATTCCAAACAAAAGGGACTTCGGGCGAGGATCTACCAAACTTTATAATGATATATTTAATGTTGGCCACCAAAAAACTGCCAGACGAATGCAGATTCCAAATTCTTTGATCCGGATCAGCCGAAAAGACAACTGAGCTCAGTAAAGATGTAATTAAAAAAATAGTTGATAAAATGAAAACTGAAATGAGTTTGAAACTAATTCAACATAAGGTGTCCTTCCAAAATTTATATAATAACATATAAATCAAATAATAATGTTTATTATGAAGTAAAACACTGATTATTTGATTATTACAACCCCATACAGCAAATGCATGTCCAAAAGGACGAAAACTATTTTTCACCAACCAGTTATATTATAAGTTATAACTGGTTATCTAAGTTGTAGTTTGTTATGACTTTCCAAACACACGTCCAAACACCATCCAAGTTGTAAAAGAAGATACACAAAACCTGTAGCCCATGCAAAAGCTATACTTGAAATCATATATAGGAACTTCAATCGCCTTCCTTTCTTTCAAGTCGTGAATGTTTCCAAGCAAAGTGTAAAAATCAGTCAAGCGCTAATCTGTTTGAACAAGAAGTAAAGCTAAATGTTACACCTTGAAGGTCGATTTAGAAAACATCAAATTAAATATTTTGGATTTTAATAAAATAAGGTTGTATATGCTTACTTGGTTTAATAGAGAAAATGAACTTCAAACAGGATAGTAGTCATCCGTAAAGCTCAGAGCAACCTGTATGTAAGCATAAAAGAGAATGGATCTTAAAGGGATTGAGGGAGTGGTATTGGAGTGCCACGTGGCATCTAGTGGTTTAAGTACATGCCATGTGGCCAGAAATACATGCATGTGTTACTATCATATGGCCCGTAAAACACAAAATCGCCTTATTATATGCCGCCCCGTATGAGGGCTGGTGTTCAATTATCACACTAATGGTGTATGGATTTCAGCAACTAAGAACAACATTGAAACTCAACTATGTAGATATTCATCTTTTTTACGCTCAAATTTACATTTATTGTTACTTTTTTTTCTAATTTATGGCTTCATGTTTACACATAAAATGTCTTTTAATAAAACAAAACTGAGATTTTTTTTTGCAGCCTTTATTTATATATTTTGTGTAGTTTCTAAAGTTGCAATTTCGACCTGCTTTTGAGTAAGTTGATCATGAATATATTTATTTCTAAGCTAACCATGAACCCCTTTTAAAATTTGATATGTTGTTGCCACCTAACTCAACTCCCAAATATCAGTCGTTTTTAATGGAAAGAATTTCAAGGTTACCTTGAATCTATCTTTTGCCATCCAAGCAGCATTAAAAGTGATTCTACATGGGCAAGAAACAAAGTAACTAATTATTAAGTAACTCCACTTTTTTTGTACAAATAGCTCTATGTTAATATTGAAATAGTCATAAATTTTTAATAAATTCTGGACAACTGAAACGTGAAAGTGTGCCGTATTTCTTAAAGTGTGCCGCGTGTAAGCAGGCTTTTGTTAATCTCACCAGGTTCCCTTGCACTTTCCTGCCATGAAGATGAAATCAAGGGGCTTACCTCAAAATTCAAAACTCTCATCTTTAGTATCAAGTAATTTCAACACATTTACTAATTTCATGTCGGATTAGGTTATGCTTTAACTCTAACGGGTCAAACGGACAAAAAAAATCTTAAAAGAAAAGTTCAGATTGTTCAAATGGATCGGGGTCGCCTAAGTATACTTTTAATGAATAAACCCTCCTAAATTGTTTGTTTCAGTTTATTACAATATAATTTAAAATGATATAATTTGTGCAATCATATTTGACACACAAACTATTAATAACATTAAAAAAAAAAGAACAGATGGGACAAAGTGTTAGAGCACACCCAACCAGACCCATTTAACTACTCAAAAAATTACCTGTTTTACCAGGTTACCAAGCCAACCCACCCCATTTTCCATGTCTAGTAAATATCATGAAACTAATTTACACCTCTGAACCAACAATATCCACAAGATTTAGCTTTCCACATAAATCTAACTCCCATCATAAATCTCATTTAATTTATTGATCATAAACTCAAATTTAGTTACTTTACCCCACTATTACATGAGACACAGGTTCTTTAAAATAAAAAAAACTACATTATTCCATGTACAGATTTGTGGGTCAATTGATTGCAATAACATCCTACGAAATTTGTACGATTGCAATAGGATCATGTAGGTTCTTTTACAATAACAACATCGATCAACATCAACTATCTTAACATTATAATCCCATACAATACTGAACTAACAATGAAAAATTCTTCAACACACAAACATATAATAAAATTAGGGCATGTGAACATAAAAATTGAAGAAAAACAAAATAATGAAACAGAGATCAATGAATTACCAGATCGGAACACTTAATAAGGCCATCGAGGTGAGAATAGTTCTTGATATTAAGCCGGCGAAACTGAATGCGACCACTCCACGAAAGAGAGTTCGATTGAAGCAATACTATGGACACAGGACAAAAAATGACAAAGATGAAGAAGTAATAGATGAAACAAATGACGCATAGGACTGACTGAGAGATGACTCGGCAAAAAGAAATATGATATGCTACCATTTTAGTTATAAGATCATAAATTGTAGCAAACAACAATAAATTACCTGTTTTGGCCGGTAACTGGATCCTTTATGAGGGATTCAGTTGCAACCACATGAATGAAATCATAAGTTCGAGGATAACTTGAGAAAGGTTCACACCTAGAGACATCACAAGATAATGATATAAAGTTGTGCAAATATTGAAAAATGAATATAATAGTTTTAAAGCAAAATCAAACTATAAGAAAATTACCAATCATGATAAACGCCAATAAGCCCTATCATAAATGACACCCAAAGTTGAAGGCTTGCAGTCTGCAACAACATTCATCACCCACAATGGATCGGATGCTAAAGTAGCAGCAAAACGACCAAAAAAAGCATTCATATCCATCACATTTCTTACTGCACTAACACACGCATGTATATACAATATGATCTTATTAATCTGTATGCCATTAATCCTTTTCATGTGCATTTTATATTGAATTGACTATCTAATGCTAATGCCGTCGAACTTGGAATGCTTAAAACAATATAAATACTTATCAAACCAAAAGAGAGTTGATAAAAAGGATACCTTGTTCAATAACCAGAATCCAACAAACAACATATATTGCACCACGTACATAACACGCACAGGCTGCAAGAATAACAAAACAATAAATTTATGGTCATATAAACTAATGCTTGGATAAAACTACATTCTAATATGTAGAGAAAAGAAACTGAAAGCAAATGATATAATGATGATAATAATAACAATATATATACACACACACCAGCTCATGAATACAAAAAGTTAATACAAATTAATGATGTTGAAAAAAAGAAGAAGCTTAAACCATGAAAGCACGCGCGCTTTAGATTGTCCGGCCAATGTGATCAACCCAACTAACCTGTTCAGTTTAGTTTTCGGGTTAGTAAAACGGCAGTTACATGTCTAACATTAAAACACCCCTAACAACTAACACCTCCACTGAGACCTGCTAAAACATGAGATATAAATTCCTCAAAATTTCATTGCACACCAAAATTTCCCTGTGCAATTTTTAAATACAATTTTTCATAATCTAACCTATGAAAGAAAAAGAAATTCAAATGCATAAATCTGAATGCGTGATAAAAAAAAAACAAATACATCTGATTTTCTAATAGTTTAAATTTAGAACTTTAAACTAAATATAAAAAGTATGAAACAATTCAACAATAAATCAAGTTTTAGCCCTAAAAATAAATATTGTATAAAAATCGGGATGGGAAAGATTTTACCTAAATTTACAGATCTCAAATCAATGCTTCCAAACACAGTCAATTAATTTGTGATTCACGAAGAAAGCGGTGTTGGATATAGGATTTGCACAAAGTAACGATTAACAAAGCGGTGATGAACGAAGAAGAGATGAAAGAAAGCATACTTTGATGAGATTGGAGATGGAAGAAAACTGACCTTATTGATTGTGATGGCAGAAGAAGATTTCTAGGGTTTGTTTTAATTGATGGGAGACATGAATCCTGATCCATTGTTTGAGCCTCCTGTTCCATTGTCGATTAACAATCAAAATAAAAATCAAAAGAATGAACATCCATTCTAACAAAAAGAACTTCATAAACGAAATAAGAACACTTAAATTACCTTGAAAGAATCACGCATACAGGTGGTGGTGGCGGCGTTGATTAAGCTCATATGAAGATTTAGGGTTTTCTTCATCGGAAGATGCTGTGATTCTCTCATGTTTAGGGCTCAATCAATTTTGAAAGATGAAGCAGATACAGAGGTTGTAGCCCGTGGAAAAACAAAACATGGGAAAGATTGAGGGTTTTTAATTTGAATATAGAACTTGCAAGAGAAGGATTTCATAACTATGGAAAGTTTGAAACTGATGGAGAGAATTTATGGGAGGCGGTATATGATTTGAAGGAGAATTGAGAGAATTGAGAGATGGCGCCTAAAATCCCAATTCTCTGGCCAAAGAGAATAGCCACATCAAAGTCAAATAGTCAACCATTATTTTGCTTTAGTATAAGAGATAGATATAACAAATATAACACTATAGGTTGTCTGATAACATGTCTATGATAGATGTATAGTGTTATATTTGTTATATAATGATATATAGTGTTACATAGTGTTATATGGTATTATATGGTGTTACATATTGTTATACGGTGTTTATATGGTGTTATATAGTATTATATATAGTGTTATAATACACTTCTCACACTTTAGGCCCTTTTTACACTATCCTTACCCTATATATATATATATATATATATATATATATACTAGTCGGAACCCGCGCGATGCGGCGGCAACAATTTAAAACGCGGTATTCGTTTTGTGTATGGTACTCAAACGAAAATGTAATTAGATGACAGTTTATAACGTTGTACTTGTTTTCTGTTAGTTTATAAATTCTATGGTGATATATTGCATAGTACCATAGAAAGTTGATCAAGTTGTTTATCACATTCTGCTACACTCTCCCTTATATCCACCCACAACACATAATAAACCAAAAATCATAACTTACAATTCAAATTTTCAAGCATAAGCAAGATGTTAAAGGAAATAGTCGTGGGAGTTATAGGGGAATAACCAGAAATGCAATAGTTAAAGTGTCGAAGCAGAGCTAATATCGTAATTTTGGTTCAAGCCAAAACAACTTTGATAAAAACGGATACGTGTCACAACGGGTTGTTTTACAAAAAGTGAAGTAACATAAAAAATGAAAAATTGAGTGATAATAATAGTCTATGTAGTAAAAAATGATCGGGGTTTGTAATTTTAGTTCAGGTTGTTTCTTGAAAAAAGAAAGACTATGAACAGTTTAGACACATAGTGTCTTTAAATTTGATTATAAATTTACTTTCCCTGATATAACAGTATTAATACATTTTGATTATCATAATTTTATTCAAATGAGTAATTCTTTTATGACGCTAACACTAAATACAAATTTATTTGGATAAAATGACAAATAGTTGTTGAAAAAAACTTTTAAATGAGTAATTCGTTTAGCACATTTCACAATTAAAAAAATCCTTTTTTTTGAAATGTGTAATTCACAACAGACGGTTAATACACACCCGCAAGTCGCAGGCCCGCCTCATTTTTGTCCCAGGGACTATGTTGTCTTAACGGGGCTAAGATTACTATGATATTTAAACTAAACTATAACTATTTTCACTGAAAATAAATGTAGAATATATATATATGTGTTGTGAAATGTGAATTATATTTCGGTTTCTCAACATAAACAAGAACATACTTTAAATATTTTTTCTACGAAAATATAGTATATATGTTAATGTATGTATGACATTGTGAATCCAAGATAATTTGCTATATAAAATAGCAATGTCTTTATAAGAGTACAAGCAAGACAGATCTATAAATTCATGCTTTCAAGAGCTTACACTTCACCAAGCGACACCAAAAACTTGTAAAAATTGATCAATGAGTTCAGTATAGTTCTTTTTTTTTATTATTTTTTTTTAGAATATCAACCATCATTCAATATTTTTATTAGAAGGTTAGAGCAAATTACAAATCATGGGTTGGTAGATGGGCAACAAGCTGCGCCGCCACCCCCTTTTGAATTGCAAATCCTACTCGGCTAAACACGTAACTATGGCCTACAGACACTGTCGCATGCGCAAGTGCTGCCTTTTGAACCCGCTTCAAGAAACCGGACGCCACAGGGGCCAGACAACCAAAGGTATCGAACGCGAAAGGAAGGAAGGCATGTTGATTATCTATGCAGGCTTGATTATCTATAGTTCTAAACTCAAAAATGATTTTGATTTTTCTTAAAAACTATCTGTGTACACTCACGTTGTAATAAAATGCCTCTAGAAAATGTTCAAAATCATATCAAATTTGCAGCAGCTGAATATAGCTCAGGCGACATCAAAAACATGTAAAAAACTGCCGCATATACATTTACGCTGCCAGCGGCCCAGCAGACGATACAACATTTCTCGCAATTGCACTTATAAATCGTTTCATCTTCCCGATGCCATTTGTTCCATCTTGAGTGACAAACTTCTAGCCTGAAGACGGCATTTTGTCATGGCAACCGAATCCTCACCAACTGTAGCTCTTGACCCATTACCTAGTGCTGACCTAGTAGTCGTATCAGCTCAAGAAGCTTGTTGCGAGAAGCTCTGATGGTAAAGTGGTGTTATTGTAGCCTAAGCAACTGCAATCCCTGCCTAAAATACACACATTATTATAACCCTATATCAACCTAATCAAAAGGAAAAAAATTAAATCACAATTAGAGTTAGGATCCACACCACTACCAGAGGTATGTAAGAAGCACATTTAAATATGAGCTGCTAAGTGAATATGGAACTGCCATTAGTTTGGTGGAAATAAGATACTTTAACCCTTCTACTGCACACTCCATAAAACCAACAAAGACAAGTTAATGAACTTATCACTTGCTGAATTCTTATTATTTTAGCATTAGTGGTTAACAATTGACCTTTCTAGAAGTTGCATGTCAATAATCAGCATCGAGGGGAACTTGCATCCATCCAGCATTCCATATACCTTTCTCGGAAGAAAAAAAAAGTCAAAAAATGAGCTTGTTAAACTCATGACTCGGAAGAAACACATCAGATCTGAGCTTGTTAAACTCATGACTCGGAAGATACCTGTGAAGCAAAATGCTTTTAGATAGCATTAACCAACTGTTCCTTTGTAGGATTTGAATGAATGTTTCTCTAAAAATATTAAATCAGTTCCAATATAAGCTCAAAAATGTGTTTTCTGTGTGTGTGGTTTTGGGGGGGGGGGGGGGGGGCGACTTACAAGGTCGAAGGTGCTATATCGCCCGAGCGTGTTGCTTCCATGCTTTGCGAAATTGACTTTCTGGTCAAACACATGAAAGAACTGATAGATTAAAAGCAAAACACATGCAAGATCTGATACGTTAACTGATTTTCACCATATGTGTACGACCCATGATAAAATGTAGTGTCTTTTCAAGTTTTTTTCTATTTGTTCATGCTTCCTACTCTAGCATTTTGACTTTTTAGATCAGAGTCGAACATATCGCTTTTTATCGGAGCATTCTTAGAGATTCTCTTGAAATTTTACCAACGGAAATGGTTATCTCCATTGCATGTGTTACAAAATTCGTTCTAGTTATCAAATTTTCTTAAAGTATTCAAATAACTGACCATACGAGGAAGTTGAAATATAGTATGTTTGACCTAAAAGTCAAAGCTGCATCCTAATTGTGTTTCATGTACATGGAAAATTTTCTTTTCTACTTACCGAATGATATGAATGCTTATTGGTATGATTTTCTCTGCAACCACTATGATTAAGAGGCTTCACCGATGCAGATGGGCTCCACGGTCTTGTGTACCGAACCCTAGGCTTGCTTGGTTTGCTAAACTCCATAGCAGCAACTGCAACAATATAACTAATGAGATTAAAACTGCATTCATGTTCATGCAAGGACTTTTTGGGGAATTATTTGTGCATGTTTGGGATTCCTTTTAAAAAGGACTTTTGGAGGCTTTTTGACTTATTAACTTCTAAAAAGTTAGAAGGAATACCAAACACTTTTTTGGAAAAGTCCTTTTTATGCCTTTGGAAAAGTCCTTTTACGCCTTAAAAGCCTTAAAAGAAAGGAGAAGTTGAGAAGTTAGAAATTCTAACTTCTCACTTTTGAGAAGGACTTTTGATAAGTTAGAGGTTAAAAAGGAATCCCAAACACCCCCTTTTTGTATAAGCTTACAGAATATGTTCTCTTTTTCGCCAACATCTGAGCCACACCTACCACCACAGCCACCTACCACACCAAACACCAATAATGAATTAATTCAAAAAGGAAAACAAAAGGAGAGGAAAAGTGGGAGCTATGAGAGTCATGTATCCTTTAAAACTTGCATTACAACTTATTAACCAAATTGCACAAATCATTAGTTTTATTATTTATGTCACACCTAGGGCTGTCCAAACTGCTCGACGATCGCTCGAAAAATGCTCGAAAAATGCTCGTTCGATTCCCGCTCAGTTTGTAAATGAGCCGCTCGGATCGGTTCGATTCAAATTCAATCCAAGCATGAGCATAGGTCCGCTCGCTCGTCGATCGATCGGTTTTGCTCGAATTATTTTTATTAAATAACTAATATATATATAGATATATATTACATATATATTATAGATTTTAAAGTTTAATAATGCATGATCCGCCACTCCAAACTGAACCAATCAAAACCATTTATCACTCATCACACGGATCACAATCGTGCGGTACTCCACCCCTCACCTCTCCACCAATCAACGGCTCAAAGCACCCTTCCAAAAAAACACAAATCCCCCACCACCACATATATACGTACACCTTCTCTCATCTCTCTCACAACTCACAAAATATCAGACTTCTCTCTCTCTAGCGACTCAAGAACAGATCTAGCAAAAACAGATTCGTATTTTTAGGTTTGGGGGACTGATCTAGCAAAAACAGATTCGTATTTTTAGGGATTTAAGGTTGTTGAGATGATTCCAGGTGATGGTAACGGCTGCTCTTTTCTAATCTTCAGGTTCGTTATGTTTGCCCTGAATCGAAGTACTTGTGCGAAGATCTGATTGTGCGAAGATCTGCATATTGTTCGAAGATCTTATTGTGCGAATCTGATTATTGTTCGAAGATCTGGTTGTGCGAAGATCTGATTGTGCCCTCGCTGCTAAAAAATTCGTTCTTCATCTCTATGTCTAATCTGATTAAGCATTTGATTTCACGATTCATACCCATAATAATTGGACCATCAAATATGACATACTTGTTGTTTACGATGTTTTCAAACATATTACTATACTTTATATCCGATGATAATATAAGTTTGTTAAACATATTACAATGTTATGATTATGTATGTCTGTTTGTTAATATAAGTTTGTTAAACTTCTGTTTATGTTAATTTAGGTGTTAGAGAAAAACCGAGCGAAACCGATCGAAAACGATCCGATCGATTTAAATTCGAACCGATCATGAGCACCACTTTTATGCTCGGTTATACAAATTCGAACCGAACCGATCCGATCGGTTGTAATTCGATCCGATCTCGAGCAGACCCTCGCTCGGATCGGATCGTGAACACCCCTAGTCACACCTTCAAGATATGTGTGTCATTAAAAAGAGAGAAATCTACAAGTTAAACTTTATTCTCATACCAAAAGTACTTATCAGCATTAAATGAAAAGACAATGAGTTTGGCCATTATTTCGGTGATTATCGACGGTTTATTCTTAGGAAAAGACATTTGACTATTTGATCATAAATATCAATTATTTGACCAAAAAAGTCAATTTATTTCTACCTTCAGAAAAAATTACTGTCTGGTGTTTGTTGCATACAGAAGCCCAAAACCAGAGCTTAATCCACACAATTAGGGTTCTTATTACATAAATTCAAAAAAAAAAAAACTATATCAGATTAGTGTTCGAACTTCAAATGTTTCTTCACAAATAGAAATTTAATCAACACTTGAACAACATTAAGGAACAAAATTGGTTCAAAAAAGCATTTATCTACAGATCTAAAACATCAAAAACCACATCTTAAACATAAAAAAACTAATAAAATTGCAGATCTAGTAACAAATTATAATAAAACAAACAAAAAACATTCTCACAGTGCAGATCTTAAGCTATAATCTCCACACAAAACACTGCACCCTTTCCCCTTCTCTTTTCCTCCTGAGATTTCCAATAAATCGACTTTCACAAAATGATAAGTTAAACATAAAAATATAAAAGCATGTTAAACTCATGACTCGGAAGAAAAAAAAAGTCAAAAATGAGCTTGCTAAACTCATGACTCGGAAAAAAAAAAGTCAAAAGATGAGCTTGTTAAACTCATGACTCGGAAGATTCATATCAGATCTGAGCTTGTTAAAAATTTATAAAAGCCATTTAGATTCCAAATAAGATATGAACTGAAATGTTCAGTCATTAATACATAAGATATGAACTGAAATGTTCAGTCATTAATATATAAATAAAGCAAAAAACTACAAGTCAATTATTGTTGTTCCCTGTGTATACACAAAAAAACTAAAAATATAAAAAAGTAAGGATTTAACTGATGAACATATCACAAATTACCCTTTTCAGCACTTCATTAAGCCCATTTTAACTGTTAAACTTAAAAGAAAAGGAAACCTGCTTAATTTTTTGAAACCTCAGCCAAGCCCCTGTATGAAACCTCACCCAAACCCCTTAATCTGAGCCGCACCCGACCTCTGATGAACTTTTCTAGGGGCGAACTGGTGCCACCCCTGGCTTTTCAAAGGAGCTGAGCATCGTGAGACACATAGGTAGCTCTGATGCGTAAGAGTTCTTCATCAGCAGATGTTGAACTGGAGCCAAGACCCACTTTTGTACTGGCTTCACAGGGGATTGAATCCCATTCAGATTAGATGTCGAAGTTTTCAAGCCTCAATCTTTTTCCCATCGATTGTACTGGCTTGTGTGTGCAAAGGGGAGGGGAGTGGCTATCGAGAGAATGAAGGAGAGGGAAGGGGGAAGAGAGAAACAAAAGTGCTTTTCAAAGAGAGAGAGACACACACGTGATTTAAATGAATAAAATTTGAAATTTGAATGAAATTTTGAACAGCTCGAATTTGGCCCGCCCAAACACATTTCAACATTTGTGCCTTAGTTGGTTGTATAATATGCTTTAAAGACTTGTAAAATGGCAAATGACCATTCTTGCCCTTCCTATATGCTTATTAAAGTAGTATAGATATAGATTATTAAAGTAGTATAGATGACACGCTTTTTGGAACATCATTAGGTGGTCCCAACTAAATCAAGGAAGTTTTCATACACGGTGTTGGGTCCCACACAAAAAAATTAGGAAACAATTAGTTTAAAATTTTTTTTGTAAGATCAACGTTAAACAGATTAGGAGTGTATACATACATCTTTCTCACAAGTAAAATTTTCGATCATACGGAGGTGGAACTCGTATACAGCACACAGTAGGCTTCCTAGGTACAGTGAATATTTTACGATCATCGTCAAATTGCGAACCGATTTATACCTTTTTTTGTTTCGATTACAGGATAGCCGGAGTTGAGTTGACGAGCAACGCGTTGTCGCTCCATTGATGGCCGCTGTTGATAAGCTCCAGCTAGTTTCTGAGAGTCTCAAGGTAACTGCGTTTAGATCACTACTAGAAAATACACCAATCTTGACACGCGAACAATGACACACACTCACTTTATGACATTCGAAAGCGTGTGTCAAGGAAAAAATGTCATGGTTTACAAAATTCAATAAATTTGTGACATTCTTTTTTGTGTGTCATCTTTTTAGCGTCATTAAAAAAAATAAGATCTATCTTGACACGCGAACAATGACACACGCTCATTTTATGACATTCGGAAGTGCGTGTCAAGGAAAAAATGTCATAGTTTTACAAAATTTAATAAATTTATGACACTTGGTTTTGTGTGTCATATTAGCATCATAAAATAAAACATTATGACACTCTTTTTTTGTGTCATTTTTTAGCAATGTCACTAAAACTTTAAAACATTTATTTTAATTTTTTTTTTCTGTTTCCCTTCTAAACCTTTTAATAAAATTTCTCTTAAACTTTGATCCCTTCTAATGTATTAGTTTTCCCTCTAAAGTCTTGAACCTAATTAAAAATCTCCACCAAATTCAATTTCCCTCCCTGCGTATTATTCTTCACATCAAAGTCTGTAATTGCATTTTTATTTACTTTTTATAATTTTGTACTTATGAAGATGCATCAAGCTCTAATAATGTTTTTATGTGATGTTAGTAACCATTTAAAAGCATCATCATTATTTATTCTTAGGGTGAGCGGGGCACTCCCCTAAGAGGGGAGTCCCCTCTCTTACGCACACCCAATCCGTTTATGCCACGTCAACTCCCCTCTTAAACTCCCCTCGCACCCCAATTTGATGGCGGCACTCCCCTCTTAGGGGAATTGTTTTTTTATTAAAAAAAAAAAAAAAAGCTTTTGATTGGTTGAAACATAGGCTGGCCCCACCACCATCTCTCCCCCTCTTCGGTGACTCCCCACCGCTCACCCTCCCCGATTCGGGTCCCCGCTTGGATGGCGGTGGTGTTCCCGATCGGTGGATAGGGTCCCCGCTCTTGGTCACCGCATACGCCCCGATCACCCTTATATCATATTGACAAATTATATATTAATTTCGGAAAATTTACAAGTTTTGTCCTTTATCTTAACACCATTTATCAGGCGGTGTCCTTTTTAACGAATTTTGACAAGTTTTGCCATTTACAAGGAATTTTGTTGCACGTTTTGTCCTTTAGGCTTAACCCAGTTAGATTTTCTTGTTAAATCTTGTCACCCAAGGGTATTTTAGTCTTTTTACCCATTTATTTAATATTATTTAAAAGAATAAAACAAAATATTTTAGGGTTGACTCTTGAAATAAATGGGTAAAAAAGACTAAAATACCCTTGAGTGACAAGATTTAACAAGAAAATCTAACTGGGTTAAGCCTAAAGGACAAAACGTGCAACAAAATTCCTTGTAAAGGGCAAAACTTGTCAAAATTCGTTAAAAAGGACACCGCCTTATAAGTGGTATTAAGATAAAGGACAAAACTTGTAATTTTTCCATTAATTTATATAACATATTGACAAATTATATATTAATTAGATTTCTTTTGATTTGATGAGTGAGAGGGAATTAGAATTAGATTTTAAAATGATTTTCAAAAACTTTAAAATTCCCTCTCACTCATATAAAAAATCTAATTCCCTCCACAGTAAAAGAATTAATCTCCTTCCCACTTAACCTAAAAGGCTAAAACTGTTATCTCCTCCCTCTCGTGACCCTTATCAAGTGATCGATCATCACTCTCACCAAAAAAAACGATTCACCATCCCCTCAAATCGCCTTCGAGATTCTATCTTTGACAATCGAACATCTTGAATAGGCCTGCCGCGTGTGATTCTGCCCGTCGAAACCCATCTCATATTCTTCATTGCAGCTATTTGCAGCCGTTCCACACCAGGCTCCCCTGGATTACTTCTACTACAATAACCTACGTCACGTTCCAACCGACCTCTCTTGTAAGTCTGTTAAAGTGAAAGGTTGGAAGATGCATACCAGTTGCTCGATGAAATGCACCAACCAAAATAATTCTTATTTCACATGGTTTACTATAGATAAATGGTTATCTTGCAAAAAAAAAATTATTTATAAAACTGTCATGTATCTTTGGTATCTACGGTTATCATCACTTTTGTGTATAATTGAAATGAATTTAATCACCTAATTGGTGTAAATTTTTTATGTTTTGTACATTTATAAGCTGTTTTGGATTTTCACAGGATAAAGCAATGCGTTCAGGGTAGACGTCCGGACATTCACTGCTTCCGTAAAGAATAACTTCATATTTGGGTGTACTAATTTACTCTTTTGAAAGGAAACTGGCCAAGTAATACCAAACCGTTTATTGAGGTAATTTGATATTTCAAATTACTATGATCATGTGGGAGTTTCTCCATCTATAGGGACCTTTGTTTGTTATGTTTTTTTTATTTGTAGTTTATTACTCTTTTGTATTTGGGTACTAAATCTTTTTTGCTTATGATTTGAGTGAACCATAACACCTTTTATCCAAAAAAGAAGATTCATGTATGCTGTATTGTGCTTTTAAAAAATGTTTTATTGAATGGAATGTAAGTTTGGGCTTGATATGTTAAAACCTTTGTGACTGTTCTTGAATCTTGGCTTGATATGTTAAAAAAATTGTGACTGTTCTCAAGGCGAAAAGGTAATAAACACCTAACATGCTTTTTGAATTACTTTGCTTGATGTTCATCTCTGTATATGTATTTTTTTAACTTGTTAAGGCAGAGGCTCCTGGGCTATGGTAGTTTTTCAAGCTTGAGCTTGGCTCGTTTGTTATTTATTGACTAATTATATCAATTGTAATTATTATTTTACATATAATTTAGTTGTTTTTTCATAATTTGTATAAATTATTAATCATTATTTAAATGTATATTTAATATAATAAGTAAAAGTTAAATAAATAGTGGGGCTCGTTAAGGCTCACGGGCCAGCTCGAGCTAAACGAAGCCCGGGCTCATTTACTAAACAAGCTTATTTTTAGGCTCGGGCTTATTTATGATTAACTTGTTTACTAAAGAAACTTATTTTTTCCAGCCGAGCTCAAGTAGCTTGGTTCGTTTACACCCCTAGTAATAGTTCTTATGGTTGTAGACTTTATATACATGTTACCTTTGAAATGCCAGGTACCCGGTCTGCCTACTCCATCTTTTCCCGTTCTAGTTATGGGTTCATTTCTGACAACAAAGTTTTGAACTTTTTTATGCAATGTTGGTATAATTTAGCGTTAACTTTCTTGGATGCATGTAAGTAGTAACCAGAATGTAATATCTATGTTCTTCTATTTTCTTTCATGCAGACTTAATTCATTTGATTGACTTGATTCACTTAACTTGCTTAGCTCATTAGGTGATTAGTTTCGTATTAGTTTATATGTTCATTTATAACTTGATTACTTTATTAAGTTTTAATTGCTTAGACCACCCGTAGTGGTGGCCTTTTCCGGCGTCCCCCCCCCCCCCAAACACGCCCGTCCCCCACCCCCCTTCAAATTGTTTGGCCAATGAGATTATTCCATGTCAAATACAATTAATTTTAAATTAAAAAAAAAGAAAATAATAATTGGGTAATCATTGATGGGGCATTATTGGGCATTATCCCACTATGCCCATTTGTGAAAAACGCCCATAATGCCCCTTTGCTGACTGGGATGACACGTGTTGCACAATGCCCATGGGTGGGGGCATTATTCATGTGTACCACTACACATGGTCTTATTAGTTCATAATTTTATAGCCTCAAAATCAAGAAGCTATTACATAATTAGATTAAATAGTTCGGTATTTTAATATAATTTTTACACTTTGATGTTCTTGTCATTCAAAACAGTTGATTCTTGCAGGTGTTCTATATATGTCGGGCAAGAATTTTTTCTTAAAGCAGAATTTGAAGGTTCTGAGATATGATATTTCATGTTGAACACATATGGCATTTGGGGAACAGTATACAGAGGAGGCTCATGACTCATAAAATACTTTTCTATGTATTTAAACATAGCTGATAGCACTAATACTTTAGACATTGCATATGTAAGAAATAATCATTCCCATTACTTTAATTTCTCTATTAGAAACTTATATATTTGTCTACTCAAGTTACTATTTGTTTTGATTTGAACTACTATTTGTACCTTTAACCACCTTGTTTTTTTTTTCTGTTTTCTTAAAGTATCTGATACTAGTGAAGGAGACACAAGGGTTTATGCCTTGCTGCGAAATAATTGTTAATTTCATACAAGGGGTATAGTGTGTTACAGTTTCTGAATTTTTAAATACTAATACATAACATGACCAAAAACGTAGGTGAATAGCAAAGGGGTTGCTTGCCAAGGGTTATAGTCAGCTCAATGGTAAATTAATGCTAAAACTATCTCTAATGACACAAACTTTAATGATAAATGTTGCAGGCTGTTCAATCAAGTGTTTTACCCAACATGTTGAAGAGCACTTGTGAAGCTATTGCCAAAGGAAATCCCATGTGGAATAACTTATCAGTCGAAGAATCCAAGCTATACTGCTTGCTAAACTTTGTTGACAGTATTACAACAAATCACATATCACCTGCTGGAAGCATTCACAAAGACAGCCTAGCTATTTCTGAATCTGACCATTCCTCAGCGGCCTTTGTGGTTGAAGATGATGGAATCCTTGTTGGGTTCAATTCGACTAAAGGGGTACCAAAGGGAATGATGTCGTGGGATCGAACAGTGACGACAGGGAAAGTAAAGTGCGGTGGATGCTGTTATATGGGGAACTAATTACCTCACCAATGGTCATCCTCAATCTGGTGTGTTAACAACTCAAAGCATGGTGGTTGAGATAGATGGTGAGCTATTTCTCTCTTTATTTACATATTAAATGGTATGTATATAGAAGTCGTATATATCTGAATTTTGGGTATGTGATGGTAGAAACCTATTGAGAAATAAAAAAAGTTCCCTGAATACCTTGCTCGATTTTGGGTATGTGATGGTATATCTGAATTTTGCTTTGATTCGCATGTTATATATTCGCATCTTGAGTGTTGTGGCTGGAGCTAGACAAGCCTTAATTAGTGGGTACCATCTATACAAGTCTCTTTCAGCTGGTAATTAATACATGCTTTACTTTCTTTCATTGTTAGTTTTTATGCAGCAAGATGTAAGAACATTCAATAAAGGGTACCAAATGTTGATTTTTTTTTTCAGGAAAAAACGAAAAAGGCGATGATAGAAAAAAGACACTAATATGTGAAGATTAAATCATGCTTAGAGAGTGCGGCTGAGACATGATAAAGATGATATATGGTTTCTTGATGTTCACGACAACTCAAGCGCCCAAAGAATTCACGAAGAATGATCCACTTTTGCGGCAACCTTTATTTTCCAGTGACGAGAACACAAAGGAATCAAAGGGTTAGAATGAAAGAAGTGGAGTTTTGACGATGAGTGCACATATAGTCGATGATGGACTACTTTCAAAGGAGGCTTCTAGAAGACTAGATTGTCGACTAATGTATTAACAATTTTTTTTTGTTAACCTTAAAATATGTGTAATATACTTGACAAATGCTTATGTAATGGGTTGTTTTGGTGTATATATATGTGTATTTTTTTATGAAATAGATTTATTGTTTTTGTTCTTATATGTATATCTAGGGCAAATTAGTAATTCTATAAACTATTTTTTTAAAATAATTAAAAGCATGACACGCATAAATTAATGTCATAAATATGAGTCATAAATGCTTGTCATGAACGTGTCATTAAAGAGTGTCATAAAATGTGTATCATTAAATGTGTGTCATGAATGCGTGTCATTAAATGTGTGTCATTAAATGTGTGTCATAAAAACATGACACACAAATGCATGTCATGCTAATTTTATGACTCCTCAATCAACGACTCGCATTTGCGTGTCATAAGGACCCTTTTATGACACGCAATGCATGTCAAGAAAGGTGTTTTTTCTAGTAGTGGATTTTAGTTAGTAACTGATGATGATCGGTGAAATGATTTTGCTCCAGCTAGGTTTTAAGATTGTTGAGAGTTAATCGGGATTTTTACCCTAGAAATACGTTTCTAGGTTAGATTAATGTTCAATCTAGGGCAGGATCTTCTAGTAAAGAGAAGACGATTTTTGTTTTTGTTATAAACAAACATCGCATCTGAATAAACTAATTAACTGCACCTTTATTTGTTTATCTGGAAATCATTCCACATTATTTGAGTGTTAGGCATCCATTTTTTTCAAGTAGGTGTCTCTTGAAACACCATGATGAGATTGCGGATGTTATTTGTGCTTTGAAACTTTGTACCAACGTGCATAATTTATCCCTGTTTTTCTGCTTTATTATACTGATTATTCGAGGCAGCTGAGTTGATCAACATTTCTTCACTAATCTAGCTTAGAAATTAGGAAAATGAAAAGAAAATAAAAGAGAAATGTAACATGTGTTGTATGTTTTGGAGTTGCAGGCCAGAGGTTTGGTGAAGCTATATCTGGAATCTTTTAACTATTTTGTTAGCACTAAAATGAGGGAGATTGTTGAAGCAAACAGTCTCGTGGTATCTAGCTATGATCCCAATGTCTTCATCAGGTAGAACAGTCCCATTTTTGTAGATTCTGAACATTTAAAGATGCAAAGCTGCAATTTATGGACGTTGCATACAGTTGAATGTTACTTCCTCTTATGTTACCTTTTTAGTCACTTTGTTATTAATTTTGATTGGTGATACCTTTTTTAGTCATTTTGTTATTGCATCCAAACCACGTTGAGTGCTACATGTTATTGTGTACCATAGTTTTTCTCTTATGAAGGATGTAATTCTCTTATTGTAAGCTAACTTTTGTATGATGACAGATACACAAATGTGCGGCTTGAGAAACCATCCCGAATGGAGGAAGGTGTGAACTTCCACTTAACTCCTAAAGAGTGCCGGGAACGTAAACTGACGTAAGCAAGTTTCTTTTTTAGTTCATGCATGTGCCATCAAATAGATGTGACAATTGGTATCACATCTTGAGTTAAACCTTCAGCCATGTCTTTCTTTTATGATTACTTTTATCTTTTTAAATATCACATAGAACAGAGTGAAGCTGTTTGTTTTTTCTTTTCTTTCACTATGTTCCACACAATGTAGGTATCGTGGTCGAATAATTGTGGACATCCAGCACCGCGAGGGTGGCGACAATCCATTGAAGACTGAGGTATCCTTGGGTGAGAGTGAACCGTCTGCCTTGATTGTTCTTCACGCTCCCTTTTAATATAAGCCAAACTCCGAACCCACCAATCCATTTCCTTCTCCAAATCATTAACCTTTAGTGAAGTTGGCCTAAATGTTGCTAAAAAATAGATAAAAGACATAACAGTAAGAACCGGCTAAGGCACCTTGGAACTCTTAAAATAATAGTAAAAATGGACATAATAGTCACTAGTAAAGACATAGAAACACTTGCCTTTTTAAATGGTTATTTTTGAAGTTATGACTGAATAGTTAGAATTATTAAAATTCAAAATTTCTTTATAATACTAGTATAATCCTTGCCTTATATTTTATCATTACTAGCAATAATAACATATTTAAGAAAATAAAAATAGATAAAAACATGAGCAATTATTTTTGAAGTTGTGCTTGGTGGCTGTTAAAGGCGAATAGTTAGGATTATTAAAATTCAGTATTTCTTTATAATACTAGTATAATCCTTTCCTTTTGTTTTATCCTTACTAACAATAATAACATATTTAAGAAAATAAAAATAGATAAAAACATTAGCAATGCGTCGAATAAACCATTTTGTGATAAATGTATACTCGACAAATAAACCCTTTCTGATAAATGTTAGAAAAAAAATAATCCATAAACTATGAGCATAAGATAATTTCAATTTGTCAGAAAAAAAATCATCTTTGACAATAGAAAACTATCGTTATAATTTTTTTTTTGTGTAAATACACACACACATATAATAAATATACTATCTTCGTATATCTTTTAATAAATAAAATATAATAAAGTATACAAACTAAAAATACATAAATATGATATGATAGCATTCATATCATAACATAATAATAAAACTAAACATATATATTTACACAAAAAAAAAACTAAACATTTATATAAATTTAACCTATAAGATTAAGATTAAAAAACACATAAACTTTTCAATAAAACTAAACATTTATATAAACTTAACCTATAACATTAAGATTAAAAAACCTAAACTTTTCAATATTAGTTATTAGGGTTAACTTTGTACAGTAGTAATCAAGTTTCAACAGTGTTCTAATTAGGTCACTCATAATTCTTTTTGTTCCAATTAGATCATTCAAGTTTCATTTGATGTTTCAATCCTAGATATTTTACCTAAATAGAAGGTCATCCATCCTACATGACATTTATTTAGGTTTTTTATTTAAAAAAATTTGTTGACATGGCACATAAATGCCAAATGGATTAGAAAAAAAAATGAGAAATAGGTTTAAAAAAATTTTAAAAATTGTAGAAATGTTAACAAAATGCGATTTTTTTTTTAAAATTGTAGAAAAGTTAAAAAAATGCGAAAAAATTAAAAAAAATGTGATTTACCCTATTTTTAATAAATAAATTAATAAAACCTCCTAAATCATTTCATTTAAATTACTAAAAATTATGAAAGTTTTATTAAAAAATCAAAATGGGCCAAAAAGCAATTGCTTTTTACCAAACCCTTCATACTACTAATAATACCGATTCATGGAACATCACTTTAGAAATAAGGATATGGTGGGCAAAGTACCTAATTGTTTGTTTTTACGATTTGTAATATTTGATTCTTTTGGGTTTTGGGTTTTGATTTATTATATTTCTTTTATTTGATTCCATGTCATCATATTTTAAAAAAAGGTTAAATAAATGTCATGTAGGACTATAACCTGCTATTCAGGTAAAATATCTAGCATTAGAACACCAAAATAAAGTAGAATGATCTAATTGGAACAACAAATTTTATTAGTGACTTAATTAGAACACTCCTAAAAATTCATTAATATTCTGTGGCATATTCCCTAGTTATTACTTGAATCTATAACATATATTAATTATTAATATTTAAACTAAAATTATTTTTAAACATGGTTTATAATTTAACTCCACCATATATGACATGTGTCAAGCAAATTATGTTAATTTGCTTGACACATGTCATATATGGTGGAGTTAAATTATAAACAATGCTTAAACCACCGTATTCAGCCACTTCTATCAATAGTGTTTACACTAAAGACCATAATAGTGGCAAATCACCTAGCAAGAGATTCAACTCACCTGGACCCTTGTGGTTTCTGCCCCTTATTAGTGATTAACTAATTAAGTATATCCAGTGGCGGAGCTTGACCAAAAGTATCGAGGGGGCGTAAAGTGATAGAACCCAAATTTTTTTTTCCTGTCGTTATGTTTCGGATTAGGTCGGCTATCTATTCGGGTCAGGTCAAATAATAATAGTTCCAAATAAAACTAAAAAATTTCATTCATTCAAAGGACTCATTCTTACACATAAAAACTTGCGATTAAGTTTATTGTGTGGTAGGTAATTTAGGGTTAAACAAATAAGAGTTAAAATATATTTACAAAACTACCCATCACTTATATACAAAGTGGTAACAAACTTTGCTTTAATTTATATATTGTATAAATATTTAGGATATACAAAGTGGTAACAAACTTTACTTTAATTTATATATTGTATAAATATTTAAGAAAAATAATTGGGAGGAGTCGATCCTATACAATTTTTTAAAATTTTCAGACGAAAAATCAGAACCTATACACTTCTAACCGAAACATTGGGGTGGGCGGGTGCACCCCGGGCAACAACTAACCTTCGCCCTTGAGTATATCTACTTTTAAGAATTAATCTTTTATAAAACGCTAATTTTAAATTACATTTGGACAAAGATGTAGGTGGGTAGAAATGTTGTATCAAAATGTGAGTCGGATAATTGTCCACCGGTCTATATTGAGCATGAATCGAATCAAGAGGTGACAAAAGCGAATCGTGGTTGGTCTACGTGTAATAACCGACACCACCTCCCTATTGTATGCTCATGGTGCTAAAGAAATTAGCTAAAAGCATAACCGAAACATTCATGGAACATTCACAAACAGCCTATTGTTAATAAATCGTAAAACAAGTTTATATACATACTAAAACATGGTAGAGTTGTACCTTGATGAACACTGACCAAAACCTAAAAAAGATGTGGTAGGTTCCATATTAAAGCTTAGAAAGACGTCGTTAACTCAAATAATGTAAATCCATGAAGAACACAAACAGAAAATGTACCAAAGAGACTACCATAGTGAAAGATCCTTTGAAAAGAAGAGAGAAGGTGTAGATGGGAGACTATGATTAGGGAGTAACTAGAGGGGGGTGAAAATAAGATCATCAAGAATAAAAATCCGGCAGATGCGTTTGGTTTTCTACTTATTTATTTAGGGTCGACTGCCTGTGCTACTGAGGGTTCGTGTTTTTGGTTTATTTCACGGACCAAGACTTGGTTTTAAAGTAGGTAGAGTGAGAATGATGTTTGGAAGGCATGTGTAGTTTTATCTTTGTGAAGTCACTATCAATGTCAGGACTGAGGACAAGTTGTTTTTGGGTGAACAGGTTTGGTCAAAGAGGACAAGAGAACCCTGTGACAAGTAATACTCATTGTTTTCTTTCTTTATTTTATTATTATTTAAATATTTATAATATATATTTGAGTTAATTGCCATTTTAGTCCCTGTGGTTTGGGGCATTTTGCCAGTTTAGTCCAAAGGTTTCATTTTTAACATCTGGATCCAAAAAGGTTTCATCGTTGCCATTTTGGTCCAACTGACTTAACTCCATCCATATCTGTTAAGTCTGCCAAGGGCATTTTTGTCATTTCATTTAAAAGAAAAAGCAATAAAGAAAAAAAGGGTTAATAAAAAGAAAAATGAAATGACAAAAATGCCCTTGGCAGACTTAACAGATATGGATGGAGTTAAGTCAGTTGGACCAAAATGGCAACGATGAAACCTTTTTGGATCCAGATGTTAAAAATGAAACCTTTGGACTAAACTGGCAAAATGGCCCAAACCACAGGGACTAAAATGGCAATTAACTCTATATATTTACATCACATATATACGAATAGTTCATTTTAAATAGTGTTTTATAGTAGAAGAGGGATAATAGAGTTAATTGCCATTTTCGCCCCTGAGGTTTGGGCACACTTGCCATTTTCGTCCAAAATGAAGGTTTTGTACCATTTTGCCCCCAACGTTTGTAACTTTTTGCCATTTTCATCCAAATACCTAACCAAGTTACTTTATATCTTATTATGGGTTATTTTTAACCTAACCAAGTTAGTTTATACCTTATTATTGGGTATTTTTGAAATTTATCAATTATAATGTAACACCCCGTGTTTTCACGAGTGAAAGTCAAAGTCAAGGTCCAAGTCAACGACCGATTTCGCGCAACTTGATTCGTAGAATTGTTTCTATTATATTTAGATTATGTGGAGTAAATGTTGTACATTACAATAATCGAGTCATGCTAACCGTATTTCAATCGACCTACGACTGTGAACGACAGGAAGTAACAATGCGATAAAGTTAATCAAGCTATGCTAATCAAATCGACATCAAATCGTAACTCGAGCTATGTATTTTACTTGTCAGTTATACGTGTGTGTGTGCCTTACGTGTTACCTGTGCATGTTTATTTTATGTTATGTTGGGATAATCAAGCGAACTCAATCGAACTCGAAGTCTAACTCGAATGTAAACAAACCTGAACCCGAATTCCGAGTCGAACCATATAAGAAGTAGTTGGGACTGAAAGTAATTTGACTAGGAATCCCTATCGAATCGCTCGCAAGTCGAAACCGAATCAACATCGCACCGAACACCCCAATGCAGGCGACATCCGCACGGATGGCCAATCCGCACGGATGACCAGTCCGCGCGGATAGCCTACCCGGGTGCGTGCCATGCGCACGGCTCGCCCCTTTCCCTTTTCGGCATCCTATAAATACACAGGTCACTCTCCACTTTTTCCACTTTTGGCAAGTGACGTCCGAACCGCACGCATTCTTCACCTTTTCTCAGATTTCTCTCAATCCAGGTAAGATCTTGCACTAATTCTTGTACATCCTTGATCACTACACAATTCCACACATTTCCATCTTTCAAATCTTCACTTTTAACCATGAAATCATTCGGATTTGAGGCATTCTCGGGTGACGTCATCATGAAGTTCTTATGAACTTCAAGCTTGACCTCATTCCACCAAGGATATCTCAGATCTAAACGATTTCTACAAGATTTCACAATAACTTCACCTAGATCTAAACTTTTCTAAGGATAAAAAGAGTTGAAAGAAATAAATCTAAGTTCCTTCCTTCTTTTTCCTTAGAATCGGTACGAATCTGATCGGTTCTAGTCTCTACTCGATAATAGTGATGCACTAGTTCTAGATCTAGAATCCTACCCACAGACAACTGATTTCGGGGTCAACCGGAATGACCGTTCTGAGTCGTCGACGGGCCGAGCTAGGGTGGTTCCTGACCGGTCTAGTCACGCGAGTGAGAATACAATTCCAAGTGGTTGCCACGTAATCAGAACGTCTCGATAAGCGACAACAGAAACCAAGTGTAGACGAACGGAACAACCAGACCAGTTGTCCGCACGGACTAGCTGTCCGCACGGACAGGCTGTGCGCACGGATTACCATCCGCGCGCACAGGTCATCCGGACGGGTTGTCACCCGGACGAGCTACCATTGGGGACCACCTTCCAAAGCAAGGTTGGAGTATCGACGAATGAGCAATCCGGACGGACGACCTCTGAATGGATTACTCATCGGATCATGAGATACTAATGCCTTAAAATGAAATTCAAACAACCTTCATCCGCACGGCCAAGTCGTACGCACGGACAGGCTATCCGGACGGATTGTCTCTGCCGCGCGCACATGCTGCCCGCACGGACTACCATACGCACGGACTGTCGTCCGCGCGACCGGCTTGAAAGGTAGAAACACTTATGTGATTTCTAAATGCTACAACGAAAACTCCAAAGCACAAGCCATCATACACAAACACATCTTAGGAAGAAACAATCCACTTGAACGTTTATACACACAAGCCACTCGACCGTACGGACAAGTCATCCGCACGCACAACTAATCCGCACGGGTTACCACCCGCACGGACAGTCGTACTCACGGATAGCCCATCCGGATGGATTACCATCTGCACGCATCACCATCCGCACGGATAGGTCATGCGCACGGATGACTCCCTCCCATGGATAGCTGATCCGCACGAACAGCCATCCTAACCACTCTCACTTTGTACTGTTTTATGCGCCACTTACCGTTACGTTATCGAATCTATTCAGGCTAACCGTACTCGCTGTAAAGCGCTCCCTTCAATCCATATCGCTGCGAGTATACTCGAACCCTTTTTGCTTTAGCACTTTTGGGTGTTACATACGTTACAACTATTCAAATTTCAACAATCACACTACTCAAGCTATTTTAACGCTAAACCATTAATGCATGTTATACGTGGCTTATGAATGCTTGTTGTTATGTTTACACATGGAATGCTGTCTACCTGCCTTAGCAACGATAGTACTATAGTTTGGACTCAGCACCCGTTCACACGGGGGTTGTTAAGGATCTTTTACTTGCATGGATTACGGTGGTAATCATGTATTGCGAACTGCCTCGGGCAGTCAACCCGCAGTCATTGGTATCGATGGATCTATGTCGATAACTAACGTGCTTCATTTCACTATGTGTACGTGCTGGTTATGCGTAAACGAATTCGAACTCTATATGCTATTATCAAACTTGTATGCTCACCTTTACATTTTATGTATTGACCTTATTTTAACGTATGTGACAGGTGCCTAGGTTGTTTATATGCTTCTCGGGCTGTGATGAAATCGAAGCTAGGAACTGGAGTCCTAGAAACCAACGAATAAATTAGTTATGTTTAAATCTGAGTTGTCGGAACAGAGTATTTGTTTTGACGTTGTCTGTAATAACTTGTTTGACTATTTATGTTACGGTATGGGACGTAATGCTTTAAGTAAATGGTAATGATAGTTGTTATGGAAACTTCTGAACAATCTGTTTCGCTCGGTGCCGCGCCCCGATGATTCCGCCATCGGTTGGGGTGTGACATATAAGGGGGTAGTTTATAAATTATCTTCTAGTTATTATTTATCAGCCTTTATAAATTATCTTCTAGAAGATAAATTATGAAAACAAATATATATTGTTAAATATATGAAAACAAATATACAGAACTAATAAATTATGAAAAACCAGTCTCTCTCTCTCTCAGACACACACACTCTCTCTAAAATCTTCAAATCACCACCACCATCAACAAGCCTCCATAACCGCCATCAAACACCACCGACCTCCTCACCACTATCAACCACCACCAACCTTCGCTGTACCACATCCACCTTTCACCCCCGATTCCAAAGTTTCCCAACACGAAAACCTAACCTGTGACCACCATTGAACACCATCAATTCTGACAACCGCCACTTATGACCACCACCAAACCTCACCAAATTCGACACCGTGACCCAATTTACACCCACACAGTGAACCGGTTTGAAGTGGCGGCAGAAGAGAGAGTGATGAAGAAGAGAAAGAGAGAGAGAGCTCTGGTTTAAGTGGTCGTGGATGTACGGCACCAGGTAGTTGAACACTGTGAATTTGGCTGAATCTGGTTGTAATCGAATTGATTTCAGGTCTTCTTCCATGGTTTTGAATTTGAATCCCTAATTGCGTGAATTAGAGTTTGTTGGAATAAAAAATAGGGGAACTTGATTAGGGATGGGGGTTGGAAATGGGAGGTGAAATTAGGGGTTTTTTTGGTTTCGATAACTCCTATTTACACATCTATGGATACAGAGGTGGAATCTCAATGGGTAAAAATTAAAGAACACACATTTACTGTCAAGAATAAATCAAGAATAAAGTTGGGGTGATTTGCTGTTATGTGACAGTGAAAATGGTGGACTACAAAGCATGGAGTTCATGCGATAATGAAAATGGTGGACTACAAAGCATGGTGGAGAACAGATCTATACAACTTTTTTAGAGAGAGAGATAGGTGAGAAAGGGTGTGGACTCTTGTTTATGTTTTGCATATATATTGTTAATAATATAAAAAGTAGATTAGTAATTTATAAAGGATGATAAATAATAACTAGAAGATAATTTATAAACTACCCCCTTATAATTGATAAATTTCAAAAATACCCAATAATAAGGTATAAACTAACTTGGTTAGGTTAAAAATAACCCATAATAAGATATAAAGTAACTTGGTTAGGTATTTGGATGAAAATGGCAAAAAGTTACAAACGTTGGGGGCAAAATGGTACAAAACCTTCATTTTGGACGAAAATGGCAAGTGTACCCAAACCTCAGGGGCGAAAATGGCAATTAACTCGGGATAATATGATAAATAACTTTTTTTTGTTAATCTTAAAAATAAAATAAAGTTACATAAATTTAATGTTTATTCATTTGTATTAGATTTCAAAATATATATTATATAAAATACAAATTTCGTTGATTTATGGAACCTACATATGTTCAAATTCCGTATATCAATATTAGCTATAGATAACATAACACACATAATAAAATTAACTTAAAAAACATACGTTAATTAATTTCTTTATTACCACAATCAGTCATACATATTATTTGATTAGTTTGAGGGTCGACTCTTGAATACTACAAAACTAGAGGATCAAAACAGTAAAATTAAAAAATGGCTCGTCCTCCGGACTCATGTCTTTTTGAAACAAAAGCATCGCAGGTCACTAGAAAAGTGTGTGTGAGGGAGATAGAGACAAATGTATGGCGAACTTTTGTTGTCAGTGGACTACAATTGGAGGATTACCAGTGGTTAAGGTACAATTGTATGTCGTTGATTCTTTGTCTTTTATTGATTTACGATGCTTTTAGGCAATGTTTTCAGAACCGGACCGGACGTTGATCCGGTCGCCTTATGGGGTCAAAGGTCGAACCGGATTTAAGAACCGGTGTGTGTATGTAATATGGGCCAAACTATCTACACACCAAGTGTGTAGATAGTCACCCTTAAAAGGTGTTTTTTGTCCTTATATGCACACCTTGCAGTGTCGAAATATGGCTAAAACGCGACGTTTTGGTCCGGTTAACCAGACAAAGACTGACGGGTGTCTGACGGGTCTGTTGACCGGACCAAAACGCCGAGCTTTAGCCGCGTTTTGGTCCTGTCAACCAGACCGGGTGTCAGTCTTTTGTCTGGTTGATAGGACCAAAATGCGGCCAAAGCTCGGCGTTTTGGTCCGGTCAACAGACCCGTCAGACACCCGTCAGTGTTTGTCTGGTTAACCGGACCAAAACGCCGCGTTTTGGCCACAGTTCGACACTGCAGGGTGTGCATATAAGGACAAAAAACACATTTTTTGATGTGTAAATAGGCAAAATGGTGTGTAGATAGGTACACCCATGTAATTTGTATATATATTATATAGATATAGATATACAAATACGTACCCATCAAAACTTCTATTCATATTTTTCATAAGGCCTGGTCTATTCGCACACGTCCTTAGTCTATTTAAACACTCAAAGCGCCCCGCTATGGCCAAAGTGGGGCGCTTTGGTGTAAAGTCAACAGACAAGGTCTGACAGGTTCAGTCCTTGTCTGTTGACTTTACATCAAAGCGCCCCGCTTTGGCCTAAGCTCGACGCTTTGGTTTTTTTTTTTTTTTTTTAACATTTTGGGCGTATTTTTGACTGGTGACTGGTCTATTTTTAAGTTCAAATTTTACATTTTTGGTCCAAATTTTACAATATTTAAAGGTGAAGTCCCATCTCAATATGAGTTAAATGCCATTTTAGTCCCTGTGGTTTGGGCTATTTTGCCAGTTTAGTCCAAAGGTTTCATTTTTAACCTGTGGGTCCAAAAAGGTTTCACAGTTGCCATTTTAGTCAACTGAGTTAACTTCATCCATTTTTTTTGTTAACGAGAAGGCCAATTCGGTCATTTTATATGGCTGAATTACCCTTTTAGTTAACAGAATTACATACAAAATGACCAAATTGGTCTTCTCGTTAACATAAAAAATGGATGAAGTTAACCCAGTGGACTAAAATGGCAACTGTGAAACCTTTTTGGACCCACAGGTTAAAAATGAAACCTTTGGACTAAACTGGCAAAATGACCCAAACCACAGGGACTAAAATGGCATTTAACTCTCTCAATATTTAATTTGTTGAGGCATCTCACTGTCGCGTACAACCCTTTCCAACTCTTTGACTAGTCCCATCCGTGCTATAGTATACATTTAGCAGTTCTTGTGGGCTCCACAATGCCACTTGCCACAATGAAATATAGTATACATTAGGGTGTAGGGAGTGGTTAGACACTTGAAAGTGGTAAACTTCAAAATTAACCAATGAGAGTGTGCCACGTTATTCAGTCATAAGTGTTTAAACTATGTTGAAAAGCGTTGGCAATGGTTAGACACTTGGTGAAGTGGTAAACTTTTTAAAAAAAAGAAAAGAAAAAGGTGTGATTGGTTAAAGATGGCATGGACCCCACTACCGACGGAGCTTCAAGGGGTCTCAAGTGAAATCGAAAAAACGTCAACTTAAAATTAGTATTGTCTAATTAAAATAATCAACAATAGATTCAAGTTGTTTATTTATTTTGTAAGTTTCCATTGTTAGAAATTAACATAGTACATTATAAAATACAAATATGGGTACACAAATAATTTACCTAACAACTGTTTGAATAAAGTTTGACCATGGAACAAAACTCACTGTTCTTTTTCATGATTTTATCCTGTGTCGTGTTCTACCGTGCACTAACAATTAACATGTTTTGTTCTAATTAATCTTCTTTATCACACCCATTTGAAATCTTTTCTTGAATCTTGATTTTATATGAATTTACAAGGCTTGTTGTATGAGATTCTTGAAAAAAATAGTTCAAATATAAAAAATAAAAAAAAATAAAAAAATTTACAAATTTACAAAAGTATTAATTTCAAACTCAATACATCAACCCATGTGATAAAATGACAGTATTGATTTTATTACTTTTAATGTAACCTCATATGTTCAAGATGTATGTTAAATGTGTTTAATAATAATCACGTTAATTCTTTTACAATCCAAGAGTACGTTTGTGTTTGTTCAATATATGCGTTACATCACGTTAAAAATCGAATGTCACCGACACGACCCAATCAGATTCAATACGCACTTGTACGACCCAAAATGACAATATACATCATAATACTACAATTAATGAAAAATTACGTCATGTACATGTACGTTAGGCGGCTGATACACATAAAACTACTCATAGGAGTACTTGTGCTTTCAAACCAAAATGATACGATATAATGGAATACGACATCACACGTAACCGATTTGATCCGGAACTTGCAGTATAGTCCATATATATTAAAAAATGATGTATAATGGAAAAAACGTAAAATTTAGACTATTATCGACATGTTTGTGAATTAAAAACAATTTTAAAAATTTTTAAAAAGGCCCTAAGCGCTGCGCTTTGACCTAAGAGGGGCGCTTTGCCCCAAAATGTAAAAAAAAAAAAAAAAAACCCCAAAGCGTCGAGCTTTGGCCATAGCGGGGCGCTTTGATGTAAAGCAACAGACAAGGTCTGACCGGTTCAGTCCTTGTCTGTTAACTTTACACCAAAGCGCCCCACTTTGGCCATAGCGGGGCGCTTTGGGTTGTGAAAATAATTTTCTCCGTGTGTGAATAGCATGACCCTTTTCATAAAGCAAATCAATAGCATATCACTTGATCACTTCCGAAAATATCATTTTTACTTTTTCAAGAAAACCTGTCATCTAATCTCAATCAAAATTAAAACCATTGACTTTTCAACGTATATTAATATCTACTTATTTTCACACCTTTTTATTTTCCTTTTCCCAAGACCCTTTCCCTACCAAACACAAACCCTAAATTCCTCTGTCGTCAAAGACTCCAACTACACAAACTGAAACAACCATGTCAAATACTTCTCCGGCGGTGGCTACGACAAATTTGCCGTCGGTGGCACTTCTTCCTGTCCCGATGCTCACGACCGTAACGAAGCCATTGATAATTTCTTCAAATCTCGCAGCTATAACGGCATGTTCTATCAGATCGAGGTATCTCTCTGTTCTTCAATGGATTTAAACATGACCGGCCCGACCTCAACCTCTGACCCGCCGGCCCGACCGCCGGCCCAATGTTGAAACGGCTCAAACAAGCGAACCGGCCCGCTCTAGACTCCGGGTCCCGGCCGGACCGGTCCGACCGGCCGGCCGGCCGGCCCGGTCCGGGTTTGAAAACATTGCTTTTAGGCAGGCTGGTTTTCTAAGTTCGCAGTATTAACGGATGTGTTGTTAAAGAAAAAAATATAATTATAAAATGATATTAGATTTAAATAATCCTAACTTTCACCAATGGTCCGATAAGACTAAAGGGTATGGAGAGCTAGGGGTGTGCATGGGTCGGTTTGGGTCGGTTTTTACTATTAACCATAACCATAACCGCTAGTTCGGTTATGGAGTTTTGGTAACCATAACCATAACCAAACTTCGGTTATGGTTAATCGGTTATGAAGTCGGTTATGGTTCGGTTTTGGTTAATTTCGGTTAAGTGTCACACCCCAACCGATGGCGGAATCATCGGGGCGCGACACTAGGCGAATCAGATTGCTCAAGAGAATCCATAACAACTATATTGCGATAATATTTAATACATTCGTTATCCCATACTAACAAATAATACAATCACATAAGTTATCACAGATTTCTTGTCCTCTCGAACAATACAAATCCGACAACCTAGATTTTAGTTGAGTTTCTAGACTTCCTAGCTTGATTTGATATAGTCTGCGATCTAACCTGCAACATACGTTAAAAATATTTGTCAATACAAAAGTATTGGCGAGTATACAGGTTTGATAGGTAGCATAATAGAATAAAACGTGTAGCGAATTTCCACATGCATAAACGTAACACACGACATATACACTCACAAAGCTGATACTACCAACTAAGTCCTCGATGCTCGAATGTACGATGGCAAACTAGACCCCGTCGGGCGCAATAGTACTATACTAGTCGTGGTGGGACGTCGCGAGTATAAGCCCTAGCACATATGCAACTAGCATCACGTATATCTATGCATAACAGTTATTCGCAAGTGATAATTCGATTGATTGAATAATTCGTTTGATAAGTTCGATTTGTTAGAAACGTATGTTACACCCAAAATTCGATTAAAAAGGGTTCAAGTATACTCACAGTGCGTAATTAGCGGAAATACAACTTGATTGGATTGGTTGCGAGCACGTCTGTGTTGATCCTTGAAGAAAAGAGTAAACGATGTATGGTTAAGCGAGATTAGTCTTGAAGAGTCAGTCATCTGGTCGGATGGTGCTCACCCATTCGGATGGGATATGGACCTGAGTCGGATGGCTGTCATCCGGTCGGATGACAGACTATCCGATCGGATTAGTTGCTGACTCGTGCGGATTGTCAATCGTTCGAACAAGAGTGACTCGTGCGGACTGGCTTGTCATCCGTGCGGACTGACATGTCATCCGTGCGGACAAGTGTCATCCGTGCGGGCTGACTTGTCATCCGTGCGGACAAGTGTCATCCGTGCGGACAAGTGTCATCCGTGCGGACTTGACATGTCATCCGTGCGGACTGACATGTCATCCGTGCGGACTGACATGTCATCCGTGCGGACTTGTCATGTCTGTTTCGCACTCTGAATACTGTTTCCGAGTGTTTAACGGAAGGAATACGTTCGTTTTTACTAGGGTAGTGTAATTTCGCACTAACACTTGAAATTTCATCAGTTCCGACCCGTTCTAACGGCCGGGAATCACCCCGTTCCATCAGATCTAGTCGTTCTTGATGGTTCTTCATGGTTAACTCGAAATCGCACAATTCCTTGGTTGAACACATAGATTTAGGTGAGATTTGTTATCAAAATATGTGGAAATCACCCAGATCTGAGTCGTTTATAGTGGAATGAGGCCACAACTTGAAGTTCATAAGAACTCTTGGTGACATCACCTCAAAACGCCTCAAATCAGCAGATTTCTCGGTTAGAACTTGAGTTTTAAAAGATAGAATGATGTAGAATGGAGTGTAGATCATAGAAGTACAAGTTTTGGGTTGAAATCTTACCGGAATCGCGAGGAAATCGAGAGAAAAGGGTCCTGAGCGTGTTTGGTCGAGTAGGAGCTGTCACATCACTGTTCAAGTGATGTGACATGGTATTTATAGGCAAAAGTGGAGAAGGGGGTCACTGGTCCGGATGGCCCAACCGTCCGGATTGCCCATCCGTGTGGATGGCCCATCCGTGCGGATGGCCCATCCGTCCGGATTGCTATCCTGACGCGGTGGACTTCTCCGTTTTGATCGTTTTGATAGTTTTCGAGGTGCGTACTTTCCATAATTAATTTATATTATCATTATATTGTTATTATTATTATATATATATATATATATATATCACTAGGGGTCGTATTTACGTATCCATAATCTAAAGTTTCGATAATTAACCATCGGTTTCCAATTCGAGTATGCGATTATTAGCGACGTTTCACGGCCATCAATGAGGGTAGTATAGGTCCTTTCTTGATGTCATCGTGAACGTTATTTCGTGTAGTGCCACAAAGACTGACGGGGTACCGTTTACTCGTATTGTCATCATCGTCATGACGACTGAGGCTACAACACTCACCCGAGAGTCTTTGTTAGCGTTAATTGTTTACGTTCGACACATCACAGCTACTGAGGAGGGTAGAATAGGTCCTCACTCAATGCCTCCGTGAGTGTTAGTGTTTGTGATAATAGTGTAGTATAGCGATGTTGTATTTCGAAAATACGCGATTATCCTTCGAATAGCGATATATACGATATAGTTACATTATGATCTGAATCTCTAGTGCTAGGCGTAACGAGTATATCGAGTAGTAACAACGCACAAAAGTGCGGGTTGTTACAGTCTCCCCTACTTTAGGAAATTTCGTCCCGAAATTAATCCAATAGGTAGACTTCTGAGAGTTGATCTTGTACGAGTAGCGATACAGCGAGCGATTTGATCGTAGGTTGACAGCGAGGACGTTTCGAATAAGAGAGATCGACTGCGATAGCGAGAAGGCGACGTAAAGACGAAAGTATTAATCCCACGAGTTGGCATTCCAAAGTACCTTGTCTTGTGTAGAATTCGTTAGTTCGATGCGATTGTAATTTGAAAGGTTTCTCATGACGTAGAGTTAACTGAGTCGATCGTTAACCAACGTTACAAGAAGCGTTTGTTTTAGATATTAAAAAGGGATTTAGGATGAAAAATCTTTGAAAATTTTCCTTTTAACGTGCGGTCAACAGAGTCGATGTTAACCGATGTTGCAAGGAAATTTAAGTTTTAAACATGCTAAGGAATTCGAAGATGAAACTGAAGTTACGAAAACTCTCCTACGGCATGGGTTCAAGCTGAACTTGATATCGAACCAATGTCTTAAGAAGGATTTCGTTTGAATGTTGTAAAAGTTTTAAGGAGAACTTGGGCTTATGAAACTTTTCTTGGACATGGAGTTAAGCTGATTCGATGTTATCTCCACGTTGTGAGAAAATTTCACTTTGCCCACCGGTTTTAAATCAAAATTTTTATAAAAACAAGTTTTAATAGTACAAAATGTAGTTGATCACCGAGCCCCACTTGGCACTTTCCCACGAAAGTCGTTAATATGACTAAACACTTATATATAGGAAGTACCAGCGGCGTATCCACCATGTTTTGCCCATATTACTTTCGTTTCGTGAGGCGGTGTCATGGGTGCCGATACGACATGGATAGAATTGCGCTTACTCGGCCCGATCGACAGAAAGTCAGACCGAGTATAAGATAGAATCGAATAAGTTTAGCCGGCGAGTTGAATTACGAACGTAGTTGTAGCAGCGTGTGCGAGTAGCCTGATGACACGAAACATTTCTGTGTCGTGTCTGGGTAGGCGTTGAGCGACGAGCGATAAGCGAATAGTGTGTTTGCGATTAGATTCCATATTAAACCCACATGGCATGTTTCCACGAGGGTTTCCTAACATAGTGAAACACCATGTTTGACTAGGTTAGTTTCGCCTCGTGAAGCGATGTCATGTGTACACCACACAGACTGAAATGAACACCAAGCGAGCGATAAACGGTACGCGATACACGAATAAGTGGTAGGCTACATACGATAGACGATAAGCGATTTGGTGATTAAGCGAATAAACACAAAACACTTGTGATGACGGCGATGATAAACGAATTACAATAATCGGTAGTTGCGTTGCAAGCGATGGAGGTATGTGGTTCGATTTACGCGGTTCGATTCGATTGATTAACACCACAGAGTTTGACTAACATTAGACCCCATATGGCCTTTTTCCACGAAAGGTCGCTGATATGACTAAGACGCCCTGCTTTAATCATATGAGTTTCATCTCGTGAAGCGAGGTCATGCGTGCTAACTTAACACGAATATTACAGCTAACGGTGTAGCGATAGATTGATACACAGCAAGTGATATAGTTTCTCATAATAAGCGACAGAGATTGCGAGATACACATGATAAACGATTTCGATTAGTCGAGTTCTGTTTCGAATAAGCTTAACGTTACGTCGCGACGCATCACAGTTATCGAGGAGGGTAGAATAGGTCCTCACCCGACAATGTCGTGAGCGTTAATGTGCTTGATGAGATTGATTGCTATAGACTTACGACTAGTCTTGCGTTGATGCAATTGTCCTGCGAGGTAGACTCTCCTGAGTCCATCGATGAGGCGTTTGCATTGCGTTTGCAGACTTACGACAGGTCTCGCGATGATACGGTTTGTTACGCCTTGCGATTGAGTGTAGTGTGTTGAAAATAATCACAATAGTATAATAGGTCTAATAACGTTCAACTCCACGTGGCACCTTCTTCACGGAACTTCGGTAGTATGATAAAGCACACCTTGCTTGACCCCTACTACTTAGGTCCCGTGATTTGGTGTCACCTTTTGTCAAAACGCTATGGCACCTTAGAATTCACTACGATCTCCGTGCACTGACCCAAATAATCCCGTGTGCACCCGTGATTAATCGTTCCTTGCACGTTTATCGTACCTCGTCCTAAGAGTGTAGTGAGGGTAAAACACATTATTTCGTGATATAGTATATAATATATAGTATGTGTGTGAATTTAGTCTAAGTGCGGTGACTAGAGTGTGAAAGAGAAAACGAAAACGAGAGTTAATGTTACGCATAGGGGCAACATCGAGTAATAGAGTAGGTTCGAAACTTAGAAATTAACGTTGAAAATTGTATCATTACAACTTTTATCCTACGCTTGCTAGATGTCTGATGCTGAAGGCTTTTGCTGGAGCTGTTGTTGTTGTACTCAAGTTCACGGTTCGATGCGGCAGTTGCGGGTGAAGTGACCGTAACGGTTGCAGTTATTGCAATAGCGACAGTCAGCCCCAACTGGATGATGATAGGTACACGAGTAACACTGAGGATGAGCTCCAGTGTATGCTCGTTTTGGGAATACCGGAACTGTTTGAAGGGGTTTCGGTTGCAGCAGTTCGGTGGTTGATGAGCTCGGACTTGAAGTCTTTCGCTTGCGGCTGGGTTTGTCGGTGTCTTGCGAAGAAGTGTCGTCGTTGGAGGATTCGTCTGAGGACTCACTTGCAGAATCTTTGGCTGGTTTGTCGGAAGATCCGTCGGCAGATTTGTCCGAAGAATCGGCAGTTGATTTGTCCGAAGAATCGTTAGCAGATTCGTTGGTAGAATCGTTAGCAGATTCATTAAAAGAATCGCCAACAGATTTGTCAGAAGATTCGTCAGTAGATTCATCAGAAGAATCGTTGACATGTTCGCCTGAAGGATTAATGGCGATTGCTTGATGAGCTTGCTTGACAGGATTCCTTGAGAATAATCCTTCTATGAGTCGTTTGTTGTTGATTTCTGCGGCTAAGCGGTAGGTCTCTTCGATGGTAGCTGGCCTTGCAACTTCGACAAAATCACCCACACACTCAGGCAAGCCACGAATGTACTTCGCGATAGCCTTTTCTGAAGTGTTGACCTGACCTGGGCAGATTATGCTAAGCTGTTTAAACCTTGCGGTGTAGCCAGCATTGTCACCTTTTGTTTGCTTGATTTCCCAAAATTCGCTTTCGAGCTTCTGGATTTCGTGGGGAGGGCAATACTCTTTCTTCATAAGCTCTTTCAGCTCATCCCAAGAGAGAGCGTAAGCTGTGGAGATCCCACGTTTGTTACGTTCGGCGGTCCACCAGTCGAGTGCTCGAGATTGAAATACTCCGGTAGCGCAAGTAGTACGGAAACTATCGGGACACCCACTTTGAAGAAGGGTAACTTCGATAGAATCGAACCACTGGAGTAGTTGAGAAACACCTCCTTCACCTGTGAATTCCATCGGGTCACAGGCTTTGAAGTGTTTGTAGAGAAAAGTAGATTGCGGCGCTTCCGTCTTGGAGTCTTCCGAGGCTCGAGAGTTGCTGAGAGAATGCACTTGAGCGGCAATTCGAGGAATAAGCTTACTCACTTCCTTAGTCACAAGTGATGCAATCCTCTTATCGACACTTCGTTTGGCTCTCCTCCTAGCTACTCGTCTCGAGGTAGAGTTGTTGGAAGGCATCTAGACAGGAAGAGACTTGGAATGAGATTCGATCATAATGATTTTCGAGTTCGCGTTGCGATTTGAGCGCTTTCAAACTTGTTGCAAGTAATTTAATAGACTTCACATAGGAGCCATATAGGAGACATGAAATCCCTAAGTTCCCACATAATGACTTGTTTATTTATACATAGATATATTTATATAAATGTAGTTTATAGTTATGCATATACAGGTCGTTTTAGAATATGCGAGGACGCGTTGAGGTGAGGAAACGAGAACAACAGGCGATAGAGTATGCATTAGTTTTGTTGCGAACATTCGGGTTTCGTTTTAGATTGCGATGGCTGTGCGAATTGTGCGTTTATAAAGTAGGGAGTGAAAATCGTTAAATCGAGAAATCGATAAAGCGTAAAGTTTCAAACGTAAATAAGTTTCCAACCAGTTGTAAGATTGGCGGGTCGTATGGTAGAGTGCCTTGGGTGTTTAGGCGTCGACTACCCAAGGTAATCCAACTATACCTGACAAGTTCGTGCACGCGCGTTGGCCTAGAAGACTCCATGCTTCCACTGGAATGCAGCTCATGGCATTCGTCTTCCTAGTCCTTGCGTGGCTCGAGTTATCATGATAGTCGAGTCCTTGGTGAGAGCTTTTTGAAAACCAATTTAGAGAGTGGAACGACTTATTAAGGTACAGGTTTCACCCCTGACTTAACAGTTTCGTTCCTAATTGTGGTTATGCTCTTTGAATAAATTCGTGAGTTCCACTAGATTTCGAAATGGAGACTTTCGTCGAGATGTGGATGTCACTCCTAACTCGATGAAAGGTTCTCGTGCTAGAAAAATGCGCTGAGTGAGCAATCTTATCGAGAGTTCTTGGTTTTCACACCTGATCTCGACTAGATCGCTTGGTTTCGTTATGCGAGTAATTTCGAAAACACGTGTATTATGTCAGCCTTAGGAAAGGCCAAGTAGTATTCCAGCCTTAGGAAAGGCTCCTTCGTGTGAAGCTGTAGTGCGCTGTGTTCACACAAAGTTGTAACTTTTAGCAATTTCGATCGAGAGTATCAAGTAGGCCCGATACAAACCCTACTGGGTTCGTATGAGTCGGCCTGTTGGTACTTAGACTATAGACTAGGTCAATTTCTAAGACGTCGACCCGGACTAGGTCGAGTCTTTGCCTAATTCCCTATAGTTATGGCTCTGATACCAATCTGTCACACCCCAACCGATGGCGGAATCATCGGGGCGCGGCACTAGGCGAATCAGATTGCTCAAGAGAATCCATAACAACTATATTGCGATAATATTTAATACATTCGTTATCCCATACTAACAAATAATACAATCACATAAGTTATCACAGATTTCTTGTCCTCTCGAACAATACAAATCCGACAACCTAGATTTTAGTTGAGTTTCTAGACTTCCTAGCTTGATTTGATATAGTCTGCGATCTAACCTGCAACATACGTTAAAAATATTTGTCAATACAAAAGTATTGGCGAGTATACAGGTTTGATAAGTAGCATAATAGAATAAAACGTGTAGCGAATTTCCACATGCATAAACGTAACACACGACATATACACTCACAAAGCTGATACTACCAACTAAGTCCTCGATGCTCGAATGTACGATGGCAAACTAGACCCCGTCGGGCGCAATAGTACTATACTAGTCGTGGTGGGACGTCGCGAGTATAAGCCCTAGCACATATGCAACTAGCATCACGTATATCTATGCATAACAGTTATTCGCAAGTGATAATTCGATTGATTGAATAATTCGTTTGATAAGTTCGATTTGTTAGAAACGTATGTTACACCCAAAATTCGATTAAAAAGGGTTCAAGTATACTCACAGTGCGTAATTAGCGGAAATACAACTTGATTGGATTGGTTGCGAGCACGTCTGTGTTGATCCTTGAAGAATAGAGTAAACGATGTATGGTTAAGCGAGATTAGTCTTGAAGAGTCAGTCATCTGGTCGGATGGTGCTCACTCAATCGGATGGGCTCATCCGATCGGATGGCATATGGACCTGAGTCGGATGGCTGTCATCCGGTCGGATGACAGACTATCTGATCGGATTAGTTGCTGACTCGTGCGGATTGTCAATCGTTCGAACAAGAGTGACTCGTGCGGACTGGCTTGTCATCCGTGCGGACTGGCTTGTCATCCGTGCGGACTGGCTTGTCATCCGTGCGGACTGACATGTCATCCGTGCGGACAAGTGTCATCCGTGCGGGCTGACTTGTCATCCGTGCGGACAAGTGTCATCCGTGCGGACAAGTGTCATCCGTGCGGACTTGACATGTCATCCGTGCGGACTGACATGTCATCCGTGCGGACTTGTCATGTCTGTTTCGCACTCTGAATACTGTTTCCTAGTGTTTAACGGAAGGAATACGTTCGTTTTTACTAGGGTAGTGTAATTTCGCACTAACACTTAAAATTTCATCAGTTCCGACCCGTTCTAACGGCCGGGAATCACCCCGTTCCATCAGATCTAATCGTTCTTGATGGTTCTTCATGGTTAACTCGAAATCGCATAATTCCTTGGTTGAACACATAGATTTAGGTGAGATTTGTTATCAAAATATGTGGAAATCACCCAGATCTGAGTCGTTTATAGTGGAATGAGGCCACAACTTGAAGTTCATAAGAACTCTTGGTGACATCACCTCAAAACGCCTCAAATCAGCAGATTTCTCGGTTAGAACTTGAGTTTTAAAAGATAGAATGATGTAGAATGGAGTGTAGATCATAGAAGTACAAGTTTTGGGTTGAAATCTTACCGGAATCGAGAGAAAAGGGTCCTGAGCGTGTTTGGTCGAGTAGGAGCTGTCACATCACTATTCAAGTGATGTGACATGGTATTTATAGGCAAAAGTGGAGAAGGGGGTCACTGGTCCGGATGGCCCAACCGTCCGGATTGCCCATCCGTGCGGATGGCCCATCCGTCCGGATTGCTATCCTGACGCGGTGGACTTCTCCGTTTTGATCGTTTTGATAGTTTTCGAGGTGCGTACTTTCCATAATTAATTTATATTATCATTATATTGTTATTATTATGTATATATATATATATATATATATCACTAGGGGTCGTATTTACGTATCCATAATCCAAAGTTTCGATAATTAACCATCGGTTTCCGATTCGAGTATGCGATTATTAGCGACGTTTCACGGCCATCAATGAGGGTAGTATAGGTCCTTTCTTGATGTCATCGTGAACGTTATGTCGTGTAGTGCCACAAAGACTGACGGGGTACCGTTTACTCGTATTGTCATCATCGTCATGACGACTGAGACTACAGCACTCACCCGAGAGTCTTTGTTAGCGTTAATTGTTTACATTCGACACATCACGGCTACTGAGGAGGGTAGAATAGGTCCTCACTCAATGCCTCCGTGAGTGTTAGTGTTTGTGATAATAGTGTAGTATAGCGATGTTGTATTTGAAAATACGCGATTATCCTTCGAATAGCGATATATACGATATAGTTACATTATGATCTGAATCTCTAGTGCTAGGCGTAACGAGTATATCGAGTAGTAACAACGCACAAAAGTGCGGGTTGTTACATTAAGTAACCAAGAAAGGTTTGAAATAAATAGGGTTGTGCACAATTTGAACTTAGCTTGAGCCTATTTTATAAGATAACGAAGACTAAACTTTTTGGTTAAACTACCGATTTAGTGTTCTTTATAATAAGTTAATTCTCAAACAAAAACAATTATAGCCATAACACCTTAGTTTTTTTTTATCAAAATAATTGACATCTACATCAAGATCATTTTGTTACTAACATACTTTTATCTTAGTAAAAACCCTCTATATGGTTTTGTAAAACACAAATCTATTATATAAAGTTAACATCACAACTTCGGTTCGGTTTCGGTTATATTCGGTTAACCAAAGCTTCATATCCATAACCATAACCGATTGAGCGGTTATACAAGGTTTCATAACCATAACCATTGGTTATATTGGTTATCGGTTATTAGTGGTTCGATTATGTCGGTTATGGTTCGGTTATCGGTTATGGTGGTTAATTTGCTCACCCCTATGGAGAGCCCAATCCTCATGAGGACGGGCCGCCACGTAGGCGCCACATCACCATCCCATGGAGGATGGGCCTCCTTGCATTTTGATGGGGGTGGAGGATGGGCCTATCCCACCTAATTATTTTATAATTTTCTAACTTTTTTTTTGTTAACTTAATAAAAACTTCATAAAATTAAATAAAATTAAAACATAAAACAACATAATTAATATCATTTCATAACATAAAAAAATTACATTTCCTAAAAATTAAAATTACTAATCCTAGAAACGGAAAACATAAAAGCGAAAAAAAATAACGATACGATTAAAAAAGTAAACAATCTATGACGTCCATTTTTTCTTAACCTCCTCTTTCATCCTCCGATAAACCTCGCGTTCATCCTCCGGAACCGAGTCGAGATCCAACCTCATAATCCTAAAATCCTCCGCTCGAGCATAGTCGGCCGACAAGGTTTTCTTGTAACTATATTTTTCGGCCGCGAGCTCTTTGAACGAACGGAATTCATGATTGTATAAAAAAGATGGAGTGTTTTTTATAAAATTGAATGAGAATGTGAGAAGTATTGAGAATTTGATATAAAAATGGATGAGATGAGGGGTATTTATTTAAAGTTAAAAAGGTTTTTTTATTATTAATATAGCCGTTACAAAACGGCTAGATTTTTGAAATTGAGCCCCGTCGTGAACGTCGTGTGGGAGACGGATGGGACGAGCCGGCCCTATGGGGGCGGTGTGGGGGTCCGGCGCCGGGCCAGGCCGGGCCTAAGCCGGCCCCCATACCTTCCAGTCTAACACTCACAACTTTTGCTTAATTGGTACAAAACCACTTCCAACTTTAAATTTATTGGCCGATTGTACTTCCAAAATAACTGAACCCTATCTCATTTAGTTTTTTTTTTGCTGATGTAGCACTTGTGTGGTGACATAGCATTTGATGTGGAATTTTTTGATGATGAGGCGTTTGACTTGGCGTTTTTGATGACGTGGTAGCTGACGTGGCATCTGACTTAGCTATTTTGATGACGTGGCAACTGACATGTCACTGGTTTGGTGACGTGGCATATGATGTCAGCAAAATGGGTTAGTGTTAGGAGTGCTATCGGCCGACAAATTGAAAGTTGGGAGTGGTGTGATACAAACCAAAAGTTGAGAGTACTATCAGCCAATTATTGAAAGTTGAGATTATTTAAATCCAATATCCCAATCATAAAATATCAAAGACAAAAACACAGAGTCCATGATCCGACAAGGAGCTAGAAAACATCCAAGCATAAAACAAAAACTCGATCTCACCAAAATTAAAATAACGCGAATTATTTTAATCTATACTAAATAAGTACATAATTTTGATTGATCTGTAACCCATAGAAAAGACGCCTCCTTGATATCTTCAAATCAACATCTGTATAACTAACTAGGTTAAAATTAGTTTTGGTATTACTTTCATCACTAACAAATATGTACCACCACACGTTCTTTCTATGTTATTTCTTTCATCACTAAGTTAGTTTTTAACCCCTAAAACTTGTAAAAAAACTACAAAATTTAGGGGTTAAATGTTGAAATAACCAAATTGCATTGGTTTGAACTTGGAATATTATTTATTATTCTATTCATTCTATTCATTCTTATAACAAATTTAAGTTACATAAACTTTCTAGTAGCTTATTTTTCACAATTAACACACATTATAAAATGTCAAACAATCCTATTAAGTTTCAACTTTAATTTCAAATTAATTAACAATATTTAATTTATTCAATAGTTAATAAGTTGCTTAATTTTTTCAACTTCTTATTATTTATTATTATATAATAATTTGGTAACGGTCCAATGGTGTTAGTGAGTTAGATAGAGTTTGGGTAGATTAATTCAAAGGAAAAGCAAACTGAAATATTGTTCACATAAACATAACCTTCTAATCTATTTTTATATATAAGTTTAAGGACCAAATGTAAACTAGTGAAGATAGAGAGAATTAAATGTTTAAATACACAAACTACTTTACTACTTTTACACTTTTTATGTAAAAACCAACAAGTTTTAGGGGTTAAATGTTGAAACTATTTGTATAAGACCAAGGAAGTATTTTTTCAAAGGTTTTGCTCATATTAGTTTCTCCACCGATTTAGTATATGTGATTTATGTATGCTCTTGAATCTCACAAAAGACACACATCCCTTTGTAATTTCATGAGTTAATAGCCAAAATGGTCCCTGAGGTTTGCTCACTTTTGCCATTTTAGTCCAAAATCCAAATTTTTTACATCTGGGTCCCTGAGGTTTGCATTTTGTTGCCATTTTAGTCCAAATTTCAAAAACCCTCTTTTTTAACTGTTGAAACCTGATTGTTTTGTCTTTTTATGCAGGGGCATTTTAGTCATTTTAATTTTATTTTAACATATTAAAGCAATAACACACCACCATTCATTTGCTCTGCACTTTCTTCTTCTAGGAGAAACCCTAAACACACCACCACACCCACAACCCTGCATCTCTCCCTCTTTCTCTACCATAAACAGCGATCAGAGCCGGGGTCGGCCGGAGCTCCGGCGACCCGTGTTTACCGGCGATGTCGTACCACTCACAACTCTCCTCCCTTTACACCACTCTCACACGTCACCCCTATAACTCTGGATGCGAAATAAAAGGGAGCCGCCGCACACGGCGGCGTGGCGGCAGGACCAGTAGAGACGGAAAAGAGAAAGAGTGTGAGCGGGAGAGAGAACATCAGCGAGTGAGATGATGACGGCGTCCGACAAAGCTTCTGGCGGCGGTGGTGGCGGAGCCGACGGCAGTCCGGTAAGACTCCGTTAGTGGAGCTGGTGCTGCAGGGGCGGTGGTGGCGGAGCCGACGGCAGTCCGGTTCATTCCCTCCTCGGTCAGTGATTGTATTTCATTTTCTTTGAGATTTTGGGTTTGATGTAAATTGGTGCTAAATGATTTGTTGAACAGGAAAGGGAGTTCAAAGTGGAATTTTTGTTCAAATTTGGATTTTTTGTTACGAAATCCTGTTCAAAGTGGAATTTTTGTGTTTGAATTGTTGATTTGTTGTTCATCTGGGTTTTGTGAAGATCTGAGAGAGAGAGAAGGGGCTATGAAGATGAAGATCTGAGTTTTGGTCATTTGGAATTTATGGGTTTTGGTCATTTTCATCTGGAATTTATGGGTTTTGGTCATCTTCATCTCGGTTTTGGTCATTGGAATTTATGAAGATCTGAGAGAGAGAGAGAGAGAGAGAGAGAGAGAGAGAGAGAGAGAGAGAAGAGAGAGACAGAGGGTATGTTATAATAAAGAGATATTGACCAAAATGCCCCTGCACAAAAGACAAAACAATCAGATTTCAACAGTAAAAAAAGAGGGTTTTTGAAATTTGGACTAAAATGGCAACAAAATGCAAACCTCAGGGACCCAGATTTAAAAATTTTGGTTTTTGGACTAAAGTGGCAAAAGTGAGCAAACCTCAGGGACCATTTTGGCTATTAACTCTAATTTCATTTATACAAATTAAATTACCACTTTATTTTGTTTATTTATCCTTCGGTTACAACCATACATGTTTTAGCATTTTATTTCTAATGAAGATAGAGCGGGTTAAATGTTTAAATACACAAACTACTTTAGTGTTTTTACACTTTTTATGTAAAAACTACAAATTTTACCTATGTTATGATCTATTGTTGATTCTAGCTTGAGATTACGTTTTCTAGACTTGCCTTGGTAAAAGAATGTAAATAGTAAAAATGATATGTATCATTTTATCTATTTTATTTTACGAGATTTTCCGATATTGAGGGTCGCTGTCTGTGGTGTGGTATTGGTACTACTTGACACGGTTTTACGAACATTTTTAGCCTATTAAACTTTTTACTAATATTTTGTTTCGCTTTACCCATATACTTCCTTTACTTAAAAACTATTACGTGCATATTTTATGTACCTGTATGTATAAATATGATTTGCTCTACGTTTCGACGTAATTTTTTTTGGAAATGAGTCAGGTCAAATATATTACGTTTTCAGGTAAAGAAACCATTTTTACGTGCATATTTTATGTACGTTTCGGTATAAATTCAAGTTATTCTACATTTCGACGTAAACTTTTTTAGGAAATGAGTTGTAACGCTTCGCATTTTAGTACTTTCCATATTTAGAAAGTATGTTTGTATTTCTATTTTTGGAAACTTGTAATCTTATTGTATTCGTATTTCCTTTCTAAACATTGTAATCCGGGGCCTTGATCATTATGAAACTCGATTATTTATACATTATTTTATACCATACTTGTTATATGTTACAAACGTTGATACATGCTCATACTCGAAAACTCATACTTGGAATACTTGAAACATCATTTATACATGCATTATACTTATACGCTACACTTATATGCTTGAAATACTTAAAACTAGCTAAAATACGCGAAACCGGCCAAACTTAACCCTTTATACGACTGAACTGCCCTTCGTGCGAAGTAACCCCTTCGTGCGAAGAGGACTATCACTTCATGCGAACTGACCTCGGTTGCATAAACATCTCGTCCGCACCAAACTCTCATTCGCCCTATAAATATGTGACCACTTCCTCACGTGACATTTTCCAGCCACTCCAAACTCTCTCAAACTCTCTTAATGCACACACTTCGGACAAACTATACCAACAGCTTCTAAGTGAGTTCTAGCTCACTTCTTAATTATTTTCCTCAATCTTTCTTCTACTTCTTCTACATTTCTTCAAAACTTCATGTTTGGAAAACCTCTAGGATGGTTTTCACAGACTTGCCTTGGCAGTCTAAGGTGAAACCTCACCATTTTGAGGCCCAAACGAAGATGTTAAGTTCTGTTTTTATTAAAAATCCTTGTACAATACATTCTGACTATGAAACTTAGTGAAATCTGGAACCCACCGAGCTCACAACTAAGTCCATAGCTATGGGTTTGTGCTGAGGTTGATTTTCACCAAGAAACGAGCTCAAAACAGATACTTTCATAACGAATCAGGACTCAGTCCCACGAAGCAGTCCCTTCGCACAGACTGGCTTCACTCGTGCGAACTGGCCGATTCGCACGAATGAACAATCTGTTATTTCTTTCTTTTGTTCATGCATAACTCCCAGTGTTGAAACCATCCAGGATTCGCCATCCTCAATATGGGCGAACCTGTGATTTGGTAGAAATGTGAACCGTGGGAGCCTTAGCTTTCAAAACTAGTCCCACTACCTCACTTATAAACTTTGCAAACGAATACCCAAGCAGTCTCCTAGAATCAGAGTAAGTTAACCCCGCCTCGCCTCCAACACTTGCCATGTTGGGAATGGCACGCCCGGGTTGTCCTTATTCGGCTGCTTGGAAAAATTTATTTAGTTAATTTTGTAATACTTATTCGTGACTAACCGGGTTTATTATCTAAGTTGATAAACTTTGAGCTTTGGTGAATCATACAATGAGGCGTTAGTACCTCCATGTTTGACTTTCATGAACTCTGTGACTATACTGGACTGATAATACTATATTATATCATATAATATATAAATCCTAGCCGAAATCAGAACGTTAACCGGTTCATGGTTAAGTGTCTCGAATAGGCCCCATTCGCATGAACAGTGTTATGCACTTCAGTTATCTTTTATCTCAGTTCTAAGTTCCTCGTCTGTTGATTCTAATGGGCATTCAGGACCCATGAAATCACAGAAACTTAGTGTCACAACGAGTGCTTAGACGAGATATACTTTCATGTTTATATATATACTTTTGTACTTTGATTCAAAATCCGAATCCTTCATTCAACTCCAAGCAACTCACACACCTTTGTTTACCCCTTGTAGGGTAACCTCGGTGTTCCAACTCTACTCATCGTCAACTCACGGATTTAAAAAGGAAAGCTTTGCAAAACTGTGAGTATACTCGACCCCTTTTACTTTTTACACTTTTGGGTGCAACACATACATGCTATTAAACTCACACAAACACACATACTTTATGCTTAATCACAATCAAACAATCCAATATACATGCTTAATACGTTATGCTTTAATTCGTATGTGCTGGAACATTCTTATGCTATATACTTGTCATTAACTTCGTACAAGTCTCCTTTAACATGTATAGCACTATAGGAGTAACGCACCGCGTATATTCTTGAGGTCATATTAAGTTAAAACAGAACGGTCTTATCGTTGCTACGATAAGATTACGCTAGCGGTAATCTTTGGGTTGACATTTATAGTTGCATGCCAATTATACGTTAATGTTAGATAACAAATTTTTCCATGTGGATTTGTTTAAACTTTTATACTATGCTAGTAGATGAACTTGTATAGTCGCGAGTACATATTGTATTGAACTATACTTTGAAATGTGTTGCAGGAATTTGATGACAATGATGATGATTGTCACACCCTCAATTTCCACATGCGGAGTAGTACCGCGAGGCGTGTGACTGACCAGGATCATGCTAGCAATTATATTGAACAGTAAATATAATAAAGTTAACACATCACTATCAATACGATTAGTGACTAAAGTCCAAAGTTTAAAAACAATGTCTAAAGTTAACAGCGGAAACATAAGTTTAATGATTCAAACAATAGTTTAAAAGTCCATGAGTATTATTAAGGACCTACAAGGGTCAACGCAACCACTACACTCCTCCGCTGCAAGCTCCTGTGCTGTTACTTAGTACTTACAAAGCATGTAGTAGGGTGTCAACGTAAAGTTGGCGAGTTCACGGTTTTCCAGTTTTAGTTCCAAAAATTTATGTTGTTAAATTACTCATTTATATCATGCCATGGGGAGCTACCCCATCTGTAAGCTACTAAACTCTGTAATACCGAACATTTGCGAATTCTGTATCGTAGTTGCCCCGTTTGTCAATGTCTGTCATCATTGACGGTTTGCCAAGGCACAGTAGTTCACGCCCGTCCTCTAAGGCACGGTGTGAGGTTAGTGAAACCTAATAGCGCTATCAACTAATATCCTGTTCGCCAGGCCTCGACGATTAATTGATATAGTAAGTGGGGACTTCGTGATAGAGTTTCGTTTAGTACACTAGTTCATGAAATATAAATAGCATTTAACAGTATTCCAAACCAGGAATACTAGGCAATCCCAAACCAGGGAAAGTGTTATCCGTTCTGTTCCCAACCACCGGGAATGCATGCTTTTAGTAAAGTGTGTGAACTCACATTTGTTTTGCTCGGCAGGTTATTTACTTGTTCTATGTTGGTCAACCACGTCCTATTATGGTTAATAAGAGGTAATATTAGTGGCCCTGTTTATAACAAAACCATACATGAAGGGCTAAAATGGACAATTGGAAAAGTTGTTTTATTAAAAGAAAATAAAACACAAAAACACACACATGTAGGTGTGTGTGTGTGCGTACAGAGAAGAGGTGGAAGGGGAAACCCTTGTTCTTGATAATCCACTAAAAAATTACTCAATCCAAATCGAAATTGAAGCAATTATAATGCATGTTTGAAATTTTGTTGAGTACCACTTCATCCTAACACAATGTATGTTTCAAATTCATGATTCATGAAATTATTTAGTTGAAGAGTTTCATGAAAGTAGAATGGCCTTGTGGAAATAGTAGCAATATAATGTAGATTGATGTTGTATTGGTGTTTATAAACACCATACTAACTCATATGTATGAACTACTTGAACAATTAGGAATTTTTTTAAGTGTTCATAGGCGATTAGAATTGAGTTTTGACATAAGGATTAAAACCCATAATTATGATGGTCAAATTGTGTAATTGCTTATTACAACTGAAATTTACATGTTTATTTGGTTGCTACTTGAAGCAAGGAATGATGAGTTGTAATGAGGTAGTAGGATGATGACAATGTGAGTTAATAAGAATAGCTTAAAAATTATGCACATAAGGTGTTTGGTAAAATGCCCAAGTGAAAGCTAAATGCTAACAACTCGCGAAAATCATTGGTCAAGAATCCTATGAATGGTTGTTAGCAAGTATTGATAAAATAGCCTAGTATGAAGGCCTATAAATGATACCTACTAAGTGTATAATTAAGTGCCCAAACGGGTTTTGTTGAATTGTTAATGCATTAGTTTGACTTCTAAGAGTCAATTTGACCTATAATAGGATCAATTGGTAATTTTGATATAAAATGCGTAAGGTGGAATGGTCGTGATAAATAATGACTAATCTAACCATCTTGCGAATGATAAATGATAGTTTGACGCTGGACAAGCTAGGTGGAAGCTTGGGAAAGAAGCGGATCAAACGAATCAAGTACGCGGGAAAAGCACAATCGGATGCAAGGTAAGTTAAGCTTATAACTTTAAAATAGTACATATACTATTGTAATATGATTAAAGATGAGCGACTAAGCATTTGAAATGAATCTTTGAAATATGATGTTCCGATGTGAATCGATACGAATCGGAACAAATAAAAATGGTAGAAAACCATAGTTGATGGTTAAAAGGGTAAAACGATAATGTAGTCACGTGATGACGGAAAGTCAATGAGTTTTGAAATGTTACATTATGGCGTAAGCCATAATGGGGATCAAGAATAAAGGAAACGACATCTAAGAATTTTGACCCTATGGTGAAAAGCCGTAATAGGTCAAATGCGTGAAATGGTAAATAAATACAATTTCGTAATATATATATATATATATATATATATATATATATATATATATATAGGGTAGGGTTCATGCGAGAACCACCTTTATTACGAGAACCGCGAGAACCAATGTGAGCACAACAAAATAAACCCCATACACCACCAAAAACCTAAAAAAAACCTAACACCCCTCCAAGCTAAATGCTAAAAGCTAAACCCCCCCAAAAATCTAATCCCCCTCCACCCCCACCCAAGATAAATGCTAAAAACTAAACCCCCAAAAAACCTAAAAAAATCTTAAAAAATCTAAAAAAACACACAATTTTTTTTAATAATTTTTATGGTAAAATCGCTACTTTTAGTAGAAAAATATATTAATAACGAAAAGTAGCGATTTAAACATAAAAATATTAAAAAAAATTGTGTATTTTTTAGATTTTTTAGGTAGTTTTGGTTGTATTCACATTGGTTCTCGCAGTAAAGGGTGGTACCTAACGGATCCTTCTCATATATATATATATATATATATATATATATATATATATATATATATATATATATAGAAAGTATATCGTACATTACGGCTTAACATACTTAACGTACGACAAGGTGCGTGATTTGTTCTATAACATGCGTGATTAATGTTTTCAATATACGTGATTATTGTGTTTCAACATGCGTGATTTTGGATTTTTGAGTTATAACGTGCGTGATTTTAAAATGAACGTGCGTAATTACCTGTCGTACGTGATGTACGTTAAGCCGTAATGTACGTTAACCTTCCTCTATATATATATATATATATATATATATATATATATAGGGAGCGGTTAACATACAAAAGCCCTTAACATACTTCACGTACGCGACACTCGTAACCATCAGATCAGGGCTATAATCACACATGGAACAGTTAATAACGCATGGATCCGTTGGTTTTGTGATAATCACGCATGGGAGCCAAAAAATCACGCATGGGAGCCAAAAATCACGCATGGGAGCCCTTATAATCACGCATGGGAGCCCTTATCATACAAATCACGCACGTTATATATTAATCACGCACGTTGTGTTCTTGTCGCGTACGTTAACGTACGTTAAGCCGTGAAGTACATTATACTTTCTCTCTCTCTCTATATATATATATATAGGGTCAGGATTTATAGAAAACGGGGGAAAGTGTGAGAACGGTTATGGTTCGTCCGATCAAAACAATCTATGGACTAGATTGGCACGGTGGCGTTTTCGTAAATAACTTAAATTTTATTACGTGGACGCGCTTCATTAAGGGTAAAAAAGGTAAAACATCCTTTCTCACATAAAACGCTGTTGAAATATAAAACGCCAACTAAATACAAAACGCCAATTTATCACTGCGTTGTTTTTTCTGTGTTTTTATTTAAGCTCTCAGGTTACAAAAACGCCATAAAATGTAAAACGCCATATTATATAAACGCCAAGCCTTACATCCGGATAAATGTTAATTGCATTTATTGTTATAAAACAATATCCCGCCTAAACTACGCGCAAAAAAAAATCCTATAAATAGAAACGTCTCACCACCTTCCATTTGTCACAAAAACACACACACACAAAAAAAAAAAAAAAAAAAACACAATGGTTCCTAAAAATACAACTCAATGTAAAACGCCAAAAAGTTGAGAGAAATCAAGGATGGCAAACATCTTTTCTTTGATACTCAGTAATGTTCTCCATGATGTTTCGCTGAATGATTTGTTAGATAAGGGGCGTAAGATTTTGCTGCATGAGATGGACAAAATTCAAGAAAGAGGGACTGATGACACCCATATGTTATTTTGTCTTCTTTGTTCTTGAAGAAGGTTTGGATGAGTAGAAGAGACCTATCCCAGTGTAAATGCTACTTTGGCCTTGATGATTATAATGAAGATGACAGGCAGATAGCATCCACCCACACGGAGTCGATCTATGTCTCCAACATCCATAAAGACACTTCAACACACGAACAAAGAAAATAAACCACGCCAAACGCAAAACGCCATTTATTTGTGACAGTTCTTGTAGTTTTAAAAGAAGAAAGAGACTGATGACACTGAAGATTTAGATCATAAATTGCTTCTATTTGTTTTTTTTTAATTTTCTTTTTCTGTTGTTTGTTATGTAATTTTCAGCTAAGAACAACAAATACATTAATCCTGTAATGAAAAAAAAATAATAAAACGCCAAACTGGAAAATGCTTGTGAAACGCCATCATGCCATAAAACGCCCAAAAAAACTACCAAACTATAATAAAATTACTTTGAACAAGTACTATTATAATAAATCTAAAAAAAAGTTAAAACAATGTGCAAAGAGAATAAAACAAAAGTCTCATCTTTATCTAAACGTCATTGGAAAACAAAACGCCATAATTACAGCCGTCAAGATGGGACGTGTTACACCATAAAAACAGATGAATCTGAAAACAAAACACGGTAACTGCAAACAGTAAAATGAAACGACGGAAACATAATTACTAACATTTATTATATTGAAAGCCAAATACTTGGAGAATTGAATTTATTTATCTTTTTCAAAACGCGATAATTACCTGTCATGCGCGAAAAAAAGGTCATTATAAAAGTAGACCATGAGAACACAAACTCAAACACGCCAAAAATATTGCCTAAAACGCCACATATTGTCCAAAACGCCAAAAACATAAAAAAATGGCTAAGGTTATTGCATGGAGGTTTGAATGGTCGGAGAGACGATTCATCATAAAGTTCTATGATAGGAGAAGGGTGAAGGTAAGGACAATCAACGCCATACTTGGTATGGATGAAGGGGTTCAGAGGGATATTCTGGCCCTTGGGGTTCCAATGGCCAACGATTGTGAAAGAACTCGAACTAATAAGAAGATTGAAGAGAAAATTTCCGGCAGAAGATAATGATGAATATGATGATGATATTGACGATACTCCTCTACCAACACTTAGTAGTTGGGTGATGCACGAAGAAGCAGGAACGATTGAAGTGACTTATCAACACGGGGTGCAATATTCATTGCCAATGGAGGAAATGTTGAAGACAGGGAGGCTTTTTCTCATTGAACAACTCTGTGATTTAGCACCTTCGAACGATGCAAAATCCAGGATTGCAATGATATTCAAGAATAGGCTGCAGCAAAGAAGAGACGAGCTAATGGCGTTATACGCCAATCTAAAATTTGACGATGATGAATCTGAAGAAAGTGATGAACAAAGCGATGGGTACATCTATGATGTAATCCCATTTACAGAAGACTATTAGTTTATTTTGATTTCGTATTATTGTAATCTTATAAAATATTAATCCATGGTAATCAATTATTAACAAAGACCTCGAACGCCAAAAGAAAGACCTGGAAAACGCCATAACGCCAAAAAAATTAACTACGTGACACAAAAAGAGTTAATTCAACGAGACAAAATCGGGGGAAAACAGTAAAACACCAAGTAATGAATGATTCTAGTTAACGCCAAAATTATCTTGCACGCCAAAAATGAGCAACATGTCACACACGAAAATCGGGAAAAAGAAGAATATTGAAAAAACAAAAAAACCCCTTAGACCCTGATCATGTCCCGCGTCACGTGTTGGCGCAGGATGCTTTCTCACCGTTCTCACACTTTTGGGCATTTTCTCCTCATCCCGTACATATATATATATATGGTAGGGTTCTAGAGTGAACACAAGGTTAAGAGTGAATTGTGTGAACTAATCTGGGCCATTGGATTACATCATCTAGAGATTTTTAAACAATGACAAGATTGTAATTATAATGTTGTAACTCCCCTTTAAAATAAATGTCAGAAGGGTATTTGTGTCTTTTGTAAATTGCATTTATTAAACAATATAATCAAAATCACTAAAATCTCGCTAGTTTCCGTATATACAAGATACATAGTTGTTAGTGTATAGACATGTGTATAGTCTCGCTAGTATCAGTTTATACAATATACACAGCTATTAGTTTATACACATGTGTACAGTCTCGCTAACTATCAGTTTATACAAGATACACAGCTGTTAGTTTATACACATGTGTACAGTCTTTTATACATTTGTGTATTATATTCAGAAATGGTTACATATGTGTATATTAACAACATATAGTATATTAGACATGCACACGAGTAGATTCATATAAAAATTATGAAATTAATGAAAATGAAACATATCACATGTATGCAAAAATAAATAACTTCATCACATATTCAAAAAAAAAATTAATGCCTAAAAATAATTACAATTTCAATCTCAGAGAAATTTTTTAATGTTTATTGAAAATTATAAAAAAACAATGTATTATGATATCTATATATATGGATAATAAAAGAAAAACAATATTCAAGTTAAAATTAAAACAAAATCTATGGATAAAGAAATAGTGGAGAAATAATTAAAAATGAGAGAGAGAGAGAGAGAGAGAGAGAGAGAGAGAGAGTTAAGAGATGAGAAAATTAAGGGACTTTAATTAAACATACTTGGGTAATGTCAATCTTACCCTTTTAATCTAAAAAATGATCAAGGGCCAAGATTAGTTCACTCAGTTCACTCTCAAGAAGTTGTTCACTCTTGATCCTAATCCTATATATATATATATATATATATATATATATATATATATATATAATGTTTGATCGTTTAGGTCAACGGGTCAAATGTTGATGTTATCACCATTTGACAATAACGACTAATGTTTGCCTGTCGAGTCTTGTGCTCACAGGGGCGAATAGCGTATGAGATTCCGTTGCTATTAATTAGCAACTAAAAATGTGAGGTATTAAAACGGGTCAATGCTTTGACCCGAGCCAGGTATGTGAAATTTGGTCAAACTGTCAATGAGGTTATAGGGCCGATGAGAGCTATTTGAGTCGTGGATGAACATTGGATTCGCTTAAAATGAGGTATATTAAACCAATTAAAATTTAGATATTATGTTCTTACGGACACAAGAATTTAAAATGGGACACGGGTTAAAAGAGTATACTTGGTGAAAACAGGCTTTCAAAATGTCCTTTGTGATTAAAAAGATTAAAGTTGACCAAAACGCCCTCGAATGACAAATCAGGCAAACGACCCTTAAGGGTAGTTTAAATACGAGTTTTATAATTTGGTAAATCCTTCTGGTAGAATACAGTGGAAGGTTTAAACCATTTGAGCGTAATGTTTCATAATGGTCAATTTCGTAAAATTGTCATATTTGAGGGTAGGATAGAAATATAATGATATTCTATTACGATCCATCACAATTGAAGTTGTGATGATAGATAAATAAAGATAATAAAGTGAAAACGCAGGTTATAAATGGAAATTAAGATATGGGTCAACTAAGTCTTTGTTTTATTTGAATAATCAAACGGGTTAAAATAAATGTGAAGACGCATACTGGGAAACAGGAGCATAAACGCAAGTTTAGTAAACCCGGATGAAGGTTAAAATCTGTAGGGATTTGATCCTTAACATAAAAATGTAGTTAGTATAACTAAAATTGATAACGGGTCGAATAATCGCATGAATTAAATGTGAGCCGATGGCTTAAAGTGCAAAAGTCATTATTCCGGGTTGCGGATTTTGAGTCTAGAATGTGGGTGATTAATTTACGATCGCATAGAAACAAATTTGAGGTTAAACGGATAAGTGTACGAAAAGATATGTGAGTTTCGTACGAAAGGGCAAATCAGGAAAAAGGGGACCAACAGCACTGAACCGTAACCTACGGTTGAGTACCATAGGTAAGAAATATCCAGAAGGTTACAGCCGTAACCTACGGTTGAGCACCGTAGGCTACGGTTAGGGGTGCAAACGAGCCGAGCTACTCGAGCTCGGCTTGAAAAAAAGCTCGAATGAGCCAAGCTTAAACGAGCTCGAGCCCGAGCCTTAAAACAAGCTCATTTACAAAACGAGCCCGAGCCCGAGCTTCGCTTATCGAGCTCGAGCCGGCTGCGAGCCTAAATGAGCTTTCTGTTTATATATTAAACATATATTTATATAATAATATTTACCATTTATATAAATATAAAAAAATAACTAAATTATATGTATAATAATAATTATAATTAATATAAATTAATTAATAAATACTAAACGAGTCTAGCCCGAGCCGAGCTCGAGTTTGAAAAATTACCTACGAGTCGAGCTCGAGCTTTAAAAATAAAGCTCGAATCGAGCCGAGCTCGAGCTCGAGCTTTCATATGTTAAACGAGCTCAAGGTCGAGCCTGGTCGAGCTCGGGCTCGGCTCGCCTCGTTTGCACCCCTAGCTACTGTTGAGCTCAACTCCTCATTTATATGTATGCGTACCGTAAGCTACGGTACATATACCGTAGCTTATGACGGGTTTTAACATTTTAATTTTGTGTTTGTTTGTTGATATATTTTGGTTTCGAATTGTAACACCCCAATTTTCGTATGTCGTAGTATAATAAATTAATGGTGATGATTTAATGATAAAGAATGGTAAATATAGATTTTTACCATTTTGAAAGTTTTTATAAATAATGGTAAGTTGAAAACCCCTTTTATGTGAATGAAGTTAACTAAAGAAAAGTAACCAAGTTAGTATGAAAAATCACTATTATGAACATACCATAAAAACTAGGGGTTAAATGTGTAAATGTTAAATGAAATTAGATAAAAAAAAAAGAAGCTAGGATTGTTCTGTAGTGTGTTCGATCGAGAGAGAGGGAGGAGCCAAGGAGAGTCAAAACCCTAACATCATAAATCTCTCAAATTGAAAGGGAAAATTGAAGGTTAATCAATGCATGAGTTAGGAATGTTCATCCTCTAAGTGAAGTTAACGTCAAGTAAGTTTAATTTCATGATTGGTGATGTTTGATTAATTGAGTTATGTGAAATTTGTGATGATTTATGGAATCAAACATGAATGCAAGATGATATGAACTTGTAGGAGTTGAAATCATGCTTTAATTTTCTCTATGATGATGGATTAGGGTAAAACCCATTTATATGTTAAAAGATGGTTAAGAATTTGTGAAGTTCTACATGCTAATTAGATTGATGTTGGTGAAATTGTTAGGAGTAATTGATTTAGAACTATGAGTTCATGATTAGAATGGTAAATATCAAAATTAGGGATGTTTATGTTAATCAAGGAGTGAACTATGGAAATTGTGCTTAAGATGCTTGTACATTATGATAAACTAGTGATACGCACACAATGTGTTCGATGAAATGCCTAAGTGGGTTTAGTTATGGTTTTTTCACGAATACTTGATAAGTAGATGTAACTCCTTTATGATAACGAGGTATATGATTAGTAGACACCATAACGTACAATAAGGATTGTGAAAGTAATGTTTATGAAAGCTAAAGTATGAAGTTATGACGTATAGGCACGAAGAAAGAAGAAGGCGCAAGTCACTCGAAGTCACAAGCATCTCAAGATCGCGGTAAGTTCATATGAACTTAATTCTCCTTATAAGTAGATTTACGAATGATAGTTTGGTAATAAAAATCTTTATGTAGAATTGTATGATTGTTCATTGATGTGCGCAAAATGCAACATATAAATTACATCAAATATGGCATAAAACTAACCCTTTTTTAGTACTAATGTTGGAAAAAGTGTGTTTTGTCTTCCTTTTGTATTTTCAGGATTAAATGAGCTCAAATGAACAAAAGAAGCAAAAAGGCAGCTAAATCTAACATAAATACAAGAAAAGGAACAAACATGAAATGCCCGACCCCCCGACAGCATCTTCCCAAGCAAAAACAAGAGAACAGAAGGCTGAACACGCCCCGTGCTCAATGAGCAAGGGGGCGTGCCCAAGTGTCTGCAGAAAAGACAAAGTTGTAGAAGGTTCTATCACCCACCACAGGGGCGTGCCCAGCGGACACGAGGCCGTGGTCAACTCTAAGATTCACAGAATCTAGGAAAATCTTGATAGTACAGATACGCTTCTGCACACGGGGTCGTGCCCAGCGGACATGGGGGCGTGGTCAACTAATGTAGACAAACTGCAATTAATGAAGAAAGAGAAGATGGGTGGACACGGGGCCGTGCCCAATGGACACGGGGCCGTGTCCGGGCTTCTGTACAGGCTATAAATAGGGGTGTTTGGCTCATTTGCAAACCATCCCTTGGCACACCACCTCTCTCACACTTCACCCACCCACCACCACCATCACAACCCACATCCACCACCATCATCCATCAAAGAGTGTGTGAGTAGTCTCGAGATCCAAGATTGATCGTAAGAGTTCTTGACAATCAAAGGCCATGTTTTCCTAAGTCTCTTACATCACTTGGTGAAGATAAGTGTCTAGTGTAATACTTTTTATTTTTAATCTTTTCGCACTTTTTATTTGGTTATGTATTAATGACTTTAATAACTAGTTTCTTATGTTGAAGGTGAATCTTCCTTATCATTTATCCGTGGTGTCTTGGCATTATTTTACTGTCTATATAAAATAAAAGATTTTCATCATTCATATCTCCACGGTCTATATGGAGATATGTTGGCTACCTGATCGGGGGTTAAGGGAATGGTTTGGTAAGAGCCTTGCCTTGTTCAGTGTATAGATCCTGCAAGGACCTGGGTCAATTTTAGTAGGACCTCCTTCAATACCCACTGGTATTGGATGGCGGGGGTCCAAACTCTTTGATACCCTCATATGTAAGCTACTATTAAAACTTTAACCCGGCTACTTAGGACTGTATCACTGCCGACTCAGACTACTTAGCCGAGGGTAACGTCACCTTCAAAAGAGGGGCCTACCACATTACGAATTAATAACTTAATTAATTATCTTTCAATAATCTAACCCTTTAGGATTGTATCCTTGCTGACTCAAACTACTAGGTTGAGGGTAACGTCACATTCAAAAAAGGGGCCTACTACAATAACTAAGATAATCTCTTAAAAAGTGCAAAAGTGCGGAAATAATCAAAGGTTACACTAAACACGAGTTGGATCCAAGTGATTCATCTTGTCTATCTGTTTTTACTTTTATTTTTATTTTTTAGCATTTTTAGTTTTTATTTTCTAGTTTAAAACATTTTTCTAAACTTTTGATTTGATTAGACGTTTAGGATAAACCGGTACTAAAAGCTCTTGTGTCCTTAGACGACCTCGGTATCTTACCAACACTATACTATGCTCACGATGGGTGCACTTGCCCATATGTGTGTTTGGTGTTAGTAAAATATCGTGTTTTATAAATTTAAAACTTGACTAACGTGAAAAGGGCTAAAAATATACATAAAAATCTACGATACTCACGCACGCATCAAGTTTTTGGCGCCGTTGCCTGGGACACAAGGAATTAAGAAAGTTAAAAATCAACGGCCTAATCGTTTTTCTTATTTTTCTATTTTTTTTAGGATTTTTCTTAATTTTTCAGTTTCTGCAGAGCTCAGCACGGGCCGTGCCTGGTCTAACACGGGCCGTGCCCAACATTATTACTGGCAGTTTTTATTTTCCGAGTTACAGAGAGTTGAGCACGGGGCCGTGTCGGTGCAACACTGGGCCGTGTCGAACTCCCCAATAACAGGGATCCGGAAAACAATCACTGTATCTCCGACCACGGGCCGTGTTCACCTGAGCACGGGGCCGTGGTGAAGCTTCTGACAAACATTCTTTTTTTTATTGCAGGACTTGGAACTCAGGCGCCACATCTGAACTTTCCACGTAGTGTATGAGCTCCAGTTCTAGTAGAGACATAAAAGAACCCCTAGACGAACCCGGACGCTTTCTAAGAAGAAGACTTAAAGCTAAAAACCAAGAGAAAGTGTCGGGGGACCCACTTCCAATGGCGGACCAACGTACCCTCATGGATTACCTACGACCCACCGTAGGTAATCTCGGCGCCGCTATCAATGCACCGAATGTCGAAGCCAACAACTTCGAACTTCGGCCGCATTTGATATAAATGCTTCAAAACTCCGCAACCTTCCATGGGCTTGCGGACGAGGATCCCCATCTACATATTACTAATTTCTTTGAAATATGTGATACCTTTCGGATCAATGGAGCATCAAACGACGCCATCCGCCTTCGAATGTTTCCATTTTCACTAAAGGACCGAGCTAAGGCTTGGCTTAATACCCTCCCAGTTGGCTCGGTAAACACCTGGGATGAACTAGCCCAAAAGTTTCTATATAAGTAATTCCCTCCTGCTAAAACGGCTAAATTAATGACTGAAATTAATACATATTCACAAGAGGATGGGGAATCCTTATATGAAACTTGGGAAAGGTTCAAGGAGCTACTAAGAAAGTGTCCTCATCACGGTCTTACGGTATGGCAACAAGTATCCACTTTCTATAATGGGTTGTTGCCAAACACAAAACAAACACTTGACTCTAGCTCCGGGGGACTTTTAGGTAATCGTCACCCAAATGAAATATATAATCAAATTGAGGAAATTGCTCAAACCAATTTTCAGTGGCACACTCCCCGAGGCAATAAATCTATTGCCCCTGGCGCCCATAAGGTTGATGAAAGCACTTCTTTACAAGCTCAAATCGAGGCCCTTTCTTCAAAAATAAAAAAACTAGAAATGGCAAAAACGGCCTCGGTTATGGCTTGTGAGAGGTGTGGTGGGCCACATGAAAATTAGAGTTGTATGAAAGAAGTAGATAATCAAACAGAATCGGTAAACTACATTGATAATAGACCTAGGCCGTCGGGTCCTCCAACGGGTACCTACAACCAAGGATGGCGTAACCACCCTAACCTTGGTTGGAGAGAACCCGACAATAGTAGTAACCAACAAAATCTAAACCAACGAACAAACTTTCAACAACCAAGAAACGAGTCACAAAATTTCTCTCAACAACAAGGGGGACGAGAAAGGCTTGAAGATACCGTATCTCGCCTCATCTCCGACACCGAAAAGAAAAACTCAGATCGATTTCAACAATTGGAATCTAATTTTAGAAATCAACAAGCTAGTATTCAAAACATTGAAAAACAATTAAATCAACTAGCTCAAAATTTCTCCGAGAGACCACAAGACGCGTTACCAAGTAATACCGAAACCAACCCAAAGGCGCAAGTACATCTCATCACATTGAGAAACCGTACCATGGGTCCCGAGGAAGCTCCATTGCCTCCAACTGAAAAGAGCCGATCTAGCCAAAACACAACTCCACCCATACCCCAACAAGAGACGGCTTCCCCACCAATTCAAGAGCCCACCAAGAATCCTCCGGTTCCGTACCCCGGTAGGCTAATTCGCCAAAAGACCGACGAGCAATTCGCAAAGTTCGAAAATTTGCTAAAACAATTGCGTGTTAATATTCCATTTATCGAAGTCCTAACTCAAATGCCTAAATATTCAAAATTTATGAGGGACTTCCTCACTCATAAAAGGAAAATTGAATCATTGCAATTAGTTAATTTAGGCGAAGAATGCTCCGCCTTGCTACTCAACAAACTCCCGCAAAAGAAAATTGACCCTGGAAGCTTCACAATTCCTTGTTCGATTGGGGAATCCCCCATTCGCAATGCACTAGCAAACCTCGGGGCTAGCATCAACCTCATGCCCGCATCAATGTTCAACCGACTCGACCTAGGGAAAACAAACCCTACAAAAATGAGTATACAACTCGCCGATAGGTCCGTCAAATATCCACAAGGTGTCGCTGAAAATCTATTGGTCAAAGTCGGCGAATTTGTCTTCCCGGCCGACTTTGTCATACTAGATATGGAGGAAGATACCGAAGTACCACTCATCTTAGGAAGGCCGTTCCTAGCTACGGCCCAAGCAGTGGTAGACATGAATGGCAGAACACTAACATTAAAGATTGGGGACAAGGAAATGAAGTTTGGAGTTGGGAAGAGAGTAGAAGACGACGACCCGGTCAATTACATGAAGGTCATAGACTCGAGTTTGGATGATGCTCTCTGACGGTGCAACATAGGATGCAAAATATCCCACTTGGGTAACATATGACCAGGCTTTGGGTCTAGCCAAGGACCCTTATAAACGTGGCGCACCACGGAGGCATTCCGCGGAACTGTCCTTAGTTTAGTTTAATTTTTATGTTTTCTAGTTTAGTTTTAATTGTCAAGAATAAAACACACTCGGGATGGTGAAGGATACTAAGGGAAACTTGAACCAGCACCCCATGCACAAAAACAGGGCCACCCGATAATTTTTCTTCATTACAGCAAGTTCAGCACGGGGCCGTGCTCAACCAACACGCCCCATGCTCAACCATCTGCAGAAAATGCCCAGTTCAGGTAACTGGACACGGGGCGTGCTCGCTGAACACGCCCCCGTGCCCAGGCTTCTGTTTCTTTTTACAAGTTTCTGTTACTGGCGATCTGAACACGGGGCCGTGCCCGGACACCACGGGGCCGTGTCCAGACGCTCAGTAACATAAATTTTTGCTTTTTTCACATCTTTTTACACATTCAATCAACCTAAAAACTTATTTTTGGGACACATTGAGGACAATGTGTAATTTAAGTGTGTGTGGGGGGGGGGGGGGGGATGCTAAAACCTTGAATTTTGCAAGTCCTAATTACAAGCCTTACACAAAACTCTATTGGAACCGCTAATCACCCCAAATTTTTTCAAAAACTATTCATTTTTTTTACTTGTTTAGGTTTAATTTGGGAATTTCAAGTTCTAAAAAAGGGTTATATTTTTACAAATTTACAACCGATAGCGTCGTGATAAAAAGAACCAACATAAGAAAATTATGAAACGGCATGACAAACCTAGTTAAAATTTGATTATAATACTTGATCACATAAAAACCCATTCCCACAAAAAGTGAGTTTTGAGACTTTATTGAGCATACAAATATACATCTTTAAACTAAATGCTCATTTTTCGTTTCTTGTGTGAATAGCCGCTTAGTTCTTACGACTCTAGAACTTGCCACGACGATACATTCCCGGTCTTTACCAACTTAAACCCGAGTAAATAAATGATGGAGGCATTAGGACTAACCCTTTTTATTTCTAAACCATTATTTTTCTTTTTTTTACCACCTACCCAAAATCCCCCTAGTTAACCCCTTTGAGCCTAAACCTTTTCATTTCTTAACCCAAATCAAACACCCTTTTACCCACCTAAAACCCTTTTTCATTTTAAACCCTTTATTTTAGTAACAAAGCTCGGTTTTTCTTATGACTTCTTGAAAAAAAAAATGATGATGAAGCCAAAAGAAATAAACAAACAAGTTTATCAAAAAAGGACTTTGTTTGAAGAATTGCTTCATCAAAACAAAACGTTACAAAAATAAAAAGTCTTACGAAAACCGACGCTTTTTACGCCTTTCGCCTTTTTCTACTAACCACTAACCAAACCACCTACCTTTAACCCAAGCCTAACCCTTCAACCCAAAAGTCCTCTTTATATTTACAAAGGTATATAGTTAAAAAGGAGGAGGATTGATTGCTTGGCAAGCTTATGGTAGAAGTAAGTTCCATGCCGCTCTCGAGTGTTTCACTAAAATACACCTTCGGCCGAGTGATGAGTGATCCCCCGTGAGATATGTGAACTTGTATATAAATGGAATTTTAAAAAGGCATGTTATGCCCTAATAAGTAATTTATCTTATGTAATGTTTTAAATAAATCATGACGAATAGGATTGTAAATAAATAAAAATAAAACTTAATAAAGAATCTTGGAAATCCCGACACTCTATGACAAGCCCAAAAATCTTCTCTTCTACCCGTTCCATTTGGGAGTGTAAAGCCACATTATAAAGAGTTTTGCTTGAGGACAAACAAAGATTCAAGTGTGGGGGTATTTGATGTGCGCAAAATGCAACATATAAATTACATCAAATATGGCATAAAACTAACCCTTTTTAGTACTAATGTTGGAAAAAGTGTGTTTTTGTCTTCCTTTTGTATTTTCAGGATTAAATGAGCTCAAATGAACAAAAGAAGCAAAAAGGCAGCTAAATCTAACATAAATACAAGAAAAGGAACAAACGTGGCATGCCCGACCCCCCGACAGCATCTTCCTAAGCAAAAAAAAGAGAACAGAAGGCTGAACATGCCCCGTGCTCAATGAGCACGGGGGCGTGCCCAAGTGTCTGCAGAAAAGACAAAGTTGTAGAAGCTTCTATCACCCACCACGGGGGCATGCCCAGCGGACACGGGGCCGTGGTCAACTCTAAGATTCGCAGAATCCAGGAAAATCTTGATAGTACAGATACGCTTCTGCACACGGGGTCGTGCCCAGCGGACACGGGGGCATGGTCAACTAATGTAGACAAACTGCAATTAATGAAGAAAGAGAAGATAGGTGGACACGGGGCCGTGTCCGGGCTTCTGTGCAGGCTATAAATAGGGGTGCTTGGCTCATTTGCAAACCATCCCTTGGCACACCACCTCTCTCACACTTCACCCACCCACCACCACCATCACAACCCACATCCACCACCATCATCCATCATCCATCATAGAGTGTGTGAGTAGTCTCGGGATCCAAGATTGATCGTAAGAGTTCTTGACAATCAAAGGCCATGTTTGCCTAAGTCTCTTACATCACTTGGTGAAGACAAGTATCTAGTGTAATACTTTTTATTTTTAATCTTTTTGCACTTTTTATTTGGTTATGTATTAATTACTTTAATAACTAGTTTCTTATGTTGAAGGTGAATCTTCCTTATCATTTGTCCGTGGTGTCTTGGCATTATTTTACTGTCTATATAAAATAAAAGATTTTCACCATTCATATCTCCACGGTCTATATGGAGATATGTTGGCTACCTGGTCGGGGGGTTAAGGGAATGGTTTGGTAAGAGTCTTGCCTTATTCAGTATATAGATCCTGCAAGGACCTGGGTCAATTTTAGTAGGACCTCCTTCAATACCCACTGGTATTGGATGGCGGGGGTCCAAACTCTTTGATCCCCTCATATGTAAGCTACTATTAAAACTTTAACCCGGCTACTTAGGACTGTATCCCTGCTGACTCAGACTACTTAGCCGAGGGTAACGTCAACTTCAAAAGAGGGGCCTACCACATTACGCATTAATAACTTAATTAATTATCTTTCAATAATCCAACCCTTTAGGATTGTATCCTTGCTGACTCAAACTACTGGGTTGAGGGTAACGTCACCTTCAGAAGAGGGGCCTACTACAATAACTAAGATAATCTCTTAAAAAGTGCAAATGTGCGGAAATAATCAAAGGTTACACTAAACACGAGTCTGATCCAAGTGATTCATCTTGTCTATCTGTTTTTACTTTTATTTTTATTTTTCAGCATTTTTAGTTTTTATTTTCTAGTTTAAAACGTTTTTCTAAACTTTTGATTTGATTAGACGTTGAGGATAAACCGGTATTAAAAGCTCTTGTGTCCTTGGACGACCTCGGTATCTTACCAACACTATACTACGCTCACGATGGGTGCACTTGCCCATATGTGTGTTTGGTGTTAGTAAAATATCGTGTTTTATAAATTTAAAACTTGACTAACGTGAAAAGGGCTAAAAATATACATAAAAATCTACGACACTCACGCACGCATCATTCATGGTAAAATTGTGATATGTTGTATGTTGGGAAATGGATAAGAAATACAATAGTAACGGATATATAATGACCACTTCAAGTGGGCCAAGAATGTTTGGAAAGTAAGATGTCGTAATGGATAAGAATTGACTTGTTGATAATGGGTCAAAACAATGCAAGTATGACAAATCGTATGGTATGTGTCGACCTATTTCGGACGGGTCAGAAAGTTTACATGTTGGATGTATCCGGAATAAAGGTAGAAAAACTTAGAGAAAACCTATGCTAGAATGCAAAGGATGAATTAGAATAAAGATGTTGACAAATAGACGAATTTTGTTAACGGGTCAAATAATGATAGGTAATGAAAGGATTTGAATTGATATGTATTACGACTAACAAATGTTTTGTTGTTATGGATGATAGGTAAATCCCATGCTTGATTGCGGCGCACTCGGACCGAACACACAATGTAGACTTTTTATACGCTTCCGGTTCAAGTTGTCTATTATGTATGGGTCAAAAATTTCATTTTGTGATATGATATAAATCTTGTGTCTAGTATGTTAGTAAGTAGTTTAGATTTTCAAACCTTTTGTGTAGTTTGTACAAAATGTTTATAGTGAACCTTATATGGTCACAACTTCTGTTATTTTGAAAAGTGTCGTAGGACTTAAAAATGATGTTGTTAAAAGCAGGGGAAAAGTTCTTAATATAAACGGGTCATGCCAAAATTTTTTAAAATTGTATGAATTTTATGTTATTAGTCGAATGTGAAAAGTTGGGCGTCTCAAGTTGGTATCACAGCCGAGGTTTGAGAGATTCAAGTATTTGAGCAAATGCTTAAACTCAAACCGAGAGCTCGTATGAAGGTGTCTTCGTTCCGCAGCGCTATGCAAGTAAGTGAATTATTTATTTGATTATGCTTATAGTTAGAAGTAGAAAGTGATTTAAAGGTTATGTGCTTTTAAACCGAATTTTATGGCAAACGAAAATGCTAAACGGGTCCGCAATTAAATTACGGACACATAGGAAAAAGAATCGAGTAAAACGGACTAGTAGAACTAAAGATATGAAGTTTTAAAGATTTAATGTTGGAAAATTTTGGAGCTGGGTATCTGTAGCAACCTAGAACGAACAGCCTGTGAAAAAGTAGGCGTCGCGTCGCGCGACACCTAACCCGGATCAACGTCGCGTTACGCGACAGCGGTCGCGGGCCGCGACATATAGCTCTTAAGCTATCGCGGGCCGCGACGACCCGTAATGCTAGCAAAAAAATATTGTTTTGTTTGTTTTGAATACGGGACTTGTTTTAAACGGTTATTAAAGCCTCGTAATCAATGTTTAAAGGAAATTATGATATTAAGAAAGATAAGGGAAGGTATGTATGTATATGAAAGGATGAAAAGGTAAATCGTTACGATCAAAGGTCTTGATCTACGCGATACGGTATGATCGTCATGGACGATAATGTATAAAGTATGCATTGTATGTTGAATAAAACATGCTAAAGTGCGTTTGATGTGTGCAAAATGCAATATATAAATTACATCAAATGTGGCATAAAACTAACCCTTTTTTTAGTACTAATGTTGGAAAAAGTGTGTTTTTGTCTTCTTTTTGTATTTTCAGGATTAAATGAGCTCAAATGAACAAAAGAAGCAAAAAGGCAGCTAAATCTAACATAAATACAAGAAAAGGAATAAACGTGGCATGCCCGACCCCTCGACAGCATCCTCCCAAGCAAAAACAAGAGAACAGAAGGTTGAACACGCCCCGTGCTCAATGAGCACGGGGGCGTGCCCAAGTGTTTGCAGAAAAAACAAAGTTGTAGAAGCTTCTATCACCCACCACGGGGGCATGTCCAGCGGACACGGGGCCGTGGTCAACTCTAAGATTCGCAGAATCTAGGCAAATCTTGATAGTACAGATACACTTCTCCACATGGGGTCGTGCCCAGCGGACACCGGGCGTGGTCAACTAATGCAGACAAACTGCAATTAATGAAGAAAGAGAAGATGGGTGGACACGGGGCCGTGCCCAATGGACACGGGGCCGTGTCCGGGCTTCTGTGCAGGCTATAAATAGGGGTGCTTGGCTCATTTGCAAACCATCCCTTGGCAAACCACCTCTCTCACCCTCCACCCACCCACCACCACCATCACAACCCACATCCATCATCCATCATAGAGTGTGTGAGTAGTCTCGGGATCCAAGATTGATCGTAAGAGTTCTTGACAATCAAAGGCCATGTTTGCCTAAGTCTCTTACATCACTTGGTGAAGATAAGTGTTTAGTGTAATACTTTTTATTTTTAATCTTTTCGCACTTTTTATTTGGTTATGTATTAATGACTTTAATAACTAGTTTCTTATGTTGAAGGTGAATCTTCCTTATCATTTGTCCGTGGTGTCTTGGCATTATTTTACTGTCTATATAAAATAAAATATTTTCACCATTCATATCTCCACGGTCTATATGGAGATATGTTGGCTACCTGGTCGGGGGTTAAGGGAATGGTTTGGTAAGAGTCTTGCCTTGTTCAGTGTATAGATCCTGCACGGACCTGGGTCAAATTTAGTAGGACCTCCTTCAATACCCACTGGTATTGGCTGGCGGGGGTCCGAACTCCTTGACCCCCTCATATGTAAACTACTATTAAAACTTTAACCAGGCTATTTGGGATTGTATCCCTGCTGACTCAGACTACTTAGCCGAGGGTAACGTCACCTTCAAAAGAGGGGCCTACCACATTACGCATTAATAACTTAATTAATTATCTTTCAATAATCCAACCCTTTAGGATTGTATCCTTGCTGACTCAAACTACTGGGTTGAGGGTAACGTCACCTTCAAAAGAGGGGCCTACTACTATAACTAAGATAATCTCTTAAAAAGTGTAAAAGTGCGGAAATAATCAAAGGTTACACAAAAGGCGAGTCGGATCCAAGTGATTCATCTTGTCTATCTGTTTTTATTTTTATTTTTCAGCATATTTAGTTTTTATTTTCTAGTTTAAAGCTTTTTCTAAACTTTTGATTTGATTAGACGTTGAGGATAAACCAGTACTAAAAGCTCTTGTGTCCTTGGACGACCTCGGTATCTTGCCAACAATATACTACGCTCACGATGGGTGCACTTGCCAATATGTGTGTTTGGTGTTAGTAAAATATCGTGTTTTATAAATTTAAAACTTGACTAATGTGTAAAAAGGGCTAAAAATATACATAAAAACCTATACCACCGCACGCACATCAAGTTTTTGGCGCCGTTGCCGGGGACACAAGGATTTTAAGAAAGCTTAAAATCGACGGCCTAATCAGTTTTTCAAAACCTTTTTAAAACGCGCACACATTTTTCTGCATTTTAGTTAGTTTTTGCATTTACAGTAGCCTGAACACGGGGCCGTGCTGCATTTTTTTTTAAAACACCCAGATACAGAGTATGGACATGGGGTCGTGCTCACTGAACACACCCCCGTGCTGCACAAAACCTGCCACTTTAATTCAAACGCCCAGATACAGATCCTGAACACGGGCCGTGTCCACTGAACACGGGCCGTGTCCAGCCTCTGTTTCCGTTTTTATTTTTGTTTTCTGGTCTCGAGACTTTGTTGTGGTCTGCTGAGTGATTCTTATGGATCAATACTCAGGAGGCTACAACTACACCTATGAGGATGATGATTATAGGGAAGATTATTGCACCATTTGTGGTGACCCGCACTCGGTTCAATATTGTGACTTATTTCAACCATCCACTTCATACACCTACTATGAGGAGCCCAGGTACGAGCCATCGACTTCATACACATCCTATGAAGACCAAAGGTATGAACCTTCTCCCTCATACTCATATTTTGATGAACCAAGGTATGAGCCTTCATACTCATACTTTGAGGAACCAAGATATGAGCCACCACCTTCATATGCTTATTATGAGGAACCATGGCGTGAACAACCCACCTCATATAAGTATTATGAAGAACAAAATTACGACCCTTATCCATCATATACTTACAATGAAGAACAATGGTGTGAACCATCTACTTCCTATGAGTATTATGAGGAACAAAGGATCGAACATCCGGATTCAAGCTTTGAGGATCCCGATCCTTACTCTATCACCGACATAGGCGATAGGATAATAGAAAACATTAAAACTATCGAACGTTGCATATTAGAATCTCGCGCAAGGGAAGAGGAGTCTTGCGCAAGAGAAGAATATAATAAAAAAGAGATAGTTGAAAATGTAAAAATGGAAGAACAAGTAAGTGAAAAACCGACACATGAGTTAAACAACGAGAAAGGTGAGTCCGATAATGTTGAAATTCAAGAAGAGTCTAATTTTGAAAAAAATAATCTCTTGTCACCTTCTTTCGAAAATCATTGTTTAGTACCCACTCATGCTAAGTTTTTAAAAGAGTTAAACACTAACACTAAAATTGACGAAACGGTAAGCATTAGGTTAACAAATGATCAAACTTCGCTAATAAAAGAAGACCCATTTGAAATCAACATTACACCGGTTCCATGTTTTTTTCAAAATTCCTTTATTTGTAATATCACAATTGATAAAGATCTTTGTGTTAATATAATGCCAAACTACATTTTCGAAAAATTAAGTATTAGTGATTTTTCTCCACTTCAAATACCCATTTTTCTATCAAATCGGAAAGTAATAAAATCAATCGGTATAGTTGAGGATGTCTTGGTTCAAACAAATCAAATGGTAATCCCAACCGACTTTGTCATCCTTTATGACGCTCCTCTAGTGTTGGGACGACCTTTTGTAAAAACCCACGAAGCTTTGAAAAACCGGAAGTACAACAATCTATCTATTCAATTAGGGGCATTTAAAAGAAGTGTCGATCTTGAGCGCTCAATGAAATATCCATTCGGCAATAATGACCCCCTAATTGAAGATGAAGATGAACCACCCGATACAAAAGAAGAAATTGACCACTTTGTTGAAGAAGAGGTCGCCATAGAACAAACTTTTAAAGTTCTTGATCAAAATGAGCAACCAAATAAGGAGTCTCCTAAAGACCCACCTCTTGAGCTCAAAGAACTCCCAAAAGGTTTGGAATATGCTTTTCTAGACAAAGATGGTAAATCACCTGTAATTATTTCGTCAAAATTAGTGTAGAAAAAGAAAAATTAGTTAAGCTTTTGAAAAAACACAAAAATGCGATCGCTTGGAAGCTTGTAGATATTAAAGGAATAAGTCCTTCCATGTGCACGCACAAAATTTTAATGAATGATGACTATAAATCAGTAATACAACCACAACGTAGAGTAAATCCAAATGTACAAGAAGTGGTGAAAAACGAAGTCATCAAATTACTTGACGCCAGACTTATTTATCCTATCTCCGATAGTCCTTGGGTAAGTCTCGTCCAAGTAGTTCCAAAGAAAGGAGGTATGACGGTAATAACTAATGAGAAAAATGAATTAATACCAACGAGAACCATCACAGGATGGAGGGTATGTATAGATTATAGGCGATTAAATGAAGCGACAAGGAAAGATCACTTTCCTTTACCCTTCATTGATCAAATGTTAGAAAGATTATCCGGTCATAAATTTTATTGTTTCTTGGATGGTTTTTCAGGTTACTTTCAAATCCCGATAGCACCCGAAGACCAAGAAAAGACAACATTTACATGTCCCTATGGAACTTTTGCTTATCGATGCATGCCGTTTGGTCTATGCAATGCCCCCGCAACCTTCCAACATTGAATGGTGGCCATCTTCCCTGATATGATAGAAAAGACAATGGAAGTCTTCATGGACGACTTTTCTATCTTTGGAGATTCATACGACCAATGCCTCGATAACCTTGAACGAATGCTATCCCGATGTGAGGAAACTAACCTCGCCCTTAACTGGGAAAAATGCCATTTCATGGTAACGGAGGGAATAGTACTCGGCCACAAAATCTCAAGCGAAGGAATGGAGGTTGATCGAGCAAAAATAGACACTATTTCTCGATTACCACCCCCATCCTCCGTTAGAGCTATCAGAAGTTTCCTAGGGCATGCCGGATTCTATAGACGATTTATCAAGGACTTTTCTAAAATCTCAAGGCCTCTAACAAAATTACTTGAAAATGATGCCCCTTTCATCTTTGACAAGGATTGCAATCAAGCGTTTCTATCACTAAAAGAAATGCTAGTCAATGCACCTATCATGATAGCGCCTGATTGGAAATTACCTTTCGAAATCATGTGTGATGCAAGTGACTTTGCAGTTGGAGCCGTCTTAGGACAAAGAAAAGATAAGCATTTTCACCCAATTTATTATGCTAGTAAAACACTTAATGATGCACAATAAAATTACACAACAACAAAAAAAGAGTTACTAGCCGTGGTATTTGCTTTTGATAAATTTTGTTCTTATCTTGTTCTTTCTAAAATAATAGTCTATACAGATCATGCAGCCATTCGATATCTCTTCAAGAAACAGGATGCTAAACCACGTTTGATTCGGTGGATTCTACTCCTCCAAGAATTTGACTTTGAAATCAAAGACAAAAGAGGAGCAGAAAACACCGCAGCAGATCATCTTTCGCTCTTAGAAGACCCAACTTTGGAGGCAACCAGGGATGAGCAAATCAATGAAAAATTTCCAACGGAGTCCCTGGAAATGGTGGAATGCAGAGAAGAACCATGGTACGCCGACTATGCTAACTACCTAGTTAGTGGTATAGTCGCCAAAGGATGGCCACGTCATCAAAGAAAGAAATTTTTTGCCGATGTGAAGCATTATTTTTGTGAAGATCCTTATCTTTTCAAAATATGTGCCGATCAACTCATCCGCCGATGCGTACATGGTAGTGAAGCAAGGAGAATTCTCTGCCATTGTCATGAAGGTCCATACGGAGGACATCATGGTGCTACCAGTACCGCACGAAAGGTATTTGATTCAGGGTTTTATTGGCCAACCATTTACAAAGACGCCCAAAGTCTTGTCAAGACATGTGACGCTTGCCAAAGAACATGTAATATTTCTTCCAAAAACGAAATGCCACAAAATGGCATTCTTGTTTGTGAAATTTTTGATGTGTGGGGACTCGACTTTATGGGACCTTTCCCACCGTCAAAAGGAAACAAATATATACTTGTGGCGGTAGATTACTTGTCTAAATGGGCCGAGGCCGAGGCACTTCCAACAAATGATGGAAGAGTCGTGGTAAGATTTCTGAAAAAATTATTCTCTCGTTTTGGAACACCTAAGGCGTTAATAAGTGATAGAGGTACCCATTTTTGTAACCATCAACTTGAAATTTTTTTAACAAGATATGGGGTCTATCACCTGGTCTCAACGGCATATCACCCTCAGACAAACGGACAAGCCGAAGTGACTAATAGAGGTTTAAAACGAATACTCGAAAAAACCGTAGGGTTAAATAAAAAGGTATGGGCCGATAAATTAGATGACGCTTTATGGGATTTTTGAACTGCTTATAAAACAACAATAGGTACAACCCCATATAAGCTCGTCTATGGAAAAAGCTGTCATTTGCCAGTAGAAATTGCACACAAAGCCTACTGGGCAATTAAAAATGTAAACTTAGATTTAGAATTTGCCGGTAAAAATCGATTTTGCCAATTAAATGAATTAGACGAACTAAGGAATTATGCATGCTCTAACTCTGAAATTTATAAGGAAAGAATGAAAAACTTGCATGATAAACACATTAAACCTAATGAATTTCGGGTAGGGGATCAAGTTCTATTGTTTAATTCATGACTTTGATTATTTCCTAGTAAATTAAAGTCTAGGTGGTCAGGACCTTTTTCTATCACCCATATTTTCCCACACGGTGCAGTAGAAATTAAATCTCGGAATGGAATTCCATTCAAAGTCAATGGCCAACGGCTGAAGCTCTATCAAGGATTCATTGAGGATGAGGAGGAAGAAATCTCGCTTCAAACGGTCGAAGAATGAAAGCATCGACATCATACATGGTAAGTTACGAACAAGCGGGTTGACATCTAAATCGGTATGTCTTCTAACCAAGTTTTTGGGAAACCGGGCACTAACACGAGCACTTAAAAAAATAATTTTTTGCCCGCCCACGGGTCCGTGTCCGCGCAACTGTTGGGATAAAACCCCCTTTTCAACACAGTTTCTTCATTCCACACGCCCCGTTTACCCGAAAACTCTCTGGTTCAGATGATTTTTCTGTAAGATTTCGACGTCTCCTCCACTTCTAACAACATCAAGGTATGATTCTATCATCATTAGTAGTTAGATTAAGCATTTGCATGTAGTTTAACATCAAGATTTGAGGAAAAATCTAGGGTTCTTCAACTTGAACCGGATCGAACCTCAAATTTTTGCATAAATCTGTTAGCATTAGTTTAGATACATGTTATAGGGAGTTATAGGCTACGACTGTCTTTTGTCTTATATGACAATGATTATGGCTCGTAGGCCCTACATCACCAATGAATGTTTAAATAATAAAGAAGGATTTTGAATAATCCAATGTAAGGATGACACGTGTGATTTTACGAATCACATCAGCCAGGAATGTTAACATGTTTTCAGATGTTAACCAGGATTTGAATCTCTTTTTAAACAGGTTTTACCATCATGGCCAGGTATCATAATGACATGCAGGCTAGGTTATACCCTTTAAGATTCTTATTTAATATTTAAAGGCAGACCTTGTAAAAGGAATGACATATTTTGAATTTTATTTATTCATCTCATACATTTTACATTTATGCATATAATGACAAAATAAATTTAAATGATTAACATGCCATTAATAATTAAAAAGGAGTACATTTTGCCCTAAACGGGACTTTAACTGAAATAACTTGCCCACGCAGGGGCTAAACAGAAAGACATGCCCACACAGGGGCTAACAGGAAATACAAGTCCTCGCAGGGACTGATTACAGAAACAGATGTCCACGCAGGGACTGATTAAACATTAAAGAAATACAAATAAACAAATAAGGGATTTAATGACCCTTTTTGCTCTTCCCCTTGATTAAGCTCGCCAGACCCTTGAAAATTCATCGGTTTTGCCTACGCTCTTCCCGAACCTCCTCCTCCACCTGACTCAACCTTTGAAGAATCTCCTGTTGCTGCGGTGGCGATATCACTGGCGGCTGCGGGGGCTGCTGATACTGCGGAGGTTGAGGAGGTGGCGGTTGTTGATACCCATAGGGTGGGTACCCATAGGGTGGATATCCACCTTGATATGGGACTCCAAAGGGCCCCTCGGGGTGGAGAGCATTGTAATCCCATGCTGCCTGGTACGGGTCAACATTAGCGTAGTTGTAGTTGGTATGGGCCGGCTGTTCAAATGGGTTGTACGCCGCTGAACCGGCGCATGTAGGAATTGAGTTGTTATAACCCACTGGTGGCGGTGCGACCGGCGCAGACTGCGCCTCAGAAACAGGGTTAGAAGGCCCACCCATTTGTGGGTCTTCATATAGTGGCGGGTAATGACTGCCACTAGAATGTTGAGGGGTGCTGATACGGACTCCCCCTCGCACGGACATCCTTGCGGTTGACCTTCTACGCCTCAGTGGCTCCGGAGGCTGTTGCTGCACTGGTGGTGGCGGAGTAACCGCTACAAAGCGCGAATCCTCCGAGGGATCCTGCTGCTGCTGCTGCGGTGAGTTGTGGTAACTGGGAGTAAACGCCCAGTCGATTTGGTTAAACCTCGCCTCGTAGCTATCGGGACCATTATAAGGTGATCCCAGAAAGGGTGACCCATCCGAAATCTCGATGGGGTGAGTAGGCGTTTCGGACGGCGGTTGGGCGGGTTCTGGATCTTCGTCCATATCCATGGAGAAATGATCCTCCGGTCCTAATGGGTTATAACCCATTGGTTCATTAATTAGGTTTGCCGGGTTGAACCGGCTTTGGAAGTACGGTACGGGTCGTTGAAGGGTGAGTTATGCCCTTGGAGGGGTATATAAGAATGGTGCGAGTTGTGGGGCTCATTTTCCGATTGAGGCCCGTAAGAGTTTAGGTAAGATGGTGAGGAGCTCAGCGAGACTGAACGCCTCGCAGGTTCTAATGAGGTCCTCCAGTTTTCCTGAGGACTATTGCTTAAGGAATCTGATGGTGTTCGCCGGTGTGATGGCCCGGCCTCGTGATCATTGGGGGCGACGAGTGGCCCCTTGCCTCTACCCCTTCCTCGTATTCTTGGTGGCATCTTTTTGAACCTGTCAAAACAAATAAGGACACAACAAAGAAAAATAAAGGACAAAATTAAAATAAAACAAATTTGGATTTGTCCTAAGTTCTTTGTCTAGACTCGGAAGTCGAGGAATGTGCATACTGTGTCATTGAGATTAAACACAAAAGGCTAGTGTTTAATTCACTCAACGTTGGCTCTGATACCAACCTGTCACACCCCGATATTTCCACATATTACCGGTGGGCCCGGTGGGGAGTATCGTGACGTAGTTGATATCATCATAGTCAAACAACACAATTTAAATGCACAGCGGAAGCAAAAGATGAATCACATTACAAACCGAATAAAATAGTAATATCAAAGTATCACAAACGGACTGTAATGGATCCACAGGCGGATCAAAAGATGAAAGGATTATTGTTCAACAGACTTTAACATCTAAAGCTTACATGTAACACCCCAAAATTTAAAAACACAATAAAGATCAATGTAGATAAATAATAAACTTAATATGATTAAGTTTATGGCAAATGATAGTTAAATGTGGGTTAAAGATTAGAGTTGTAAATAGCAACTAAGTATAGGGGGTAAAAGTGCAAAAGTGACTAAACTTGAAAGTATTAAAAACAAAATTAAAATCCCAAACACAGTGAGTGTGTCTGGGATCGATCGAACAGGAAGAAAAGGGTGAAAACCCTTGCTTTTGCTAATTCCCTCAATTGATCAAGAAATTCAAGCCAAATCTGTTGCATGTCTCAAGATTTTCGAAAATCTAAGCCTAGTTAGTGAAATGGTAAGTTCAATTTTCTGAAATTATGCTTTGGAACAAGAAGGGTTCAACCCAATTCGATTTCTTTTATCCAAAGTGGGAAATCCTAGTTAGAATTGATTCCTAGAACAGGAATTGTGTTGAATTTAAGTTGCATGAAAGGATTATAGCATAAACCCACTTGTTAAGAAGTTAGTAAGGGTTGATGATTATGTGAAATCATAAAACTAGGAAGTTAGTGTATAAGCTTGTTGTGATACTTGAATAATGAATGAAATTTATGTAGAATGAAATAGCTAGGTGAATTTGAATGAATGAAATTGTTGGGTGATGATTAACTAGTAAGAACATGCTTTATAGACTTGTACCATGTATCTTAACTACAATGCCTACCAAGTGTTCGATAAAATGCCTGAAAGATTAATGTATATGTATTACGGAAAAATGGTGGAATGAATTGATAGACTAAATGAAAGAATGAATGTTGTAATGTAGGCGTAAAGGAAGAAGGTACAAGCACCAAGAAGATGGAAGGTGTGCAAGATCGAGGTATGTTCTGTTGCATACAAAAACCTTAATTAAATCTTGTTTTTATTTCGATAAATAATCATGATGTAATGATATTAGTGACTAGTAAGTAAGCAACAAATCCTTCGCGGATTTGGTTATGTTAATAAAGGTTATATTAAGCTAAGTAAGCCAACCGGTTCGAGTCGAACCGGGTCGAGTAATGAAATGGTACCGCTCGTCTAGAACGGGTGGCCATAAGTGTAAAGCGAATGTATGAGGTTCAATCCGTTATCCGGAACGAACTAAGATCATGTTGAAAGCAATTAACCCAACTATACGGGTCAAATGTGTATGCTTAACTCTCATTAAGAGTGTATATGCCAAACCCAAGTAATTGGGAAGTTGAAAGTGTAAGAAAGAAGCAAGCTCATATATGGATGAAACTAAAATGAAGGAATTATGATTTAGCAAGTATGATGTCTAACTTTTAAAGCTTTGTTGTTGTATGTAGGTAAATCCTCACTTTAGGCGATTTGGAGAATCGGAGCGAGCACGTGTCCATGTCTTGTTATAACAAACGCTTCCGCTAGCTTATTTTCAACTTTTTGGTTCATAACTTGTTATTTTGTCCAACTTTGTTAGTAGTCGTACATTTGTAAAACTTGTTGTCTTTGCTTTTGGGTAGTCGTATGTCGAACGGATCGTAGAATGTTATTTAGTTGGCTATGTTAAAAACAGGGGGCATGTTCGTCTTACGAACGGGTCATGCCCAATTTTTGTAGAAAACATTACTATGTATCAAAGTTGGTATTTTAATGATTTTAAAATTACTCTTGTAAGTAATTTATTAAATATGGAAAAGCGGACCTTACATTACAAGACTTGGTTAATGATGCCAGGAGTAGCCAGCCTATTTCGTCTAGTACCTGCACTTAGCCTTTTTGGAAAATACGTCAGTTTACACTGGTAAATACAATTAACTGACTCATTTTGAAAATGTTTTAGAAAATTGATTTGAATGCACAGGGCACAAAATATCTTTTATAACTTGGGACAATTATTTAAAAATAATCTTGTATACAGTTTTACTTATTTGTCGTCCGTCAGGGCCGGTTAGAAGAGCCGGACATGATTAACTGACACGCCACAGGTATAATGCCCACAAGGTTGATTCCTTTAAGTGGATTACCAGTTTTTACATAATGCAACTGTCAGGTGTATGCCTACACCCCGTGCTTAGGTCGTGGCCATTTCAATGAATGATGCCAAGGATATCCGGGACATGGTCATTAACCCCCCCAAGAGCCATACACCAAACAAAACAGATTAAAACAGGTTATGTAACTTTATTAATCACAATCCGATTTAATGTCACATACCCGACCAAGCGTTATTATTATAATACCGTATCCCAAGCCCGTATAGGGAAAATAAGTTAAAAGTATTTACCGGGCTCCTAATCTGGAACAAAGGTTTTAATAACCTATTAGATTCCTAACGGGTCTTAATTAAGCCTAAACTTAGACCGATTAGTTTTAAAGGAAGATATACGGTTCCAAACGCATGATTAAGCGAAGACTGGATTAGAGCGTGGTTTAGACCCGACAAGTTTGAAGACTTGTATAATATGGGTAAAGTAAACACATTCTGGATTTTGAGATAAAAATGATAAGGTTTGACCCGTTTCGGCTAATTTATGCAAACTAGTTACATAAACCACACCGAACGCGAAAGATGCGTAACGGGTAACCAAATGAGTCATGAACAGGTTTCCTAAGTTAATATGCCTTAAATATGTTGTGATATCACTAGGATACCTTCCATTATGCCCAAAATGAATTTAAATTCAAACTATGCCCCGTAGGGGCATTTTGGTCATTTTAAAGCTTATAAAAGAGTTTAAATATAAATCTGAGTTTCAGGTCTGATATATTTAGTAAAAATACTTATTTTTATAAGTCATAACAGTAGGGTATGGTATATAGGTGAAATTTACCTTTTATAACTAAACTATGCACTGTAGAGGCATTTTGGTAATTTTACATAAGCTTTAAAGGTTAAAAATAGGGAATCTGAGTTTAAAACTTTTGCTCACTATTAAAATATAAAAATTTGCTTAAAACATCAGTAGGTATTAAGTCTTATATGAGAAAAATGGTTTTAATACATACTATGCGTTTTAAACGCGTAAAAAGACGGTTTTAAGCGATTTTCGGGTTTTTAAAGAAAAGCTGATATTTTATCATTCCAGAAGACTCAAAATATTTTATTTATTATATAAAATCAGTAGCAAAAGGTTTGGTATCAAAATATTATGTAAAACTCATTTTAAAGGCCAAAAGGGCAAAACCGACAATTACCGAATCAAAGCCATAACCCTATGCTATGCTCAGCCTAAAAATAAATAAAAATCTTCAAAAATCTCAAAATATTATTTTACATCAGTGGGTAAAAATTTTGGTATTAAAAATTGGGTTTAGATAGGCTTTATGCTGTTGGACCGTTCTTTGACCCTAAAAGTCAGTCAGAGTAGCTCATCTTCATGTATGAAGGCGGAATCAACATATATGAAGTTACAACAGCATATCCTTTCAATTCCTATCTTTTTATTGCTTTCTGATGAAATTTTGACAGAGTTTCGGCTCCCAAGCACACATATACACGTTATACACTAATGAACCTCTCAGCCTATTTTTAGAGTTTCTGGTCCGCTCATAAGACATGCCAAATGAGCGGTCCAGAACACTTGACATATAAGCGATCCACATAATGACATATGAGCGGTCCAGACTAATACAATGACACATAAGCGATCCTAACCCTATTTCACACAATATTTACACTTTGACCCCCTGTTGACCATTCTTGACTTCAGACTTTTTGTAGACGCAGTCAACAGACATTCCATGCATCAACAGACTCCCCCTTGGATGTTGACGTAGTCTTTACATATCTTCAGATCCATAGTCTTCAGTCTTAGTCTTTTTCTTAACTCTGTCTATACTCACAAGCATTCTATCTTCACACTCCCATATACTGTTGATCCAGACTCCTCCTTTCACAGACTCCCCCTCTCGATATGCTAGAATCTGAGATATCTAGTTCAAGCTTTGACAATTTGCCTCCGTTGGGAAATAATGAAGACCAAATCTGTTACTCAACCAACAAACATTACAATTCTATCTTTTCAACCATAAAAACACAAACTCAATCAGTTTTAGAAATCCACTCAAGTATTCAGGTCCAAGTTAATGACCCTGATCACTTGATTAATCTACCAAGTCCAAATTAATGACCTTGGTTGATCTTTTGACGAATCAAAACTGATTTTAAAACAACAATTTCAAACATTTTCTGAAAATAACAAGTATCAAGTTAATGATCTTGTTTTTGACTTTGAAAACAAACAAATTTCCAACAATATAAGCTCTCCTCATTCTTCAGCTCAGAAACTCCTGCATCTGCTTCATCTTTCGAGAATCCAACGATCAACTTTCCACTCTGGTTTGTCTAAAAATAAAGCAGAAATGTAAAATCTTTTTGTTTTTTTTAATGTGATCTAAACTAAGAAATGAAATAACAGAAAACTTAAATTGAAAAAAAAAATAAACTATTTACAAACATATTTTTGGTGAGCATGTCAGGGAATCATATCAGCTTTTCAGACAAATTACAAGTACCGTTAAGCTACATTACATACTTAGATTTAAACAATTCACCTCGATTGTCGATATACTGATCCATCTTAAATTCTCACACAAATTTCAACTTATTCAGGATACGATTTAGATGAATTAAGAACTTAGATCATTCATGTGTCCCACCTCTTGAATATACTCCCGTATCCAGAATCCCAATAATCAGTCTCACAGGTGAGAATACTACAATGATATCTGTATATAATTTAGGTATGCGAGGGCCGAGGGATCTCAGGTCGATACTTTCGTATACGCAGAGAGATATCAGCTTCGACTTTTCGGTGTGTCCCCTTTAGAGGATCTTTTTTGCTTACAACAGCTGCATTTATCAATTTTATTGTTTCAGCATGCTGAGGGTTTAATGCTGTGTTTCAAGCATTGCAGCAAGTATTAGCCAGGGACTAGGTCAGAACCACCGTTCAGCAGAAGTCCCGGAATAATACCCCAGACATCATTGAGTATAAAGACCTAGTATATCAGATTAAGAGACCTTTCAAACGAGATTTCAGGGGTTACCTATATATCCAAGTAGTGTTCCCCACGAATTCACAAGTTTGAATTTAGATTTATATCCCGAATAAATCTACTAAATGTGCGAAAACCTATCGACACATCATCAGTAAGATTGTTTAACTCTTTTATACTTTTCAAATCTTTAGCATACTGTAATCGTCTAGCTGATGTACTATCATTTTCCCTATATACACAAGCTCTTTTTCAGATTTTATCATGTTTTTATATTTTTGCATTTTTTTTACTGTTTTTGTATTTTCTGAAAACAACTATATACAAACATCTACTCCCCCTAAATACCAAAACAAGTAAAAATTCGACAAACCATTGCAGATTGTTTCTCATCTTCATCCGCAACAGTACTCTCATCAACGCCAATTATGCCATCCGACACCGACAGAAGCTTCATACCATTCAGTTTTAACAAATATTTAAACCGATTTTTATCAAAAGCTTTGGTATGTAAATCAGCTTTCTGTTCGTCTGTGTGGATTTTCTCAATTCGTATCAACTTTTTCTCAAAGCAATCACGAATAAAGTGATGACGAATTTCTATGTGTTTAGTTTTAGCGTGATGTACTGGATTCTTTGTTATATTTATAGCGGCCTCATTATCAACAAAAAGAGGTGTGTTAAGAAACTGCAAACCGTATTCGCGCATCTGTTGCTGTATCCACAAGATCTGAGAGCAGCAACTGCTAGCAGAAACATACTCCGCTTCACATGTAGATAACGCCACAGACGTTTGTTTCTTACACTGCCAGGTAATCAATCTAGGACCAAAGAACTGGCATCCTGCAGTTGTTGATTTTGAATTGACTTTGCAGCATCCGAAATCCGAATCGGAATACCCTTCGAGCGTAAAATCACCTTTCCTAGGATACCACAACCCCGATGAAGAAGTTCCTTTCAGGTAGCACAATATCCTCTTCACAATAATCATATGCGATGCTCTCGGGTTAGACTGAAATCTTGCTGCGAGGCACGTTGGGTACATTATATCAGGACGTGAAGCAGTTAGGTACATTAAAGAACCTATCATGGATCGATAAAAAGTTTCATCAGCCCTGTCTCCGGTGAGATCTGGGTGAATCCCATGATTTGTTGCAAGTGGGGTAGCAGCTGGAGTAGAACCTGACATCCCAAATTTCTCTAGAATATCATGAACGTACTTTGACTGATGAATGAAAATTCCCTCAGGAAGTTGTTCAACTTGTAATCCCAGAAAGAATTTCATCTCCCCCATTGATGACATTTCAAACTTCTGCTTCATCACTGATTCAAAATCTTTGCATAGATTTTCATTTGTCTACCCAAAGATTATATCGTCCACATAAATCTGAACAATCAGAATATGACCATCGACTTCTTTAGTGAAGAGAGTGGCATCCACTTTTCCACGAATGAACTTGTTGGCTAGTAGGTGTTGAGACAAAGTCTGGTAACATACAGCGCTTTGTCCAATAAGTAGACCTTGTTTTTGTGGATTGGATCGGTAAAGCCCGGCGGCTGACCGACATAAACCTCCTCTTTAACCTTCCCATAAAGAAACGCCGATTTAACATCCAACTGATAAACTTTGAAGTTCTTCCAAGACGCAAATGCTAGGAAAATTATGATTGCCTCTAGTCTTGCTACAGGAGCATAGACTTCAGTAAAATCAATTCCTTCCTGTTGACGAAATCCCTGAACAACAAGTCGAGCTTTGTTCCTTATAACAACTGCTCTATCGTCCCTCTTGCACTTGAACACCCACTTGGTGTTAATCTTCCTCTGACCATCCGGCAAATCAACTAACTTCCACACTCCCAATTTCTCGAATTGACTAAGTTCCTCCTGCATCGCATTGATCCAAGAATCTTCAGTAAGCGCCTCTTTGTAAGTTCTTGGTTCAACCTGCGAGATAAAACAACTTAATGAGAATTCAGTTTGCAAAGGAGCAACTTTTGTATAAAAACATGTAAGCCCTTTATCAATCTGATTTCGAGTGCGAACACCTGTCTGCAATTCTCCTATGATCAACTCCTCTGGATGATATGAAAAAGTTCGCGGCATCACTTCGCTTGGAACATCTACATTTCCCTCCAGATTAGTAACATTCTGCTCTGCATCTTGTTCACCAACTTGGTTTGTTTGACTTGAAATCTGAATTTGCTCCCCCTCAGAATCTGAATCTGAATCACCATGATCAAATACTGGTCTGTCTTCAGCTTCTAAATTATCATTTTGAGTCGATTGATTATTCTGAGCAACTTCATTCTGTTGGACATCATCATGTTCACCAGCATTACTCGGACCTGCTTCATCATCATTTGAAGTTTCCCGTGGTCTTCTTGAATACTCAGCTGGGAACCTTAACTGCGACTCATATTCACGCAAAATATCCAACTCATCAAAGAAATCTTCATCATCCTCTGATTCTTCTCTCATGTAAAACGAATCCCAAAGTTTGTCATAATGATAACGCCATGAATCTCCAGGATTCTGCGGCGGCATAGTATAACCTTGACATTCAACATTTGCAGCTTCAATAATCCGCTTCTCACTTGGAACGAAGACACGTCGCAATGGATTTGCATAACCAACAAATATACCCTCAATGCACTTCGGACCAAACTTTCCAAAAGGTTCTATAACCGTACAGGGTGACCCGAACGGTTCTAGATACTTCAAATTCGGTTTGCGATTATTGATTAGCTCAAAGCATGTTTTGTTGAACTTCTTGACAGTGAGAACCCTGTTGAGCGTATAGCATGCGGCGGAAACAGCTTCAGCCCAAAAATTAATCGGTAACTTTGAATCTGCGAGCATAGTTCTAGCCGTCTCGATTAGTGTCCGGTTTTTGCGTTCTGCGACTCCATTCTACTGCGGAGTGTACGGAGCACTAAACTCATGCAAAATACCTCTTTCATCACAAAATTCTTCCATCTTACTGTTCTTGAATTCAGTACCATTATCACTTTGAATTCTCTTGATACGCCTTTGGTACAAATTCTCAATCTTTCTGAACAGACCCATCAAACTGTCAAATGTTTCATCTTTCGTCGTCAAGAAAGAAACCCACGAAAATCTGGAATAATCATCAGTAACGACCAAACAATAGTAATCTCCTGTAATACTTTTGACATTCACAGGACCAAACAAATCCATGTGAAGTCTTTCCAGCGGTCTCGAAACTGAATTGACTTGCTTTGTAGGGTGTGACTTTTTCTTCTGCTTGCCTTTGATGCAGCTAATGCACTCCCCTTCCAGATGAAAACCTTTGATATTAACACCCAATACCAAATCATTGTGCACCAAGTGATTCATCTTCCTTAGGTGTATATGCCCCATCTTTCGGTGCCACAATCTTGATTCTTTCTCAGTTGCTCTAGACACAAAACAATGTGCTTGACCAGTAGTTGTAGTTGCTACAGACATATCTAACACATATAAATCATTCACTCTAGGTGCCCTCATGATAATCCAATCTTCCGGAATAACAAAACCAGGTTTCAAGATCAAACATTCCTTATCAGTGAAGTGAGTAGTATACTGATTGTCACAAATCTGCGAGATACTAAGCAGATTGTTCTCCAGCTCAGTGATGTAGTTAACTCTCTCAAACGTCACAATCCCATTGGATAACGTTCCTTCACCAACAATTCTACCACCTTCATGACCTGCAAATCCCACATAACCACCATTGATATTCTTCACATCATACAGTAATGCAGTTTTTCCTGTCATATGTCGAGATGCGCCACTATCCATGATCCATCTTGAAATGGCTCTTGGAAGATCCTGCACATACCACAAGTTGATTTTAAAACATTTCAATAAAGATGCCGATTCATGCTTCGCGATCCAGGAAGCTCCGGCCATTCAAACTGCTTATTCGAACATGGTGTCCACCCAGGCCTCATCAGCCTTAGGTGTAACCTTGACTCTCGCAATTTGAATTTTAAAATTTTCAGCCTTCAAAGGTGGAAAATTTGCATCATAATCAACCGAAATTGATTCTTCAGCCTTTTTCACTTCAGAAGTTGAAATTTTCATTTCAGTTTTTGGTTTCCAAACTTGTTGAGATAATGCAGCCCTCTTGTAAAACTTGTCATTTTTAGTTACCACTTTCTTTACAGGTTCATTTTTCACTTTGATGTTGTCATTTTTCATATGCTTTTTCTCAACAATGAATGGTGCTTTACCCTTCATATCAACTTTCTTCTGTTGAATCTTCACAGTTTCAGTCTTAGGCTTCACATTGATACACTTTCGTGCAATGTGACCAACTTGGTTACATCTGAAACATGTTCGAGTATCAATAACTCGACTTGTGCCTTCAGACTGATACTGTGAAGCTCTTTTCTCAAAGAACTCTTCATTCGATTTTGAAAAAATCTCATTTTCTTCATCAGCAAGTGAACTTGAACTGTTCACAAACACCTTCTTTTCAACAAACCTCTTGTTTTGAAAACTCTTCTTCTGATAACTATTACCACCCCGATAACCACCCGACCAACTGTTTCGATTGTTATTATAAAAACCTGATGGATTAACAGATTTCTTGTAGTATGATTTATCTTTCTCAAAACTCATTTTTCTCTTTGTTTGACTGAACTTGTTCACCTCTGACAACTCAACTTCAACCAACTCGAAAACATTTGTCAATTTGTTCACATTAACATTCTCAATCGGAAACTCAGAATCCGAATACAACTTATCAGATCCAGCCATCTTGTACATCACAAGACCCGATTCATCACTTAAGTTGTTTTTGGATTTTGATTTCTGAATGTACTTGTCCAAGAAACACCCATCTTCCTCAGTAGTGTCACTATCCATTTTTAACACATTTTCAACAACACCTTTTACAATATCATTTTGGAAACTATCGTCATTAGAAGTTGTGAACGTGACATCAATATTCTCTGGAAGTTTAACTTCACTTTCTTCCTCAATTTCAACCAAACTAGACTGCTTTTTCGTGTAGTTGTCTAAAATTGGCGGTGGAACTTTGTGAAAACCTACACCCGTTCCATCAGAAAACACATCCTCACCATCTTTGTTTTTCCCTATAGGTTTAGGAACAATATGCTGCAAAACAAAGCTTGCTGATTTATAGCTGTTAAGCTTCAACTGGATTCGTTCATTCTCAATTTCAACTTCTTGAACTTTAAGTTTCAGTTTAGCAATTTGATCCAGTTGTTCATTAATCGATTCTTCTTTTAATTTCAAAACAGCTCTTAGATGTTCATTTTCTTTAAATGTTTTGCCATTACGATCATCACTATCTTTGACAATGTTTTTCAATTTCTCAAACTTTTCAGAAATCTGACGGTTTTCAAGAATTAACTTTTCATTTTCAGATTTTATTTTCTCACCTTCAGTTTTATCATTTTCAATTTGAGCCGTTAATTCTTTGATCCGTTCAGTTGAAGCTTTTACAGTTTTGTCACGATCGAGAATCTGATCTTCAACATTTCTAACCTTTGTTGTCAGATTCTGAATTTTCTCATTGTTAAGATATGTGACAGTGCTACAAAAATTGCATTGTTTGGTGCAATTTTTGCAGTCAGCATTCCTGTCAATCTTGTTACCTGATGCATTTGTTGACACACTTTGACTGACCGACCCCTTTGACTTAGTAACAAAATTAGGATCTACCTCAAGTGCTTTTGCAGCTAGCACTTTGTCAGACATCTTTCCCAGGTTCTCAGCTGTCAACTCTTGCGTAGTATCAATTAAGCCTGTATCAACCTGCTTTTCTTTCTTCTCTTTCTCCTCTTTCTCCTTTCTCTCTTTCTCATTCGCTTCTTCAATCATCTTCTCAGTTGGTGTTCCCCACCACTTGTGCTGCCAGTATTCATCTTCTTCTTTGTACTCCTTGATGATGGCTTCGATATCTAGCGTTTTGTCATCAATCGCAATGTTGCGATACCTATCAAGATAGCACTCTCTATCTGGATCCCATCTGTTTGCTCTTCTAGCTTCCAGAAAGATACCAGAAAGTCTAATAATCTTGTTTTCAGCAATCATCTTCCGGTATTTATACTTCTGTTCCTCAGTACGATCATCTTTCCACTTAATGGGTTCATCATTGCTTGCCATGAATGCGTAACCCACCGCATCTTCTTCCGGTAGAACTTCCTTACTCCAATCATACCCCTCATCATCATAAATCACAGCAAGAGCCCTTGATTTGTCTCTGTTATCTTCAGACTGCTTCAATCTAGGCGGCTCGGATTTATTCTGATGGTAGATTGCCTTTTTGTAATAATCATCTCGAAACGGATTCTCTGACTCATCAGCATACGCATTCCTGCATTCTCGTTTGAAATGACCCTTCTGCTTACACTTAAAACATGTCACTTTTGACTTGTCGAACCCCAGTTTTGTAGACGGACCACCGATCGTTTTTCTCCCTGTAATCTCCATGAAACGTTGTGCACGTCGAACTGCACTTGCCATTGCCCAACGAATGTCGATCGGCTCCATTTCTTCAGGGTCTATCTGATCGTAGTCTTCTTTCGTCAGATTTGTATTCCCGATTTTTCCAGCCACCAACCCTTCGTAGGATTCCAAAACAGACGCCAGAAAGACCATTTGTTGCTTGGCCGACTCCTCATCAAAATTCTGTGCGTTCTTCAGATCTATCGCAATATTGCAAGAAAACTTCGCATCAGAACGATTTGCAGAAGACGTAGATCCACTGTGATAACCACTATGGCTTCCACTGCTTGAATTGCTTTGACTTTCTTTGCTTGCTGGAGAAACATTCTCAGCAGAAAATGCAGTTTTTGGAGAAGTAGCTTTCGGGATCAAACTTTTTGGATAGTACAGATCCAGATTTTGCTGATAAGATGAATTATTAACTTTAAACGTTTTCTTCAGCTCTAGCTCATGACTTTCCAGTCTTTCAATCAACACATCTGAAGTCAAATCTTCTGGAGCAATAGTGTTTTTCAACATCAGCGCGTAATATCTCCAATCCACTTCGTCTGGTAATGAATCAAACAGTTTATCAACAAGTTCTTCATCAGTATACGTGATCTTGTGTCGAGCAAGCTCCAGTTTCAGATGACCGAACCTTTCAATCATTTTACACACCGATTCATTTTTAAGACAACCAAACATATCAAACTCTTTCCTAAGAAGTTTCTTTTTATTTTTTACAATCTCTTTGCTTCCAAGACACTTCTTTTCGAGTTTTTCCCATAAGTCTTTAGCATTGGAGTAATCTATCAGCGAAATGATGTCTTCACGCACCGATTGAAACAATAATGCCACACATTTTTGCTCGGCCACAAAACTCTCAATCTCTTCAGCTGATCTTAATGCTTCACCATTCTTCTTTCCTTCGGCATAGCCATTCTTCATACTCTTCCAGCTAGGAAAAGCAAATGCCATCAACCAATCTTCGAACTTTGTTGCCCACCTGCTGTAATCTTCTATAGCCATCAGCTTAGGAGGTTTGTTAAATGTTCCAAATGCGCTTTCAGACTCCCAAGCTTCCTTCTTTCTTTCTTTCTTTCGGTGGACTTTTGTTTGCATTGCTTGAAGAAGTATCGTTGTTTCCTGAACTACCCGTGAAAGCATACATATCGCTGAAGGGATTCATGAAAATATCATCCATTTTGATCGTACCTGCAAAATCAATCAACACTTTAAAATTTTTTTCGAGATTTTTGAAAAACAGAACCACAAAAGCGAACCAATCTGTGCACGTGACAGATAAGCGGACCAAACAGGTTCAGATAAGCGAACCAATAAGCAAAAAATCAGTTCGAGCGAACCAGAAAATGTACTAATGAGCGAACCCAACTATGTTTGTTCGAGCGAACCAATAAATGATCGTTCGAGCGGACCAGATAGTACGTAACAGCGGACCAGAAAGTGTATTAAAAGCGAACCAGACAATGTCTGTTCGAGTGGACTAGACTTGTTCGTTTGAGCGAACCAAGTAATGCCCTAAAAGCGAACCAAAAACTCGCGATGACCGAAAAAGCGGACCACAGTTTTTAACCGATTTTGACCATTTTTAGTCCGAATTTCACTCTAAAACTTTCAAGGAATGATCTACACTGAATTCCGAACACAATGATATGTTTATTGTTCAATTTTGACCGCAAAATCGTTCCAGATCTGATAATGAATTTTCTGTTCGAAAACTGATCGAATTTTCTTAAAATAGATTGAGTTTTACTATGTTTTAAGGTCTGATATTGTTATGGATTGATTAAAAGACAAATTCGCTCAATATGCTTGAACTTCAGATCATTCTATCCATAGGAACTTGTATAATCCGAAAAAATAAAAGAGAAATAGAGTAGAAATGAGATAATAGTGTCGAATCGGCTGATGTAGTATGAACTCCTCGTCCTGAAGCTCTGATACCACTTATTGGACAGTTCTTTGACCCTAAAAGTCAGTCAGAGTAGCTCATCTTCATGTATGAAGGCGGAATCAACATATACGAAGTTACAACATCATATCCTTTCAATTCCTATCTTTTTATTGCTTTCTGATGAAATTTTGACAGAGTTTCGGCTCCCAAGCACACATATACACGTTATACACTAATGAACCTCTCAGCCTATTTATAGAGTTCCTGGTCCGCTCATAAGACATGCCAAATGAGCGGTCCAGAACACTTGACATATAAGCGATCCACATAATGACATATGAGCGGTCCAGACTAATACAATGACACATAAGCGATCCTAACCCTATTTCACACAATATTTACACTTTGACCCCCTGTTGACCATTCTTGACTTCAGACTTTTTGTAGACGCAGTCAACAGACATTCCATGCATCAACATATGCTAATTACGCTGTTTAATTAATAAAAAGCTTTCTAATTACGCTATTGAGCATAACTCTTAATCTAGACCTCAAACTGATGTGAAAATTTAGGGACATGTTTATAAATTAGTAATAAAGGTTTCTATCCTCTCACATTTTCAAAAATCTCGTTTTAAGGTTAAAAGGGCATAATAGTCAACATTTAGGCATATAACGGAAACATGCATATGAATCGGATAACTAATGAACCAAGTTGTATAATCGCAGAGGGTTATACTAACATGTAACCTGGTCCTAATAAAGCTCCAAGGCATTTCTAAAACATGCTACATTGGGTCAGAACTGAAAGTCAAAGCAAAAGTCTAATTATGCGACTTTCGGTTCCGAACCGAGCCTACACTGAAAATTGTCGGGTTGAACATGCTTAGACATGTTCTTACATTAATTACCAAGTTATATGAGTGATAAAACAGGTTGCATGGCTTCTACATTGTTAATTATGCGTTTATTTGAAAAATTGCTTTCTGTTGATGTAACACCCCAAAAAAATGGGTTTGATAATTTAAAACCGGTTAATATAAAGGAACGGGTAAAATACCGTTTGGGGTAAAAGTGAACCCGTAAATAAAAGTTGACTAGGAATAATTGACCGAGTGGTGACATGTATATAAGTAACAAGATAATGAGTGTTAGTCTCTTTATTAATTGAAACGAAGTTTGAGGGACCAAAATCGTTAAAAAGGAAACATGATTTATTAAATAAAAAGGAAAACACACACACACACTAGGTGTGTGTGCGTGAGATCGATCAGGGGGAAGAGGACATGGGTGTAAACCCTAGTTCACAAGAAAGCTTCAAATTGACAAGGAGATTAGGCTCAAATCCGTTGCACGAACTCGTTTTCTTGATGATCTAGCCCTAGCAAACATGTGGTAAGTTGTAATTTAAGATTTGATGATCTTGAAAGAAGTGGGTTATGATCAATCCATGAATTTGTATGAAATTAAGCATGAATATGTGTTAACATCATCATAGGGAACATGTGTTATGCATAATTTTGACTAATTTGATGTTTAAGGATGTAAACCCACTAGTTGGATGATTAAGATGACATGGGTGTTCATCATGTACAATCCTTGTTCAATATTCATGAATTATGTTGTGTTATGGTGAACTATTGTTAAATGAATCGAAAGAAATATGGTGTTGATATGTTTGAGGTTTATGTGTTAATGGTACTTGTTAATTAGTAAGAAGATTTGATGAAATATGAATGAACTAGGAAAATTATGCATAAACTAGTTGTACATGGTGCCTAGGAAGTAGTACGCACACCACGTGTTTGATGAAATGTCTAAATGACAATAATATGTGAAGGTTGTGTTATGATGATATTGAGTATGCTATATGCTTGTTTGAATCGGCTAATGAAATACATATGTGAGATATGAACTTGATATGATCGTTCATATGAATAATCATGTATGCTAATAAGGATGTAAATGTAATGACATGAAAGTATAGGAATCATGTCAAGATGGATGGGAGCGTGGAAGGCTAACGGGACAAGAAGACTCAAGTAAGCGAATGCAAATACGGACGCGTAAGGTAAGTAAATCCCGAACTTACACTTTAGATGTAAAATATATTGTAGTATGATGATTATTGTGATACATGTGAGAAAGTATTAAACAATGGAAGTAAATAGGTAAGTTTACGGAAAAAGGAGTCGAAAGTGGATAGGAAAGTATAATGATGCTAATTGTTTTCTGTTAAGAATGAAATGGAAGTGCAGGTATACTAATAATGGAGAATGAAGGTTAAGTATGGAAGTCAGACGAGAGTGTCCGAATGGATGGACGAATGGACTTATATGAACGAGAATAAGAGATGTTGATGCTTGATTATGCACGTTTTAAAGTATATATATATATTATGTCACCGGTTGCTAATGAAGTAATTGGTTGTGGTGACTGCAGGTTGTACAGGTTTACGAATGTTTGCTCAAGATGTGTACGCGGTTGAAGATCGAGTCAAGACATGGGTTGTACGAGGGTGTATATGTGGTCACTTAATTCGATATACGTATGTTAGTTTTTAATTAATTTATGAAAAGGGATTAATGTATTTAAGTGAAAGAAAGAATATCATGAAAGAAATTTTAAGTATGTATTTTCCGCTGCGTTAAATTTGGTTAAAACGTGTTAGGGCGTTACAGTTGACTTTTTCTAATCAAGTTTGACCCGACAATTGACCTAGTTAGAGTGGGAATCAGAGGGTGCCCTTTTAAAGGTTTATTACCCACATAATTACCAACTCAAAGCTACTTTTCGAGAATTGACTGGACAAATTGTGATTAATTACTAAGTCAAACCTTAATTATGATGGTTTGACTTTAGGCCATTATACTAACTAAAACTGAACTAAGAAAGGTTAAGGTCATTTACTGAAGTCCTATGCACGACTAATGATCTCTAGGAAGTGGCCTTGAGCTCCAGCAATCTCCAGAAAAGAAGTTGTGAAAGTTTTCAAGTGAATGTCAAATTGTTGCAACCAAGGACTTCTTATATAGTGAGTTTAATCACTTAGGATCATGCTAAACAAGTCTATGAGGTGATTCCAGATCAGTACAAGTGCCCCTATTGCATGTAATACCATTGGAGGAGTCCCTGGATTCGAATTAAGGCCTTGAAAGGCGGTGGAACAGGTTTTACAGGCATCTGCCTGTTTTTTCTTCACTGTACCCTGTCACGCGGCTCGCGTAAATGACCACACAGGTCTTACGCGGCCGGTATGAGTCCCGGGTCAGGTTAAAAATGTTTCAGAAATTGCACTTTAGGTCCCTGATCCTTTTTAAAGTGGTTTCAACTTTGTTTATTGCACTTTTGACCCTCAAAATTGACTTTTAAGGGCTCCAAGACATAACCCAACTTTGTTAAGTCCTTGGTTAGCTTTATGATCACCCGAAAAGCCCTGAATTTCAACGTTGACGCTTTTAACCCCTTACATACGAATGTTAGCATAACTTTCTCATACGGAATCGAAACGTTGTGAAATTTTTATCACTTATTCTAGTGAGCATAATTAATCGTTACAAAGCTTCGGGTTTGCTAAAGGGTCACTCAGAGGTATAAATTAAACATGTTGACACTTTTAACCCTTGCGGTTTGTAAACTCTCACTTTCTTCCACAAATGGCTTCATACGCTTCATGTTTCATTCGTTTAAGGTTATAAACATCGTGTAGGGTTGTTGAAAGGTATAATTATCAAATGTTGACACCTTGAATCCTTTTACACATATACTTTCTTTGTTTGTCAACTTTAGTCCCTCTAAAGTAATTCTTTACACGTTTAAAGCTCATGACACGTGTCAATATAATATTGGACATGAATTTACGAGGTGTTACAGGTTGCGTCAGAAGGTGGTATCAGAGCCAAGTCACTGATTCAGCCACAGAAATGTTCTGCTGACATCAAAATTCAAATTGTTAGGAAATAAATTATGGGAGTACGTGTATAATTATATTTCTTGTTATGTGTTATTTGACTATTTGTTAGTTTACAGTATGAGCGACCAAGGACCATCTGACGCGTATCGTCAATTGTCTGGTTCGGCTAGAAGCGAAGGTACCTCCTCTTCTCAGTCTGCCCTCTCAGGGTACTCTGCTGATACGGAAGAAGGAATATTCGTGTTTAAGGCTCGGTCTGAGGAACCATTCCCTCAGAAAAAGAGAAGATGGTTCAGTCGAGGGGCAGACGAGCGTAGAAAGCGTATGAAAAAGTTACAAGACCAGAGAGCACTATCAGCCACCAAAAGAGAAACCGATGCCTATGCCCAGGAAATGATTAATAGGGGTATAGCCAACATCCACATCCTAGCAACCACTGCAGCTGACCCTAATTTGGAACAAATAATAGCACCCCAACCACAACTACCAATCCCTGACCAACCAATGGAAATAGAAAACCCTGAAATTCAAGTAGAAATGCATGACTTCAATCCAGAGAAAATACCTAGGGTACCAGCACCAAACCCCTTAGACCCAAATTACGACCCTGGTGGGACGATAATAGGGACTATGTGCAACGTTACCCGATACACGAAGACATGCCCATGCAGAACTTAGGAGCCTACCTAGGATTGGATCCTTTAGATCCCTATTACCACGATGAATACATTAGGGATATTATAGAAGATCCTTACCAATTCCAGGCACCTACACCCCCATACCAAGAACCTGCACCCCCAATGAGTGCAGACAATGTACAAGAACTTAGGACATTTGGTGAGGAAATTTTAGAAAGTAGTGAAAGAATGCGACAGGTGGGAGAGCGACTCGTCTGGAAGTACGACGAGCGCAATATGGATTTCTGGATGAATCCATATCCATGAATGTGATGGTGGAAATGGTAATAATAATAATAAAATAATAAAATAATAATAAAATATGTGCGTACGGATGCCTACTACTATTAGTGTAATTTTATTTTAGTTGGTATTGTAATTTTAATTTAAGTACTGGTGTGTAATAGATGCATATTATATGAATAGAGTAAAGTCTCAATGATCGACGCTTTTGACCAAAATGCGTGTCATATGATTAACTATAGTAAATATTATTTTGTGATATTAATATGTGGTAAATGTTTAAAATTCAGATGGCCGACGAAGGAAATCAGGAAAATCTGAATAACGATAACCAGAGTAACATTAACTTGGTTAATGAGAATCCAAGCATCAATAACAATGGAAACCAAGTGGATAATAGTGCTATCCAACACGTAGTGGCACAAGGAATCATAGATGCAATGCCATTTATTATTCAAACGGTTCAGGAAGCAAATAATAAAAGTAAACATAGCAGTAAGCGACCAATTGAACCAGAACACAGCGTGAACAATGGACCCGTACTTCAAATGCCCATTCCCAAAAGAAGAAGAACCATGCCTTATGGTTGTTCTTACAAAGAATTCTGGTCCTGCAAACCAATAGAATTCTCGGGCAGTGAAGGACCCATTGCAACTCTACCCTGGATAGAAAAGACTGAGGCAGTCTTAAAAATAAGCAAGTGTGCTGAAGAAGATAAAATAATGTTTGCTTCTAATTTGTTTAAGAACTCAGCCTTAGAATGGTGGAACACTATCCTCCAATCAAGAGGAAGTGATAGGATATATAACATAGAATGGGAGGAATTTAAAAATATGGTAGAAAGGAAATTCTGCCCTCCCAATGAAAAGGAACAGATAGCTAATAAGTTTCTGAACCTTAGGATGACCCGGGTAGATAGCAAGGGTTATACTACTACATTCTTTGAATATGCTAGAATAGTACCAACCCTTGCATCACCTGAACCAGTATTAATCTCCCGTTACATCTGGGGATTGATCGGGGAGATTAGGCATGTAGTCAAGGCAGCTAGACCCCAAACCATAGAAGAAGCTGTAGAACTAGCCAACACCTTGACAGATGAATTAGTCCGTACTTGAGAAGAAGACCAGAGGAGAAACCTAGCCCAAAGGCTTACCCAAGAATTCCGTTCTGGGAATTACAACCGTAGGAATATGGGTTCTACCTCTGCACCTTATTGCAAGTATTGCAAAAGGAAGCATTCTGGAAGATGCTCCATATATTGCAATTTCTGTAAAATATCAGGTCATAAGGAAGAAGATTGCAGGAGGAAAGCCAACAACATGATATGCTACAACTTCGGAGAACAAGGTCATATCAAGCCAAACTGTCCGAAATTGGCTCCAGCTGCAAACAACTAGAACACTAAAAATGCTAGAGCATTCGTTCTGACCGCAGATGAAGCCAAGATGATTCCAGACGTGATAGCTGGTACGTTTTTAGTTAATGATGTTTTTGCTAAAGTATTATTTGACTCTGGTTCAAACCAAAGTTTTATTAATACTTCATTTTGCAAACTTCTAAATCAGTCATTTACTAAACTACCACAAGAATGTCTAGTAGAGACAACAAATGGAGAAACAGTTAGGATTTCTGAAATCTTGCAGGGAGCAAAAATAGAGTTTTTAAACCAAAAGTTTATTGCAAACCTTTATCCCATGAATCTGGCAGGATTTGATGTCGTTTTAGGAATGGATTGGTTAATAGCCAATAAAGCCAACATTTTATGTGAGCAAAAATCAATTCAAGTAAATTCACCAAAAGGTGAAAAGATCACAATTAAAGGAGATAAACCCTCTAGATCCACGAAATTCATTTCTGTGATGAAAACTGCAAGTTATATAAGAAAAGGGTCTATAGTGTATTTGATTTCCATAATTACTAACACTAAAGGAAAAGAATTAAAAGACATTCCAGTAGTGTCTCAGTTTTCAGATGTATTTCCCGAAGAATTACCAGGACTACCGCCAGACAGAGAAGTTGAATTCAGAATTCACCTGCTACCAGGAACAACACCAATTGCCAAAGCACCTTATCATTTGGCACCCGCAGAAATGCAGGAACTGAAGAAACAATTAGAGGAATTGCTAGAAAAAGGATTCATACAGCCAAGCTCATCGCCATGGGGAGCGCCAATTTTATTCGTTAAACAGAAGGACGGATCAATGCGTATGTGCATTGACTACCGTGAATTGAACAAGGTCACAATTAAGAATCGGTACCCATTACCGAGAATCGATGATTTGTTCGATCAACTGCAAGGAGCTCGATTTTTCTCTAAAATCGATTTAAGGTCAGGATATCATCAATTTAAGGTATATGAAGAGGACATTCCTAAGACCGCATTCAGTACAAGGTATGACCATTATGAATTTACTGTCATGCCATTTGGTTTAACCAATGCCCCAGCTGCATTTATGGACATGATGAACCGAATATGTAAGCCATATTTGGATAAAATCATAATTGTCTTTATAGATGATATTCTAATTTATTCTAAAAGCAAAGAGGATCATGCAAAGCATTTGCAAGCACTTCTAAGTCTATTAAGAAAGGAAAAGCTTTACGCTAAATTTTCCAAATGTGAGTTTTGGTTAGAACAGGTACAGTTTCTTGGACACTTAGTCAATCATGAAGGAATTCATGTGGACCCAACAAAAATCGAGGCAATTATCAAATGGAAAACCCCTGAGTCACCAACCGAGGTTAGAAGTTTCTTAGGATTGGCCGGTTATTTAGAAGATTTATTTGATATTTCTCTAGAATAGCCATTCCTTTAACTAAGTTAACCTGTAAATCCATTAAGTTTGAATGGGGACCAAAACAAGAAGAAGCATTTAGAATTCTTAAGCAAAGATTAACTAATACACCCATACTAGCGTTACCAGAAGGAACTGAAGACTTTGTAGTCTATTGTGACGCTTCCAAATTAGGTTATGGATGTGTATTAATGCAACGCCAAAAGGTTATAGCATATGCATCTAGACAACTTAAGAATCATGAAGAGAATTATTCAACCCATGTTCTTGAATTAGGAGCTATATTTTTTGCCCTTAAAATTTGGAGACATTATCTTTATGGTAGTAAGTTTACTATATTCACCGATCATAAAAGTTTAAGATATATTTTTGGGCAAAATGAGTTGAATATGAGACAAAGACGCTGGATGGAGATGCTTAGTGATTATGATTGTGATATCCAGTATAATGCAGGAAAGGCAAATGTAGTTGCTGATGCTTTAAGCTGAAAGTATCATGAAGAGCCAAAAAGGGTACGTTCTCTTAAATTAAATCTACAAATAGATTTAAATGATCAAATTAGAAAAGCACAAGAATCAGTAATCAAGGATGATACTGAAAAGCTAAAAGGTATGATTAAAGAATCAGAACAAGGAACAGATGGAATTTGGAGATTCCATAAAAAGAGAATGTGGATACCTAAATTAGGAAACCTACGCCATCGTATATTAGATGAAGCCCATAAGTCCAGATATACGATGCATCCTGGAAGTGATAAAATGTATCAGGATTTAAGAAATAATTTTTGGTGGATAGGAATGAAAAAGGACATAGTAGCCTATGTTTCTAAATGTTTAACCTGTTCACAAGTTAAAGCTGAACATCAGAAACCCTCAGGTTTGTTACAACAACTAGAAATACCAGTATGGAAATGGGAATTAATAACAATGGATTTTGTTACCAAATTACCCAAAACAAGAAAAGGTAATGATACAATCTGGGTGATTGTAGATAGGCTAACCAAATCAGCTCATTTCTTACCAATGAAGGAAACTTTTAGTATGGAACAATTAGCTAAATTATATGTAAATGAAATAGTTTCATTACATGGAATTCCTTTATCAATTGTTTCTGATAGGGATAGCCGTTTTACCTCTCATTTTTGGTCAAGTTTCCAAAAGGCAATAGGAACCAAGTTAAATCTGAGCACAGCTTATCATCCTCAAACAGACAGACAAAGCGAAAGAACAATTCAGACGATGGAAGACATGCTTAGAGCTCGTGTAATTGATTTCGGAGGTAATTGGGACGATCACTTACCTTTAATAGAATTTTCTTATAATAATAGTTATCACACAAGTATCAACGCTGCACCATTCGAAGCACTTTATGGACGAACGTGCCGAACCCCAGTCTGTTGGCAGAAATTGGGGAAAAGCAACTATCTGGACCTGAGATAGTGCAAGAAACAACCGACAAGATCATTCAAGTCAAGGAACGACTGAAAGCAGCACGTGATCGACAAAAGAGCTATGCTGACAACCGACGAAAACCATTGGAATTTCAAGTAGGAAACAAAGTATTGTTGAAAGTCTCTCCTTGGAAAGGAATAGTAAGATTCATCAAAAGAGGGAAGCTAAGTCCCAGGTATGTTGGACCTTTTGAGATTATTAGAAGAATAGGACATGTAGCCTATCAGCTACAACTGCCAGAAGAAATGGCAGGAATACATGATGTATTTCATGTATCTAATCTCAAGAAATGTTTAGCCGATGAATCACTAGTAATACCTCTTAAGGATATAGAGGTAAATGAACAACTCAAGTTTGTAGAAAGGCCTCTACAGATTGAAGACAGGAAAGTCAAAAACCTCAAGCATACGAGATTAGTTCTGGTCAAAGTGAAGTGGGACTCCAAGAGAGGACCTGAGTACACATGGGAGCTTGAATCTGAAATGCAGAAGAAATATCCACACTTGTTCCAGTAGATCTCGAGGACGAGCTCTAAAACAAGGTGGGGATGATATAACAACCCTAAAGAAAACCGACACCCTCATAAATTTTCCGACACCCTAATATATTTCAAAATATCCCAATATGTCCTAAAATACACCCCATACGTGAAAACGGACCCCGAATACCTTAAATATCGTTAAAAATAATTAAAAATCAAGTTTTTGGGGTTTAGGCGGGCCGCGTAAGGTACCCCTTAACCCTTACGCGGGCCGCGAGAGATCAAGAACGCGGCAACACCCGGTGATGACACGTGTCATCATCGTGGCAGGTCTAGTCGATGATCCGGACGAGCTAGGCCGTTGACCAGAGTTGACGTGGGCCGCGTAGGCCCTTGTCTTCTTTTACCCGGGCCGCGTAGAACCCGAACTCAGCCCCTATAAAGCTGGAGCTCGGGCCTTTAGTCGAATTCGTCCAAAAGTTTCTTTCTTTCTCTCAATTTCACATAGTGTGCATTATACACGGGTATAATACCCCCCTAAATAACGAAGTTCTGCTCCGTTGTAAGTATCATAACCCCTGGATACGTATTAGATACTATGCCCAATTGATCTAGGGTTCCGTAACAGCTGTCGTGGTTCTGCCCGACGTAGTCGTTGGAATGCCGTCTCGGGGAGGGTATTACTAATGTTAAAATGGGTTATTATATTAACGCGTGTGCTTTTGTGTAAATTATAGATAATTCTCAGGAAACCCTAAAGGATAATCTAAGACAGTAATCTCCTTTTTGTAAACTATTTTTACAAAACCTTAACTATTTTACAATGCAATTCAGCGGTGATTGAGTCTTTGTAATTCTACGATTACTGCCGGTATGTTGGGGTTTTGTATACAAAATGTGAGACACGTTACCATTGGACGAAGAGTTAGCCAATGTGTAATATGACCCACCAGTCAGGATTGACAGTACAGAATGAGTAATTGGGTAGATGTAAACATTGTAATCGCTCTCAATACTGTTTAAATTAAATTAATGTTTCTTGATTAAACTGGGATTCACTCACCAGTATTTCCCACTGAGAAATGTTTTTAAAACACGTTTCAGGTAACACAATGTGAAAGCCAATTAGAAGCCAGCTGGACAGCACTGAAGGCTTGGAAAAGTGGCTATAAAAGTTACCTAAATAAAGAAGGCGTTTTAATTCAAATAAAATGGGATTTATCCCTATAAATCAGTTTGTAATAAAAATTTGGGTTTTATCCCAATATGTTTATTTATATAAAATGTGGTGTTTTACTCTGATAAAATATTTCCTAACTACGGTCCTGATGTAAATTCCGCTGCCAAAATTTAATAAACACGCGATACCACCAAAAATGGCTCGCGGCCGCCCGTTCTCGGGAATTAGGGATCCAGGGTTGCGACACATCATCTCCTGAAAACACATGTGAAAATAGGTACGTCAGCATAAAAATGCATGTGAGATACATAGGTTTTATTGATTTAGGGTTCATGACTTGTAAGTTTAAAGAAAATGTTTGTCAAAAGTAAATCATGAACCTTGTAAAAATGTTTTCTTTTATAAATTATATAAACAGTGACAAGAAATCAGATGATATAAAAGAAAGATGCACAGATAAACAAATGAACAAGCAAAATGAGTTTGTATAAAATGTGTTGATTGTAAAACAATGTTTCATGAAAATATGTTATAAGTGTAAAATGTATTATGTCAAACTTGAAATGGTTTAAACAACGCTACGATATGTAATACCATAAAAGCACTTATATATAGGAAGTACCTGCGGCGTATCCACCATGCTTTTATCTTATTACATACGCCTCGTTATTTAAATCACTTACAAACAAACCACCAAAATGTAATGTTCAAACAAATGTTGAAATGTTATTGTGTAAACAAATGTAATGTATAGTGAATAAAAGCATTTATTGATTTAAAAGCATTTACTCAACTCTATAAGAATGAAATGTACAAAACAATGCATTTGATAAATTATAATCAAAAGTTATGTTTTGTAAAATAATGCATGCTTTACTGATACAAACATCTATGCGGTAATGTTAAACGTCTACATCCAAGCCTTGAGACTGTAGGATAACCTTAGAGTATAGGTTATCAAAAATGTTTTCGGATTCAGTCATTCCTTCCACCCAAACAAACCTAGGATTTCAGGAATGGGAGTTGTCAAGTCCTATGGTACCACTACCTACTACCGAGCGGCATGATCGGTGTTAATGAATGTATTAGTTTCGTTAAACAAACCAAATGTTATACCAAATGTAAGCATGTTTTATGAAAACAATGTACCTAGTATGCTAAGTGAACATACAAGGTAGAAATGTAAAACAATGTGTCCATATGCTATGAGAACATATGCAACAGAAATGCAAGATAAAACAATGTACTAAGTATGCACTAAATGGACATACATAGCATAAAATGTAATGTAAAAAGATGTACTAAGTATGCACTAAATGGACATACATAGCATAAAGTGTAATGTAAAACAATGTACTAAGTATGCACTAAACGGACATATTTAGCAAAAACATAATGAAATCATGTACTATATGTGTACTAATGAACATAACAAGCATATGATATGAAAACATGAAAGCATGAAAGTAACAAGTAGGCAGATGTGTTTCACCCCAAAACGTTTGAAAAACAGTAAAAATAGGGGTCTATGTACTCACTTGATAGAAAGATCACGGAATCAAACGACACCTAATATAGGTAACTACGTTAATAAACGGACCTAAATCGGAGGATTGGATAAAATGTGGTTTCGTAAACCAAATGAGTGTAAGAACTCATGTAATATGGTTTAACAAAGCCTACATTCTAAAACGGAACCTATCCTAAGTGCTTATGACCCGTTACGACCCGTTTAGGTAGCTTATGCTACTTTAACGCGTCGTTAGTGTAAAACGCGTTCGGACCGCCTAACTAGTCCTATGACAAGTAAAATATGCCTTAACATGTCTAATAATGTTGCCTAATCAGTTTAGATGTCAAAATTTATGTTACATATGCTTAAAATGAATTTTGGCGTAAAAAGGGCATTTTGGTCATTTTTCCTAAGGCATATAATTTCCTATCATACAACTAAGTAGACTAAGTGACCATAAAGTATAACCTCGGAAGGTTATTCCTTATGCAACTATGGTCACAAAATGTATTTGGTCGAATCCTAATGATTGACCAAACGGGTTGGGTTCGAAAGTCTAAGCGATTGATTAGATCGCTTATCTTACGACCCTATATAAGCACAAAACCTAAAGTAACGAGCTAAACATGTTAAAATGTGTTTAACGAGGTTTGAAAACAAGTTTGGTATCAAAACAAAGCGTCTTGATACCTAAAAGTAGTTTGGTTGCAAAATACGTAAGAATACACATTTTGACCGAAACTATGACTCGTCACTACGCCTAAATAACGTGGTAATCAGTAGGTATAGTTACAAAGGACTATGACCATCGTGATTACGCTCACGTTACGAAGTTCAAACGAACTTCGTGTTGACCATTGACTGGTCAAAGCTGAGAGTCAAACACTTGTTTGACTTTCACGTTTAAAATGCGTAAAAGAACGAAATAATACTTACAACGGGTCCAAGGAATGGAGGTTTGATCTAATTACTCTCAGGTATGAAGTGTATAACTTCAACTTAGAGAACAAAATCAGATCAAAGGTGAGTTTGCAAATGAAATGGAAGGGGTATATATAGATTTTGGAGAACCGTTAGGATCGTTTCTCGCAAATCGTGCTTTGATCTTGACCTTACAAGTGGGCACATGGTTTTCAAAACCACGGGAATACTTAAAACTATCAAATTCAAGCCCATAGAGTGCAAAACCTTGGGTTAAAACCATCAAAACCTCAAAAATGGACCAAGTTCAATGTATCTGCCAGAAATTTCAAAAATGGTCCCTGCACTTGTAAAACTTGATTTTTGGCACTTTTAAGCCCCGTTAACCCCATTTCAAGGCTCTAAAATAAATTTAACATATAGGGAACTTGAAATGTGCTAAAAAATATCTCAGATGTCGGTTCGTTTGGTCGTACGGTTGCGTTGTTCGGTTAATTACGACGGAAATCGTAACGAACGCAAAAACGATCCAAATTACACGACGAATGGAATTTCATCATGCCAATCACTAAAATAAAATATTTTAATGATTACATAAATTTTTGGATCTCCGGATATTTTCAGAACGTAAGATATTCGCGAAAATGGAAACTTATGCACTTTTTGACGCTTTTAGTCCCTATTGATCAATAAAGTTTATTTTTAGCATACTGAACCCTTCAAAGCCTATTTCTAAGCTATGTAAAGGATATTTAGGGTATGTTTAACTTATGATCAAGTTCCGGAATGTCCGTTACAGTACGAATTGGCATACTTTCGCAGTTTGTCGAATTTAGTCCCTGTAAGCGAATAAATTGATTTCGACACACCAAACCTTCCAAATCTTATTTCTAAGTTATGTAAACGTTATTTAAGGTATGTTAAGCCTATGTCACTATTCCAGAGTGTTTGTTGCATTAAACTGATTACTTTTACGCATCAGTTCGCGTATAACTTCCAAGAAAGCGATTTAGAGCTCGAAATCGAACAAAATTTGATATGTGCAAATGAATCACATATTTATACAAATCCCAAGTATGAAATACAATATTTCATTGGTTTGGTATTTGTTTCATGGCCGTGGAGGCACAGGTGTCACAGTCTCCCCTACTTTAGGAAATTTCGTCCCGAAATTTATTTAGAGGAAACTTGTGAGAACTTGAAACATGAAGTCAAAAAAGATAAAACAACACTGGTTAGAGCCCTAAACTTCTAGTAACTTTAAATAACATCATGTTTGTAATGTAAGAGGGACACTTATATACAAGTATATAAAGCGCCGTTGGTGCGTCCACCGTACCTCCATTACATTGTTTACATTTCGTTATTTTGCCACTATAGGTTCTTACACATGATAAGTCTTACTGTGGTTTCTGTGAACTGAATTTCATAATTATGTATGCGTCCATAATTACGTAATTCCTTGCATAGTCCACACAGTGTATCTTATAATGTGTAGGGGAAGAAAACAATGAACGAACCTGTGATGATTATGACTAGGCCACCATAGGATCCTTTTAATTAAATCAATAAATGATCTTCTTAAATAGACCACCAAGGAGCCTTTTCAGCTATTTCATCACATGCCATTCTTAACCAGATTCTGAATCAATCTTTTGACTTAGACCACTCAAGGGGTCTCTTTGAATTATGGAATGGTACTATATAATCCAAGGGTCTTAACTATTATGTAGAAGCCCATTAAGGATTTAAGATAGTACCTTTGGATATTCTACTGTGAATCACTCATATGAAGATATGGAAGATTCTACGAGGATTTGGATAATGAAATTAAAAACACAAAAGAAAACACATAACACATAATCTTGTAACCACAAAATTGTTTAACTTGATCTTTAATTTGTTATCATTTTGTTAATTTGTTTGTTAATTGTGCACATGAATTCAAAGCACACTAGGAATCTAATCCGTGGATTTCATTTGGCACTTTAAATATTTTCAAGAATCTAACTATGAAGATAGGAAGATCTTAAAAAGAAAATTCGATTTCGATTACGAGGAATTGTAATATTCGAATTAAGGTATACAAGGAATCCAATTAAGGACTCCGATTAGAGCGGTAACCATCCACAAAGATCTAATTGTGAAGGTAATAAGATCCCATATGGATTTTGGAATTTGAAAAGCGGGAGGCGTTTCAAAACCTTGCACTAGACGTGCTTAAGTCGATACACGAGGTAGAATGCTCATGAAGTTGAGGTGCTAGATATGCTAAGGTGACATATGAAGCAGAGTTTGAAGGTTAAGTTAATGTATGGTCAAAATGTTTTTGAAAACTATGCATGGGGTTCTTTTAGAAATGTGTTTAATGATTTTACATAATACTTTTGAAATCATAAAGTAGGTGTATTAGATAAGTATATTTATAAAAAAAAATCATGCAAGATGAATTTTGAAATTATGTATAAGGTTTTTGAAAACATGAATGATGCTTTTGAAATCATGCACTTGATATATTAGTAAATATACTATGTTAAAAATGTTTTCAAACCATATGGAATATTTTGAAATCATGAAGGTTGTTTTGAAAACTTATACTATGTATGTTGTTATGAAAACCAGAATGTAATGGGTATGAGATCGAAAAATTACCCTTCGTTATCTAACCAAGGATTTAAAGGCACAGATGTGCAAAAAGCACAATTACTCGTAATGTCACTTTATTTCCTGTACTTCGTTTCTTAGAATGAAATGAGTACTTTAGAATTTCCAAGAAAATTATGAGCGATCACTTGAATGGGAGAACCACAAGAGTAGTTTTTAAGAACACAGTTCCTTATTGTAGGTATCATAGGGGAATGCCATACACACATGTAACTATACTTGTAGATCAGAATTGCGAACAACGATTTATTTATAAACAAAACAGATTGTTTCAGGGTTCAACAAAAGATACAAGAGCAAAAGATTCAAATTATTCAAATCAGCAGCATCTAATAATCAGCCAAATGCTCATCCGTGGGTCAGATTTGCATTAGAAAGCTTTGGGCAATTCCTTTGGAAATGGCCCATTTCGCCACAGTTGAAGCAAGGCCCTGGTGAAAAACGAGCTTGAGCAGGATTGTTGCCAGCTTGATTTGGTGCAGTTGCAGCTGGGCAAACTCTTGCTGTATGACCTATAAGTCCACAAGTTTGGCATTTGCAGCACTTCACACTAGCATGATGATGAAGGCTACATTGGTTGCACAAGGGTGCAGTTCCATTATAAGGCTTCTTGGCTGGTGTGCTGCCACTTGGCTAGGTCCTGCCTGTTTTGGTGCAACGACTGGAGGATTCTTTGAAGCTTTACGTTTCTTTGGTTTTGGTGAAGGCTTGGCTTCTGTCTCCTTTGGTGACTCTTGAGTGGCTTCCTCCTGGAGATGATACATGGCAGTAGCTAATTCAACAGTCTTCAGGACTACTTCGCCTATTTGCTGGGCAAATTTGGCAGTCTGCTCGGATATCTGAGCGTCGTTGCGATGAAGAGACATTCTAGAAGAAATGAAAGGCATATGAAGAAACAAGTGAAATGTTATCGGATAATCAAAACAGAATGACAACGCATAAAATTGCGATCATTTGTTTGTTACCTAAGGCAAACAAATGAGATTAATCAAAGTAATCGGGTCATATTAATGTATCGCGAAAACATGATTTAGCCTATAAGTGGACACTCACCCCAAGAGTTCCCAGGTAAGAGTGACTGGTCCGATTATGTGGATTTGTACGAACACTCTAGCCTTAGACAGAAAACTCAAAGTACATGCATCCACCCTTCCAGATTGTACGTGTTCACATTATCAGACCCAACTTTGACGAGATTTTGAAAACTTAGAGGGTTCAAAACCTAGTAATCAATCATCCTAGAACAGATGATTGGTTTTCGAAGCGGATTCAAAATTTGTGTTCTGGTTGTGGTTGTCACCTAAGGATAAGTGACAGTATTGTTTTAAGATCTAAACACAAGGATCTTGTGTTAGGGTCCTAGGAAGGTTATAGACTAGGTCAAAGCATTACTAATAACCTAATTCCCTATAACCATGAGCTCTGATACCAATTCTTCTGTCACACCCCGACCACGTAAAACAACAAATCGTGGCGGAAATGTCGGGGAGTGTTGTAACAGAATCATTGTTTCATAACACATGGAAAATTTAAGTTTTGTTTTATTGAATTGATAGAGGTTACAATGTCTTAAAAACAGAAATACACAACATAATTAACTAGTCTTGCATCTTTTATTATCACTAAGGCCCAAGTCCGACTAAGTGTATCTTGCTCAATCCTATGCATCATCTCCTGAAAACACATGTGAAAATAGGTACGTCAGCATAAAAATGCCTGTGAGATACATAGGTTTTATTGATTTAGGGTTCATGACTTGTAAGTTTAAAGAAAATGTTTGTCAAAAGTAAATCATGAACCTTGTAAAAATGTTTTCTTTTATAAATTATATAAACAGTGACAAGAAATCAGATGATATAAAAGAAAGATGCACAGATAAATAAATGAACAAGCAAAATGAGTTTGTATAAAATGTGTTGATTGTAAAACAATGTTTCATGAAAATATGTTATAAGTGTAAAATGTATTATGTCAAACTTGAAATGGTTTAAACAACGCTACGATATGTAATACCATAAAAGCACTTATATATAGGAAGTACCAGCGGCGTATCCACCATGCTTTTATCTTATTACACACGCCTCATTATTTAAATCACTTACCAAAGAAACCACCAAAATGTAATGTTCAAACAAATGTTGAAATGTTATTGTGTAAACAAATGTAATGTATAGTGAATAAAAGCATTTATTGATTTAAAAGCATTTACTCAACCCTATAAGAATGAAATGTACAAAACAATGCATTTGATAAATTATAATCAAAAGTTATGTTTTGTAAAATAATGCATGCTTTACTGATACAAACATCTATGCGGTAATGTTAAACATCTACATCCAAGCCTTGAGACTGTAGGATAACCTTAGAGTAAAGGTTATCAAAAATGTTTTCGGATTCGGTCATTCCTTCCACCCAAACAAACCTAGGATTTCAGGAATGGGAGTTGTCAAGTCCTATGGTACCAATACCTACTACCGAGCGGCATGATCGGTGTTAATGAATGTATTAGTTTCGTTAAACAAACCAAATGTTATACCAAATGTAAGCATGTTTTATGAAAACAATGTACCTAGTATGCTAAGTGAAAATACAAGGTAGAAGTGTAAAACAATGTGTCCATATGCTACGAGAACATATGCAACAGAAATGCAATGTAAAACAATGTACTAAGTATGCACTAAATGGACATACATAGCATAAAATGTAATGTAAAATAATGTACTAAATATGCACTAAATGGACATACATAGCATAAAGTGTAATGTAAAACAATGTAATAAGTATGCACTAAACGGACATATTTAGTAAAAACATAATGAAATCATGTACTATATGTGTACTAATGAACATAACAAGCATATGACATGAAAACATGAAAGCACGAAAGTAACAACTAGGCACATGTGTTTCACCCCAAAACGTTTGAAAAACAGTAAAAATAGGGGTCTATGTACTCACTTGAGATTGCTCAATAGTCTTTAGATAACCACCAAGCAATGCTAGAAAGATCACGGAATCAAACGGCACCTAATATAGGTAACTACGTTAATAAACGGACCTAAATCGGAGGATTGGATAAAATGTGGTTTCGTAAACCAAATGAGTGTAAGAACTCATGTAATATGGTTTAACAAAGCCTACATTCTAAAACGGAACATATCCTAAGTGCTTATGACCCGTTACGACCCGTTTAGGTAGCTTATGCTACTTTAACGCGTCGTTCACGTAAAACGCTTTCGGACCGCCTAACTAGTCCTATGACAAGTAAAATATGCCTTAACTTGTCTAATAATGTTGCCTATCAGTTTAGACGTCAAAATTTATGTTACATATGCTTAAAATGAATTTTGGCGTGAAAATGGCATTTTGGTCATTTTTCTTAAGGCATATAATTTCCTATCATACAACTAAGTAGACAAAGTGACCATAAAGTATAACCTCGGAAGGTTATTCCTTATGAAACTATGGTCACAAAATGTATTTGGTCGAATCCTAATGATTGACCAAACGGACTGGGTTCGAAAGTCTAAGTGATTGATTAGATCGCTTATCCTACGACCCTATATAAGCACAAAACCTAAAGTGACGAGCTAAACATGTTAAAATATGTTTAACGAGGTTTGAAAACAAGTTTGGTATCAAAACAAAGGGTCTTGATACCTAAAAGTAGTTTGGTTGCAAAATACGCAAGAATACGCATTTTGACCGAAACTACGACTCGTCACTACACCTAAATAACGTGGTAATCAGTAGGTATAGTCAGAAAGGACTATGACCATCGTGATTACGCTCACATTACGAAGTTTAAACGAACTTCGTGTTGACCATTGACTGGTCAAAGCTGAAAGTCAAACACTTGTTTGACTTTCACGCTTAAAATGCGTAAAAGAACGAAAGAATACTTACAACGGGTCCAAGAAATGGAGGTTTGATCTAATTATTCTCAGGTATTAAGTGTAAAACTTCAACTTAGAGAACAAAATCAGATCAAAGGTGAGTTTGCAAATGAAATGGAAGGGGTATATATAGATTTCGGAGAACCGTTAGGATCGTTTCTCGCAAATCGTGCTTTGATCTTGACCTTACAAGTGGGCACATGGTTTTCAAAACCATGGGAATACTTAAAACTATCAAATTCCAGCCCATTGAGTGCTAAACCTTGGGTTAAAACCATCAAAACCTCAAAAATGGACAAAGTTCAATGTATCTGCCAGAAATTTCTAAAATGGTCCCTGCACTTGTAAAACTTGATTTTTGGCACTTTTAAGCCCCATTAACCCCATTTCGAGGCTCTAAAATAAATTTAAAGTATAGGGAACTTGAAATGTGCTCAAAAATATCTCGGATGTCGGTTCGTTTGGTCGTACGGTTGCGTTGTTCGGTTAATTACGACAGAAATCGTAACGAACGCAAAAACGATCCAAATTACGCGACGAATGGAATTTCATCATGCCAATCAATAAATAAAATATTTTAATGATTACATAAATTTTTGTATGTCCGGATATATTCAGAACGTAAGATATGCGCGAAAATGCAAACTTATGCACTTTTTGACGCTTTTAGTCCCTATTGATCAATAAAGTTTATTTTTAGCATACTGAACCCTTCAAAGCCTATTTCTAAGCTATGTAAAGGATATTTAGGGTATGTTTAACTTATGATCAAGTTCCAGAATGTCCGTTACAGTACGAATTGGCATACTTTCACAGTTTGTCGAATTTAGTCCCTGTAAGCGAATAAACTTGATTTTGACACACCAAACCTTCCAAATCTTATTTCTAAGTTATGTAAAGGTTATTTAAGGTATGTTAAGCCTATGTCACTGTTCCGGAGTGTTTGTTGTGTTAAATTGATTACGTTTACGCATCAGTTCGCGTATAACTTCCAAGAAAGCGATTTAGAGCTCGAAATCGAACAAAATTTGATATGTGCAAATGACTCACATATTTATACAAATCCCAAGTATGAAATACAATATTTCATTTGTTTGGTATTTGTTTGATGGCCGTGGAGGCACAGGTGTCACAGTCTCCCCTACTTTAGGAAATTTCATCCCGAAATTTATTTAGAGGAAACTTGTGAGAGCTTGAAACATGAAGTCGAAAAAGATAAAACAACACTGGTTAGAGCCCTGAACTTCTAGTAACTTTAAATAACATCATGTTTGTAATGTAAGAGGGACACTTATATACAAGTATATAAAGCGCCGTTGGTGCGTCCACCGTACCCCCATTACATTGTTTACATTTCGTTATTTTTGCCACTATAGGTTCTTACACATGATAAGTCTTATTGTGGTTTCCGTGCACTGAATTTCATAATTATGTATGCATCCATAATTACGTAATTCCTTGCATAGTCCACACAGTGTATCTTATAATGTGTAGGGGAAGAAAACAATGAACGAACCTGTGATGATTATGACTAGGCCACCATAGGATCATTTTAATTAAATCAATAAATGATCTTCTTAAATAGACCACCAAGGAGCCTTTTCAGCTATTTCATCACATGCCATTCTTAACCAGATTCTGAATCAATCTTTTGAGTTAGACCACTCAAGGGGTCTCTTTGAATCATGGAATGGTACTATATAATCCAAGGGTATTAACTATTACGTAGAAGCCCATTAAGGATTTAAGGTTGTACCTTTGGATATTCTACTGTGAATCACTCATATGAAGATATGGAAGATTCTACGAGGATTTGGATAATGAAATTAAAAACACAAAAGAAAACACATAACACATAATCTCGTAAGAGCACGACGTGTGGTAGGATTACGAGATCTGGTGGTCCTCCATTGCATTCACACCCGTACCAACCTTGATGTTCCATACCTACTACTCCGAAGCATGCACCTGAACCAACTTGCTACTCCCCCGACACCCATCTTCTTTGGAGGGTGGATTTACCGCCTTTTCAAACATTTTGTTGATAGGATTCTAAGATCTTTCCAAAAGAGCCCATGGTCGGGGAGGGTGGACATGGTCATTTGCCGCTCCATGAACTTGATCTATGAGGCGGATGACGGGACGGTCAGTTTTCAAAGAGTTCAAGGGCTTGCATGGAACCCGCAAGAGGCACTCGTCTTACACGCCCCACACATCCGTCCTCCTCCTCAGTACCATTACCAGCCCCAGGGTGATCCGGGCCAATCCTCCTCTCAAGGAGGCGGTTTTCCTAACTTTCAAAGCTTACATGATTTATTGCAGGAAAACCTTATGTGCACCAGGAACACCTACAACATGGCCAGCAACACGTACGCCTGGGTCGGAGCAATAGAGAGAAACATCTCTGACATACAGGATGACATTGGGAACATCTGGGAGTACATGGCGGGGCACGGAGGAGACGATGATGATGAAGACGAGGACATGGATTGAGCAGGAGGAGTGGAGGTAGGGTCAGCCGGTTGGAGGTCTATGAGGTTAACCCCCTTATCTCATGAACAATTTCCGGCCTGCGTGCCGTTTTTTGAACAATTTACTTCCTTTAGCACTTTTTAATTTCTGCATTTATTTTTCTTTTTAACTTGTGATGTGGATGATTAACTTTGGTAATTTAGGTTGTTTGTTATGATTGGCGTGGTATTTATTAGTTAAACAGGTACATACGAGGCTTAGAGCACTAAACATTAGTGCTACTAAAGCCGGGACAGGAAAACCGAGGCCAGAAACCTGTTTTACACTTTTGCAGTTTGTCCACACGGGGTCGTGTTCAGCCAACACGCCCTCGTGCCCATTGCCCCAGACCTGCTGTTTGTCTATATTATGCAGATTTTTGCCAGACACAGGGTTGTGCCCAGCCAACACGCCCCGTGTCCACCTACTGTAAGTTCTCGCTACTGGCAATCTTACCACGGGGCCGTGTCCAGATGCCCAGTAACATAAAAATTTGTTTTTAAACACACTTTTACACATTCAATCAACCTAAAAACTTATTTTTGTGACACATTGAGGACAATGTGTAATTTAAGTGTGGGAGAGATGCTAAAACCTTGAATTTTGTAAGTCCTACTTACAAGCCTTACACAAAACTCTATTAGAACCGCTAAACACCCCAAATTTTTTTCAAAAACTTTTCATTTTTTTTACTTGTGTTGGTTTAATTCGGGAATTACAAGTTCTAAAAATGTTATATTTTTACAAATTTACAACCGATAGCGTCGTGATAAAAAGAACCAACGTAAGAAAATTATGAAACGGCATGACAAATCTAGTTAAAATTTGATTATATATACTTGATCACATAAAAACCCATTCCCACAAAAAGTGAGTTTTGAGCCTTTATTGAGCATACAAATACACATCTCTAAACTAAATGCTCATTTTTCGTTTCTTGTGTGAATAGCCACTTGGTTCTTACGACTCTAGAGCTTGCCATGACGATACATTCCCGGTCCTTACCAACTGAAACCCGAGTAAGTAAATGATGGAGGCATTAGGACTAACCTTTTTTATTTCTACACCATTATTTTTCTTTTTTTTTACCACCTACCCAAAATTCCCCTAGTTAACCCCTTTGAGCCTAAACCTTTTCATTTCTTATCCAAAACAAACACCATTTTTACCCACAAAAACCCTTTTTTTCATTTTAAACCCTTTATTTTAGTAACAAAGCTCAGTTTTCTTGTGACTTCCTTATCAAAAAAAAAAAATGATGATGAAGCCAAAAGGAATAAACAAACAAGTTTATCAAAAAGAACTTTTTTGAAAAATTGCTTCATTAGAATAAAAAGTCATAAAAATAAAAAGTCTTACGAAAACCGACGCTTTTTACGCCTTTCGCCCTTTTCTACTAACCACTAACCCAACCACCTACCTTTAACCCAAGCCTAACCCTTCCCCCCCAAAGTCCTCTTGATATTTACAAAGGTATATAGTTAAAAAGAAGGAGGATTGATTGCTTGGCAAGCATATGGTAGAAGTTAGTTCCATGCCGCTCTCGAGTGTTTCACAAAAATACATCTTCGGCCGAGTGTTGAGTGATCTCCCGTGAGGTGTGTGAACTTGTATATAAATAGAATTTTAAAGAGGCATGTTACGCCCAAATAAGTAATTTATTTTATGTAATGTTCTAAATAAATCTTGACGAATAGGATTGTAAATAAAATAAAAATAAAACCTAATAAAGAATCTTGGAATCCCGACACCCTATGACAAGCCACATTATAAAGAGTTTTGATTGAGGAAAAGCAAAGATTCAAGTGTGGGGGTATTTGATGTGTGCAAAATGCAACATATAAATTACATCAAATGTGGCATAAAACTAACCCTTTTTTAGTACTAATGTTGGAAAAAGTGTGTTTTTGTCTTCCTTTTGTATTTTCAGGATTAAATGAGCTCAAATGAACCAAAGAAGCAAAAAGACAGCTAAATCTAACATAAATACAAGAAAAGGAATAAACGTGGCATGCCCGACCCCTCGACAGCATCCTCCCAAGCAAAAACAAGAGAACAGAAGGCTGAACACGCTCCGTGCTCAATGAGCACGGGGGCGTGCCCAAGTGTCTACAGAAAAGACAAAGTTGTAGAAGCTTCTATCACCCACCACGGGGGCGTGTCCAGCGGACACGGGGCCGTGGTCAACTCTAAGATTCGCAGAATCTAGGCAAATCTTGATAGTACAGATACGCTTCTGCACACGGGGTCGTGCCCAGCGGACACGGGGGCGTGGACAACTAATGCAGACAAACTGCAATTAATGAAGAAAGAGAAGATGGATGGACACGGGGCCGTGCCCAATGGATACGGGGTCGTGTCCGGGCTTCTGTGCAGGCTATAAATAGGGGTGCTTGGCTCATTTGCAAACCATCCCTTGGCAAACCACCTCTCTCACACTTCACCCACCCACCACCACCATCACAACCCACATCCACCACCATCATCCATCATAGAGTGTGTGAGTAGTCTCGGGATCCAAGATTGATCGTAAGAGCTCTTGACAATCAAAGGCCATGTTTGCCTAAATCTCTTACATCACTTGGTGAAGACAAGTGTTTAGTGTAATACTTTTTATTTTTAATCTTTTCACACTTTTTATTTGGTTATGTATTAATGATTTAATAACTAGTTTCTTATGTTGAAGGTAAATCTTCCTTATCATTTGTCCGTGGTGTCTTGGCATTATTTTACTGTCTATATAAAATAAAAGATTTTCACCATTCATATCTCCACGGTCTATATGGAGATATGTTGGCTACCTGGTCGGGGGTTAAGGGAATGGTTTGGTAAGAGTCTTGCCTTGTTCAGTGTATAGATCCTGCAAGAACCTGGGTCAAGTTTAGTAGGACCTCCTTCAATACCCACTGGTATTGGATGGCGGGGGTCCGAACTCCTTGACCCCCTCATATGTAAACTACTATTAAAGCTTTAACCCGGCTATTTAGGATTGTATCCCTGCTGACTCAAACTACTTAGCCGAGGGTAACGTCACCTTCAAAAGAGGGGTCTACCACATTACGCATTAATAACTTAATTAATTATCTTTCAATAATCCAACCCTTTAGGATTGTATCCTTGCTGACTCAAACTACTGGGTTGAGGGTAACGACACCTTCAAAAGAGGGGCCTACTACTATAACTAAGATAACTCTTAAAAAGTGCAAAAGTGCGGAAATAATCAAAGGTTACAGTAAAGGCGAGTCGGATCCAAGTGATTCATCTTGTTTATCTGTTTTTATTTTTATTTTTATTTTTCAGCATTTTTAGTTTTTATTTTCTAGTTTAAACCTTTTTCTAAACTTTTGATTTAATTAGACGTTGAGGATAAACCGGTACTAAAAGCTCTTATGTCCTTGGATGAACTCGGTATCTTGCCAACACTATACTACGCTCACGATGGGTGCACTTGCCCATATGTGTGTTTGGTGTTAGTAAAATATCGTGTTTTATAAATTTAAAACTTGTCTAATGTGTAAAAAGGGCTAAAAATATACATGAAAACCTATAGCACCGCACGCACATCAGAGTTCAAATATGGTGAAGAGATGTATGAAAAGAAAATATAATGAATGAGATAAATGTTTTGTGTAGATGGCGGATAATGTAAACGTGAATGACGATATAGCGGCTCAACATGAAGCAATAAACGAAAGAATTGTGGAAGAAGTAGGGAAGGTAATAGAGGCTAGCATTCCTCGACTAGCTCAAGAAGTTGAAGGTCAAGTGTTGGAAGTAGTCAACAAATTAGTGATGTCCCAAGTTGAAGAGCTAAAGGAAATGATCAATGAATAGCAAACAAAGAAAAGCACTCGAAGGTGCACGTATAAGGAATTTATGGCATGTAACCCCTTGCATATAAAGGGGAAATCGATCCGATAGCCTGTCAAAGATGGATTTCAAGCACCGAGGCCGTGTTTGTAAGAAGTAGATGTGAAGTGGAGGATCAAGTGATGTTTGCTACGGGTCTCCTACAACTCCAAGCAAAGGATTGGTGGGACGCATATTCGAAGGAATTGGGGGATGACAAAATACAAATGTTAACATGGCAAGAGTTCAAGGAGCCATTTCTGAAATATCGTAGCCCACAATCCGCGATTGATAAGATTCAAGAAGACTTCTTACGTCTTCGAAAAAAGGATGAAACGATTAATGAAATAACGAATAAGTTCCTTGACAAGGTGAAATTTTGTGGGGAGATAGCGGGGACTGAGAGGTTGAGAATCATACGTTATCATGCTATGTTAAAGGCTGAATATCGGGAGTTCGTAAATCTTTCCAAGTGTGCAACGTTGAATGAATTAATCGACTGGGCAAGAGATAGGGAGATCGAGTTAAGAAGGCAGGTTGACCGGGGAGAGAAAATGGTGGCGGAGAAGCCTACCAACACAAACCCATCGAAAAAGGCAAGATATCAAGATCAAAACAGGAAAGGGAAGACAAGTAGTGGGATTCTGACTTGCAAGACATGTGGGAAACATCATTCGGGTGAATGCTTGTTGGGAAAGAAAGGATGCTACAAATGTGGGCAAGAGGGACATCCGTATTATAGGTGCCCCGAAAAATCAAAAGCGTGTTACAATTGTAATCAAACGGGGCACATTAAAGTAGAATGTCCGAAACTCCAACAAGGGGCAAAGAAAGATGGAAAGAAGGATGAGTCTTCCAAGGCTCGTGGGAGGATGTTCCAATTAACCTCGGATGAAGCTAAGGCTAGCCCGGATGTCGTTTCAGGTATATTCTTGGTTAATTCTATGCCTATGAATGTTTTATTTGATTCCAGGGCTAGTAGATCGTTCATTTCTAATGAATTGTTAGTTCATCCATCATTTAAGATTGAAAAGATGTTAAGTGGAAGTTGCTGATAGTAAAAGCTATTTGTTACATGATATTTGTAGAAACTGTAAGATCTTAATCGAAGATGAGGAATTTAGTATAGATCTTGTCCTGATGTACATGGGGGAATTTAAAGTAGTTGTAGGAATGGATTGGCTAGCCCAACACCACGCTGAAATTCAATGCGAAAAGAAAGTCATTCATGTAGTAACCTCGGGGGGGGGGGGGGGGGACATGTAAGTGTTCAAGGAGATAGGGTCATCAAGTTAAAACTGTGTTCTATAATCAAAGCCATCAAACATATGAAGAATGGAGGTAAGGCGTATCTATCTTATGTGATTGACACCAATCGAGGTTTTCCAAAGCTTGAAGATGTGAATGTAGTGAACGAATATCCGGATGTGTTTCCGGAAGAGTTACCAGGGCTTCCGCCCGAGCGGGAAGTAGAATTCAAGATAGAGCTTAACCCGGGTGCAAAACCGGTAGCTAAAGCTCCTTATCGGTTGGCCCCGACCAAAATGAAAGAATTGATGACGCAACTTCAAGAGTTGCTCAATAAGGGTTTTATTAAACCAAGTGTTTCACCATGGGGAGCGCCCGTATTATTCGTGAAGAAGAAAGATGGTTCGATGCGAATGTGCATCGACTATCGAGAGTTGAACAAGTTAACGGTGAAGAATCGTTACCCGTTGCCTAAAATTGATGACCTATTTGACCAGCTTCAAGGGGCAAGTTGGTTTTCAAAAATCGATCTGCGGTCGGGTTATCACCAACTGCGTGTACGAGAAGAAGATGTGTCGAAGACTGCGTTTCGAACGCGGTACAGACATTACGAGTTTTTAGTAATGTCCTTTGGGCTCACGAACGCACCAGCTGTGTTTATGGATTTAATGAATCGGGTGTGCCGGCCTATGCTTGATAAGTATGTAATCGTTTTTATTGATGATATACTAATATATTCCCGAAGTGAAGTAGAGCATGCTTCTCACTTACGTGATGTATTGGAAACGCTTCGCAAGGAAAAGTTATATGCAAAGTTCTCAAAGTGTGCCTTTTGACTTAGAGAGGTACAATTTTTGGGTCATGTAATCGATGCGGATGGTGTCCATGTGGACCCGTCCAAAGTAGATGCGGTAATGAATTGGGTACCCCCGAAGAATCCAAGCGAAATAAAAAGTTTTCTAGGCTTGGCTGGGTATTACAGAAGATTTATCCAGGATTTCTCCAAAATAGCCTCGCCCATGACGAAATTAACAAAGAAGAGTGAAAAGTTTATATGGGGCGAAGAACAAGAGAAGGCATTTCAGACTTTGAAGGAAAAGCTCTCAAATTCTACGGTGTTGAGATTACCGGATGGAACGGATGATTTGGTAGTGTATACTGACGCCTCCCACCAAGGTTTAGGTTGCGTGTTAATGCAAAAGGGTAAAGTCGTTTCTTATGCTTTAAGAAAACTCAAGCAGCATGAAAACAATTACCTAACTCATGATCTAGAATTGGCGGCGATCGTATTTGCCTTGAAGATATGGAGGCACTACCTATATGGGGTGAAATGTACTATTTACTCGGATCATAAAAGCCTCAAATATTTTTTCGAGCAGAAAGATCTTAATATGAGGCAACGAAGATGGTTGGAACTCATTAAGGATTACGATTGTGACATTCATTACCATCCCGGGAAGGCTAATGTAGTGGCGGACGCTCTAAGTCGAAAGGAGTACCCAGCTTCGATTCCGGTGAAATCGATGAGGATGGTAATTACTTCTAAACTCCTTGAAGAAATACGGGAAGCTCAACTAAAATCCTTAAATGCCGATGACTCAAAGAAGGAAAGAACGAAAGGATTTATTCACGACTTGAAAGAAAATGTGAATGGTATGAAAACGAGGTATGACCGAATCTTGATACCTCGGGAATGTAATGTGAAGGAATTACTTTTGAATGAGGCTCACAAGTCTCGATACTTCGTTCATCCGGGAGCTACAAAGATGTATCGAGACTTAGAGGATGAATTATTGGTGGCCGGGAATGAAAAGAGATATTGTCAAGTACGTTGCTAAATGTTTGACGTGTTCTCAAGTAAAAGCCGAACACCAAAGGCCGTATGGAAAGTTGCAACCATTGGAGATACCTGTGTAGAAGTGGGAGCATGTAACGATGGATTTGGTGACTAAACCTCCTAGAACAAGGAAGGGGCATGATGCTATATGGGTAGTCGTTGACCGACTAACCAAAAGTGCACATTTCGTACCCATCCGGGAAACCTATAATTCGGAAAAGATGGTGGAAGTTTATACGAATGAGATTATATCTCGACATGGGGTTCCGGTGTCCATAGTGTCCGACCGAGATACCCGGTTCACCTCTCGTTATTGGAGAAAATTTCACGAAGAATTGGGGACCCAGTTACATATAAGCACCGCCTACTATCTACAAACCGATGGTCAGTCGTAACGAACTATCCAAACATTGGTTGATATGCTAAGGGTGTGTGTTTTGGATTTCGGAGGAAGCTGGGATGGTCATCTACCTTTGGTAGAGTTTTCATATAATAATAGTTATCATAATAGCATAAAAATGGCCCCTTACGAAATGCTCTATGCAAGGGAATGTAGAACCCCGGTTTGTTGGGGGGAAGTGGGTCAACGCGAACACGCGTCAAAGGATGTCGTAGCCGAAACGAATGAGAAGATTGATATGGTTGGATCAAGAATAAAAGCAGCCCAAGATAGACAAAAGTCTTATGCAGATCGGCGAAGGCGACCAATTGAGTTCCAAGTGGGAGATTATGTCTTACTAAAAGTCTCTCCATGGAAAGGGATAATTCTTTTTCGTAAATGTGGGAAGCTAGGTCCTCGATATATCGGACCATTTAAAATACTCGCTCGGGTCGGGGCGGTGGCGTACTAGTTAGAATTACCACCCGCGTTGGATGGAATTCATAATACTTTTCATGTATCGCAACTGCAGAAGTGCCTAGCGGATGAGACGGCATACGTGCCTATGGATGATATTGAAGTGGATGAGAAGTTGAATTATGTTGAAAGGCCCGTCGCAATAAAAGATTTTAAAGTGAAGCAACTCTGCAACAAATCCGTTCGACAAGTGTTGGTTCAATGGCAACACCGTAAGGGATCGGATCTCACATGGGAAACGAAGGATGACATGCAAAAGCACTACCCGAAATTATTTGGTACGTATTCAGGTTTCGGGGACGAAACCTTTCTTAAGGAGGGTAGACTTGTAACACCCCAATTTTCGTATGTCGTAGTATAATAAATTAGTGGTGATGATTTAATGATAAAGAATAGTAAATATAGATTTTTACCATTTTGAAAGTTTTATAAATAATGGTAAGTTGAAAACCCCTTTTATGTGAATGAAGTTAACTAAAGAAAAGTAACCAAGTTAGTATGAAAAATCACTAATATGAACATACTATAAAAACTAGGGGTTAAATGTGTAAATGTTAAATGAAATTAGACAAAAAAAAAGCAAGGATTGTTCTGGCAGTGTGTTCGATCGAGGGAAAGGGAGGAGCCAAGGAGAGTCAAAACCCTAACATCATAAATCTCTTAAATTGAAAGGGAAAATTGAAGGTTAATCAATGCATGAGTTAGGAATGTTCATCCTCTAAGTGAAGTTAACGTCAAGTAAGTTTAATTTCATGATTGGTGATGTTTGATTAATTGATTTATGTGAAATTTGTGAAGATTTATGGAATCAAACATGAATGCAAGATGATATGAACTTGTAGGAGTTGAAATCATGCTTTAATTTTCTCTATGATGATGGATTAGGGTAAAACCCATTTATACGTGATGTGCGCAAAATGCAACATTAAATTACATCAAATATGGCATAAAACTAACCCTTTTTAATACTAATGTTGGAAAAAGTGTGTTTTTGTCTTCCTTTTGTATTTTCAGAATTAAATGAGCTCAAATGAACAAAAGAAGCAAAAAGGGAGCTAAATCTAACATAAATACAAGAAAATGAATAAACGTGGCATGCCCGACCCCTCGACAGCATCCTCCCAAACAAAAACAAGAGAACAGAAGGCTGAATACGCCCCGTGCTCAATGAGCACGGGGGCGTGCCCAAGTGTCTGCAGAAAAGACAAAGTTGTAGAAGCTTCTATCACCCACCACGGGGGCGTGCCCAGCGGACACGGTGCCGTGGTCAACGCAAAGATTCGCAGAATCTAGGCAAATCTTGATAGTACAGATACGCTTCTGCACACGGGATCGTGCCCAGCGGACACGGGGGCGTGGTCAACTAATGCAGACAAACTGCAATTAATGAAGAAAGAGAAGATGGGTGGACACGGGGCCGTGCCCAATGGACACGGGGCCGTGTCCGGGCTTCTGTGCAGGCTATGAATAGGGGTGCTTGGCTCACTTGCAAACCATCCCTTGGTTAACCACCTCTGTCACACTTCACCCACCCACCACCACCACCACCATCACAACCCACATCCACCACCATCATCCATCATCCATCATAGAGTGTGTGAGTAGTCCCGGGATCCAAGATTGATCGTAAGAGTTCTTGACAATCAATGGCCATGTTTGCCTATGTCTCTTACATCACTTGGTGAAGGCAAGTGTTTAGTGTAATACTTTTTATTTTTAATCTTTTCGCACTTTTTATTTGGTTATGTATTAATGACTTTAATAACTAGTTTCTTATGTTGAAGGTGAATCTTCCTTATCATTTGTCCGTGGTGTCTTGGCATTATTTTACTGTCTATATAAAATAAAAGATTTTCACCATTCATATCTCCACGGTCTATATGGAGATATGTTGGCTACCTGGTCGGGGTTAAGGGAATGGTTTGGTAAGAGTCTTGCCTTGTTCAGTGTATAGATCCTGTAAGGACCTGGGTCAAGTTTAGTAGGACCTCCTTCAATACCCACTGGTATTGGATGGCGGGGGTCCGAACTCCTTGACCCCCTCATATGTAAACTACTATTAAAACATTAACCCGACTACTTAGGACTGTATCCCTGGTGACACAAACTACTTAGCCGAGGGTAACGTCACCTTCAAAAGAGGGGCCTACCACATTACGCATTAATAACTTAATTAATTATCTTTCAATAATCCAACCCTTTAGGATTGTATCCTTGCTGACTCAAACTACTGGGTTGAGGGTAATGTCGCCTTCAAAAGAGGGGCCTACTACTATAACTAAGATAATCTCTTAAAAAGTGCAAAAGTGCGGAAATAATCAAAGGTTACAGTAAAGGCGAGTCGGATCCAAGTGATTCATCTTATCTATCTGTTTTTATTTTTATTTTTTTTATTTTTCAGCATTTTTAGTTTTTATTTTCTAGTTTGAAACTTTTTTTCTAAATTTTTGATTTGATTAGACGTTGAGGATAAACCGGTACTAAAAGCTCTTGTGTCCTTGGACGACCTCGGTATCTTACCAACACTATACTACGCTCACGATGGGTGCACTTGCCCATATGTGTGTTTGGTGTTAGTAAAATATCGTGTTTTATAAATTTAAAACTTGACTAAAATGTAAAAAGGGCTAAAAATATACATAAAAACCTATAACACACGACACGCATTAAGTTTTTGGCGCCGTTGCCTAGGACACAAGGATTTTAAGAAAGTTAGGAATCAACGGCCTAATCGTTTTTTCTTTTTTTTTATGTTTTTTTAGGATTTTTATAAATTTTTAGCTTCTGCAGAACTCAGCACGGGCCCTGCCCGCTGAACACGCCTCGTGCCCAATCTTTGGAACTGGCAATCCTGTTTTAAGTCAGACAGTAGCTGAACACGGGGCCGTGCCCACTCAACACGCCCCGTGCCCAAGTTTCAGTTACTGAAAACAGAATCGTAAGATCCCGACGGTTGGTAATTTCTAACACAAACATGAGCGATACTGATTTTTTTTACTATCGGCCCTCTTATGGTACGTGGTGTCAAATATGTGGTGGCAATCATAAAGATTTAGAATGTTATTTTCTAAATTATAGGCCCCATTATATAGACCCATTGTTTTCCTGTAGCCTTAAGAGGGGCGAAAGTAAAAATAATCATTATCTCTCCCTCGAATGCTCTCAATCGAACCTTCTAGGAGAAATGCTTCTTGATGAACTATTTCAAATGGAAGATCTAATTCTTAGTTGGGTAAAATAACTTGAGATAGATTTCATTAATTCATCTCAAGACGATACCCAAGAAGAATTGTTTAGATCGCATTCGGATAAAAACAACTTCGTTGTTCCCGATATCACCTCTAACTCTGGCGAAGACTTGAGCGATAGTCGTCCCTATGTCGATTGTGCCGTGAAGGAATCTCCATCGACTTCGTTCGATGCATACATAGACCTGAGCGATTCGGCATACACCTTCTTTAACGAGAGCCCGGGAAGACTTGTCCACCTACATTTAGCATAGGAATCACCCTCACCGACAACCTCTTGCGTTCTAGTCTAAATCTAGAGCAATTAAGGTATCTCAGGCACTTTGGGGTTGTTCCATCCAATAAGGTGTGACAACCGTCAAAAATCCAGGTATCCGTACAATTTAATTAACCATGATTAGTACTTAATGACTGTGCTGAATTACAAATGACTGCTTTCTGATTTCGGCATCATACTTACATGCGCATCACATTTCATACTGTCACATTATTTTTACATACAAACTTTAGTGACGTAAACGATGCACAAAGCACGGTTAGCACAGTTAGCGGATAACTCAGAAAAATGCTGACGATGTTCAGTACATAGACAAACAGTGTTTTGAGACCCCGTATGGGCCAGAGACTAAGTTTTACACTAGTATGGTGTGTAGGGAAGTGAGGATCACAAAACTGCTTCACTATGTGATAGTTTAAGTGCCGGAAAGTGCCTAAAACCCACTTAAAGTGCTGAATTCAGCATTTTCAGCAAAATTCAGCATTTTAACAAGGTTGTAACATTCAAAAATATGACTAAATGGCCCTGAATGCTTTCCTAAGTGTCGAGAATTAAAAGTGTCACAAAAGGGTACTTAAAGATCACTAAACGGAATAGTTTGACACTTTAACGAACCGGTATCTAACCGAACAACCGGACACTACCCGAAACACCAAAATTATACTAGAAGCATTGTTTTATTATTTCTGAGCCCGTTATGATGCCCGAACACCCTAACAAACTATATAACACATTACACACTTAAACACTAATATCACACTTAAATCCTAACTAGATCTCCTAACTTACCATTAAAAACCAACCAAGACCCCCCCCCCTTGTGTGTGGACGGTCACTAGGTGGCCCCACCACCTAGATCTTACTTGATTCACTTAAATCTTATAAGATTGTGATCATAGATTTTGTGTGTACTTAGGGAACACATTAACCCTTGGATAAACACTAAAACTCAATTATAAGTAAGACATGGAGGATCTTGAGCTCTCATTCTCTCACCCACACTTCACACACAACTCTCTCCTCCCTCTTCTCTCCCTCTCGGCCGTGAGCAACAACAACAACATCATCATCATTCATCCATTGATCCTCCATTCCAAGTTCATCACAAGGTGCAAGAAGGTGTTTAAGGAAGTGTGGAGCTTGTGGATCTTGAAGGACCTCTCCCATTGGCTTTTATCCAACACATTTATCATCTTCAACCTCTTATGTTCATCCCTAGCCATAGAGCTAGTAGTAAGGCCCTTATGATATCTTGTTACTTCATATTTTGATGGTTAATAGATGATGAACATTGTTAATCTTGATGAACACTAAAGAACATAATCATGAAACTTTAACATAAGCTTATTAACATATGAATACATGTTGAATAGTGTTTATTTGCTTCTTGATGATTGATGGTTTGTGTTAGTGATGTTAGACATCATAAGAAACCTACTAGATTATGATTAAACACATGATCTAGTAAGTTAAGGTGGTGATCTTGTGAAAGACCAAGATCATCATGCTTTATGTTTTCATGAACTTGAAAAATGAACATGATCTTATGAATGATGAAACATGTAACATGATTACTAGACATAAACTTGAATGATTTCAAAAATAGTTTTCCAAAGAAACCAAGTTAAATCACAAGATTTACATGAACATTGTTTTTAAAGAAACTAACCATGTTTCTAGTGGTGAAACAAGTATAAGAATACATTGTTTACAAGAAAAATTCAAGAGAATGATTTTTGAAAAAATCATCTAGTAAGTTGTAAACACCTAAAATCTTTCAAGAGTGAAGTTTATAAAGAAGTAAATACATTTTGGAGGGTAACTAAGTCTACTAAACACACCACCAAGTTACTACAAGTTTTTATGAAAGTTCAAGTTCATGATTATTGTGTAGATAGCATTGTTTTGGCACTTGGTAAGTGTAGGTTGATTGTTTGTGATGATTTTAAAAAGAAAATGATATGCTTTGATAGCATGGACACCTCCATTTTTAGGGGAAACTAAGGCAAAATTTTCTAAAAATATAAACACTTAGAAAAATATTTTGTAAACAAATATTTACAAGTGTGTTTTAACTATGGTTTTCAATATAAACTTTGCCATAGATTTTATTACAAAAATACAAGTATTGGAGGTTGGTTTTTATAAATAAAAATGGATAAATATGTATTTAGAATATATATTTACATTGAAGACACATTGTGTGTGATTATTTGCATACTTTGTGTATTAGTTATATTATTTTAGGATTTAAAGTAATATAACTTAACAAATACCAAGAAAATTACAATAAAAAATATTACCAAAAATCACAAGGAGTAAATACATAAGTTACACACTTAATATTGTGAAACCGAACGCAAGAACGTAACTTACAAAATATTCCGGAAAATACCGTTATAAATATATTTTTGGTAAATGATATTTTGGATACAAGAAATGAAAATATGATTTTTATTATTATTACAAAGTATATCATATTTTCGACAAGGAGAAAATATATTATTTTTGAGAAGTGAAAATATATTTTTCTTGAATACTTAGAAGATATATGATTTTTGAGAAAAATATATATTTTCTAGAAATACATTATTTTTGGGATAAAAGTAAGTTTACATGTATTTTCTAAATTTAGACTTGAAATTACATTAAATTGGATATTTATTCCGGAATAATCAATTAAAATTAAGTATAAGTATACTTAACAAATACAAGAATACGAAAATACATGTATGAGATACCCCCATCCTTGGGAAGGAAACATGAGTATAAATACTTGAGAAGTATTGTTACAGAAATGTTGCTTAAACAATTATTCCAAATTTAATATAATTTAAAGTTAAAATAATTATTATTTTAACAAGAAATTATAATTTGGGATAATATTAAAAGAAACGTAACTCAAAAACGTAAATACTAAGGCAAGGCAAGGCACGGCCCGTTCGTCTAATAGACCCTAGTACATTCTAGGTAGTCGTGTTTGCTGACGAGATTTGAGTTACGAGTACCGAAGACGCAAAACTGTGAGTTCATGTTCCCCTTTTCTTTTAACTATTTTCAGTTTTATAACTTCGGGGGTGAAATACATGTTACAATTGTTTACAAACATTTTATACATGGTATGGTTAGCTAAGGAGGGTTACTGCTTGATCATGTGAAAGGTGGGTACAACACTTAAGGCCATTAATCCTCGTCGTAGGACCGAGGGACATGAGTGATAGATCTATTTGGGTGTAGCAAGCCCACACCCATGAGGACCAGGGTGGCCCATGTGGTGACTATGTCCACATACTAATGCCGTGGCAAAATCCGCTAGGTTTGAGTTTTCCTGCACCATTTCACACATACCATTGGCCTTGCAAACCATTGGTGATATTTTTTTCCTTATTGCTACGTACCAGGGACATACATACATACAGACATACTTTAAAGGTTTACTCATACACAAACACATGAACTCGCTCAACTTTTGTTGATGTTTTCAAATTACAAGTATTTCAGGGAACTAAGTGGATCTGGCTGGTGTTGCATGTTTTCAAGCTGCGTTATAAATAAAAGATGTCATCCAAGTCTTCAGAGTTTAGGAGATGTATCTTAATCCTGGACGAGATACATGGTTCTAAACTCGGGTTTGTTTAAGGTCTTTTGTCGAGTCTCAGTGAACTCATTAAAACATGTTATGGTTTGTAATTTGAATTCGGTGTCAACGTTTCAGACAATTTATGTTGTGGTATTTTCAAACTTAATATATGGATGAACATCTTATGGTTTTATCATATAGCGTTGTTATGATTGAATGCTATGGTATTAAGAAAGTCACACCAATAATCACGCTTCCGCAAAAGTCAGGGTGTGACAGCTTGGTATCAGAGCTTCGATCGTAGCGAACTTGGATTCTTTCTCGAGTCTAGACTACGATCATTAGGGCTCTCATGAAAATGTTTTCAAACATATTTACATTGCATACACAAAACGTCCAGATCCAGGGAACAAACATTTTTACAAACAAAAGGCACAAAACACATTTCAAAGCTTATGTTCATAATTCATTCTAAGAGAGTGGGGAAGTTTAGTCTGAGAGACTAGGTAGTTCAGTTTGAGAAACTGGGAAGTTAGTCTGAGAGACTGGGTAGTTCAGTTTGAGAAACTGTGGAGGTTTAGTCTAAGAGGCTGGGTGGGATTGTCTGGGAAGACTAGGATAAATACATGCTTACATTGTTATTGGTTACATGCTTATTTGATGAATGTTGATATATGTGCATATGTTGTGATTATTTTGTTACAGACACCATGTCCTCATCTGAGAGTGAGCTTTCAGATACCATAGACCCTATGGCCATAGTTTCGGACGACGAGATTGTCCGAGACCCTGAGGTTTTCACTTCCGACACTGAGAGTAGCGATGATGATGACTTTCAGCCTTTTGCTTTGCCGGATTTTGGCGATGATATACGGCTAGCTGATGGTCTACCTGACGGGGGTCCATTTCTTGTTCCGATCCCCGCTCCTTTACCCCTTGCTGCATTTCCTCTCGAGGATTTGCCTTTGGATGCTTTGTCTGACTATGACGTCGATATTTTTATTGAGGGTCCCCTTGAGGAGGCCCAGGGTGATGGAGCTCCAGTCGATGATGTCGTTGTCGTTCCACTTGTCGAGATTCCTGTCGTTGAGATTTCATCTGACCATTCTAGTTCTGATTCATTCGAATCTGTGTCATCTACTACTTTGCACGCACTGGGGTTGCAGCGTTATCCCACCGATTCCGATTCTGACACGGCTATGTCTGCCATGCCTGTTCCTGCACAGGACTTTCAGTTTGATGATGAGTTTGATCCTGAGCATGAGATTGACTTCGTTCCTGACGATCAGCTTTTTGATATACCCGCTGATCTTGAGCTAGCACCAGCTAACCCTGAGCCTATACTTGCACCCGAGCCTATACCTGCTCATGATCCTCTGCCTGAGCATGACCCTGTACCTGTTGGCATACCAGTTGTTGCACCACCTTTACCCGATCCGATCCCTGCAGCGGCTGACCATGCTCCTTTTGCTGCTCAGATCGATCCCCGTTACGCATTCACCCACAATGGATGGATAGAGGATGATGATGACTTACCTCCTTTCGTTGAGCCTGTTACTCCCCCACCTGCACCTACACATGCACCTGTTGACATTGCCCCATTTCACCCACATGTGTCTGATATGCACCGCACGGACTTGCCGATCACGTTCTTACAGGATATCCCTCCACCCCGTCCAGGGGTAGGACCGTCTAGCCAGCCGTCTGGCCATGTACCACCCGTGTCAGCAGCCTTTCCTTTCAAACCACAGTTTACACATACTGCTCCTTTTGCTTCTGCACCATCAGGCGAGCAACTCATTTGGTTTCCGCCCAACACTATGCTTGTTTCTGATCCATACCATCCTTCACATTACACTGGTTACACGAGGGATGATTTACTCCTGTCTTTGCAGCTTCAGCAGGAGATGTTGTGTCATAGAGTCATGGATATTGAGGGGATTCCACGTCCTCCACCTTATACATGTCAGTCACCATTCGCGACTCCACCCGCTCCTCTTCTGCCGTACCCAGATTTTGACGTTCGTTTTCTTACTATGGAGCAGCAGATTAGCTATCTGTTGCGTATCGTTCATGCTCTTGAGGAGGAGTTAGCGCATGTGCGTAGTTTGCTTTTCGTTCCTCCACCTCCTCCTCCTCCACCTCCACCATCAGCATAGCAGGTTTTTGGTTTTATGCAGGTAGCAGACTTTTGGTGAGAGTGTCGCTATTGAGCCCAGATTGCACAGCCTTTTGAAGACCACTTTTTGACTTTTGACTATTGTAGTTTGATAAACGATTTGTAGTCCCTTTTGATGTATGGTACATTGTAGAACATGTAAAACTGTATTTGTGGTCATTGATATATGAAAGCTCAATCGCAACATTCTCATTATATACGTTGTTGAATTACTTATTTGTGTTATGAATGGGATGTTATGTGCTTACTTACGTCGATAAATGCTATTACGTATACATGTCTTGTGCTTACTATACTTATTATGACCTGACCGACGCAATCTTCTTATAGAAGATGCCTCCACGAAGAGAAACTCGACTGCCCACAACAGAGGCTGAGTTACAAGAACAGATTTCACGAGCGATAGCACAACACGAGGCCTTACGCTCTGAGCATAGCAGGGGTACCTCGGGAAACAACCCACCTCATGGTAATGTTTAAGTCACTAAAGACACATTATGTTACATTTGGATATTCCATGTGCGATTGCTGATGCTTTATGTGAATGATGTTGCTTGTATAGGCTGTACATATAAGCAGTTCTTAGACTGTAAGCCTCTGAATTTCGACGGCACCGGTGGTGCTGTAGCTTTTGTCAGATGGACGGAGAAAACTGATTCTGTGATAAGAATGAGCAAGTGTGCACCGGAGCACCTGGTCACCCACATCTCGGGACTTTTTCTAGACGATGCTCTATCATGGTGGAATCTCCAAGTTCAGACCTTGGGAGAAGAGGCTGCCTATGCCATGACATGGGACGAAATGAAGGAACTCATGCGCAAGAAATATTGTTCAAGGGCCGAGATATAGAAACTGGAGACTGAGTTCTGGAACCTCAAGATGGATGGCCCAAAGATTGTGGAATACGTGCAGAGATTTCACGACTTATCTCGCGTTGTACCATACATGGTTGATCCGGAATTCAAGCGCATTGAGCGTTTTATTTGGGGGTTGGCGCCTCAAATCATGAGTATGGTGACGACATCGAAGCCTGCAACAATCACTGGGGCTATTGATCTAAGTGTGGCCTTGACTGAAGAGGCAATCAGGTTGAACAAGTTCTCGATCTCTGACCAGAAGAAGAAAGAGACTCACGTTGAGTCATCCGGTGAGAACAAAAGGAAGTTCTCAAACTTCAAGAAGGGTACCAGCATCACTAACAAGAAGAAGGATGTGAACCCTCCAGCTGAGGTCAAGACTGGTGTTGAAAACAAGGGAAAAGGATACATGGGCACTCTGCCCAAATGTGATGTGTGTCAGTACCATCATGTCGGCCAATGCAGAGTTAGGAAATGTGAGTCTTGTGGAAAGGTTGGCCATTCAAAGGAGACATTCTAGGCTGGTACTGGTCATGGTAATGGTGGTCAGAGAGGTTATGGCAATGGAAACAATAACCATGGTGGAAATGGGTATGGAAACCGCCCTCAAGGAGGAAATGGCGGTAATGGTAATCGTGGTAATTTTGGGAATCAAGCCGGTAGTGGAAATCGTGGAGCAAACAATAATCAAGGTGGTAATGGAAATGGAAATGGTCGGGGACCAGGTTGCTTTAACTGTGGGGATGTTGGACATTTCAAGCGCGAATGCCCGAAAATCAACCAAGCTCAGGGAAGGGTTTTCAACATCGGAGCTAGGGAAGCTCGCCAGGATCCGAACGTAGTCACTGGTACGTTCCCTATCAACCAACGCTTTGCATCTGTACTGTTTGATACTGGTGTCGATTATAGTTTTGTATCCCTAGAATTTAAGAATATACTTGGGTTGGTAGCTAGTAAGCCAAATATTCCATACTCGATAGAACTAGCTAATGGAAAGCTAGTAGAAGCGAATGAAGTAATTAGAGGTTGCGTGATAGAACTGGGAGAGCATGAGTTTATGCTTGATCTTCTGCCAGTCGAGTTGGGAAGCTTTGACGTGGTAGTTGGAATGGATTGGTTATCAAGCAACCGAGCAGAGATCGTATGTCACGAGAAGGTCATTCGCATTCCGATGGTGAATAGAGAAACGATTGTAGTACATGGAGAGAAGCACGATACACCCCTAAGGATCATCAGTTGTTTGAAAGCTCGAAGATGTTTGCAGAAAGGATGTGTTGCCTTCTTGGCTCACATTGTGGACAAGGAAGCCGCTGAGCCAAAGTTAGAAGACATCCCAGTTGTAAAGGAATATCCTGAAGTCTTCCCTGAAGACTTGCCAGGATTGCCGCCGCCGTGACAAGTCGAATTCCACATTGACTTAGTTCTAGGCGTCGCGCATGTAGCTAAGGCACCCTATCGACTTGCACCTTCAGAAATGCAAGAGTTGTCAACACAACTTCAGGAGCTTTTGGACAAAGGATTTGTCAGACCAAGCTTCTCGCCTTGGGGAGCTCCAGTGCTGTTTGTTAAGAAGAAAGACGGTAGTTTCCGCATGTGTATCGACAACCGAGAGCTTAACAAGTTGACCATTAAGAATCGGTATCCTTTGCCAAGGATTGATGACCTGTTCGATCAACTACAAGGTTCGAGTTTCTACTCCAAGATCGATCTTCGATCAGGTTATCACCAGTTGAGAATTCAAGAGGAGAGTATTCGAAAGACTGCCTTTAGAACTCGATATGGATATTACGAGTTCCTGGTTATGCCGTTTGGTTTGAAAAACACGCCAGCAGTGTTTATGGATTTGATGAATAGAGTCTGCAAGCCATATCTCGATAAATTTGTGATTGTGTTTATCGACGATATTTTGATTTATTCGAAGCCGAAGGAGGAACATGAGCAACATCTAAGAGCTATATTAGAGCTGCTCAAGAAAGAGAAATTGTACGCAAAGTTCTCGAAGTGCGAGTTCTGGTTGCGCAAGGTTCAGTTCCTTGGTCACGTGGTAAACGGAGATGGAATTCATGTGGATCCCACAAAGATCGAGGCGATCAAGAATTGGGAGACTCCCAAGACGCCAACCGAGATCCGTTAGTTCCTAGGTTTGGCAGGATATTATCGCAGATTCATTGAGGATTTTTCAAAAATCGCTCAACCTTTGACCTCCCTCACTCAAAAGGACAAGAAGTATGAATGGGGAGATAAGCAAGAAGAAGCTTTTCAGTTGTTGAAAAACAAGCTTTGCGATGCACCGATTTTATCCCTACCCGAAGGCACTCATGACTTCGTGGTTTATTGCGACGCCTCGCATCAAGGTTTAGGCTGTGTGCTGATGCAGCGACAGAAGGTTATAGCTTATGATTCGCGCCAGTTGAAGGTTCATGAGAAAAATTACACCACGCATGATTTGGAATTAGGCGCAGTGGTGTTTGCATTAAAGATTTGGCGGCATTACTTGTATGGCACCCGATGCACGATTTTTACAGATCACAAGAGTTTACAGCATATATTCGATCAGAAAGAACTTAACATGAGACAGAGACGATGGGTTGAGTTGTTGAACGATTATGATTGTGAGATCAAGTATCACCCAGGGAAGGCGAATGTCGTAGCAGACGCTTTGAGTCGGAAAGAAAGGATTAAGCCCATAAGGGTTAGGGCTTTGGAAATGATTGTACAAACGGACCTCTCATTGCGCATTCGTGCCGCGCAGAGAGAAGCTCTTAAGGAAAAGAATCTTGAAGATGAATATCTCCGTGGGATGGAGAAACAGTTGGTACCAAACGAGGAAGGAACGTTGTGTTTCATGGGAAGAATTTGGGTTCCCCTCTTTGGTGGTCTGAGAGAAGTAATTTTCGATGAAGCTCACAAGTCACGGTACTCGATCCATCCAGGATCAGATAAGATGTACCAAGATTTAAAGGATTTCTATTGGTGGCCGAGATTAAAAGGTGATGTTGCAACATATGTTGGCAAATGTTTGACTTGTGCCAAGGTAAAGGCCGAATATCAGAAGCCTTCAGGCCTTCTGCAACAACCCGAAATACCCATGTGGAAATGGGAGCAGATTTCAATGGATTTCATAACGAAGTTACCAAAGACACCCAAAGGTCATGATACGATTTGGGTAATCGTAGACCGTCTGACCAAATCTGCACACTTTTTGGCAATCAAGGAAAAGGATAACACTAGTAAGCTTGCTGAGCTATACCTCAGAGAGATAGTTGCACGACATGGAGTGCCTATCTCGATTATTTCCGATAGAGACAGAAGATTTGTGTCAAGGATTTGGCAATCCTTCCAAGAAGCCTTCGGTTCTCAGTTGAATCTGAGTACTTCTTTTCATCTGCAGACAGACGGCCAGAGCGAACGAAGGATTCAAACGCTAGAAGATATGCTGCGAGCTGGCGTAATGGATTTGGGTGGCAGGTGGGACACTCACCTACCTTTGGTAGAGTTCTCGTATAACAACAGTTACCATGCGAGCATACAAGCTGCACTGTTTGAAGCTCTCTATGGACGCAAGTGTCGATCACCGTTATGCTGGGCAGACGCGGGTGATAGACAGCTTGTTGGTCCCGAATTAGTTCAAGAAATGACAGACAAGATTATACAGATCTGAGAGTGCATTAAGGCGGCTCGTGATCGACAAAAGAGCTATGCGGACCAAAGGAGGAAACCTTTGGGATTTCAAGTGGGAGATATGGTTTTGTTAAAGGTTTCACCCTAGAAGGGTGTAGCACGCTTTGGGAAGCGTGGGAAATTGAACCCACGATACATTGGACCGTTCAAAATCCTAGAGAGGATTGGTCTTGTAGCTTACAAGTTGGATCTACCCGCAGAACTGAATGGCGTTCATGATACATTTCATGTATCTAATCTGAAAAAGAGTCCAACTCAAGAAACAGTTGTCATTCCTGCCGATGAAGTCCACATTGACGACACACTCCATTTTACGGAAGAACCTGTTGAGGTCACTGATTGGAAGGTTAACAAGACACGCAGAAGTAGTGACAACTCGTCAAGGTTCGATGGAACGCGCGTCACGGCCCAAAGTTTACTTGGGAGCGTGAGGATCGCATGAAAGTAAAGTACCCACATTTGTTCCCAAACTCCCCTGCAGCTAGTAGCAGAACTAAAATTTCGGGACGAAATTTTCATAACAGGGGGAGAATGTGACAACCGTAAAAAAACCAGGTATCCGTACAATTTAATTAACCATGATTAGTGCTTAATGACTGTGCTGAATTACAAATGACTGCTTTCTGATTTCTGCATCATACTTACATGTGCATCACATTTCATACTGTCACATCATTTTTACATACAAACTTTAGTGACGTAAACGATGCACAAAGCACGGTTAGCACAGTTAGCGGATAACTCAGAAAAATGCTGACGATGTTCAGTACATAACAGTGTTTTGAGACCCCGTATGGGCCAGAGACTAAGTTTTACACTAGTATGGTGTGTAGGGAAGTGAGGATCACAAAACTGCTTCACTAGGTGATAGTTTAAGTGTCGGAAAGTGCTTAAAACCCACTTAAAGTGCTGAATTCAGCATTTTTCAGCAAAATTCAGCATTTTAACAAGGTTGTAACATTCAAAAATATGACTAAATGGTCCTGAATGCTTTCCTAAGTGTCGGGAATTAAAAGTGTCACAAAAGGGTACTTAAAGATCACTAAACGGAATAGTTTGACACTTTAATGAACCGGTACCTAATCGAACAACCGGACACTACCCGAAACACCAAAATTATACTAGAAGCATTGTTTTATTATTTCTGAGCCCGTTATGATCCCCGAACATCCTAACACACTATATAACACATTATACACTTAAACACTAATCATCACACTTAAATCCTAACTAGATCTCCTAACTTACCATTGAAAACCAACCAAGACCCCCCCCTTGTGTGTGGACGGTCACTAGGTGGCCCCACCACCTAGATCTTACTTGATTCACTTAAATCTTATAAGATTGTGATCATAGATTTTGTGTGTACTTAGGGAACACATTAACCCTTGGATAAACACTAAAACTCAATTATAAGTAAGACATGGAGGATCTTGAGCTCTCATTCTCTCACCCACACTTCATACACAACTCTCTCCTCCCTCTTCTCTCCCTCTCGGCCGTGAGCAACAACAACAACATCATCATCATTCATCCATTGATCCTCCATTCCAAGTTCATCACAAGGTGCAAGAAGGTGTTTAAGGAAGTGTGGAGCTTGTGGATCTTGAAGGACCTCTCCCATTGGCTTTTATCCAACACATTTATCATCTTCAACCTCTTGTGTTCATCCCTAGCCATAGAGCTAGTAGTAAGGCCCTTATGATCTCTTGTTACTTCATATTTTGATGGTTAATAGATGATGAACATTGTTAATCTTGATGAACACTAAAGAACATAATCATGAAACTTTAACATAAGCTTATTAACATATGAATACATGTTGAATAGTGTTTATTTGCTTCTTGATGATTGATGATTTGTGTTAGTGATGTTAGACATCATAAGAAACCTACTAGATTGTGATTAAACACATGATCTAGTAAGTTAAGGTGGTGATCTTGTGAAAGACCAAGATCATCATGCTTTATGTTTTCATGAAGTTGAAAAATGAACATGATCTTATGAATGATGAAACATGTAACATGATTACTAGACATAAACTTGCATGATTTCAAAAATAGTTTTCCAAAGAAACCAAGTTAAATCACAAGATTTACATGAACATTGTTTTTAAAGAAACTAACCATGTTTCTAGTGGTGAAACAAGTATAAGAATACATTGTTTACAAGAAAAATTCAAGAGAATGATTTTTGGAAAAATCATCTAGTAAGTTGTAAACACCTAAAATCTTTCAAGAGTGAAGTTTATAAAGAAGTAAATACATTTTGGAAGGTAACTAAGTCTACTAAACACACCACCAAGTTACTACAAGTTTTTATGAAAGTTCAAGTTCATGATTATTGTGTAGATAGCATTGTTTTGGCACTTGGTAAGTGTAGGTTGATTGTTGATTGTTTGTGATGATTTTAAAAAGAAAATGATATGCTTTGATAGCATGGACACCTCCATTTTTAGGGGAAACTAAGGCAAAATTTTCTAAAAATATAAACACTTAGAAAAATATTTTCTAAACAAATATTTACAAGTGTGTTTTAACTATGGTTTTCAATATAAACTTTGCCATAGATTTTGTTACAAAAATACAAGTATTGGAGGTTGGTTTTTATAAATAAAAATGGATAAATATGTATTTAGAATATATATTTACATTGAAGACACATTATGTGTGATTATTTGCATACTTTGTGTATTAGTTATATTATTTTAGGATTTAAAGTAATATAACTTAACAAATACCAAGAAAATTACAATAAAAAATATTACCAAAAATCACAAGGAGTAAATACATAAGTTACACACTTAATATTGTGAAACCGAACGCAAGAACGTAACTTACAAAATATTCCGGAAAATACCGTTATAAATATATTTTTGGTAAATGATATTTTGGATACAAGAAATGAAAATATGATTTTTATTATTATTACAAAGTATATCATATTTTCGACAAGGAGAAAATATATTATTTTTGAGAAGTGAAAATATATTTTTCTTGAATACTTAGAAGATATATGATTTTTGAGAAAAATATATATTTTCTAGAAATACATTATTTTTGGGATAAAAGTAAGTTTACATGTATTTTCTAAATTTAGACTTGAAATTACATTAAATTGGATATTTATTCCGGAATAATCAATTAAAATTAAGTATAAGTATACTTAACAAATACAAGAATACGAAAATATATGTATGAGATACCCCCATCCTTGGGAAGGAAACATGAGTATAAATACTTGAGAAGTATTGTTACAGAAATGTTGCTTAAACAATTATTCCAAATTTAATATAATTTAAAGTTAAAATAATTATTATTTTAACAAGAAATTATAATTTGGGATAATATTAAAAGAAACGTAACTCAAAAACGTAAATACTAAGGCAAGGCAAGGCACGGCCCGTTCGTCTAATAGACCCTAGTACATTGTAGGTAGTCGTGTTTGCAGACGAGATTTGAGTTACGAGTACCGAAGACGCAAAACTGTGAGTTCATGTCCCCCTTTTCTTTTAACTATTTTCAGTTTTATAACTCCAGGGGTGAAATACATGTTACAATTGTTTACAAACATTTTATACATGGTATGGTTAGCTAAGGAGGGTTACTGCTTGATCATGTGAAAGGTGGGTACAACACTTAAGGCCATTAATCCTCGTCGTAGGACCGAGGGACATGAGTGATAGATCTATTTGGGTGTAGCGAGCCCACACCCATGAGGACCAGGGTGGCCCATGTGTTGACAATGTCCACATACTAATGTCGTGGCAAAAAATCCGCTAGGTTTGAGTTTTCCTGCACCATTTCACACATACCATTGGCCTTGCAAACCATTGGTGATCTTTTTTTCCTTATTGCTACATACCAGGGATATACATACATACAGACATACTTTAAAGGTTTACTCATACACAAACACATGAACTCGCTCAACTTTTGTTGATGCTTTCAAATTACATGTATTTCAGGGAACTAAGTGGATCTGGCAGGTGTTGCATGTTTTCAAGCTGCGTTATAAATAAAAGATGTCATCCAAGTCTTCAGAGTTTAGGAGATGTATCTTAATCCTGGACGAGGTACATGGTTCTAAACTCGGGTTTGTTTAAGGTCTTTTGTCGAGTCTCAGTGAACTCATTAAAACATGTTATGGTTTGTAATTTGAATTCGGTGTCAACGTTTCAGAAAATTTATGTTGCGGTATTTTCAACGTATAACGTTGTTATGATTGAATGCTATGGTATTAAGAAAGTCACACCAATAATCACGCTTCCGCAAAAGTCAGGGTGTGACAAAAGGAACCGCCCAATCCGGATAAATTCCTTAAAAATAGACGAAACTTCATAAACATCCTCTAGACACGGGGCCGTGTCCAGGTCAGCACGCCCCCATGTCCACCAAAAGATTCCCGTCTGAATTTTTTTCAGAATACGGACAAAACGTGTCAGGATCTTGTCTGCACACAGGGCCGTGTCCAGCCGACATGGGGCCGTGTGCAGCTTGCTGTCGGTTTCTATAAATGGAGCCAAGATTCCTGCACATTTGGACCACTCCAAAAGACAGAGATTTTGTGGATCTTCACACATACCCTCCTAGGTATATTCTAAAGAAGGTTCCCAACAACCATCTTGTCTTTTCTACTTTTGTTTATTGCCTTCTTCTTCATTTTCACCTCAAAACACCTCCATTAAAGCTTGAAATCAACATGGTTCCAAGCTTTATTGTGATGTTTGTTGGGTTTTCATTTAAGGAATCTTGTTAAAAATAAGTTTTACAACATTGTTTTAAGTTATTTCTGCTTAAAAATGTTTTAACAAAAAGAAAATTAATTTAAAACTCCAAGATTCCTTGTTTCGAAAATCTGCAGACATGTGAACACGGGGCCGTGCTCATTGAGCACGGGGCCATGTCCGAGGTTACTGTTTCATTAAAATAAACTCTCTTCAGTTTATTTTCATAGAATGTCGAGCCAAAACAGTGGAACTTCGTCAGCACATTCCAGAAACAGTCGAAGAGAACGGAGGTCCTCAATCGAAGCAACTCTCGTACGCTACGTGATGTCATTACGTGAAGCTCTTGATGAGATGACATCGGTAGAGGAGGTCCTAATAGACCGTATAAATTATCTTACGGTGGGGTTGGAAAACAGTTTTCAAGAGATCAACCTCTTGCAAAAGAGCTTGAACATTCTTGTGACACCTCCCATGGAACCAATCCTCCCTCAAGAGGATTGGAACCTAGCACTTGGAGTCAATAATCCCACCGGGTGGGATGACATCCCTGCGGAACCTCCTCTTGACGATTTGCAAGAAGTCCCGGTGGAGGTTACACCCCCTTAAAATGATGCCAATGAGCCCGCCTTTCTTCTCCCTAGGGAGATAGAAGAATGGCTCGCCGATGTGTGAGGGACCCATATCCGGAGAAAGAAGTTTTTCAAGCCGCATCCAACCGAGAGAATTATCTTTTTGGAAATTTTGCTAATAGAATAAACCTTAGGCTAGAACTTCTTGGTTTTGACTTCTTGTGTTTTCTGACCTATTTATCTAGAATTTTAATTTATTAGGAATGTTATGTAACTTTCTCTATCAAATGAATGATGGTTTTATAAATTATTTGGTGTTTGGATGATGTTGTAATGGATAAAACACACTCGGGATGGTGAAGGATACCAAGGGAAACTTAAACCAGCACCCCCATGCACAAAAACAGAGCCTCCCGCAAAAAAATTTCTTCATTACAGCAAGTTCGGCACGGGCCGTGTCCAGCCAACACGGCCCCGTGCTGAACCGTCTGCAGAAAATCACCCAGTTCAGGTAACTGGACACAGGGCGTGCTCACTGAACATGCCCCCATGCCCAGGCTTCTGTTTCTTTTTAATTATTTCTGTTACTGGCAACCTGAACACGAGGCCGTGCCCGGACTCCACGGGCCCGTGTCCAGATGCCCAGTAACATTAAAATTTGTTTTTAAACACACTTTTACACATTCAATCAACCTAAAAACTTATTTTTGGGACACATTGAGGACAATGTGTAATTTAAGTGTGGGGGGGGGGGGGGGATGCTAAAACCTTGAAATTTGCAAGTCCTAATTACAAGCCTTACACAAAACTCTATTGGAACCGCTAAACACCCCAAATTTTTTCAAAAACTTTTCATTTTTTTTACTTGTCTTGGTTTAATTTGGGAATTACAAGTTCTAAAAAGGTTATATTTTTACAAATTTACAACCGATAGCGTCGTGATAAAAAGAACCAACATAAGAAAATTATGAAATGGCATGACAAATCTAGTTAAAATTTGATTATATATACTTGATCACATAAACCCATTCCCACAAAAAGTGAGTTCTGAGCCTTTATTGAGCATACAAATACACATCTTTAAACTAAATGCTCATTTTTCGTTTCTTATGTGAATAGCCGCTTGGTTCTTACGACTCTAGAACTTGCCATGACGAAACATTCCCGGTCCTTACCAACTTAAACCCAACTAAGTAAATGATGGAGGCATTAGGACTAACCCTTTTTATTTCAACACCATTATTTTTCTTTTTTTTACCACCTACCCAAAATCCCCCTAGTTAACCCCTTTGAGCCTAAACCTTTTCTTTTCTTAACCCAAAGCAAACACCATTTTTACCCACCAAAACCCTTTTTTCATTTTAAACACTTTATTTTAGTAACAAAGCTCGGTTTTCTTATGACTTCCTTATCAAAAAAAAAAAGATGATGATGAAGCCAAGAAATAAACAAACAAGTTTATCAAAAAGAACTTTGTTTGAAGAATTGCTTCATTAGAATAAAAAGTCATAAAAATAAAAAGTCTTACGAAAACCGACGCTTTTTACGCCTTTCACCCTTTTTACTAACCACTAACCCAACTACCTACCTTGTAACACCTCGTAAATTCACGACCAATAATGTATCGACACGTGTCATGAGCTTTAAACGTGTAAAAGATTTCTTTAGAGGGACAAAAGTTGACAAACATAGAAAGTATGTGAATATAAGGATTCAAAGTGTCAACAATGGATAAATATACCTTAAAATAACCCTACTCGATGTTTACACCCTTAAACGAATGAATCATGGATCATACGAAGCTAATTGTGGAAGAAAGTGAGAGATTACAAACTACAGGGGTTAAATGTGTCAACATGTTTAAAGTATACCTCTGAGTCACCTTTTAGCAAACCCGAAGCTTTGTAACGATAAATTATACTCACTAGAATATGTGATAAAAATTTCACCAAGTTTCGTTATCGTATGAGAAAGTTATGACAATATTCGTATACGAGGGGTTAAAAGCGTCAACGTTGAAATTTAAGGCTTTTCGGGTGATCACCAGTTAACCAAGGACTTAACAAAGTTTGTATATGTCATGGAGCCCTTAAAAGTCAAGTTAGAGGGTTGAAAATGCAAGAAATAAAGTTGAAACCACGTCTAAAAGGACCAGGGACTGAATTATAAATACTTGAAACTTGTTTGGCTGGTTCTGGAGAGCCAGGCGGCCCGCGTAAGAGTTCTCCTGGGCATACGCGGCCCGCGTGAGCATGCCAGCGATAGAAAACTCCTGGCAGCAGCCAGTTCAGGGCTGTAACCGACTTAAAAGCTTGTTTTTATATACCAGGGGCTCCTCCACTGGTATTTCATGCACTAGGGACAGTTGTGATGATCTAAATCCATGCATAGAGTTGCTTGGCATGACCTAATGGCATCAAAACTCATATATAAAGAGCTCTTTAGTTGCAACACTTCACACATTCACTTGCAAACTTTCACAAGGTTATTTCTGGAGCTCTCTGATCAGCAACCAAGTTCTCTTAGGCTTCCTAATCGTGCATAGGACTCTTGTAAGTATCCTTAACCTTCCTTAATGCAGTTTAGCTTAGTTAATTAGCTTAAAGTCAAACCGTCATAATTAGAGTTTGACTTTGTGATTAATTAAAATTTGTCCAGTCAAATTTCAAATTGAAAGTACCTATGAGTTGGTAATTATGTGGGCAATAAACCCTTAAAAGGGTACCCTCTGATTCCCACTCTAACTAGGTCAATTGTCGGGTCAAAGTTAATCTTAAAAAGTCAATAGAAAGCTTATTTTCAAATTAATGCATAATTAGCAATGTAGGAGCCATGAAACCTGTTTTATCATTAATATAACTTGATAATTAATGTAAGAACATGTATAAACATGTTCAACCCGACAACTTTCAGTTTATGCTCGGTTCGGAACCGAAAGTCGCATAATTTGACTTTTGCTTTGACTTTCAGTTCTGACCCAGTGTAGCATGTTTTAGAAATGCCTTAGAGCTTTATTTGGACCAGGTTACATGTTAGTATAACCCTCTGTGATTATACAACTTGGTTCATTAATTATCCGATTCATATGCATGTTTCCGTTAAGCGCTTAAATGTTGACTATTATGCCCATATGACCTTAAAATGTGATTTTTGAAAATGTAAAAGAGTAGAAACCTTCAGTACTGATTTATAGACTTGTCCCTAAAATTTGACATCAGTTTGAGGTCTAGATTAGGAGTTATGCTCATTAGGGTAATTAAAAAGCTTTTTATTAATTAAACGGCATAATTAGCATATAGCCTATCTAAACCCAATTTTTAATACCAAAATTTTTACCTACTGATATAAAATAATATTTTGAGATTTTTGAAGATTTTTATTTAATTTTAGGCTGAGCATAACATACAGTTCTGAGCTTGATTCGGTAATTGCCGGTTTTGCCCTTTTGGCCTATAAAATGAGTTTTACAAATCATTTTGATTCCAAACCTTTTGCTACTGATCTAATATGATAAATAGAATATTTTGAAACTTCTGGAATAATAAAAATATCAGCTTTTCTTATAAAACCTGGAAATCACCTAAAACCGCATTTTTACGCGTTTTAAACCCATTGTATGTACTAAAACTATTTTGAATATATAAGACTTGACACCTAGTGATATTTTTAGTAAATTTTTATATTCTAACAGTAAGCAAAAGTTTTAAACTCATATTTCCAGAATTGACCTTTTAGGCTTATGAGAAATTACCAAAATGCCCCTACGGCGCATAGTTTAGTTATAAATGGTAAATCTCATATATATGAAATACCCTACTGATATAACCTATTAAATTAAGTATATTTACTGATTATATCAGACCTGAAACTCAGATTTATATTAAATCTCTTTTATAACCTTTTAAATGACCAAACTACCCCTACGGGGCATAGTTTGAGTTTAAATTCGTTTTGGGCATAATAGAAGATATCTTACTGATGTCACAACATATTTAAGGCAAATTAACTTAGGAAACCTGTATATGGCTCTTATGGTTACTCGTTACGTACCTTTCGCGTTCAGTTCGGTTTATGTAACTAGTTTGCATAAATTAGCCGAAACGGGTCAAACCTTATCATTTTTTTGTCTCAAAATCCAGAATGTGTTTAGTTTACCCATATCACACAAGTTTCCAAACTTGTCGGGTCTAAATCACATTCTATTCCGGTCTTAGCTTAATCGTTCGTTTGAACTGTATCTTCCTTTAAAACTAACCGGTCTAAGTTTAGGCTTATTTAAAGACCTGTTAGGAATCTAATAGGTTATTAAAAACCTTTGTTCCAGAATAGGAGACCCGGTAAAAGCTACGTGCATTTTCTGTTGTGATTAGTACTTGCAAAGGTAAATACTTTTAACTTATTTTCCCTATACGGTCTTGGGGTACGGTATATAAAATACCGCTTGGTCAGGCATTGAATTTTTAATTGTATGAAGATTAATTTTTTGAAATGTCCCGTTTAAATTGTTTTGTTTGCTTAAAGCCTTTGGGGGGTTAATGACCATGTCCCGGATATCCTTGGCATCATTTTACGAAATGGCCACGACCTAAGCACGGGGTGTAGGCGTACACCCGACAGTGCATATATAAATAATAAGGTATAACCGCCGGTTTCAGGAATAACTCACCGCGGGACTATATCATGTGGTGTGTCTATTAATCTTTAACCCGGTGTCAATCCGGGCTACAGAATGTATAACAAACATGTAATTCTTTTACAAGTTTATATATAAATAATTATCCCAAGTTATAAAATGTTTTGTGCCTTGTGCATTCAAATCAATTTTTCTAAACCTTTTCAAAATGAGTCAGTTAATTGTATTTACCAGTGTAAACTGACGTATTTTCCCAAAAAAGGTTAAGTGCAGGTACTAAGCGTAATAGGCTGGCCTCTCCTTAGCATCGTTAAGAGTCTCGCAAGCTTGGATGCATTTAAGTCTGATGAACTATGTTTCCTTTTTATTTGATCCGCCCGTGGATCTGTTTCAACTATTTTGTGATACTTAATATTACAATTTATTCGGTTGAAATAAATCTATCTTTTGCTTCCGCTGTGCTTTTAAAATTGTGTTGTTTGACTATGGTGATATCAACTACGTCACGATACTCCCCACCGGGCCCACCGGTAATACGTGGAAATATCGGGATGTGACAGGTTGGTATTAGAGCCAACACTGAGTGAATTAAACACTAGCCTTTTGTGTTTAATCTCAGTTACACAGTTGCACATTCCTAAATTTTTGAGTCAAGACAAAGAACTTAGGACAAATCCCGATTTGTTTTATTTTTGTCCTTTTTATATATTTCCTTGTTGTTATCTTTGTTTATGTTGACAGGTTCAATTATGCCACCAAGGTTCAACAGGGGAAGAGGAAAGGCACCAATCACAGGCCACGACCATGAGGCCGGGCCCTCACACAGACGAACCCCACCAGCCTCAATGAGTACGAGTCCTCAGGAGCATTGGAGGACGTATATAGAGCCAGCAAGGCGATCCGTCTTGCTAAGTTCGTCACCATCCTATCACCATTCCTACGGGCCTCATTCTGAAAATGAGCCCCATAACCCGCAGCCATCTTTTATCCCCCTCCAGAGATCCAGCCCTCACTATTCATTCGATGACCCGACACCTGTCTTCCAAAGCCGGTTCAACCCGGCAAACTACATTGAAGAACCAGTAGGTTTTAACCCACTAGGACCTGAAGACCACTTCTCGGGCGACCATGCGATGGACATGGCCGAGGACACCGATCCCGCAGAACCACCGTCCGGAACCCCTAACCATCCCATCGAAATTTCAGATGGGTCACCTTTTGTGGGATCACCTTATAATGGTCCCGACAGCTATGAAGAGAGGTTCAGACATATCGACTGGGTGTTTACTCCCAGTTACCACAACTCTCCGCAACAGCAACAGCAGGATCCCTCTGAGGATTCTCGTTTTGTCGCGGTCACTCCGCCACCACCACCAGCTCAGCAACAGCCTCCGGAGCCACCGAGGCGAAGAAGATCGAACGCACGGATGTCCGTGCGAGGAGGAGTGCGAATCAGCACCCCTCAACCTTCAAGTGGCAGCCGCTACCCGCCACTCCATGAAGACCCGCAGATGGGTGGACCTTCAAACCCCGTCTCGGAAGTAAACTCTGCGCCTGTCGCGCCACCACCGTTGGGCTATGGCGACCCTATACCTACATACACCGGTGCGGCGGCATATAATCCCTTTGAGCAGCCGGCCCACACCAACTACAACTATGCTAGTGTTGACCCGTACCAGACAGTGTGGGATTACAACGCTCTCCATCCTGAGGTGGCCTTTGGAGTCCCATATCAGGCTGGATATTCCCCTTATGGGTACCCACCATATGGGTATCAACAACCGCCACCTCCACAACCTCCGCATTATCAGCAGCCCCCGCAGCCGCCAGTGATGTCGCCACCGCAGCATCAGGAGATTCTGCAAAGGATTAATGAGGTGCGGGAAGACCGTAGGCAAAACCGAGGAATGTTCAAGAGTCTGGCAAAATTAATTAAAGGGTAAAGTAAAAAGGATCATTAAATCCTTTATTTGTTTGTTTGTTCTTAGTGTTGTAATCATGTCCCTGCGTGGACATTTGTTTCTGTATTCTGCCCCTGCGTGGGCATGTCTTTTGTATTCTGCCCCTGCGTGGGCATGTCCTTCTATTAACCCCTGCGTGGGTATGTTATTTCTGTTTAAGCCCCTGCGCGGGCATGTTATTTCAGTAGAAGTCCCGTTTAGGGCAAATCTGTACTTGTTTAAATTTTTGCAGTGGAATGATTTAATTTAAATTTTCATTTTTGCTAAATTATATACATAAATATAATATGTGAAATAAATGAAAAATAACATTCCTTTATATAAGATCTATCATTATAATAAAATGACAAAATCTAAAAAAGGACAAGACCTAGCCATGTGTCATCTTAAGACAGGGCCAAAATGGTAGTTCCATAATTAGATTCAGATCCTTATTAACACCTCAATTTAGGATTGTTCTGCGTTAAATATTAAAAAAAATCTTAAAGGTAAAACCTAGTCTATATGTCGTTGCAGACATGACCAAGATGGTAAAACCTATCCAAAAGGTTCCAATCCTTGTTAACATATGAAAACATGTTAACACTCTTGACAAAAGTGATTCGATAAAATCGCATAAGTCATCTTTATATTGGATTCTTCCAAATACTTTTAATTAATTAAAACATCCATTAGGGATATAACGCCTACGGGCTATACTCATTGTCACATAAGACAAAAGACAGTCGTGGTCTTCGACCCCCTGTTAAGAAGAGGTAATGAATTAGAAATTAAAACCTCAATACCATGATCCTATAAGACCATGAATAAAAATTTAAAACCGTCCACGTGACTAGGCCCTTTTTGCCATTAATATTTTAATTCCAACCAAGGATTATTATAAATTCCTGAATATATATATGCCTAACAAATTAATCAAAATGGTTCTTAAATACCATGATTAATAAATCATCTAGAATGATAAAACTGTTATAGACATCTGAATGAATTAAAATCATTATCTTATGTAGCAATCAAGCTACATGGCCGGGTCAGACGAAGCCAACAGTCACCCCAGAGATAATCATGACACCTCCAGAGTCAACGTGGCAGAAGCAGAATTACAGGCATTGATAGACAATGTTGTTACAAGAGCTTTGGATAGGCAATTCAATGAATCCAGTGGTACCCATGTAAGGACCTAATCTGTTCCACATACGAAGCCACCCTCAAGAACTCATACTGCTCACAAAAGTGATTCTCATCACTCATCAAACCAGAGGAGTGTTCCATCTCAGAGGGTTGTATTAAATCAAGAACCACGTGCTAAAGGTTGCACCTATAAATACTTTGTCTCCTGCAAACCCAGGGATTTCACCGGGGAAAAAGGAGTAGTTGATTGCATGTCATGGTTAGACGAGATGGACACTGTGGTAGATATTAGTGGTTACGCTGACAAGGATGTGGTAAAGTTTGTATCCCATTCATTCAAAGGTGAGGCACTAGCCTGGTGGAGATCTTTGATCCAAGCCACTAGGAAAATCCCATTGTACAATCTATCTTGGGAACAATTTGTGACATTGATTAAGGAGAATTACTTCCCTCAGCACGAGGTTGAAAAGATTGAAGCTGACTTCTTGTCATTGGTTATGAAAAACCTAGATTGTCAAGCTTACCTTACGAGCTTCAACACTATGTCAAGACTGGTTCCATATCTGGTAACTCCGGAACCCAAGAGGATAGCTCGTTTCATTGGGGGTTTAGCCCCAGAAATCAAGGCCAGTGTGAAGGCCTCTAGACCAGCTACTTTTCGGTCTGCAGCTGATATATAATTGTCTCTTACTTTGGACGCGGTCAGGCAGAGATCACCGAGAAACACAGACGTTGAGAAGAGAAAGCGTGAGGATGACAACTCACGACGTTCAGACAAGAAGCGTAAGGGAAACAATGACCACAAGAAGAGTTCTGGAACTAAGAAGGATGGTCATCAGTCGGGTGATAAGCCCAAGTGTAAGGTCTGTAAGAAGCACCATTTCGGGAGGTGCAGATATGAATCGAAATCCCAGTCACATCCAAGAGTTTGTGGGATTTGTAAATCCTCTGAGCACAAGACCTTAGATTGTAAGAAAATCAAGGATGCTACGTGTTATAACTGCAATGAAAAAGGGCATATCAAGTCCAACTGCCCAAAGTTTTCTAAGAAGGCTGAGGATGGGAAAAAGACCAATGCTAGGGTCTTCTAGATGAACGCACAGGAAGCGATTCAGAATGATAATGTCATAACAGGTACCTTCCTTGTTAATGATGTTTATGCAAGGGTGTTATTTGATTCAGGAGCGGATAAGTCATTTGTTGATGATAAGTTTTGTAAGTTGTTAAACCTACCTGTTAGAACCCTAAGCATAAAATATGAGGTTGAATTAGCCGATAGCACCATAGAAACCACATCAACGGTGTTAGATGGATGTTTCATATCCATTAGGAACCACTCTTTTCCATTGTCCTTACTTCCTTTGAAGTTAGCCGGTTTTGATATAGTTATAGGCATGGACTGGTTATCTCATAACCAGGCCCAGATTGTGTGTGATAAGAAGCAAGTGGTGATCAAGACTCCGTCTGGTAAGCCACTTACTATTCAGGGAGATACCCAGTATGGATTGCCCAAGCAAGTATCTATGCTTAAGGCATCAAGGTGTATGAAGAACGGTTGTGTCATTTACATGGCTCAAGTAACTATTGATGAGCCAAAGCCTAAGATTGAATATATCCCCGTCGTTTCTGAATATCCCGAAGTATTCCCGGAAGAACTACCTGGTTTGCTACCAGATAGGCAAGTAGAATTCAGAATTGACATTATTCCAGGAGCAGCACCTGTTGCTAGGGCACCTTACAGGTTGGCACCAACATAGATGAAAGAGTTGAGGACTTAGCTAGACGATTTATTGGCAAAAGGTTTCATTCGTCCTAGTTCATCTCCTTGGGGAGCACCAATCCTGTTTGTGAAGAAGAAGGATGGGTCGATGCGTCTATGCATAGATTATCGCGAGCTTAATAAGGTCACTATCAAGAATATATATCCATTGCCCAGGATCGACGATCTGTTCGATCAACTTCAAGGGGCGAGTTACTTCTCCAAGATCGACTTGAGGTCAGGCTATCATCAACTGAAGGTTAGAGATGAAGATGTGCACAAGACTGCATTTAGGACTCGTTATGGTCATTACGAGTTCCTAGTGATGCCTTTTGGGCTCACTAATGCACCTGCAGCGTTCATGGATCTCATGAATCGTGTGTGCAAGCCATACTTGGACAAATTTGTTATCGTCTTCATTGACGACATTCTGATTTATTCAAAGAATCAGGGCGACCATGAGAAGCACCTTCGATGTATTCTGGAACTACTTCAGCAGGAGAAGCTTTACGCCAAATTTTCAAAGTGTGAATTTTGGCTTCACGAAGTCCAGTTTCTTGGACATGTAGTTAGTGAGCATGGTATCCAGGTGGATCCCGCTAAAGTTGAAGCTGTCATGAATTGGCAAGAGCCAAAGACGCCTACAGAGATTTGTAGCTTTCTAGGTTTGGCAAGATATTATAGGCGATTTATTGAAAACTTCTCAAGGATTGTTGCACCCCTGACTTCGTTGACGCGTAAGAATATTAAGTTTGACTGGGGTCCTAAGCAGCAGGAATCCTTCGATGTTCTCAAGCAGAAGTTGAGCAATGCGCCTGTGTTGACATTGCCTGAGGGAATAGATGAATTTATAGTATATTGTGATGCATCACACACAGGTATGGGATGTGTGCTTATGCAGAAAGGCAAGGTCATTGTCTATGCTTCTCGGCAGTTAAAAGTGCACGAGAAGAACTACACCACCCATGACTTGGAGTTGGGTGCCGTTGTATTTGCACTGAAACTTTGGAGGCATTACTTGTATGGTACCAAGTGTGTGATCTATTCTGATCACAAAAGCCTTCAACACTTGTTTAATTAGAAAGACTTGAATATGAGGCAGCGTCGGTGGATGGAAACTCTAAATGACTATGATTGTGAAATCCGATACCATCCAGGCAAGGCAAATGTAGTCGACGATGCCTTAAGTAGAAAGGAACGAGTGAAGCCCATAAGAATCAATGCCAAGAGCATTGAATTAAAGAATAGTTTGAATGAAAGAGTGTTAGCTGCACAGAAAGAAGCTGTATTAGAAGCTAACTATCCTGATGAAAAGTTAGGAGTAACTGCTGAGCAGTTATCCTATGGCAAGGACGGAATTCTGAGATTAAATGGACGAATATGGGTTCCAATTTATGGAGGACTTAGGGAGGTGATCCTCCAGGAAGCCCACAGTTCTAAGTACTCCGTTCATCCTGGAGCTGATAAGATGTACCAGGATTTAAAGTCAAATTTTTGGTGGATAGGCTTGAAGAAGTCTATTGCTACCTATGTAGCAAAATGTTTGACTTGTGCTCAAGTTAAAGCTGAACATCAAAAGCCGTCAGGTTTGCTACAACAGCCTGAACTTCCCACCTGGAAGTTGGAAATGGTGACAATGGATTTTATCATCAAGTTACCAAAGACAAAGAAAGGGAATGATACCATTTGGGTGATAGTGGATAGACTAACTAAGTCAGCCCACTTCCTACCTATTAAGGAAACTCACAGCTCAGATAAGTTAGCTCAGCTATACGTGGATGAGATTGTATCTCTCCACGGGGTGCCAGTGTCTATCATTTCTGATAGGGATACAAGGTATACATCACACTTCTGGAAAAGCTTTCAGCAGTCACTAGGCACCCGACTGAACTTCAGCACTGCATATCATCCGCAGACGGATGGTCAAAGTGAGCGAACAATTCAAACACTGGAAGATATGTTAAGGGCTTGTGTAATTGACCTAGGTGGAAGTTGGGATGAACATCTTCCATTAATTGAGTTTTCATACAATAATAGCTACCACTCAAGTATCCAAGCTGCACCATTTGAAGCTTTATATGGAAGGAAGTGCAGAACGCCCGTTTGTTGGGCAGAAGTTGGAGATGTCCAACTAACAGGACCTGATATAGTCCTGGAGACGACAGACAAGATTGTGCAGATAAGAGATCATCTCAAAGCTGCCAGAGATAGGCAGAAAAGCTACGCAGACTTAAGGCGTAAACCTCTAAAGTTTGAGGTTGGTGATAAAGTGTTGCTTAAAGTATCACCCTGGAAGGGAGTGATGCGTTTTGGTAAGAAAGGTAAGCTAAGCCCAAGGTATATAGGACCATTCGAGATCATCGAATGTGTAGGAACAGTGGCTTATAAGTTAAACTTACCTGAAGAGCTCAGTGGTATTCACAATGTATTCCACATCTGCAATCTGAAGAAATGTCTAGCTGATGAGTCACTAGTCATATCACATAAGGATGTGCACATAGATGAGAGCTTAAAGTTTGTTGAAAAACCCTTGTCGATCGAGGATCGACAGGTTAAGAAGCTTCGAAGGAAGCACGTGCCAATTGTGAAGGTCAAATGGGATGCCCGTAGAGGTCCCGAGTACACGTGGGAGGTAGAGTCCACAATGAAAGAAAAATACCCTCATTTGTTTTAGTAAATCTCGAGGTCGAGATTTCTTTTAAGGGGGTGAGGATGTAACACCTCGTAAATTCACGACCAATAATGTATCGACACGTGTCATGAGCTTTAAACGTGTAAAAGATTTCTTTAGAGGGACTAAACTTGACAAACATAGAAAGTATGTGAATATAAGGATTCAAAGTGTCAACAATGGATAAATATACCTTACAATAACCCTACACGATGTTTACACCCTTAAACGAATGAATCATGGATCATACGAAGCTAATTGTGGAAGAAAATGAGAGATTACAAACTACAGGGGTTAAATGTGTCAACATGTTTAAAGTATACTTCTGAGTGACCTTTTAGCAAACCCGAAGCTTTGTAACGATAAATTATACTCACTAGAATATGTGATAAAAATTTCACCAAGTTTCGTTATCGTATGAGAAAGTTATGACAATATTCGTATACGAGGGGTTAAAAGCGTCAACGTTGAAATTTAAGGCTTTTCGGGTGATCACCAAGTTAACCAAGGACTTAACAAAGTTTGTATATGTCATGGAGCCCTTAAAAGTCAAGTTAGAGGGTTGAAAATGCAAGAAATAAAGTTGAAACCACGTCTAAAAGGACCAGGGACTGAATTGTAAATACTTGAAACTTGTTTGGCTGGTTCTGGAGAGCCAGGCGGCCCGCGTAAGAGCTCTCCTGGGCTTACGCGGCCCGCGTGAGCATGCCAACGACAGAAAACTCCTGGCAGCTGCCAGTTCAGGGCTGTAACCGAGTTAAAAGCTTGTTTTTATATACCAGGGGTTCCTCCACTAGTATTTCATGCACTAGGGACAGTTTGTGATGATCTGAATCCATGCATAGAGTTGCTTGGCATGATCTAATGGCATCAAAACCCATATATAAAGAGCTCTTTAGTTGCAACACTTCATACATTCACTTTCAAACTTTCACAAGGTTATTTCTGGAGCTCTCTGGTCAGCAACCAAGTTCTCTTAGGCTTCCTAATCGTGCATAGGACTCTTGTAAGTATCCTTAACCTTCCTTAATGCAGTTTAGCATAGTTAATTAGCTTAAAGTCAAACCGTCGTAATTAGAGTTTGACTTTGTGATTAATTAAAAATTTTCCAGTCAAATTTCAAATTGAAAGTACCTATGAGTTGGTAATTATGTGGGCAATAAACCCTTAAAAGGGTACCCTCTGATTCTCACTCTAACTAGGTCAATTGTCGGGTCAAAGTTAATCTTAAAAAGTCAACAGAAAGCTTATTTTCAAATTAATGCATAATTAGCAATGTAGAAGCCATGCAACCTGTTTTATCATTAATATAACTTGATAATTAATGTAAGAACATGTCTAAACATGTTCAACCCGACAATTTTCAGTTTATGCTCGGTTCGGAACCGAAAGTCGCATAATTTGACTTTTGCTTTGACTTTCAGTTCTGACCCAATGTAGCATGTTTTAGAAATGCCTAGAAGCCTTATTTGGACCCGGTTACATGTTAGTATAACCCTCTGTGATTATACAACTTGGTTCATTAATTATCCGATTCATATGCATGTTTCCGTTAAGCGCTTAAATGTTGACTATTATGCCCATATGACCTTAAAATGTGATTTTTGAAAATTTAAAAGAGTAGAAACCTTCAGTACTGATTTATAGACTTGTCCCTAAAATTTGACATCAGTTTGAGGTCTAGATTAGGAGTTATGCTCATTAGCGTAATTAAAAAGCTTTTTATTAATTAAACGGCATAATTAGCATATAGCCTATCTAAACCCAATTTTTAATACCAAACTTTTTACCTACTTATATAAAATAATATTTTAAGATTTTTGAAGATTTTTATTTAATTTTAGGCTGAGCATAACATACAGTTCTAAGCTTGATTCGGTAATTGCCGGTTTTGCCCCTTTGGCCTATAAAATGAGTTTTACAAATCATTTTGATTCCAAACCTTTTGCTACTGATCTAATATGATAAATAGAATATTTTGAACCTTCTGGATGAATAAAAATATCAGCTTTTCTTATAAAACCCGGAAATCACCTAAAACCGCATTTTTACGCGTTTTAAACGCATAGTATGTACTAAAACTATTTTGAATATATAAGACTTGACACCTACTGATATTTTTAGTAAATTTTTATATTCTAACAGTAAGCAAAAGTTTTAAACTCAGATTTCCAGAATTGACCTTTTAGGCTTATGAGAAATTACCAAAATGCCCCTACGGCGCATTGTTTAGTTATAAATGGTAAATCTCACATATATGAAATAACCTACTGATATAACCTATTAAATTAAGTATATTTACTGATTATATCAGACCTGAAACTCAGATTTATATTAAATCTCTTTTATAACCTTTTAAATGACCAAAATACCCCTACGGGGCATAGTTTGAGTTTAAATTCGTTTTGGGCATAATAGAAGATATCTTACTGATGTCACAACATATTTAAGGCATATTAACTTATGAAACCTGTATATGGCTCTTATGGTTACTCGTTACGCACCTTTCACGTTCGGTTCGGTTTTATGTAACTAGTTTGCATAAATTAGCCGAAACGGGTCAAACCTTATCATTTTTTGTCTCAAAATCCAGAATGTGTTTAGTTTACCCATATTACACAAGTCTCCAAACTTGTCGGGTCTAAATCACATTCTATTCCGGTCTTCGCTTAATCGTGCGTTTGAACCGTATCTTCCTTTAAAACTAACCGGTCTAAGTTTAGGCTTATTTAAAGACCTGTTAGGAATCTAATAGGTTATTAAAAACCTTTGTTCCAGAATAGGAGACCCGGTAAAAGCTACGTGCATTTGCTGTTGTGATTAATACTTGCAAAGGTAAATACTTTTAACTTATTTTCCCTATACGGGCTTGGGGTACGGTATATAAAATACCGCTTGGTCGGGCATTGAATTTTTAATTGTATGAAGATTAATTTATTGAAATGTCTCGTTTAAATTGTTTTGTTTGCTTAAAGCCTTTGGGGGGTTAATGACCATGTCCCGGATATCCTTGGCATCATTTTACGAAATGGCCACGACCTAAGCACGGGGTGTAGGCGTACACCCGACAATGCATATATAAATAATAAGGTATAACCGCCGGTTTCGGGAATAACTCGCCGCGGGACTATATCATGTGGTGTGTCTATTAATCTTTAACCCGGTGTCAATCCGGGCTACTGAACGTATAACGAACATGTAATTCTTTTACAAGTTTATATATAAATAATTATCCCAAGTTATAAAATGTTTTGTGCCTTGTGCATTCAAATCAATTTTTCTAAACCTTTTCAAAATGAGTCAGTTAATTGTATTTACCAGTGTAAACTGACGTATTTTCCCAAAAAGGTTAAGTGCAGGTACTAAGCATAATAGGCTGGCCTCTCCTTAGCATTGTTAAGAGTCTCGCAAGCTTGGATGCATTTAAGTCTGATGAACTATGTTTCCTTTTTATTTGATCCGCCTGTGGATCTGTTTCAACTATTTTGTGATACTTAATATTACAATTTATTCGGTTGAAATAAATCTATCTTTTGCTTCCGCTGTGCATTTAAAATTATGTTGTTTGACTATGATGATATCAACTACGTCACGATACTCCCCACCGGGCCCACCGGTAATACGTGGAAATATCGGGGTGTGACGTACCTTTAACCCAAGCCTAACCCTTCCCCAAAAAGTCCTCTTGATATTTACAAAGGTGTATAGTTAAAAAGGAGGAGGATTGATTGCTTGGCAAGCTTATGGTAGAAGTAAGTTCCATGCCGCACTCGAGTGTTTCACAAAAATACATCTTCGGCCGAGTGTTGAGTGATCCCCCGTGAGGTATGTGAACTTGTATATAAATGGAATTTTAAAGAGGCATGTTATGCACAAATAAGTAATTTATTTTATTTAATGTTCTAAATAAATCATAATGAATAGGATTGTAAATAAAATAAAAATAAAACCTAATAAAGAAACTTAGAATCCTGACAGTCTATGAAAAGCCCAAAAAACCTTCTCTTCTACCCATTCCATTTGGGAGTGTAAGCCACATTATAAAGAGTTTTGCTTGAGGACAAACAAAGATTCAAGTGTGGGTGTATTTGATGTGCGTAAAATGCAACATATAAATTACATCAAATATGGCATAAAACTAACCCTTTTTTTAGTACTAATGTTGGAAAATATGTGTTTTTGTCTTCCTTTTGTATTTTCATGATTAAATGAGCTCAAATGAACAAAATAAGCAAAAAGACAGCTAAATCTAACATAAATACAAGAAAAGGAATAAACGTGGCATGCCCGACCCCTCGACAGCATCCTCCCAAGCAAAAACAAGAGAACAGAAGGCTGAACACGCCCCGTGCTCAATGAGCACGGGGGCGTGCCCAAGTGTCTGCAGAAAAGACAAAGTTGTAGAAGCTTCTATCATCCACCACGGGGGCGTGCCCAGCGGGCACGGGGCCGTGGTCAACGCAAAGATTCGCAGAATCTAGGCAAATCTTGATAGTACAGATACGCTTCTGCACACGGGGTCGTGCCCAGCGGACACGGGGGCGTGGTCAACTAATAAAGACAAACTGCAATTAATGAAGAAAGAGAAGATGGGTGGACATGGGGCCGTGTCCGGGCTTCTGTGCAGGCTATAAATAGGGGTGCTTGGCTCACTTGCAAACCATTCCTTGGCAAACCACCTCTCTCACACTTCACCCACCCACCACCACCATCACAACGCATATCCACCACCATCATCCATCATCCATCATAGAGTGTGTGAGTAGTCTCGGGATCCAAGATTGATCGTAAGAGTTCTTGACAATCAAAGGCCATGTTTGCCTAAGTCTCTTACATCACTTGGTGAAGACAAGTGTGTAGTGTAATACTTTTTATTTTTAATCTTTTCGCACTTTTTATTTGTTTATGGATTAATGACTTTAATAACTAGTTTCTTATGTTGAATGTGAATCTTCCTTATCATTTGTATGTGGTGTCTTGGCATTATTTTACTGTCTATATAAAATAAAAGATTTTCACCATTCATATCTCCACGGTCTATATGGAGATATGTTGGCTACCTAGTCGGGGGTTAAGGGAATGGTTTGGTAAGAGTCTTGCCTTGTTCAGTGTATAGATCCTGCAAGGACATAGGTCAAGTTTAGTAGGACTTCCTTCAATACCCACTGGTATTGGATGGCGGGGGTCCGAACTCCTTGACCCCCTCATATGTAAACTACTATTAAAACATTAACCCGGCCACTTAGGATTGTATCCCTGCTGACTCAAACTACTTAGCCGAGGGTAACGTCACCTTCAAAAGAGGGGCCTACCACATTACGCATTAATAACTTAATTAATTATCTTTCAATAATCCAACCCTTTAGGATTGTATCCTTGCTGACTCAAACTACTGGGTTGAGGGTAACGTCGTCCGAACTCCTTGACCCCCTCATATGTAAACTACTATTAAAACATTAACCCGGCCACTTAGGATTGTATCCCTGCTGACTCAAACTACTTAGCCGAGGGTAACGTCACCTTCAAAAGAGGGGCCTACCACATTACGCATTAATAACTTAATTAATTATCTTTCAATAATCCAACCCTTTAGGATTGTATCCTTGCTGACTCAAACTACTGGGTTGAGGGTAACGTCGCCTTCAAAAGAGGGGCCTACTACTATAACTAAGATAATCTCTTAAAAAGTGCAAAAGTGTGGAAATAATCAAAGGTTACAGTAAAGGCGAGTCGGATCCAAGTGATTCATCTTGTCTATCTGTTTTTATTTTATTTTTTTTTCAGCATTTTTAGTTTTTATTTTCTAGTTTCAAACATTTTTCTAAATTTTTGATTTGATTAGACGTTGAGGATAAACCGGTACTAAAAGCTCTTGTGTCCTTGGACGACCTCGGTATCTTACCAACACTATACTACGCTCACGATGGGTTCACTTGCCCATATGTGTGTTTGGTGTTAGTAAAATTTCGTGTTTTATAAATTTAAAACTTGACTAAAGTGTAAAAAGGGCTAAAAATATACATAAAAACCTATAACACACGACACGCATCAATATGTGAAAAGATGGTTAAGAATTTGTGAAGTTCTACATGCTAATTAGATTGATGTTGGTGAAATTGTTAGGAGTAATTGATTTAGAACTATGGGTTCATGATTAGAATGGTAAATTTCAAAATTAGGGATGTTTATGTTAATCAAGGAGTGAACTATGGAAATTGTGCTTAAGATGCTTGTACATTATGATAAACTAATGATACGCACACAATGTGTTCGATGAAATGCCTAAGTGGGTTTAGTTATGGTTTTTACACGATTACTTGATAAGTAGATGTAACTCCTTTATGATAACGACGTATGTGATTAGTAGACACCATAACATACAATAAGGATTGTGAAAGTAATGTTTATGAAAGCTAAAGTATGAAGTTATGACATATAGGCACGAAGAAAGAAGAAGGCGCAAGTCACTCGAAGTCACAACCATCTCAAGATCGCGGTAAGTTCATATGAACTTAATTCTCCTTATAAGTAGATTTACGAATGATAGTTTGGTAATAAAAATCTTTATGTAGAATTGTATGATTGTTCATGGTAAAATTGTGATACGTTGTATGTTGGGAAATGGATAAGAAATACAATAGTAACGGATATATAATGACCACTTCAAGTGGGTCAAGAATGTTTGGAAAGTAAGATGTCGTAATGGATAAGAATTGACTTATTGATAACGGGTCAAAATAATGCAAGTATGACAAATCGTATGGTATGTATCGACCCATTTCGGACGGGTCGGAAAGTTTACATGTTGGATGTATCCGAAAGAAAGGTAGAAAAACTTAGAGAAAACCTATGCTAGAATGCAAAGGATGAATTAGAATAAAGATGTTGACAAATAGACGAATTTTGTTAACGGGTCAAATAATGATAGGTAATGAAAGGATTTGAATTGATATGTATTACGACTAACAAATGTTTTGTTGTTATGGATGATAGGTAAATCCCATGCTTGATTGCGGCGCACTCGGACCGAACACACAATGTCGACTTTTTATACGCTTCTGGTTCAAGTTGTCTATTATGTATGGGTCAAAAATTTTATTTTGTGATATGATGTAAATCTTGTGTCTAGTATGTTAGTAAGTAGTTTAGATTTTCAAACCTTTTGTGTAGTTTGTACAAAATGTTTATGGTGAACCTTATATGGTCACAACTTCTGTTATTTTGAAAAGTGTCGTAGGACTTAAAAATGATGTTGTTAAAAGCAGGGGAAAGGTTCTTAATATAAACGGGTCATGCCAAAATTTTGTAAAATTGTATGAATTTTATGTTATTAGTCGAATGTGAAAAGTTGGGCGTCTCACGAATCCATGTATAAACATCATATAATTAACATATGAGTTGTTATTGGTGTATAGTGATAGGTAGGACCTTATGGATGAAGATCAAGCATAACGAAGAAACGGACACAACCGAAATTCAAGCTTCCGCTTAGTATCGTTATTTTATGAAACAAAACAATTATGAACTTTGTAAGAATTTTATATTTTATGAACGTATTAATGTGCTAAAGTGTTAAAGTGTATTAAACACTTATAAAATTTTATTAAACCTGAAACATTGTATGAACGTTTATTTACATTAATTTATAAAATGCAAAAGTTTTTTTTTTTTTTTTATAAATTCTTAGTTAAGTAAGCTTGGGTCTTACAATGATGCTATAGCATGAGACGACAACAACCCTTAAAAACTCCTTGTCTCACACAGGAGCCTCATCCTAACATCTTTTCAGATCCCCAATTTTGATATGCTGGTATTATGTAAAGTTGCAATTTATAGAACCAATTTAGGGTTTAAGAATTGTAACAATAAAGGGGGTTTTGGGGGTATATTGGATTAAAAAGAACGAACACGATGCAAACCACATTTTTGGTGTTGCGATTGTTCTGAAGTTTGGGCTCCTTTGGTAGTTGTACTATATGTATAAGGTATTAAAAGTTCTTTACTAACAAAACTTAATTGGAGATGAACATATTGCGGATCAGAAAATTATTATCTTTTAAAGAAAAATATGTAAGTCATACTATTATTTTCTGTATTCCAAAAGGCTTAGGCCCAACTATATTATAACAAATTCTTAGGGTTAGGTTAACATAAGTCTTCGTTATATATATATACACGCTGACTCCCAATGATTGTAACCTTGTCATCATTCGATACAAACCAGTTCCTCGTACACGTTCTTTTATTAAAATATGGCGACCGCTCAGCTTCCCGGTCCGACGTTCGTTTATTCTCCGTCACCATCTTCAACAAAAACCTCAGTTAGCTTTCGCACTTGTTCGCTTAGATTGTCGTCTTCAAAGTCTGGTTCATTCGCCATTAAATGCAGTAGTAATGGTGGCAATGGTACTACAAATACGAATAAGAGTAGTGGATTGAAGGATTTACTGTCTGGTTTGGTGCATGAATCTCCAAACAAAGATGGTCGTAGGGATTTACTTGATTTGTTGCGCAAAGCCGCACAACGAGTTGTGCAACCAGAAGCTGAAACCAAGAAGATGAAACAAGTTATCAGTCAGCTTGTGACGAGAGATACCGAGGTTTGTTTTTTATATAGGAAATTAGATTTTAATAATCTACAGCGTTATAGATAGATAATAATCTTTACCCACAATATTGACAACAAGATTTATAACTCTCACTTTCACCATGAAGGGCAATCTTACTCAGTGGCGGATCCAACCTCGGTTGAGAAAAAAATGGAAATATTTAGTGTAAACCATGTGATTTAGAAAAACATAGGGAAAATTATTGAGAATCTAGCGACAGGAACCCTGAAAAAATATTGAAAAAATATTCGTGGTACCTCAAGGAATAAAGTCTCTAACTTTCATATATGTGATAAAGATATTTTTACCTAGGGCAGAGTTATTTTTTCGCTAGACCAGGATTGGTTTTGGCCACGAAAGCAAAAGTTAGAAGTGTCATTAGTAACATTGGCGAAGCTTGGGGGTCGATTTTTCCCAATTCCGGGGGGCGAAAACATATATACCTAAAAATTTTTATACGAAGGTACTGTTCATAACACTACGCGTCAAAAAGTTCGGGGGGCCGGGCGCCCCCTCCCGCCTCAAGGAACAGGGGCGATGCTTTGAAGGGGCCGGGAGGGGCGCCCGACCCCCCGAACTTTTCGGCCAGTAGTGTTATATATGTAGGTTTTGTATAGAAATTTTTGGGTATATATGTTTTAGACCCCCCGGTTCTATAGAATTTTTTTGATATATACGTTTTCGACCCCCCGTAAAAAAATTCAAGCTTCGCCACTGCCAAGGAAGCTGCGCCCCTTATTAGTAATAGCATGAGTATTATTATCGGCTAATGAGTCAGTTTGTTCCTTTTCTTTTATTTAGTTTACCATGTAATTGTAAGGATAGTACCATTGTCATTAAATGATTTTTCCTTACACAGAGAGTTGTGCAACACGAAACTGAAATCAAGAAGATGAAACAAGAGCTCAATCAGTATAAAACCAGAGCTGAGGAGGTTTATTTCTCATTTATATACCATATAATTATAATATAAGGATTTTGTCTCATTAATAAATGCATTATGGTTACACAGAGAATTGCGGAGCAAGAAACCGAAATTGAGAAGATGAACCAAGAACTCCTTCACTATAAAACCAGGGTTGCCGAGGTTTGTTTCCTATTTATGCTTGTTAGTGTTCAAATATGTAAATAGTTTTGTATTTTGTAATAACTAAACATATAAACACAAAGAGTATCACATATGTGATACTTATGTAATTTGCCCAATTTATTGGAAGGAAATATATTTTCTATAAAAAAAAAACTAATAAAAGGTGTAAACATATAAACTTTATAAGAAAATTATTTTGTTGATCTTCTTATAAATGTTGCTTAGAATTAAGATTTCTTGATAATAGTTCAGTTATGGAAGTTTTGTTAGTTTGGGTCTTTAGTGATACTCTTTGTGTTTATATGTTTATGTGTTTCTTAATTTAATTTCTTGTAACATAAGTAGACAAACTTACTTTATAGTGCATGAAACATAATACGTGAAGAAATCTACTCATTTATATATTCATATCTTTGTGCATTTATTTTACAACCTTAATTTTGGTTCCTTATATGGACCCTAGTATTTATTCCAGGGTTAATTCTAATGGACATCTACGCATAATTTGTATATTTCAGATTGAGGAATGCCAGAAACGAGTATCAGAAGCAATAACACTGGTTTCAGAGGCAGAACTCTCTCTTCAAGATATAATGCAGGTCTTTCGAACTTGGGATCGCAGTGGTTGAGTTTATATTTCGTCGTTGAAGCTTTTAACGTTTCCTTTTCATGCTGTTGGTTTGGATTCTGCATTGAAATTGCTTAGTTGATTGGGATCTTAATTATTTTCAGTTAAAACATCATTATTTACTGACTGGTATTCTTTTATTTATTTGTGAAGTTATGTGTATTTGTTAGTTGATTATATGTTTGATTTGACCTTCAAGTTTGAGTTTATTAAGCATAATGGGAGAGACGGCTGCCACTCGAAAGCATGGTGATGTGTGTAACACGGTCCTATTTTGTTTCGGTTAAAGTATTATGGGAAAACCATGATTATAAGTTGATTAAGAAATTAGCAAAATAACCATTAAATTTATGGGCTTGTAAAATAAGCAATCCAAAACAACCACTAAGAGAAAGGACAGACAAGCAAGCTGGCACCTTCATAGCTTACACTCTGGGCGTTTGGTTCGCAGAATGATTTGGAATTGGAATTTGTATAGGAATTAGAATTTGAAGGAATTGGATTTGGAATTTAATCATTCCAATTGGAATTGGAAATTGTTGGCCCGGCACCCACAACCACCAGTTCGGGTCGAAACGGTTCGCGTCGAAACGCTTCGGGTCGAAACGGTTCGATTCGAAACGGTACTGGTCGAAACAGTTCGGATCGAAAGGTTTGGGTCGAAACGGTACGGGTCGAAACTGTTCTCTTCGAAATGGTACGTTTCGAAACGGTTCGATTCGAAACGGTACGGGTCAAAACCGTTCGCGTCAACACGGTACGGGTCGAAACTGTTCGCGTCGAAACGGTACTGGTCGAAACGGTTCGGATCGAAACGAGTATGGGTCGAAACGGTTCGGATCGAAACGAGTACGGGTCGAAACGGTCGAGGATTCCAACGAGTTTACTTTAATTCCTCCAAATATAGGAAGGATTTTGAATTCCTTTAGTTAAAGGAATTTGAAGGAATTTATGCCTAATTCTAATTCCAATTCCATTGTCAACCAAACACATGAAGATTGAAATTGGGATTCCAATTCCATTAAATTCTTTGAACCAAACATCTCAAGAGATGGAATTCAAATTCCAATTCACTTGAATTCCATTGAATTCTTGCGAACCAAACACCCCCTAATAAGCCCACACTCCGATTAAGCCGACACCTCCATAGCACACACTTCGATAAGTCAGCATGTGACAACTCGAGTTTCCGACCTTCACTTTCGCATTTAATGCACGTTGACTTTGACTGTTTAGTTATTGACTTGTCTGACTTGTAACTGTACACTTCGGGTTATAATAAAACGTATTGTGTTGGCATGATTATGTGTTTGGTTGTTAAACTTAAGACTTGTTAGAAACTCAAAACTGTTACCACATCATTCACACCCGGCGAAACAGAGGTTGATTCGCCAAGAACATCTCGATGAAACAGGATCCGTTTCGTCAACCTCACCTCGATGAAACAGGGTGTTTCACCGAGCCCAGTTTCACCGAAGCCCATTACGGGCCCAGAACGTTATTTCGTGTATAATTACGTGAAAACGGTTCCAGTTTCACACCCTTGGCAAAACAGAAACCCTAGAACTCTCTCCCAAGTGTGACGGCAGCTGTGTGTGCTTTCCTAAGTCCTTAAACGATCAAAACCATCTTAATCATTATCTCGGTTAGTGTGATTCGTTCCGTGATCCTCTTTGTTTACTTATGTTTGATGTTATTGTTTTAATAAATCTGATCAGACAATCGATAGGGTTCTAATAACTATTATGTGATAGGTTATTGTATTGTATGATGATCTAGGGTGTATGATGTTTGATAATTGTCATGCCCGAATGTACATTGGTTTGATGAATATGAAAACGGTAGACCATTAGGGTTCTTATGGTTAAATCGGATGATGATAAACCCTGCTCCGTTAATGATGTGATATATTATAGTAATCGGTTTGTGGTACCCATAACCTAGGGTTCATGCTAGACGTTAAGAACTGTGATGCTTATGTTATGATGATGCGATGATGAATTCTGTGAACGAATGATTTCTGCATGATTGATGATTTGTTGATGACGGCTGATAGCATGATTAGGGTTTCTGTGTTATTGCGTAACTGATGTCACTGATTTCCACGTAACTGACATTCGATGAAACAGACATCTTAGACGAAACACAGGTGACGGTGAAACAGAATGTGTTTCACCGAGACCCTGAACGATGAAACAGAATGTGTTTCGTCAATATATGTGTTTCACCGATATGTGTTTCACCGATTTGTGTTTCACCGATATGTGTTTCACCAAATGTGTAATCAGCACAGTAACCTACTTTAATTCTGTTTAGAAGTTAACCGGGTTAGTTAACTGCTGTTAAGTGTAACCATCTTGTGTCTGATCTCAAATACGTGCTATGTGCTACTTGTTTATCACTGTGTGTTTATATGTGAACACAAACTGATTATGTATACGTGCGTACTATGTGACAACTCGAGTTTCCAAGACTTCCATCCTTGCATTTATTGCACGTTAACTGTTTAATTGTGTACTTATATGACTGTTTGCCTTGAAACTGTTTATGTTGTGATATGAAAAGACGTATTGTGATTGTTACGTATGTTGACTGATTAGCATGATAAACCGTTAAACGCTTTCATGTGTCAGTTGGCTAATTTAGAAAACTAAAGTAATTGGGTCGCAAACTCTCTTAACGCCATCATGCACCCACTTGGGCCGGAAGCCACACTTCACTCATATTTCCTTCTTCTCGGCCCACATCCCTCGAAGCCCATATGCATCCCTTATGTTATACGCATTACATACAATTTTCTAAAACACAAGATTTCGAACCCTAATTCTCTAGTTGTCTCTCTCTCTCTCTCTCTCTTGGACGACTCGACGGCAGCCCCAAGATCGAAGCCCTTCTTCCTCTCCTTGTCTCTCCTATATCCGGGTAAATAAATCACTTTCATGTTAATTGTTAAACTTGGTAGAACCGATACAAGAAGTGGCATTTGATATGTTCTTGCTTAGTGTTAAGATTTAGGGTTACATGGTTGATACGAACTCATGCTTTAATTGATATTGATGATTGCACTAGAATGCTGTTAATAAACAAGGGTAATCACGATTGTATAGGGACTTAGTAATATATGATTTCATGTATAGAGTCGGTCGAATGATTGTGTTGATAATAATGAATAGCATGTGATGGTGTATATGGATGTTCGATATGTGTCAGTGGCATGGAAAATTGGTAAATAATTAAATGATTAGTGGGGTTGGATGTGCAAAGGAGTAAAACTCTTGTCATATGTGATAGTCCATGTGATTCTGTGTAGTGGTTGGCTAGGTTAATACAAAGGTCTGCATGTGAATTATGGAGTGACAGGCCCATGTTACTTTCGGTCCAATCATATTAATTCTATGAATGCTTTATCCAAATTGTCGGCTAGTTACATGTGATCACCTCATTGTTTTCGGCTAGTCATTCTTGTTATGTATTTTTGGTCCAATGAGGTTGGGTGGTGGTTGCTACATGTCCGCCACTAGGCTATTTAGATATTGGTGACATTGTTTATTATTATTGCTGAGACATTTATGGGTTCGGCGAAACAAGGGCATCGGCGAAACACACTCTTAGGACGAAACCGACATGGCGAAACACAATGTGTTTCGCCGAGACTAGTTATGACGAAACAAGAGTGATTCGTCGAAGGGGGGCTCACGGCGAAACAAAGGGGTGTTTCGCCGAGTTGGGTAATTTGCACAATAACTGTTCTGTTAAAAGTTAACTGGATTTATTAACTACTGTTGGCTAATATGCATGACTGGTATGATCATGAATACGTGCTATGTTCTACTCGGTGATTTTTGATGTGTTGTCCACTATGATTACACTTACGTGCCAACCTTGTGACTACAAACTGATTTCATATACGTGCATACTTTAGGACGCGATTGATTTACTTTGAGCACATACTTAGCATACCGAGCAAACCCAGGTGAGTTCACACAAGCCAAGGCATGGGGTTCCCAGGGGGGAATGGGGATTGATGATTTCTGAACGTACATAGATAACAGAACCTACTGCTAGACTAGTAACACTTATTGAACGATCTTCGCACACCTGCCAAGGATATTGGCCGCGATATTATGACTGTCTTCGCACACCTGCCAAGGACACTGGCCGCGAACTAAACGTACAACATCATCGCACACCTGCCAAGGACATTGGCCGCGATACGAACAAACCTAGTCTAGAAAACTTGGGGAAAGACTTTCCCCAACATCTTCGCACACCTGCCAAGGACATTGGCCGCGATGGAAACTAATACGATACATTGTAACGAACGAACATACTACTACTCACGCTATACTATTACTGAACTGTTAACTGTGAACTCGCTCAACTAGTTGTTGACTCTCTCTTGCATGCCTTGCAGGACCTTAGGTACATATGGAGCTTGCACAGGAAGGAGCAGGTCGTTGTGGGATACGGATCGTAGACGTTATTTGAACTTATAACTTATTTTGGGTTTACATTATTATGCTTCCGCTACTTAAACAATGTTTGGTTATGAACATCAGTCATGTCAAGATGAATTATACTTTTCCTACTTTTGCATTTAATTAATATGTTTGATATGATTGATGGCTGGATCCTGGTCGGTCACGCCTCCAAGCGGTGATACTCCGCGGGTGGATTTTGGGGGTGTGACAGATTGGTATCAGAGCCATTGGTTATAGAGAACTCGGTTTTAATATGGGGAAAACGATTTTATTAAAACCAGACTATAACCAGAACAGTGCTCTCAACGATCCACAACGACGCTTCGCTCCACGTGCAAGACTCAACATCCTAGGTAATAAGGTTTATGATTATTGCCTACTTGCTAGAATTACATAGAACTTTGCTCGCGGTATGCTTAGATTACATTGCCTACTATTTGCTACTGCTAGAGAACACTTGTGTGCTCACTCTCTCTACTGACATTGCACTTTCGCAAACCTCTCTCACTCATGTTCTCCTTGATATCAAGATCATGAGTGGACGCGCTAACCTAACTCAAGCCCAGTTGGCGGCTTCGATCACTGAACAAGTTATTGCAGCACTCGCAGCTGCCCAGGCAGGAGGTGTAACCTGCCATCACCACTTACTCTAGGATCTTTAGATCCTACTCTCGTAACCCAACACTTGTGCTTAATTTTGTTTACTCTTACGCACACGACAAGTCAACACGCTCAGCCACCTGTATGCACATACACGACTTTTATGGACTGTCGTCCTACTACTTTCAGCAACACTGAAGGAGCTGTTGGACTCCTCCATTAGTTCGAGGAACTCGATTCGGCCTTCAAATGCGCGAATGACCCGAGGTTCGTAAGGTGAAATATGCCACTGATATTCTCGAAGGCACTGCGCAAACTTGGTGGAACGCGCAAGTTACGATGCTGGGGCTGGCGGTTGCTAATGCCACCCCATGGAATGATTCTAAGGAACTGATCAAACGTGAATACAGTAGTTATGATGCCATCCACAAGTTAGAAGTGGAGTCCTATAACATGAAGATGACGGGGTCAGAGATAGAAGCGTGCACGAAACGATCCAACGAACTGACAATTTTGTGTCCAACTATGGTGGATCCTCCCATCAAGAGCATTGAGCTGTACCTCAAGGGCTCAGTACCAGAATTTCAAAGTCATGTGATGACTGCTAATCTTGCTACTATTCAAGATGTTACTCCTCTTGCTCATCGTCTCACAGACCAGGCAGTGGAACAGAACAAGCTGCCTCAACGTATCAGCGATACTACTACCACTACTACTCCAACTACTTCTGCTACCCTCAGTAACAATGGATGAAAGTGGGATGGAACCTCTAGCAAGGGTTCGACTACGATTCCGTCCCAGGCACAGCAGTGAAAGGTCGATGACAACCAAAGTCCTGGACAGCAACCTTTTAGTAGTCAAGGGCAGGGTGAATACAGGGGGAAACCACCCTAAGTGCAAAAGATGTAACATGCACCACAGCAGGCAGGGCAAACGCAATCATTGTCAATAATGCAACAAGCTTGGTCATGGAACCAAAGATGGTAGAAACTCACGTCCTGCAAACCTGAACCAACAACAACAGCCACAAGATCTATAGAATCGGCGGCAACAGCAGGGTAACAAGGGATGTTATCAGACGATGCTGAAGGTCACTTCAAAATACACTGCCCACGGTTGAACCAGAACCAGAATCAGAACCACAACCAAGGAAACGGGAACTAGGGAAGACAACAACGGGGGTATTAACGACGGCAATGGTGCCAGGGGTCGAGTGTTCGTGATTGGTCAGAGTGATACTAGGAATGACCCCAACGTTGTGATGGTTTTGACATCGATATTGGTATGGATTGGCTACCTCAACTTCGAGCAGAGACTTTTTGCAAAGAAAAGATCATCCGCATACCTCGTGCTGGTTAAGAACCTTTGGTAACTTATAGTAACAAGCTCCAGGAGCAGCACCTATAGCTCGCGCACCTTATCGCTTAGCACCAACTGAATTGGAAGAACTGTCTAAGCAACTGCAAGAACTCTTGGAAAAGGGTTTCATACGACCTAGCTCTTCGCCCTGGGGAGCTCCAGTGTTATTCGTAAAGAAGAAAGACGGTACGTTCAGGATGTGTATAGACTACCGTGAACTCAGCAAGGTGACGATCAAGAATCGTTATCCTCTTCCGCTCATAGATGACTTATTCGACCAGTTGCAAGGGTCGAGCTACTACTCCAAGATAGACTTAAGGTCAGGGTACCATCAGCTGAGAGTCCGGGATGAGGACGTCTCTAAAACAACAGTTAGAACTCGCTACGGCCACTACGAGTTTATGGTCATGCCATTCGGGCTAACGAACGCGCCTGCGGTCTTCATGGATCTTATGAACAGGGTGTGCAAACCTTATCTCGATAAGTTCGTCATTGTTTTCATCGACGACATCCTGATTTATTCGAAGAGTCAGGAGGAGCACGAGCAGCACTTACGTCTTATACTGGAACTTCTAAGAACGGAACAGCTATACGCCAAGTTTTCTAAATGTGACTTCTGGCTTCGTGAAGTCCACTTTTTAGGCCACGTGGTGAACAAAGATGGGATCCATGTCGATCCATCTAAGGTAGATTCGATCAAGAATTGGCCTGCGCCTCGTACACCAACCGAAATACGCCAATTCTTGGGTTTGGCGGGTTATTACAGACGTTTCATCAAAGACTTCTCAAAGATTGCTCAGCCGCTTACACTGTTGACGCAGAAGGGTGTTGTTTATCGTTGGGGTAACGCACAGGAAACAGCATTTCAGCACTTAAAGGATAGACTCTGTAGCGCACCTATCCTCTCACTGCCTGAAGGCACGGATGATTTCGTAGTCTACTGCGACGCATCTATCCAAGGTCTTGGATGTGTATTGATGCAGAGGGATAAAGTTATTGCTTATGCTTCGCGCCAACTTAAGATTCACGAACGGAATTATACGACACACGACCTAGAGCTGGGAGCGGTTGTTTTTGCACTTAAGATATGGCGACATTACTTGTACGGTACCAAATGTGCTATCTACACCGACCACAGAAGCCTCGAACATATATTCAAACAGAAGGAACTGAATATGCGACAACGACGATGGGTTGAACTGCTAAATGACTACGAATGCTCAATCAGGTACCACCCAGGCAAAGCCAATGTTGTGGCTGACGTCCTCAGTCGAAAGGACACGGCGCCTAAGCGCGTGCGAGCTTTACAACTCACTATACAGTCTAGTCTTCCTTCCCAGATACGAAATGCTCAGGTAGAAGCATTGAAACCAGACAACGTCAGGGCTGAAGCCTACGCGGCTCAAGGCAACGATTAGAACAAAGGGCAGACGGCGCTTACTACGTCACAGGACGCATTTGGGTCCCACTGTACGGCAACTTACGCGAGCTGGTAATGGATGAAGCTCACAAGTCTCGCTACTCGGTACACCCTGGTTCGGATAAAATGTACCACGACATCAAAACTACATATTGGTGGCCTAGCATGAAGGCCCACATAGCCACATACGTTAGCAAATGCTTGACTTATGCGAGAGTCAAGGCAGAATACCAGAAACCGTCAGGACCACTCCAACAACCGGAGATACCACAATGGAAATGGGAGCAAATTTCCATGGATTTTGTTACCGGTTTACCTAGATCCCAGCGCGGAAATGACACTATTTGGGTGATCGTGGATCGACTCACTAAGTCTGCTCACTTCCTGGCAATCAAAGAAACGGATAAGTTCTCCACACTAGCAGACGTATATCTTAGGGAAGTTGTTTCGAGGCACGGTGTGCCCACCTCTATCATTTCTGATCGTGACGCACGTTTTACTTCAGAACTGTGGCAAGCAATGCATAAATCTTTTGGCTCTCGTTTAGACATGAGCACGGCGTATCATCCTCAGACCGATGAGCAGTCTGAGCGCACTATTCAAACTTTAGAAGACATGCTTCGGGCGTGCGTAATTGATTTTGGCAATGGTTGGGAGAAACATTTGCCACTCGTGGAATTTTCATACAATAACAGCTACCACACCAGCATTAAAGCTGCACCATTCGAGGCACTGTACGGGCGTAAGTGCCGGTCACCTCTCTGTTGGGCAGAGGTGGGAGAAAGTCAAATCACAGGTCCAGAAATGGTAGTTGATACTACTGAAAAGATTGCTCAAATACGACAACGCATGGCGGCAGCTCGGGACCGTCAGAAAGTATACGCTGATAAAGACAGGAAACTACTCGAATTCCAGGTTGGGGATCGAGCGCTACTTAAAGTTTCACCCTGGAAGGGTGTGGTTCATTTTGGCAAACGCGGCAAACTCAATCCACGATACGTCGGACCTTTCGAGGTTATTGAGAAAATAGGCAAAGTGGCCTACAGATTGAACTTACCACCTGAACTCAGTGCAGTTCACAACGTCTTTCACGTGTCGAATCTAAAGAAATGTACGTCAGATGAGACCCACGTAGTTCCCTTGAAGGAACTCACTATCGACGAACGGTTGAACTTCGTCGAAGAACCAGTTGAAATCACGGACCGGGATGTTAAGGTCCTCAAGAACACGAGAATCCCTCTTGTACGAGTTCGTTGGAACTCCCGCCGCGGCCCAGAGTTCACCTGGGAGCGTGAAGATCAAATGGAACTCAAATATCCCCAGTTATTCGGAAACCAAGCAACTACTACTGAGGCTGAAGCTACCAATGCAGAATTTCGGGACGAAATTCCAAATCAACGGGGGAATAATGTGACACCCCAAGAAAACCAGTAATCTTCGCAAACCTGCTCGAGGAGCCGCGATACGACACAGGTAAACAACGTCACACTACTAGCTTCCTCAGTAACTGCATGCTAAATTTCGGGACGAAATTTCTTTCAAGTTGGGGATAATGTGACAACTCGAGTTTCCAAGACTTCCATCCTTGCATTTATTGCACGTTAACTGTTTAATTGTGTACTTATATGACTGTTTGCCTTGAAACTGTTTATGTTGTGATATGAAAAGACGTATTGTGATTGTTACGTATGTTGACTGATTAGCACGATAAACCGTTAAACGCTTTCATGTGTCAGTTGGCTAATTTAGAAAACTAAAGTAATTGGGTCGCAAACTCTCTTAACGCCATCATGCACCCACTTGGGCCGGAAGCCACACTTCACTCATATTTCCTTCTTCTCGGCCCACATCCCTCGAAGCCCATATGCATCCCTTATGTTATACGCATTACATACAATTTTCTAAAACACAAGATTTCGAACCCTAATTCTCTAGTTGTCTCTCTCTCTCTCTCTCTCTTGGACGACTCGACGGCAGCCCCAAGATCGAAGCCCTTCTTCCTCTCCTTGTCTCTCCTATATCCGGGTAAATAAATCACTTTCATGTTAATTGTTAAACTTGGTAGAACCGATACAAGAAGTGGCATTTGATATGTTCTTGCTTAGTGTTAAGATTTAGGGTTACATGGTTGATACGAACTCATGCTTTAATTGATATTGATGATTGCACTAGAATGCTGTTAATAAACAAGGGTAATCACGATTGTATAGGGACTTAGTAATATATGATTTCATGTATAGAGTCGGTCGAATGATTGTGTTGATAATAATGAATAGCATGTGATGGTGTATATGGATGTTCGATATGTGTCAGTGGCATGGAAAATTGGTAAATAATTAAATGATTAGTGGGGTTGGATGTGCAAAGGAGTAAAACTCTTGTCATATGTGATAGTCCATGTGATTCTGTGTAGTGGTTGGCTAGGTTAATACAAAGGTCTGCATGTGAATTATGGAGTGACAGGCCCATGTTACTTTCGGTCCAATCATATTAATTCTATGAATGCTTTATCCAAATTGTCGGCTAGTTACATGTGATCACCTCATTGTTTTCGGCTAGTCATTCTTGTTATGTATTTTTGGTCCAATGAGGTTGGGTGGTGGTTGCTACATGTCCGCCACTAGGCTATTTAGATATTGGTGACATTGTTTATTATTATTGCTAAGACATTTATGGGTTCGGCGAAACAAGGGCATCGGCGAAACACACTCTTAGGACGAAACCGACATGGCGAAACACAATGTGTTTCGCCGAGACTAGTTATGACGAAACAAGAGTGATTCGTCGAAGGGGGGCTCACGGCGAAACAAAGGGGTGTTTCGCCGAGTTGGGTAATTTGCACAATAACTGTTCTGTTAAAAGTTAACTGGATTTATTAACTACTGTTGGCTAATATGCATGACTGGTATGATCATGAATACGTGCTATGTTCTACTCGGTGATTTTTGATGTGTTGTCCACTATGATTACACTTACGTGCCAACCTTGTGACTACAAACTGATTTCATATACGTGCATACTTTAGGACGCGATTGATTTACTTTGAGCACATACTTAGCATACCGAGCAAACCCAGGTGAGTTCACACAAGCCAAGGCATGGGGTTCCCAGGGGGGAATGGGGATTGATGATTTCTGAACGTACATAGATAACAGAACCTACTGCTAGACTAGTAACACTTATTGAACGATCTTCGCACACCTGCCAAGGACATTGGCCGCGATATTATGACTGTCTTCGCACACCTGCCAAGGACATTGGCCGCGAACTAAACGTACAACATCATCACACACCTGCCAAGGACATTGGCCGCGATACGAACAAACCTAGTCTAGAAAACTTGGGGAAAGACTTTCCCCAACATCTTCGCACACCTGCCAAGGACATTGGCCGCGATGGAAACTAATACGATACATTGTAACGAACGAACATACTACTACTCACGCTATACTATTACTGAACTGTTAACTGTGAACTCGCTCAACTAGTTGTTGACTCTCTCTTGCATGCCTTGCAGGACCTTAGGTACATATGGAGCTTGCACAGGAAGGAGCAGGTCGTTGTGGGATACGGATCGTAGACGTTATTTGAACTTATAACTTATTTTGGGTTTACATTATTATGCTTCCGCTACTTAAACAATGTTTGGTTATGAACATCAGTCATGTCAAGATGAATTATACTTTTCCTACTTTTGCATTTAATTAATATGTTTGATATGATTGATGGCTGGATCCTGGTCGGTCACGCCTCCAAGCGGTGATACTCCGCGGGTGGATTTTGGGGGTGTGACATACTATAGGACGTGATTGATTAATTGAGTACATACTTAGCATACCGAGCAAACCCAAGGTGAGTTCACACTCTTACCAAGGCATGGGATTCCTGGGGTTGGGAATGGGTTGAATGTTTCTTATACTTACATGATTAATGGAATTATTCCTCGGGAGGGGAAGGTTATTAGTAGATACTGCTAGACTAGTGATACATTTACTCTCTCTTCGCAAACACGCCAGAGATTGGCCGCGATAATAGAACAATCTTCGCAAACATGCCTAGAATGGCCGCGAACTATACTTTAATCTTCGCAAAATTGCCGGGTGGGCCGCGATACAAATATACCTAGTCTAGAAAACATGGAAAACCCCCCACTAAACTTCGCAAACATGCCTGGAGGGCCGCGATACCATTACATACATTACATGATTACTAAACGAGCTTACGAATTACAATACGAACACTATAACTGAATAACCAACTGTGAACTCGCTCAACTAGTTGTTGACTCTCTATTACATGCCTTGTAGGACCATAGGTACTCTTGGAGCTTGCACGGGAGATGCGGTCGTTGTGGGCACGGATTGTGGAACTTATGATAAAACATTTAAACATTTGAACTTATTACGTACGTTGGGTTTACATTTTATGCTTCCGCTATACACTTAACATGTTTTGTTTGAACACCTTTCATATCGTTTGGTTTAAATTACATTTAATACTTATTATGTTTGATATGATTGGTGACTTGATCCTGGTCAGTCACGCCTCCAAGCGGTGATACTCCGCGTGTGGATTTTGGGGGTGTGACATATTGGTTTTAATAAGGGGAAAACGATTTTGTTAAAACCAGACTATAACCAGAACAGTGCTCTCAACGATCCACAACGACGCTTCGCTCCACGTGCAAGGCTCAACATCATAGGTACTACTACTCATGTTACTTTACCTACTTGTTAGAATTTCATAGAACTTTGCTCGTGGTATGCTTAGATTACAGAACCTACTATATGTTATTGCTTGAGAATACTTGTGTGCTCACTCTCTTCTGTCATCGCACTATTCGCGAACCTCTCTTACTTATGTTATCTTTACTATGAAGATCATGTCTGGACGTATCAACATGACACAAGCCCAGTTGACGGCTCTCATTAACGAACAAGTTGTTGCGGCAGTTGCAGCCGCACACGCAGGAGGTATACCCTGCAGTTACAACTCACACTAGGATCCTTAGATCCTACATTTCTAAACCAACTCTTGTGTTTAACCTTACTCTGATTCTTACACAACAGGTCAACCACCTGTTTGCACTTTCAAAACTTTCATGGACTATCGTCCAACTACTTTCAGCGGCACTGAAGGAGCCGTAGGTCTTCTCCACTGGTTCGAGAAGCTAGAGTCTGTGTTTGAAATGTGTGAATGCCCTGAGGCACGAAGGGTGAAGTATGCTACCGGTACTCTTGAGGGTTTAGCCCTCACATGGTGGAAAGCTCAGGTCCAAATACTGGGGTTGGTTGCTGCTAACGCCACCCCATGGAACAACTTTAAGGAAATGATCAAGGAGGAATACTGCAGTCATGACGACATTCATAAGCTGGAGGTCGAGTTCTTCAACCTCAAGATGACGGGGTCAGAGATTGAGGCGTATACAAAGAGATCAAATGAGCTTGCATTACTGTGTCCTACTATGGTGGACCCTCCAGTTAAGCGTATCGAACTTTATCTCAGTGGCCTAGTACCAGAGATCCAAAGTCATGTGACTTCAGCAAACCTTGCTACCTACCAGCAGGTTGTTCAGTTGGCTCACCGTCTCACGGATCAGGCGGTGGAGCAGAACAAGTTACCTAAACGCATCAACGCTACTACTCCCACTACTACTTCAGCTACTCTTGCTACTCCCAGTGACAACAAGCGGAAATGGGAGGGGGATTCCAGCAAAGGTTCAGCTACCGTTCAGTCTCAAGCTCAGCAACGCAAGACTAATGATTACCAGGGCCCGAGTCAGCAATTTTCTGGTGGTCAGGGGCAGAGTGGATATCGGGGAAATCATCCACTGTGTAACAGGTGCAACAGACACCACAGTGGTCAGTGTTGTAAGGGCCGCTGTCAGAGATGTCTAAGGGTAGGCCATGAAGCTAAAGACTGCAGGAGCTCAAGGCCTGCGAATCAGAACCAGCAACAACAGCCACCAGCTCCACGAAACCAGCCGCAACAACAACAGCAAGGAAATAGGGGATGCTTTCAGTGCGGGGCTGAAGGCCACTTTAAGCGGGATTGCCCTCAGTTAAACCAGAACCAGAATAACAACAACAATAATCAGGGCAATGGGAACAACAATGGAGGAAACAACAACAATGGTGCTAGGGGTCGTGCATTTGTGATTGGTCAGGCTGATGCAAGGAACGATCCTAATGTGATTATGGGTAAGTTTCTTCTCGACGACTTTTATGTTACTGTATTATTTGATTCGGGTGCGGATACCAGTTATATGTCTCTGAAAGTTAGTCAAATGCTTAAACGCGCACCAACACTTTTGAACACCAAACATGTCGTAGAGTTAGCTAACGGTAAAAGTTTAGAGACCACACACATAGTTCAAGGTTGTAATCTTATCCTCGCTGGTCAGACTTTCACTATCGACCTCATTCCTATAACTCTGGGTAGTTTCGACATCGTCATTGGGATGGATTGGTTATCCCAACAACAAGCAGAGATCCTATGCAAGGAGAAGATCATTCGTATTCCCCGTTCTGGCAAAGAACCTCTCGAAGTTCAAGGCGACAAGAGTGGTGTCGTGAGTGGCATCATATCCTTCTTGAAGGCTCAGAAGTGCTTACGAAAGGGCCACGCAGCTGTTTTAGCACTCGTTACTGATACATCGAAGAAAGAGAAAAAGATTGAGGATATTCCAGTAGTACGCGATTTTCCTCAAGTGTTTCCTGAAGAGTTGCCTGGGTTACCGCCTCATCGTCAGGTCGAATTTCAGATCGAGCTAGCTCCAGGAGCAGCACCTATAGCTCGAGCACCTTATCGCTTAGCTCCAACGGAACTGGAAGAACTGTCTAAGCAGCTGCAAGAACTCTTGGAGAAGGGTTTCATACGTCCTAGCTCTTCGCCTTGGGGAGCTCCGGTATTATTTGTAAAGAAGAAGGACGGTACCTTCCGCATGTGTATAGACTACCGCGAATTGAACAAGGTGACTGTGAAGAATCGCTATCCTCTTCCACGCATCGACGATTTATTCGACCAGTTGCAAGGGTCGAGCTATTACTCGAAGATTGATCTAAGGTCAGGGTATCATCAACTGAGAATCCGGGATGAGGACGTCTCCAAAACAGCGTTCAGAACACGCTACGGCCACTACGAGTTTCTGGTCATGCCTTTCGGGTTGACGAACGCGCCTGCGGTTTTCATGGATCTTATGAACAGGGTGTGCAAACCTTATCTCGACAAGTTCGTCATTGTTTTCATCGACGACATTCTGATCTACTCGAAGAGTCAGGAGGAGCACGAGCATCATTTACGACTTATTTTGGAACTTCTACGAACGGAACAGCTATACGCTAAGTTTTCAAAATGCGACTTCTGGCTTCGTGAAGTCCACTTTCTAGGCCACGTGGTAAACAAGGATGGGATTCATGTCGATCCATCCAAGGTGGATTCGATCAAGAACTGGCCTGCACCTCGCACACCAACCGAAATACGCCAATTCTTGGGTTTGGCGGGTTATTATAGACGGTTCATCAAAGACTTCTCGAAGATTGCTCAGCCGCTTACACTACTGACGCAGAAGGGTGTTGTTTATCGTTGGGGTAATACACAGGAAACAGCGTTTCAGCACTTAAAGGATAGACTCTGTAGCGCACCTATCCTCTCATTGCCTGAAGGCACGGACGATTTTGTAGTCTACTGCGATGCATCTATCCAGGGTATTGGATGTGTGTTGATGCAGCGGGATAAAGTCATTTCTTAAGCTTCGCGCCAACTTAAGATTCACGAACAGAATTACACAACACACGATTTAGAACTGGGAGCGGTTGTTTTTGCACTCAAGATATGGTGACATTACCTGTACGGTACCAAGTGCACTATATACACTGATCACAGGAGTCTCGAACATATTTTCAAGCAGAAAGAATTGAACATGCGACAACGTAGATGGGTCGAATTACTGAACGATTACGAATGTGCTATAAAGTACCATCCGGGCAAAGCCAATGTGGTGGCTGACGCCCTCAGTCGGAAGGATACTACGCCTAGGCGTGTACGAGCATTGCAACTTACTATCCAGTCTAGCCTTCCTTCTCAGATACGAGATGCTCAGGTAGAAGCATTGAAACCAGACAACGTCAGGGCTGAAGCCCTACGTGGCTCAAGGCAACGCTTAGAACAGAAGGAAGATGATGCTTATTACGTAACTGGACGCATCTGGGTCCCACTCTATGGTAACTTACGCGAGCTTGTAATGGATGAAGCTCATAAGTCTCGCTACTCGGTACATCCAGGTTCGGATAAAATGTACCACGATATCAAAACTACATACTGGTGGCCTAGCGTGAAGACCCACATAGCAACATACGTTAGCAAGTGCCTGACTTGTGCGAGAGTCAAAGCCGAATACCAGAAACCTTCAGGTCCACTTCAACAACCTGAGATACCACAATGGAAATGGGAACAAATTTCCATGGATTTTGTTACTGGCTTACCTAGATCTCAGCGCGGAAATGATACTATTTGGGTGATCGTGGATCGACTCACAAAGTCTGCTCATTTCTTGGCTATCAAAGAAACAGACAAGTTCTCTACCTTAGCAGACATTTACTTAAAAGAAGTGGTTTCGAGGCATGGAGTGCCAACCTCTATTATCTCTGATCGTGACGCACGTTTCACTTCAGAACTGTGGCAAGCAATGCACAAATCTTTTGGCTCTCGTTTAGACATGAGCACAGCTTATCATCATCAGACGGATGGGCAGTCTGAGCGCACTATTCAAACTCTAGAAGACATGCTTCGGGCGTGCGTAATCGACTTTGGCAATGGTTGGGAAAAACATCTGCCACTTGTGGAATTTTCGTACAACAACAGCTACCACACTAGCATTAAAGCTGCTCCATTTGAGGCATTGTACGGGCGTAAATGCCGGTCACCTCTTTGTTGGGCAAAGGTGGGTGACAGTCAGATCACAGGTCCAGAAATGGTAGTTGATACTACTGAAAAGATTGCTCAAATACGACAACGCATGGCGGCAGCTCGTGACCGTCAGAAAGCATACGCCGATAAAGACAGGAAACTACTCGAATTCCAGGTTGGGGATCGAGCACTACTCAAAGTTTCACCCTGGAAGGGTGTGGTTCGTTTTGGCAAATGTGGCAAACTTAATCCACGATACGATTGACCATTCGAAATCATTGAGAAGATAGGCAGGGTGGCCTACAGATTGAACTTACCAGCTGAACTCAGTGCAGTTCACAACGTCTTTCACGTGTCGAATCTGAAGAAGTGTCTGTCAGATGAGACCCACATAGTTCCTCTGAAAGAGCTCACTATTGATGAACAGTTACGATTCGTCGAGGAACCTGTTGAAATCACGGATCAGGATGTTAAGGTCCTCAAGAACACTAGAATACCCCTTGTACGAGTTCGTTGGAACTCCCGCCGTGGCCCAGAGTTCACCTGGGAACGCGAAGATCAGATGAAACTCAAATATCCCCAGTTATTCGGAAACCAAGCAACCACTACTGAGGCCGAAGCTACTACAGAATTTCGGGACGAAATTCCAAATCAACGGGGGGATGATGTGACACCCCAGGAAAACCAGTAATCTTCGCAAACCTGCTCGGGGAGCCGCGATACGATACAGGTAAACAACGTCACACCACTAGCTTCCTCAGTAACCGCATGCTAAATTTCGGGACGCAATTTCTTTCAAGTTGGGGATAATGTGACAACTCGAGTTTCCGACCTTCACTTTCGCATTTAATGCACGTTGACTTTGACTGTTTAGTTATTGACTTGTCTGACTTGTAACTGTACACTTCGGGTTATAATAAAACGTATTGTGTTGGCATGATTATGTGTTTGGTTGTTAAACTTAAGACTTGTTAGAAACTCAAAACTGTTACCACATCATTCACACCCGGCGAAACAGAGGTTGATTCGCCAAGAACATCTCGATGAAACAGGATCCGTTTCGTCAACCTCACCTCGATGAAACAGGGTGTTTCACCGAGCCCAGTTTCACCGAAGCCCATTACGGGCCCAGAACGTTATTTCGTGTATAATTACGTGAAAACGGTTCCAGTTTCACACCCTTGGCAAAACAGAAACCCTAGAACTCTCTCCCAAGTGTGACGGCAGCTGTGTGTACTTTCCTAAGTCCTTAAACGATCAAAACCATCTTAATCATTATCTCGGTTAGTGTGATTCGTTCCGTGATTGTCTTTGTTTACTTATGTTTGATGTTATTGTTTTAATAAATCTGATCAGACAATCGATAGGGTTCTAATAACTATTATGTGATAGGTTATTGTATTGTATGATGATCTAGGGTGTATGATGTTTGATAATTGTCATGCCCGAATGTACGTTGGTTTGATGAATATGAAAACGGTAGACCATTAGGGTTCTTATGGTTAAATCGGATGATGATAAACCCTGCTCCGTTAATGATGTGATATATTATAGTAATCGGTTTGTGGTACCCATAACCTAGGGTTCATGCTAGACGTTAAGAACTATGATGCTTATGTTATGATGATGCGATGATGAATTCTGTGAACGAATGATTTCTGCATGATTGATGATTTGCTGATGACGGCTGATAGCATGATTAGGGTTTCTGTGTTATTGCGTAACTGATGTCACTGATTTCCACGTAACTGACCTTCGATGAAACAGACATCTTAGACGAAACACAGGTGACGGTGAAACAGAATGTGTTTCACCGAGACCCTGAACGATGAAACAGAATGTGTTTCGTCAATATATGTGTTTCACCGATATGTGTTTCACCAAATGTGTAATCAGCACAGTAACCTACTTTAATTCTGTTTAGAAGTTAACCGGGTTAGTTAACTGCTGTTAAGTGTAACCATCTTGTGTCTGATCTCAAATACGTGCTATGTGCTACTTGTTTATCACTGTGTGTTTATATGTGAACACAAACTGATTATGTATACGTGCGTACTATAGGACGTGATTGATTAATTGAGTACATACTTAGCATACCGAGCAAACCCAAGGTGAGTTCACACTCTTACCAAGGCATGGGATTCCCGGGGTTGGGAATGGGTTGAATGTTTCTTATACTTACATGATTAATGGAATTATTCCTCGGGAGGGGAAGGTTATTAGTAGATACTGCTAGACTAGTGATACATTTACTCTCTCTTCGCAAACACGCCAGAGATTGGCCGCGATAATAGAACAATCTTCGCAAACATGCCTAGAATGGCCGCGAACTATACTTTAATCTTCGCAAACATGCCGGGTGGGCCGCGATACAAATATACCTAGTCTAGAAAACATGGGAAACCCCCACTAAACTTCGCAAACATGCCTGGAGGGCCGCGATACCATTACATACATTACATGATTACTAAACGAGCTTACGAATTACAATACGAACACTATAACTGAATAACCAACTGTGAACTCGCTCAACTTGTTGTTGACTCTCTATTACATGCCTTGCAGGACCATAGGTACTCTTGGAGCTTGCACGGGAGATGCGGTCGTTGTGGGCACGGATTGTGGAACTTATGATAAAACATTTAAACATTTGAACTTATTACGTACGTTGGGTTTACAGTTTATGCTTCCGCTATACACTTAACATGTTTTGTTTGAACACCTTTCATATCGTTTGGTTTAAATTACATTTAATACTTATTATGTTTGATATGATTGGTGGCTTGATCCTGGTCAGTCACGCCTCCAAGCGGTAATACTCCGCGTGTGGATTTTGGGGGTGTGACACAGCATCTCCATAGCTCCATAGCCCCATACTCGGATTAAGCTGACGCTCCGATAAGTCGTCATCTCCATACACACTTAGATTAAACCGGCACCTCCATACCCCATACTCCTATAATCCAACACCTCCATCGGCACCTCCATAGCCCACACTCTAATGTTACGCCCAGGGCCGTCCATGAAGGGGTGCAGGAGGTGTCTGCGATCAAGCCCCAAATCAATATAAGGCTCGAAAAAATTTTAAATTTTTTTTATATATATATTTAAAAAAAAAACCTGGATGTTTGTATAAATAAGAGCCTGCTAAAAGACCCAAACTTTTTTAAATAATGGCCTATTTAAAAGTTTTAAACAAAAATGGCTCAATTAACAAGCCCAAGTTACTAGTCTAAACAAAAATAAGGGCCTGCTAGATCAGGGAAAGGAAACAAAACGTCGCACTGTCGCAGACAATATAGTATATCGCACAGTGAATTGGGACGAGGGAAACTGGAAACAAAACGTCGATCATCATTCGATCAGATCAGGGAATTTCACAATTTCGCAGTGATTCAGACTTTCAGTGATTCAACCGCAGCACGGCAGCAGTGATGAGATTTGCGAATAGGGCCCAAATTTGTTTTATCTATTTCATAACAATTATCGTAGTATTATGGGTTTTTAGTATTTATATATTTGATTGAATGATTGATAAGTTTATATTATATGAAAATTTGCGAATAGGGCCCAAATTATTTTATCTTGAACATGGCCAAATTTTTTTTATCTTGAATAGGTCTAAATTTTTTTTTGTGATTTTCGGAGACGGCACTGAATGTGCCGGCACCTCCATAGCCCAGGTATTTAAGAGCCGATGCTTATGATAACTTACTTGGTCAACTTGACTATTTTCATGATTTTTCCAAGTTCTTTTTTTCTGTCCGTATCACGTCTATTATATTGTAACACTAGTCTTTTGGTTCTTGCTTTATTAAAAAATGACATCGGTCACTTACAATTGATCTGTGGTCTAAGACTATGTGACATTAGCAAAGTGTTTATTTTTGGTTCTTGCTTTACTAATAGTGCTTATATACATTTTGGTTTTATCTGATGTGTTATATACGTTTTTATCAACGTTTGTTTTCGGTTTCTCTCTTTTATGTGGAAAAAATACTTGGTTTTTAATCAGTATTTGTTTTCTGTTGTTTTCTTTTCGTGTCTTACAAATTAGATTGTTTATCTACCACATTCGTCTAGTGTTTACAAATAATTCATTAACCCTAGCTGAATGCGACTTTATATAGCAGGAACATTTACACTCTAGCCCTCCTTTTCGGCTTCGTACGCAGCAGCCTCAAGTTAATCATATGTGCACAACATCCCCTCATGTTTATTCATGTATTCTACAGTTAACCAACAAACACTAGACCCAACTATATAAAAGGAAATAAGAAGGGTGAATTACATATAAACTTTAAGAAGGATTCGTTTTATTTTAGTTGATTTTTCCTTACAAATTTAGATGATTAAATTAAGTTTTTTCACATATTTATTGGGTTTTTCTCCTGAATTGATATATAGGCATTATTGCTTAGTGTAGATGGATATGATCGGGTGGTTCCGCTGGTGGCACGATAATTCTCGAGTGATCCGTCAGTGATCCAAATTTGCCATTAAAAAAAAGAGAGATTTGATAAGGTAACATAAACGTTAATATAATGGGTAAGGATAGTGTAAAAAGGGCCTAAAGTGTGAGAAGTGTATTATAACACTATATATAATACTATATAACACCATATAAACACCGTATAACAATATGTAACACCATATAATACCATATAACACTATGTAACACTATATAACATTATATAACAAATATAACACTATACATCTATCATAGACATGCTATCAGACAACCTATAGTGTTATATTTGTTATATAATGATATATAGTGTTACATAATGTTATATGGTATTATATGGTCTTACATATTGTTATACGGTGTTTATATGGTGTATATAGTATTATATATAGTGTTATAATACACTTCTCACACTTCTCACACTTTGAGCACTTTTTACAGGATCCTCTACTTTTGCATAGATTCTTCTTTATTAATAATTTTAAGACAACTTCCGGTCTTCCCCATATGTCAATCGGCCAATTACAAATTTATAGTCTTTGTAACTGTTAACAAAAATTAGAGTATAGGAGCTTCGATATGAACAAGGTAGCTTCTGACTTGAGGGACGGGGATTCTATAGTCGTAGTCGGTTCTAGTAGTGTTGAGTGTGAGTCATCGAGGGCATAGGCGGATGCTTCTGTTCAGGTGGCGGGATCGGTAGGCATTTTTCTGGAAGAATTTCAGGGTCAACTAGATGAACTTATTAGGTTGAAAGGGGTGCACCGCTAATGAGGTTAGACGGAAATTTTTTTAACCCAATCATATGACGCCATGTTATATCCCCTCTATAACTCCCCTCCTGCCCAAAAACATAAGGGGTGCACCCCTTATAAGGGGAGGGGGGAAACTATTTTTTTAATCTATTATATATAATAAATGAAAGTTATTTGGGCCACGTGTCACTTGATTAGGGCATCCTCAGTTCTCTTTTCCCGCCCAACAGTGCCATCCCTTTTTCCTTATATAATCTCTCTTCTCACTTCTAATCTTTGTTTACAAACCTTGGGTTCTTTCTCTCTCTATATTCAGGCGATTCAAATTCAAATTTCACAAACCCTGCAAATTATTGAGATAATTCTTTCCATCCAAACCTTAATCTTCTTCAGACGCCACCATAAAATCTTCTTTTGTTCATCGATTACTTCATCAAAAGGTTTGTTCTTTTTTTTAGTTGAAATACTTTCATGATTTCGTCTTATTTACACTAATCCTAATTTCTACATGTAATCTAATCATATGGTTCCAGGGTTGTTGTCATCAAAGTTGAAATCCGCTTAGCTGCGGATAAGAGAACTGCCATAAGCTGGTATGTTTGAATATGTTTTGAAATTAGCGTTTTTTTTCTAGATGGTGATGATATGAGTATAACATCTGTTGATTATTGATGTTTGAGTATGTTCAGCCATTATTCTTTCTGAAATTAGAGTTTCATTGGTATTATCTGTTTGTAACAGCAGTGGTTCAACATCTACAGTGGATTCAAAATCAGGTGTTTGCTATTATTGTTTGATGTTGTTTGCTATTATTGACTGATGTTGTTTGCTATTGTTGTTTGATGTTGTTTGCTATTGTTGTTTGCAGTTGAAGATATCTTAATTAAGGTAATAATTGTATTACATCCTGTTGAAAATTAGAATTGATAAATTTAGGGAAAGTGAGGTTGAAAGTTAATAACCCAACAGTGGAGCATTTCATTCTACAAGTTCCATAAATTAAGGGTATTCTCATATAATGATGATGATTGTTCCACGGCTGTTTCCAGTATTATTGTTCCAACATCGTTTAAAGTATGTGTTTTTTGCTACTCTGATTTTCAATTTTGAGTTTTTTATTTTGAAGTGATATACTCTAATTCTCGGTTTATATTTCAGTCTAATCACAGTTGTTTGAAATTCATACAATCTGCTGCGGGTTATTATAGGTTTGTATTCAAAGAAGCATAAAGTTTAATTAAACACAAAGAAAGATTATTAAATTTATAGTTAAAATAATTTTTGCTTATGTCTAAATGATGATGATGATTATAATTGACTTGTGCAGAAGATGATGATCTAGAACCCACAGTAGTTCCTACTAAACGCAAGAAAGGATCTGCTATTGTTGTAAGATAAGATTTTATGATACTAGAGAGTCTAGAGTAATGGTGTTTCCCACCTTTTTTGTATTAAAAGAAGCATAAAGTTTGTTTTAAAGGAGCTCTTTATGAACAAAGACTGATAAGGCCTATCCATTGTTGAAGACAAGGTCCTGTTAAAGACAAGCACTTTATGTACCTAGAGTTTGATTAATCAAAGGAAAACGACTGTGGGGGTATCAGCAGTGGTTCAGCATCTACAACGGATTCAAATTTAGTATTTAATTATCAGTGGTTCTTATGTAACTTTAGTATTTCATTATGAGTTTGTTTCATGTTGTAAGAATCAGTGAATTCTCAGATAATAGATTGCTTTGCCGGATTAGATTATGTGTTAAATTATAGTTCTTTAAGTGTTTGTTTCGTTTTCTTGAATTCTATGTAATTTTGTAAAGAAGTACAATAACAAACAGTGGTTTTAACATCTGTTTGCAATTTGGTCATTAGTTAATGGAAACCCCTGTTAGGTTGAACAGTAGATGTTATTAACTTAAACATCTGTTCAGGGTTAAACAGATGTTTGGGGTTTAATTATCAGTGGTTCTTATGTAACTTTACTATTTCATTATGAGTTTGTTTCATGTTGTAAGAATCAGTGAATTCTTAGATAATAGATTGCTTTGCCCGATTAGATTATGTGTTAAATTATAGTTCTTTAAGTGTTTGTTTCGTTTTCTTGAATTCTATGTAATTTTGTAAAGAAGTACAATAACAAACGGTGGTTTTAACATCTGTTTGCAATTTGGTCAATAGTTAATGGAAACCCCTGTAAGGTTGAACAGTAGGTGTTATTAACTTAAACATCTGTTCAGGGTTAAACAGATGTTTGGGGTTTAACAGATGTTCGGCTCTAAACCAAACATCTGTTTAAGGTCAACATCTATTTGAGTATTGGTCCTGTTGTGAAATTTGTTTGACCCAACAGTGGTTTTAAACCACCAGATAAACATCTCTTTATGTGCAAACACCTGTTTATGGTCAAACTTCTGTTTATGGGCAAACTTCTGTTTAAGGCGAAACGTATGTTTCTTCAAAATCTGTTAACCATTGACTGACGTTCTCTCTTTTTTTTTCCCTACTTTGCATATCATTACTAATATTTATTTACTTTAATAAGGAGGGATATAAAGATATACACTACTTACCTTTCAGTTCCCAATAAACATCAGTTCCCAATAAACATCATCACAATTGCGGTCAAATCAAATCAGTAATTACTAATAATATCAGTAATTTTGAAATTCAAAATTCAAACCATTTATATTTTTATCCTTAATGTCAAATAAAAAAATAAAAAAATACTTTTTGACTATTTGTTGCAAAACTAGAATTTCAAACTCACTTTCCCTCCGATTACACTTCTTTGTTCGAATGCATCTTTCTGTTGACCATTGACTGACCAAACATCAGTGTTTAAAAAACTGTGGGGTATCCACTGATAGGAAAAATAGCCACTGCTCACTTTTTTTATTGTTGAGATCTATTGATATTGACCATCAGTGGTTTTCCTAAAAAACGGCCATTGCTTACTTTTTTTGTTATTGATTGTTTTAGTTTAGTGATAGATTGAAATTATCAAATAAAAAGTAGAATTACAATAAAATTACCATTTTACCTCATCTTTACATACCAATGAGGTAAGATTTCAAACAACATTGTTTTGATCATAAAATTTAAAATTAAATTAAAAAATAAAAAAAATTCTTTATAACTATTTGGAAAAAATCTAATCAGTAATTAATGTTAATTTCTTGAGCTTTGGACATTTAAAACATGCAAAATGTGAATTTCAAACTCACGGTTATTATGTTTTTAAAAATTAGAAAAGTCATCATGAGAATGACAGTTGCTTTCAAATCATCATCAGTAACTACAGAAAAGTCATCATGAAAATTGACCTTCTCTCTCTTTTTTTTTTTTCCTACTTTGCATAACAATTCAAATATTTAATATTTTAATAAAGAGAGGATAAGGATATATACTACTGTGGATTATGTATAAACATCAGTTCCCAATAAATAAGATAATTTAATAATTATCAGTTCCCACATTCAAAATTGAAAATTCAAAGGCTCATTCAAACCGTATATTCTAATCCTATAAATAAGATATAATTATCTACTATCAGATTCAAATCTCGCTCGCTCATATATGTGTGCGTATATCTCTCTCTCAAATGCATCTTTCTCGTGATTTAGACGCTAATCTCCGATTACACTTCTTTGTTCGAATGTTTGTTGAACATGTTATCGTTCCAGTATCATTGTTCCAACATCGTCGTTTCAATGAAGATTCCCATCACAAGTCAACCTTTCAATATGGATGTTGCAGTATCATTGTTGCAACATCGTGAAAAGTTGCGTTGTTCGATTTTCGTTAAATCGAAAGTCAAGTTTTCTTGTGTCAGGTTTGTCATTGGGATTTCTTCTTTTATAGAAAGTATGGATAGATTCTTGCAATATCTTGAAAACTTAGATGTGCTACAACAGTTGAGAAGAGACCTTTGCATTTTAGGTTTGTTTCTTGTTTGTGTTGTCAGTAATATAGAGTGCGGTGATAGAGACTTGCAGTTCTTGGCGATGCTGAAGTACATACATCTAGAGGTTCAGCAATGGATGGAGTTGAAACTAAAGTTTCTTAATTCTTGTTGTTATTCTTAGATTTGAACTTTAATACTGTTTAGTATGTCATGTAATTATTGGACTTTTAGTTTTAAGGTCATGAATAAATTAATAAATTTTATTTTATGAATCTATGTTGTATTTTTTTTTTATTATTTACTGTTTTAGTAAGATTTAAATTATGTTGATGTTGAATTGTGTCTGAACATCTGTTTGGTAAGACAACAGAGGTTTAATAGTGTCAATGCTTCTTCTCAAAGGGTTATGTTGCGGTTATAACAGCTGATCATGCTAAGGACTGTTATAGTTAACAACTGCTCTTTATAAAGACTGATGTTCTTAATGGTTGATGAAGCCTATCCACTGTTGAAGACAAAGCCATGTTAAAGACAAGCACTTATGTAGCTAAAGCCTGATCAACCAAAGGAAAACCACTGCTCAGTAGCAGCAGTGCTTCAGCATCTATAGTGGATTCAACTTTAGTATTGATGTACCAGTGTTTCTATGTTGTGTTATATTTTTATTTATTATTTAGTGTTTGAGTACGATTTAAATTATGTTGATGTTGAATTGTGTCTGAACATCTGTTTCATAAGACAACAGAGATTTAATAGTTTCAATGCTTCCTCTCAAAGGGTTATGTTGTGGTTATAACAGCTGATCATGCTAAGGACTGTTATAATTAACCACTGCTCCTTATAAATACTGATGTTCTTAAAGGCTGATGAGGCCTATCCACTGTTGAAGACAAAGCCATGTTAAAGACAAGCACTTATGTACCTAAAGCCTGATCAACGAAAGGAAAACCACTGCTCAGTTACAGCAGTGCTTCAGCATCTATAGTGGATTCAACTTTAGTATTTATGTACCAGTGTTTCTATGTTGTATTCTATTTTTATTTATTATTTAGTGTTTGAGTACGATTTAAAATATGTTGATGTTGAATTGTGTCTGAACATCTGTTTGATAAGACAACAGAGGTTTAATACTTTCAATGCTTCCTCTCAAAGAGGTTTTTGAGTCGTTATAACAGCTTATCATGCTAAGGACTGTTATAATTAACCACTACTCTTTATAAATACTGATGTTCTTAAAGATTGATGAGGCCTATCCACTGTTGAAGACAAAGCCATGTTAAAGACAAGCACTTATGTTCCTAAAGCCTGATCAACGAAAGGAAAAACATTGCTCAGTAGCAGCAGTGCTTCAGCATCTATAGTGGATACAACAGATGTATTTTATACTCTGTTAGATTGTTAAATTTCATATCATAGGGTTGTTTATATGTAACGGTATTTATCACATCACCCCAGCATGCTAACTGATTATATGTAATACTTTATTTAAAAAATCTCAAAATTCATCTTAAAAATAGTTAAAATGAATTTTTTTATGAATTATAAGCATTAAAATGTTTTAAGGCTATCCACTGATAACTTAAAGTCTCCCACTGTTTTTCAGTGTAATCATTGCAACCACTGTTATTATTCCATCAGTGTCTTCATAAAACAACTGTATTCCATTACTCATCAGGGGTTGGCTCGTGGACAGTTCATAGCCGTCAGATCTTTTGTAACCGCTGCCACGTCAGCATTCACTTTTCCTGCTATAAAACCCTGATCAAAACACCCAATCAGGGTTTTAACTGTCGAATCGAATTCATTTTTCCTTTTTCAAAGCAGTTATCCTCCATTTCTCTCAAAATTCCTCATCGTCCTTCTTCCTCAAATGGCAAAATCACGGTCTTCATCAGTTAAAAGGAAATCCAGTCAAAAGGTCATACAAATTCGATACAAAGCTCCCCATAACTACTTGGGTCTCTTGACAAAACCAAGTAACACTGAAACGTTCAATTTCGTCATAGATGCCCTTTCGTCTTCAAAATACAAAACTTTGTTGACTTCTGATGCTCCGATTTACTTGGCAACCCAGAGGGAATTTTGGAAAAATGCAAAACTTGAATATCAAGATAAAACACCCATAGCTATCAATTCCTCGATAAAGGGTGTTGATGTTAAAATCACACCACAAACCATTTCTGAGGTGTTTGAACTCAATGATCTTGAAGGTAAGACTTTTTTCCCTAAAATAGAGTATCAAACTGATTTTTTAGAAAGAGGGTATGCAAAGCAAATGAAAAAAACACTTTGCAAAAAGGCAGTTTTCCACCTGCCCCAAGGTTTTTGTTTCATACCCTCTTAATGTGTGTTTCTAATAAGACCACTGCTTTCAATGAAATTCCATTAAAGATCCAATACCTGGCATATGCTATCTTGCATGGGGAAAACTTTAACTATTCACAGGAGATCTTTAATGACTTGGTAAAAAATGTTGATAGCAAATCATTTTTACTATTTCCAAGGTTCCTAAGCTTTTATTTTCAAAAGAAAATTGGAAAGGATGATGCTCATGTACTCATCCAGGGTGAACCTTTTCAAATAAATGGCCTTACACCGTTAACATTTACAAGGCTATCAAAAGTTTCCAAAACACAAGCACAGGCTCCTGAGCAGACTTTAGCAGCTACCACTGCTCCTCAGGCACCTGCTGCTGAGCCCACTGCTCAAGGTGATCACAGCAGCAAAACAACTGCTGTGAAACCGACACCTAAATCCACCAAAAGACCAAGACAAAAGAAAACACAAAAGCCCCTCAAACCTAAAACAAAGGCAACTCTGGAAGATGAGATCCCAGAGCCACTGCCGGTGAAAACACAAAAGTCACCAGAAACCACTGCTGCTACTTCCTCACAGCAGATGTTAGAAATATCTCAACCTGAGCCTCAAACTCCTCCTGTTTCTTTTCAAAAAGAACAGGTTGTAAGAATAGGGACATCAAATTATGTTGCTTTGGAGTGACTTGAGTCTATCATCCCCAGCCCACTGCCCGTGGCAAATCCTCTTTCCACTCCCGTACTCACTGTTACAATTCCACCACAAACAAAACTTTTGTTGGATGCAGTTGATATAAATCAGATAGCAATCAGTTCCTCTCAACCCCCTATCACTGAGAGCATGCCACAGAAAGTGACTGTGTCTGAGCTCCCTATCATTGCTAACCCACCAACAACACCTGAGGAGGTTACACTGCAGGATGTACAAGTACTTCCTGTCAGTAGTTCAAGTGAAGCAGCTACTACAAGTGTTGAACCCACTGGTTTACACTTGGACAGTAGTTTCATTAATCAGACTTCCTTGAAGGCAATTTCTTCTATGGGAACCTTTCTAAATACTGGTGTGTATCCTGTATACACTGGTGAGCTTAGATTGGTAACCTCTGCTGAGGAAAGAAGTCCCCAGTTCCAAGAAAAAGGGGCAACAGGGGATGACTTTTGGGAAAGTCTCCCTCAGTCAACCACTGTTACAACCACCTCTGGTGGGAAATCAGATGATCCCATTAAATTGGATGATGGTTTAATGTACCGAGAATTGAGGGAGAGGCTTAACAAACTGGATACATCTATTGCAGAAATCAAAACCATACTGCAACAGTTGTTACAAAAACAGCAGGCACCACCTGCTCCCACTGACCTTTGGGCATTATTTCAACCTCTGCTTCACCAATAAAGAGCAAATGCTGATCAGAAACATGAAATTCAGCTTCAAAATATCAGAAATATAATGGAAGCCAGGTTCAAAGACACTTAGGCAGATATAAAAACCCTGAAGGCTCAATTTATGAACACCACTGGCACTGCTCCTCCCTCTATCATCTTTGTGGACAGCCCACCACCAAATAATGCCAAAAAGGCGGAGAAAATGAGGCAGTTGAAGAAAAAGGGATATGAAGATGGTCTGTACATTGCACCAGATAATTCAACAATGCTTGCATACATCCCTTTGCCAGATGGTTCCAAAAAGGTTGATGTAACCTTAAATGCCATTGCTGATGCAAAAGCAAGGGTGAAAAAGGATATGGAGGCAAAGGATAAAGGAAGGTTTGAACAGGAGAAGAGAGTTTTTATGGAGATGAATGAACAGGGTACTTCTGAGCGAAAGGATCAAGAAAATTCTCAGCCCATAAGAAAGTCTACTACAAAAGTCATACAACCCAAAACCACACCTCCCAAATCCACAAAACAAACTCCCAAACCTTCCAAAAGTTCCACACATCAATCTTCGAAACCAACAGATGTTAAAACACCTGTTGTATCAACAGTTGTTGCTTCTTCAGTAATTTCAACATCTGTTATCCAAACTTTCACCACCACCACTTCAACACACACTACATCCACTGTCTTATCTCCATTACGAAAAATCCCTTCACTACCACCAATACCACCTGCTAAAAGGCAGAAGACAACAGTTGACACATCATCCGTGGTAATGGCAACAGTGGTTGAAACCCCACTTGTTTCAACAGCTGTTAGTCAAACACACACCATCACTACTCAAACACCCCAAACAAAACCATCATCACAAAACTCACCACCTGCCTTAAAGCAAAAGACAACTGTTGATACATCAACAGTGGTTGAGACACCAGTTGTTTCGACAACTGTTAGTCAATTACCTACCACTTTTAACAATCCTTCCCAAGCCATAATTCTGTTTGCTCCAAAACCTCAAATAGAAACACCTCCTCCTGAAAATGTGTATACTAGAAGAAAAAATATTCAAGTGCATGATGATGATATACCAGCACCTGATCCTGTTTCATCTGTACCTTACAAAATCACCAAACCTGAATCTTTCATTCCTCCAAAATTGGTCAATCCAATCAAAGATCCAATAGCTCTTCAAGGATATGAGTCTGCAGATGGTACCCCAGCAGCTGCCAGTTATCCACTGGAACTCCATGCAGTAAAGAATGAAATGAGGCAGCTCTACACAGTTGATGATCCTTCAAAAAGGAAATTCCCTTCTCTGGTTGGTTTTAGAAATCCAAAAAACATGGATGAATATCTAAAACTAAAAGCTAGACAAGCTCAAATAATAGCTAGGGTTGAATGCGAAGGAGAAAATGACAATGTGTATTCAAGTCATTATCAGTTTTTACTCACCAAAGTCAAGCTCATGGAAGACTATGCTAGAGATTTGAGTAAAGAAATGTCAAATTTACCACCAGAACCTGGCCTGCAAAAAGATGTGAGAAAAGACATTCTGGCATTGATCATGAGTGAGAAGTTCTACCCTGCCAAGGAAGAGCAATTCCAAGATTGGCCACTTGTTGGTCTCAAAGCAGAACTCAATAGAATTGAAAGAGTAAAAAGAGATCCAAGCATGAAAAAGTCAGCACCAAATTGGCGTAAATACAAAAAGGCTATTGATGATCTTACCTTGGAGTATAAAAGAAAGAAACAAGAGTTGGTTGATGCAAAGGTTGCAACTGCCAAGGCCATAGCAAAATGGACAAGGCAGTACACTGATGAAGCTTATGAAAGGCTTAGAAAAAAGAGAGAAACAGATCCTAGCCTTCCAAAGAAGCCTGATTACAAAACTATTAACATGTCAAAGAAGCAGCTCCACAATTCTGAACCACTGTTCACATCATCAGATACCTCTGTCATTATGTTAAACCAAAGAAAGAGGCAAAAGTTGACTGATGCAGAAGAGAAAGAGCAAGAAGCTGTATATTTTAAACAGGCTATCAAGACAATGGCACTTGAAGATGACAGCTCAGCAAAGCTTCTACATACATTGGAATCCAACCACTAATGAAGCATAAAAATTGAACCTCAAACTACTGATGGGATCCAAGCATTGTTGAAGATCAAAGCATTGTCATTCAAGCTCTGATCACCCTTTGAAAATAGCACTGATCCTCAACATTAGTGCTTAGATTACAACAGTGGAATGAAGAATCAATGTTTATGTATCAGTAGTTTGAATATAATCAGTGTCTGTTGTTATAGATTCAGTGTTTATGTTGAACATCTGATCTGATTTACTTTTGGTCAACATTTGTTTGAATTTTGGTCAACATCTTATTTTGTTAAGAAGTACAAGAACAAACATTTTTACAAAATCCCAAATCACCCGATCATTTAAGTGCATTGAAGTAAAATTGGAAATAATGTTATTCATGTGGTCCTGTTGTTGAATAGATCTAATTCCGTGATTTTAAGACAATGTTGTTGAATAGAATAAGATGGTTGATGTAATGTGGTCGTATTAATAACAAATTGTAATTAATTAATCTAAATAACTTTCCCGAGCCCGGGAAGCAATCCCGGGTAAAAACCTAGTTAATTAATAAATGAAACATAATTATAACAAAATAAAATTACATTAAATTAAAAAAACTTACTAAAATTACTAAAAAAAAACATTACATTAAATAGAAAAATAAAAAAATACATTAAATAAAATTAAACCTACTAAAAAACATAATTTTAGAAACTACATGGCCAATTATATTTTTTGGCAATCTCCCGTTTTCGTGCTAGTGTGATTTCCAACATCTCCGGTGGAACATTGTCGTGCGGCCTATTAAACATTTTCTCTTGGAGATTGAGTCCGTGTACTAAATTGTGGAGCAAACGGGTCAAAAGCGTTTTGGGTTTCAAGAGGATAATCGTACAGACCCGGTGCAACCATCATGAGACCTTGTGGTAAAGAAAAAATTGTGGTGGATAGTTCGGTTGGGGTTGGGTGTTGTAAAAACCCGGTTGTTGAAAAAATTGTGATGGATAGTTAGGTTGGTACACAATCGATCCGCCTCGTCTAGTTTGCGAGTCGCGTCCCCTCGCCTTCGAACCGGAACCCGAAACTTTTTTCTTGCCATCGCTCTTGTTTTGCCTATCCATTGTATTGTTTGATTAATTGAATGTGTTGTGTGAATGAGGGTGCAAAAAGATGGTTTTATAAAAGTATATAATTTTTTTTTAAATTTAACCGCTATAATGTTGTTCCCAACGGTCAAAAAATGGCAGCTTTCATTCTCTTTCCACGTGGTGAATACTCCACCATTTCACATCCCACCACGCGGTGAAAGGGTTCCCCGCATCCCCTCCCGGCGAACGCCCCGAACACCCTTATTCAAGGAGAAGGGGTTATTAATGGTCGAAAATGAATATTCTGAGCATTAATGTTAAGGGCGTGGGGTGGTAGAGAAGAGGGCTTGGGTTCACGACCTTAAGAGGGACCATTTTATTGATTTCATTTGTATGAAGGAAACCATGGCTTTTGTGGGATCCAACTTGTTTTTCTGAGTTCTGGGCAGGGAAGCCAGGAGGTATTGTTTGTGGGATCCTGGAAAATTTATTAAACAGACAGTTATCAAAAATAGGAATTATTTACTCGTGACTGGGATAATTAAAGGTAGAGCAGAGTTGTTATGTGTTGTTAATATTTACGCTCCGTAGGACATCCTTGCCAGGCCTGATCTTTGGGAGGAACTTAAAGTTTTATCAACCACTTACATGGGGCATTGGATATTCATTGGGGATTTTAATGAGGCGAGGTATCCGGAAGACTGTCTCAATTCTTCGTTTAACCCGCTAGCGGCTTAACGTTTCAATGATTTCATTTCTAATTTGGGTCTTATGGAATGCTTGATGAATGGTCAGAAGTTTACATTTAGAGATGGGTTTAGTGATAAACTAAGCAAAGTTGATAGGGCTTTTGTGTGCCCTAATGTTTATAACACTTGGCCGAAAGCTACGTTTTTATCACAATCTGATTGCCTTGATTATGGATCCTTCTAATTTTGGTTCAATTACGTTCAAGTTTTACAACTCTTGGCTCTGGAAACCGGAATTATCCAGATTAATTGAAGAAATGCTAGTTTTCACTTTGACAGCCCACCAGACATCGTACTCGCTGAAAAATTCAGGTGTTTTAAAAACGCTATTAAGTGTTGGAAAAGGGCGTCCAGGTCAAGCGAGGGCTCGAAGTTATCAAATCTTCGGGCTAAGGCTTTGGAGTTTGATCAAAGATTGGATTTGGGCATTGTTTCGGATGTCGAAGCTTGAATTGATGTGGAGAATAGACTGAAGTTGGTGGAGATGGAACATAATTTGTGTCTTGATTTACATTAAAAATCTTGGATCAAATGGGCATCTGACGGGGATGATAACACCGCGTATTTTCATTGAATAATCAATAGCAGAATTTGTAGTTCCTGGTTGAATGGTTTAGTGGTGAATGGGGTATGGATTTCAGAGCCAAAAATGGTAAAGAATGAAGTTTTTAAATTCTTTACCTAAAAATACTGGGAGTCAACAACCTCTAGATCTCCTTTTGTTTGCCATGGGATTAAAAAACTCTCGGATTCTAATTGTGATATGCTTTGTGCTCTTTTTTCTTTCTTCGGAGATTAAGGTGGCGGTTTGGGAGTGTGACGGAAACAAAGCCCCAGTCCCGATGGTTTTATTTTCGTTTTATCCGCTCCTTTTGGCATTTATTGGAAAGAAATTTTGTGGAAGTGTCGGAGTATTTTCATTCCAATGGAGTTCCAAACCAAGGCCCGATTCTTTCCCATTTTATGTATGCGGATGATGTGCTTGTCATGGGAGATTGGTCGATATTCAATGCTCACAATCTTTCTAGAATTCTACAGGCCTTCTATCTTGTATCCTGGTTGAAGATTAATTATAATAAGTCTATTTTCTATGGACTTGGGGTAGATGACTTTGGAAGTCGATGAAGTAGCAACTATTCTAAATTGTAAGTCTCAAAAGCCTCATTTTACCTATCTTGGATTGATTGTAGTTGCAAATATGAACTTATATAAGCGTTGGAGTACGGTTATTCAAATAGTAGAGAAACAACTTTCTATCTAGAAAGCTTCTATTCTTTCGATTGGAAGGCGGGTGACACTTCTCAAATCAGTTTTTGAAAGCTTACTAGTTTATTATTTCTCCATGTATAAAGCCCCGGTTAGAGTCATTCAAAAATTAGATGGGCTTAGGAGGATAAGAATAGTATTAGTTGGGTTGCTTGGGATAAAGTCACATCTCTAAAAAGTCATAAGTCATGGGGGTATGGGTCTCACGCTTTTTTTAGATTATAATCTTAGTCTTCTTTCAAAATGGCAATGGAGATTTAAGACTCAAAGTAATTATCTTTGGTCTAAAACCATAGCGGCTTTGCATAAGGGGAGAAATCGAGTGGATTTTGTTCCTATGGATCCAACGAGAAGTGGGGTGTCGAAGCAAATCACTAAAGTTGGGAAAGTTTGTTAAAGATAAACATGGACTTGCATGATTTATTCAAAGGGGTTTTAGGGAATGGGACAAGTGTTAGATTTTGGAAGGATTTTTGGGTGGGTTCGAGTACACTTGCTTCTTGTTACCCGGCATAGTACAACTTGGAGAGTAACAAAAATGCAATGATCGCTTGTTATGGGAAAATCACGTTGTGCTTCAATGTTTGGATTGGATTCGATTTCCAGATTCGGCTAACGAAGTGGAGGATCTGAGAAATTGTTATAATACCACTCGATCAATTCAAATCACAGATCGGCATGATTCTTGGCAGTGGATGGGGGACTTAAGTGGTAGTTTTACGGTTCGGTCTTTACGGTTAAAGATTTCTGGTCATGCTCCTAATACTAATGGTTTCAAATGGAACTCGTGGATTCCTCTTAAGGTAAATATTTTTGGCTGGAGGGCTTTGTTGAATAGACTCCCAATGAGAGAAGCTTTGGGGCGGTAGGATGTGTTTGTTAGTAATCCAAATTGTCCATTTTTGATTGGAAGCGGTCGAATCGGTAGACCACCTTTTTATGCATGTTTTGTGGCATAAAGGTTTTGGGCTATATGATTGAATTTTGGTGCAATATCCGTCATACTATCGCCTTCTCGACTAGAGATATTCTAATGGCGCAAGACTTCATTCCGGGTTCTTGAAAATGCAAATGCATGATCCAGTCTATCATGCTTCTCACTTGCTAGGCTATATGGAAAGAAAGAAATGGGGTTATTTTAATAGCAAGAATGTGTCGTGCCATGGTATTGTCAAAGAAGTTAAGATTTTGGGGTTGTTATGGATTAAAAGTAGAGCTAGATCCATTGGTTTAGATGAAGGGCAATGGAAAAATTTTAGTTTTGTTTAATGTTTTGATTGTCCTTGGTTGCTAGCGCCTTGCTAGCCTTGGTTTGAATAAAATTCATCTTTCAAAAAAATAATAATAATAAATTCACCTTTATTTTTTCTTTTTGTTAACTTGTTACAAAGTTTAGCATTCATCATGATTTATAGAATTCCTTCTAGACAGAAAATATACATATTTAGTCTTTGTTATCATCGTACAGATGACGGCAAATGTTGCTAGAAAAATCTACATAGTGTGTATGAGAGTCCTTTAGCAGTGTGATGGAGAGCATCCTTCAACTTGAGATGGATGATGAGATTGTTAAGTCATTCTTGTAACTCCAAGCTAAGAATAAGGTTTATGACAAACAACTCCTTAGAATGCACTGAAACCGAAGCATCGAGAAGACTCCTATGATCAAGTTGGTATACGTATATTAGATTTTTTTTGAACGGTGGAAGATTCTATGAATTATAGAAAAGAAAGGCCAACATCAGTTGTAAAACCCCAAAATCGTACATGAAAAACGAAACAAAAGTACACAAACAACAATCAAAGTATTATATCTCTCATATTGAACTCCACCCATCTCTCCCATGATAGATCCTTCTTTGACCATGTTTTAATCCATAAAAAAGAAAAAAAAAATTATATCTTCCACTGTTTTTGTAGTCGGAATGCCATTAACATCGAAAAGTTTCTCGTTTCTTACTTTCCAAATCTGCCACATTGTAACTTGGAGTATTGCGTGTAACACCTGTGTCATTTCAACCATCAAACAAATGCCCAACCAGTGAAATATTGTATTTCATACTTGGGATTTGTAAAAATAGGTGTATCGTTTACACATATCAATTCTTGTTCGATTTCAAACACTATATCGCTTTCTGGAAGGTTATACGCGCACTAATGCGTAAATATAACCAGTTTAATGCAACAAACACTCCGGAATAGTGAAATAGGCTTAACATACCTTAAATAAACTTTACATAACTTAGATATAAGTTTTGGAAGGTTTGGTGTGGTGAAATCAAAGTTTAATCGCTTACAGGGACTAAAGTTGACAAACTGCGAAAGTATGCCAATTTGAACTGTAACAGACATTCCGGAACATGACCATAAGTTAAACATACCATAAATATCCTTTACATAGCTTAGAAATAGGCTTTGAGGGGTTCGGTATGCTAAAATAAACTTTTGGGTCATTCAGGGACTAAAAGTGTCAAAAAGTGTCAAAAAGTGCACAAGTTTGCATTTTCGCGCATAACTTACGTTCTGAATACATCTGGACATCCAAAAATTTATGTAAGCATGACTACATTATATTTTAGTGTTCGCCTTAAGAAAAATCCATTCGTCGCGTCATTTGGATCGTTTTTCGCGCTTATGCGCATTCCGTCGTAATTAAGCGAACATCGCGATCGTACGACCAAACGAACCGACATCCGACATATTTTTGAGCATGTTTTGAGTTCCCTATACTTTAACTTCATTTTAGAGCCTTGAAATGAGGTTAACGAGGTTCAAACGCATCGAAAAAGGCCTTAAACACGTGCAGGGACTGAAACTGTCATTTTTCAAACATATGTGCAGATCAGAAGGGCCATGCGGCCCGCATTGTCTTTGGCTGATCCTGAAGCGGGCCGCTTCCCACTATCAGACCAGATTAACTGCATTTAACAGCTGGTTGCAGCTGTTTAGCACCTCCAATCCCTCTTCCACATGTCAAATCCTTATGGTTAGTGGCATTTTAGGCACCATAACATCCCGACAAGTGTACGCCTTAGATCGTGGCACGTTTTCCATGAAACGATCTTAACGGTTCTCCGAATACTATAAATACCCACCCCCCTTTGGCTTAAAAACCCACAAATCTGATTGAAAAGACTCTAAGTTGGAACCTTCGTTTCATACCTGAGCTATTTTGATCTGGGTTAGCATTCGGGGACCCTGGGTAAGTATTCTTTCGTTCTTTTCCTTATTTTTACTGCTTTTCGAGTCAGAAAGTCAAACTTTGTTTGACTTTCAGCGTTGACCAGTAATGGTCAATGCGAAGTTCGTTTGAACTTCGCAACGTGATTGTAATCACGATGGTCATAGTCCCTTGGGACTATGCCTACTGATTACCACGTTGTCTAGGGTCGTAGGGTAAGCGATCTAATGAATCGCTTATACCTCGAACCCGACCCAGTTTGGTCGATCATTAGGATCCGACCAAACACATTAGGTGACCATAGTAGGTAGGGAATAACCTTCCGAGGTTATACCCTATGGTCACATCGTTTAAGTAGTTGTATGATAGGTAGTTTATATGCCTTAGGTAAATTACCAGAATACCCTTTTCATATATAATTGGTAATTAAGCATATGTAACCTAAACCTTTGTCACATAACTGATTATGTAATATGTTTAGGCATATAACACTTGTCATAGGGCTAGTTGGGCGGTCCGAACGCGTTTCACGCGAACGACGCGTTAAAGTAGCATAAAGCTACCTAAACGGGTCGTAATGGGTCGTAGACACTTAGGTTAAGTTTCATTTAGTATGTAGGCTTTGTTAAAACCAAAAGACATGAGTCTCTACACTCGTTTGGTTTACAAACCCTAATGCTACCCGATCTTCCGATTTAGGTCTGGTTTATTAATGTAGCTACCTATACTAGGTGCCGTTTGATATCCGCGATCTCTAGCATTGTTTAGTTGTCACTCCAGAGCTACTGAGCAATCCCAGGTGAGTACATAGACCCCTCTTTTACTGTTTTCCAAACTGTTTTGGGGTGAAACACATGTGCCTACTTGTTACTTTCCTGCTTTCCTGTTTTCACATCATATACTGCTATGTTCGTTAGTACATTATAGTACATGATTTCATTACATTTCATGCTATGTATTGCCATTGTGTGCATTACTTAGTACATTGTTTTACATGACATTTTGACATAGACATTTCGACATAGACATTTTAACATGATTGACATTGATCATGTATTTCCCACAAAACATAACTTTGATTTAAACCAAGATTTACTTCAATACTTTGTTGTTGTGCATATGGTTTAGTTGAGACATTTCACTTGCCATACATGGATATTTGACATAGACATTTGACATGGATATTTGACATAGACATTTGACATGGATATTTGACATAGACACTTTGACATGATTTACATCTTGACATGAATACTTTGACATATTATTCAATACATTTGACAATTGATTTAAACATAGACATTTTACATTGTTTGGTTTGGTTTGATTAAGTGATTAAGTAACGATGCGTGTGTAATATGATACAAGCATGGTGGATACGCCGCTGGTACTTCCTATATATAAGTGTTTGTATGGTATTACATATCGTAGCGTTATTTGAATCATTCCAGTTTGATACATATAACATTTTATACAAATAACATACTTTTCACAAGACATTGTTTTACAAACAACTTATCTTATACAAATCCGTTTTACTATGGTTATTCATTTAACCATACATTATTTACTTATTTATACATATCATCTGATCTTATCGATTTTCAAATGATTTACAAAACAAAGCAAATTACAAGGTTCATGACTAAACTTTTTCTCAAACATAAGTCATGGAACCTATTTTCACAAAACCTATGTATCTCACAGGCATTTTTATGCTGACGTACCTATTTTCACATGTGTTTTTCAGGAACTGTTGCATAAGATGATCAAGATACATATAGGCAGACTTGGGCTTTAGTGACAATAAAAGATGCAAGACTAGTTAATTTTGTTGTATTTCCTTGATTGATTAGACTTGTAACACTTTTAATCAATAAAACGAAACTTCAATTGCCATGGATTTGAAACAATTAATTCTGTTACAACACTCCCCGATGTTTCCGCCACGTTTTGTATGTTCCACGTGGTCGGGGTGTGACAGAAAAGATGGTATCAGAGCCAATGGTTATAGGGAATTAGGTTATTAGTAATGCTTTGACCTAGTCTATAACTTTCTTAGGACCCTAACGCGAGTTTACTTGCGTTTAGTCATAAAACAATACCGTCACCTATCCTTAGGCGACTACCACAACAAGAACATAAATTTCAAAACCGCTTTGAAAATTAATCATCTGTTCTAGGATGATTTATTACAAGGTTTTGAACCCTTTGTTATAAGGTTTTGAACCCCTTTTAATTTTCAAAAATCTCGTCAAGGTTTTGGGTTTTAAATAATGTGAACACGTGCAAACTGGAAGGGTGAATACCTGTATTCTGAGTTTTCTGTCTAGGCAAGCACCTCGTATACATCTCAACCAGACGCGAGACCAGTTGTGCTTACCTGGGAATTCTTGGGATGAGTGTTCACTTATAGGCGAGCATGTCTTCGCGATACATTATTTTTGACCTATTTACTTTGATTATTCACCGAGGTCGGTTGTTGCTTTGTAGTAACAAACAAATGACCACTATCCATTGCGTTCATCAAATTTGTTTCATCTCATTCTTTTCGTCTAATTCTCTCACTCGTTTCCTTTCATGTTTTCTCTTTTAGAATGCCTCCTCGACGCGAAAACCAGATAGAGACTGCCGAGTTGGCAGAAATCATTGCGCAGCAAATGGCTGCTCAATTCCCAAACCTCTTTGCTCTATGGAATCAAGCCAACAACAACAACAATGGTCCATGCAATTTCAAGAGTTTTAACTCGGCGAAACCACTCAAGTTTAGTGGTTCTGAGGGAGCGACGGGGCTTCTCCAATGGTTCGAGAGCATTGAAAATACTTTCCGCCACGTGCAGTGTCCTGACAATCGCAAGGTCAAGTTTGCTTCGAGTGTGTTCCAGAAGAGAGCCCTTACGTGGTGGAATGGGATTATGAGGGATCGTGGTGCAGAAGTTGCTCTAGCACAGACATGGGCTGAACTTAGGGCCCTTATGATGAAGGAATTCTGTCCTCGACACGAGATCAGGGCTTTGGAAAGGGAATTCGACAATCTTGAGCAAGACAGCGGTGAGCATCGAGCCTACACGGACCGTTATGAAGAGTTAAGTCTGTTATGCCCAAACATGGTCACGCCTTTGGATAAGGCAATCGAAAAGTACATTGATGGCCTCCCTGACTCAATACAAGACATTTTGACTGGTAGCAACCCTACTACAGTTAGACAGGCCATTGAGCTATCTGCAACCTTGACTGAATCGAAGATCAGGAAAGGTAAACTTTTCCGAAAAGGTGACAAGAAGCCGGTCGAAGAATCAGAACCAATCGAGGAATCAAAGATCATGGATGAACAGACTGGATCCCCTAAGAGGTCAAAGAAGCGAAAGGCTTCTCAGAACTACGCTGTGGTCGCTCACAATGATCAAGCCGTCCTCAATCAACCAGCTCAACCCCCTGCCAGGAAACCCTACAATGGAACTGCACCCTTGTGCAACCAATGTGGCCTACATCATCATGCTGCTGTGAAGTGCCGCAAATGCCAAACTTGCGGACTCATAGGCCATACAGCAAGAGTCTGCCCAGCTGCAGCTGCACCAAATCAAGTTAACAACAATACCGCTCAGGGTCGTTTTCTACCAGGTTCTTGCTTCAACTGTGGCGAGATGGGTCATTTCCGAAGAAATTGCCCAAAGCTTGCTAATGCAAATCCAGCACAGGGATGAGCATCTGACCGAATGGAAGACAACGCTGTTTAGAAATAATCAATCCTTATGTATTATTTTCTTTAGTTGTCAAGGTCCAAGAAACAGTTGTGATCATTGTTTATAAATAAACCTTTTATTTACATTGCAATGTAATTATGTGGTTGTATGTATAGACAACATATCTCTTACAATACCGACAATCAAGGAACCGTATTCCTTGAAGGACAAACTACCCCCAAAATTCTTCCATTTTACAATCTCTTGCGTTTTCCACAAAGATCCTAAGTACCCGTCTCTTGCAAAGAAACGAAGTACAAGATAAAAGATATAATTCTGTACGAATACCTCAAGTACCACTATAAATTCTTAATAGGGTACCCAAAGGTATTTCCGTATGTCTTAAATTGTTGTGTTCCTTAATTCGACTATTATGTTTCTTTGAAAACAAAATCGAATTTTTGAGAGATCTTCCTATCTCTTCAGATAGATCCCAGAGGACATCGAAGTCCATTGACTGGTTTCCATATCCGTTCTCAATCGATAACAAATTAATAACAAATTAATAACCAAGTTAAACAACTATGTGATTATGTGCTTATGAACATTACAAGACAAACTGTGCGGACTATGCAAGGAATTACGTAATTATGGATGCATACATAATTATGGAATTTAGTGCACAGAAACCACAGTAAGCTTTGTAATGTGCCTAGGAGTTAACTCCATTCATTTCCGTTTCTGAGGAAACAACCGTAGAAAATGACTCCGTTTGTTCATTTTCGTTTCTGAAGATTTTCCGTTAAAGGAAATGAATATCCGTTTGTCCATCCATTCATTTCCGTTTCTGAGGAAACAACCGTAGAAAATGACTCCGTTTGTTCATTTTCGTTTCTGAAGATTTTCCGTTTAGGAAATGAATATCCGTTTGTCCATCCTTTTCATTTCCGTTTCTGAGGAAGCAACCGTAGAAAATGACTCCGTTTGTTCATTTTCGTTTCTGAAGATTTTCCGTTAAGGAAATGAATATCCGTTTGTCCATCTTTTTCATTTCCGTTTCTGAGGAAGCAACCGTAGAAAATGACTCCATTTGTTCATTTTCGTTTCTGAAGATTTTCCGTTAAGGAAATGAATATCCGTTTGTCCATCTTTTTCATTTCCGTCTCTGAGGAAGCAACCGTAGAAAATGACTCCGTTTGTTCATTTTCGTTCTGAAGATTTTCCGTAAAGGAAATGAATATCCGTTTGTCTATCATTTTCATTTCCATTTCTGAGGGAACAAACCGTTGAAAATGACTCCGTTTGATCATTTTCGTTTCTGAAGATTTTCCGTTAAGGAAGTGAATCCCCGTTTGTTTATTCCTTCATTTCCGCCTCTGAAGAATACTCGTTGAGGAAAATGACTCCGTTTGTTCATTTTCATTCTGAAGAATGTCCGTTAAGGAAATGACAGGATTATGCTTCACATACCTCTGGTGGTTATCTGACACAACGTCACAAATAGACTCCTACGAATTAATTTCGGGACGAAATTTCCTAAAGTAGGGGAGACTGTAACACCTGTGTCATTTCAACCATCAAACAAATGCCCAACCAGTGAAATATTGTATTTCATACTTGGGATTTGTAAAAATAGGTGTATCGTTTACACATATCAATTCTTGTTCGATTTCAAACACTATATCGCTTTCTGGAAGGTTATACGCGCACTAATGCGTAAATATAACTAGTTTAATGCAACAAACACTCCGGAATAGTGAAATAGGCTTAACATACCTTAAATAAACTTTACATAACTTAGATATAAGTTTTGGAAGGTTTGGTGTGGTGAAATCAAAGTTTAATCGCTTACAGGGACTAAAGTTGACAAACTGCTAAAGTATGCCAATTTGAACTGTAACAGACATTCCGGAACATGACCATAAGTTAAACATACCATAAATATCCTTTACATAGCTTAGAAATAGGCTTTGAGGGGTTCGGTATGCTAAAATAAACTTTTGGGTCATTCAGGGACTAAAAGTGTCAAAAAGTGCACAAGTTTGCATTTTCGCGCATAACTTACGTTCTGAATACATCTGGACATCCAAAAATTTATGTAAGCATGACTACATTATATTTTAGTGTTCGCCTTAAGAAAAATCCATTCGTCGCGTCATTTGGATCGTTTTTCGCGCTTATGCGCATTCCGTCGTAATTAAGCGAACATCGCGATCGTACGACCAAACGAACCGACATCCGACATATTTTTGAGCATGTTTTGAGTTCCCTATACTTTAACTTCATTTTAGAGCCTTGAAATGAGGTTAACGAGGTTCAAACGCATCGAAAAAGGCCTTAAACACGTGCAGGGACTGAAACTGTCATTTTTCAAACATATGTGCAGATCAGAAGGGCCATGCGGCCCGCATTGTCTTTGGCTGATCCTGAAGCGGGCCGCTTCCCACTATCAGACCAGATTAACTGCATTTAACAGCTGGTTGCAGCTGTTTAGCACCTCCAATCCCTCTTCCACATGTCAAATCCTTATGGTTAGTGGCATTTTAGGCACCATAACATCCCGACAAGTGTACGCCTTAGATCGTGGCACGTTTTCCATGAAACGATCTTAACGGTTCTCCGAATACTATAAATACCCACCCCCCTTTGGCTTAAAAACCCACAAATCTGATTGAAAAGACTCTAAGTTGGAACCTTCGTTTCATACCTGAGCTATTTTGATCTGGGTTAGCATTCGGGGACCCTGGGTAAGTATTCTTTCGTTCTTTTCCTTATTTTTACTGCTTTTCGAGTCAGAAAGTCAAACTTTGTTTGACTTTCAGCGTTGACCAGTAATGGTCAATGCGAAGTTCGTTTGAACTTCGCAACGTGATTGTAATCACGATGGTCATAGTCCCTTAGGACTATGCCTACTGATTACCACGTTGTCTAGGGTCGTAGGGTAAGCGATCTAATGAATCGCTTATACCTCGAACCCGACCCAGTTTGGTCGATCATTAGGATCCGACCAAACACATTAGGTGACCATAGTAGGTAGGGAATAACCTTCCGAGGTTATACCCTATGGTCACATCGTTTAAGTAGTTGTATGATAGGTAGTTTATATGCCTTAGGTAAATTACCAGAATACCCTTTTCATATATAATTGGTAATTAAGCATATGTAACCTAAACCTTTGTCACATAACTGATTATGTAATATGTTTAGGCATATAACACTTGTCATAGGGCTAGTTGGGCGGTCCGAACGCGTTTCACTCGAACGACGCGTTAAAGTAGCATAAAGCTACCTAAACGGGTCGTAATGGGTCGTAGACACTTAGGTTAAGTTTCATTTAGTATGTAGGCTTTGTTAAAACCAAAAGACACGAGTCTCTACACTCGTTTGGTTTACAAACCCTAATGCTACCCGATCTTCCGATTTAGGTCCGGTTTATTAATGTAGCTACCTATACTAGGTGCCGTTTGATATCCGCGATCTCTAGCATTGTTTAGTTGTCACTCCAGAGCTACTGAGCAATCCCAGGTGAGTACATAGACCCCTCTTTTACTGTTTTCCAAACTGTTTTGGGGTGAAACACATGTGCCTACTTGTTACTTTCCTGCTTTCCTGTTTTCACATCATATACTGCTATGTTCGTTAGTACATTATAGTACATGATTTCATTACATTTCATGCTATGTATTGCCATTGTGTGCATTACTTAGTACATTGTTTTACATGACATTTTGACATAGACATTTCGACATAGACATTTTAACATGATTGACATTGATCATGTATTTCCCACAAAACATAACTTTGATTTAAACCAAGATTTACTTCAATACTTTGTTGTTGTGCATATGGTTTAGTTGAGACATTTCACTTGCCATACATGGATATTTGACATAGACATTTGACATGGATATTTGACATAGACATTTGACATGGATATTTGACATAGACACTTTGACATGATTTACATCTTGACATGAATACTTTGACATATTATTCAATACATTTGACAATTGATTTAAACATAGACATTTTACATTGTTTGGTTTGGTTTGATTAAGTGATTAAGTAACGATGCGTGTGTAATATGATACAAGCATGGTGGATACGCCGCTGGTACTTCCTATATATAAGTGTTTGTATGGTATTACATATCGTAGCGTTATTTGAATCATTCCAGTTTGATACATATAACATTTTATACAAATAACATACTTTTCACAAGACATTGTTTTACAAACAACTTATCTTATACAAATCCGTTTTACTATGGTTATTCATTTAACCATACATTATTTACTTATTTATACATATCATCTGATCTTATCGATTTTCAAATGATTTACAAAACAAAGCAAATTACAAGGTTCATGACTAAACTTTTTCTCAAACATAAGTCATGGAACCTATTTTCACAAAACCTATGTATCTCACAGGCATTTTTATGCTGACGTACCTATTTTCACATGTGTTTTTCAGGAACTGTTGCATAAGATGATCAAGATACATATAGGCAGACTTGGGCTTTAGTGACAATAAAAGATGCAAGACTAGTTAATTTTGTTGTATTTCCTTGATTGATTAGACTTGTAACACTTTTAATCAATAAAACGAAACTTCAATTGCCATGGATTTGAAACAATTAATTCTGTTACAACACTCCCCGATGTTTCCGCCACGTTTTGTATGTTCCACGTGGTCGGGGTGTGACATTGCGCCAATCGTTTTCTTCCATGTCCCTGACCCGTTTGCTTTGATGATCATACTTAGCACACCGTGACATGACTCGACATAATTTTTTGGAAGTTTTAGCCAAACTATTATATCCCGCCATATCACTTTCTCCAATAAACAAGTCACCAGAGCATGTTTGACAGTTTCTTCTTCAGTTCCACATCTCGGGTAGCTTGTATCCGTGATCGGTATCACACCCCAACCGATGGCGGAAACATCAGAGTGAAACGAAAACGAGATTGTTCAGGACTTCATAATGACTAACTGTGACAATAGTTTAAGTAACCAAATTTTTATTTCATTTCTAACATGAGTACATCATTGGAAAGGTAAGTATAACAGCTTGTTCATAACAAAATTAAACGCCAAGGAAATACAAAACGTAAATTAATAAGTGTGTTTCTAGTCCACCCTAAAATAAAATCAACAAAAGTTGGCGAGTATACAAGTTTGAATATACACAACATACGTATAAAAGTTTGTCTCAAATCTAACATGGCATTTTGTTTACTAAGTCATATTCTATGCTAGCATGCATAACCTAGATGTCAAACCATAGTTTCCACGAGCGTAATCTTGTCATCGCAATGAACAAGACCGGTAATGATTGAATACTTAACAATGACCCTTCCTAAGGGCGGTGTGCTACTCCTATGGCGCTATACATGTTAAGGTAGGCTTGCACAAAGTTAATGACAAGTAGTTTGCATGTGTGAGTGTTTGAGTATCTAGCATGAATAACATAAGCATAACAAATAACATTTTTTATGGATTGAGTGAACTCATAAGTTTAATTGTGTGCATAAGTATGTTTAATTAAGTTATACCTGTTACACCCCAAAAGTGATTAAAGCAAGAAAGGGGATTCGAGTATACTCACGGTTTGCGTAGAAAGTCCACGACATTGAGTTTTTTGAGTCTTGAGTTTTCGAACACCGAAGTCACCCTAAGAGGGGAAACGAAGGTGTGTGAGGTGCGGATTCGATTATCGGATTGGATTCAGAGTTTTATAGGATAATATACATGTTATAGCCAAAAGAAAGTAAATGTACCAGGAGAATGGTCATGCAAGGAGGTAGGGTGATTTCCATCAATTAAATCTCATTATATGATTCACCAAAGCACAAAACCATCAACTTAGTTGACAATTTCGGTTGGTCATGAATTGAACATAGAATAAAAGTACTCATCTAATTCACCAAGTAACCACGTGAGCTCAAACTAGACTAGTGCATTCCAATCATGGAAAATCATAAGCCGCCTATTTGAGATATGATTTTTTATAACCTACTTAACTAATTCACGACAAAAACAAACCATCATTCATCATTGGCTTTTTTGAACATTAACTTATTGTGTTTAATTCTTTCATGCTGGTAGTGTGCTGAATTCGTCATCCCAAGCCTGCGTAGACGAGGTACATCACATGCTCTTATACTAATTCAATAGGCAACACACAAAGAAAACAAATCGATCGTATAATATAGTTCGCAATTGTAACAACTGTGCTTGTAATCACTATGAACAGTTCTGTTATCAATAAAACAATGTTATTTGATCCCAATGTTTGTTTTGTTATGTTATACATTTTTCATGTTTTGACTTTTATGTAATTTCAAACTCTACATCACTTTCTGGAGAGTTATACGCAAACTAGTGCGTAAACGTACTCAGTTTAATGCGAGAAATACTCCGGGAACATCAACATATACTCAACATACCTTAAATAACCTTTACCTAACTTAGAAATAAGTTTTGAAGGCTTTGGTATAGCAAAAACAAGTTGAATCGCTTACAGGGACTAAATATGACAAACTGCGAAAGTATGTCAATTTGAACTGTAACGAACATTCCGGAACATGACCATAAGTTAAACACACCTTAAATATCCTTTACATAGCTTAGAAATAGGCTTTGAGGGGTTTGGTGTGCTAAAATAAACTTTTGGAACATTCAGGGACTAAAAGTGTCAAAAAGTGCACAAGTTTGCATTTTCGCGCATAACTTACGTTCTGAATACATCTGGACATCCAAAAATTTATGTAAGCATGACTACATTATATTTTAGTGTTCGCCTTAAGAAAAATCCATTCGTTGCGTCATTTGGATCGTTTTTCGCGCTTATGCGTATTCCGTCGTAATTAACCGAACATCGCGACCGTACGGCCAAACGAACCGACATCCGAGATATTTTTGAGCATGTTTTAAGTTCCCTATACTTTAACTTCATTTTAGAGCTTTGAAATGGGGTTAACGGGCCTTAAACATGTCAAAAATGGGCTGAATGCATGACAGGGACCAAAACTGTAAATCTGCCAAAGTTGTTACCTTACGGACCTCAACATTGGCAGCTTTACGGTCCGTAAAGCAAGTTCAGACCAGATGCAGAGTACTTAACAGCCTGTTTTCAGCAGATTTAACCACAACCACATGTTTTAAATTGCTTAATCACTAAGATAAGGAGCATATGTGGCTCCATAAACTTTGTGACAAGTGTACGGCTCGGATCGTGGCACGATATTCAAGAAACGATCCTAGCGGCTCTACTTTTTCTATAAATACCCACCCCCCTTTGGCTTAAAAACCCACAAATCTGATCATTTGGGCTCTAAGTTGGAACCTTCGTTTCATACCTGAGCTATTTTGATCTGGGTTAGCATTCGGGGACCCTTCGTAAGTATTCTTTCGTCCTTTTCCTTATTTTTACTGCTTTTCGAGTCAGAAAGTCAAACTTTGTTTGACTTTCAGCATTGACCAGTAATGGTCAATGCGAAGTTCGTTTGAACTTCGCAACGTGATTGTAATCACGATGGTCATAGTCCCTTGGGACTATGCCTACTGATTACCACGTTGTCTAGGGTCGTAGGGTAAGCGATCTAATAAATCGCTTATACCTCGAACCCGACCCAGTTTGGTCGATCATTAGGATCCGACCAAATACATTAGGTGACCATAGTAGGTAGGGAATAACCTTCCGAGGTTATACCCTATGGTCACATCGTTTAAGTAGTTGTATGATAGGTGGGTTATATGCCTTAGGTAAATTACCAGAATAACCTTTTCATACATAATTGGTAATTTAGCATATGTAACCTAAACTTTTGTCACGTAACTGATTATGTAACATGTTTAGGCATATAATACTTGTCATAGGACTAGTTAGGCGGTCCGAACGCGTTTCACGCGCACGACGCGTTAAAGTAGCATAAGCTTCCTAAACGGGTCGTATTGGGTCGTAAACAATTATGTTAAGTTTCATTTAGCATGTAGGCTTTGTTAAACCATATCACGTGAGTTCCTACACTCATTTGGTTTACAAACCCTAATGCTACCCAATCTTCCGAGATAGGTCCGGTTTATTAACATAGTTACCTATATTAGGTGCCGTTTGATTCCGAGATCTATAGCATTACTTGGTGGTTATCTTTTGACAACTGAGCAATCTCAAGTGAGTACATAGACCCCTCTTTTACTGTTTTCCAAACTGTTTTGGGGTGGAACACATGTGCCTACTTGTTACTTTTATGCTTTCCTGTTTTCACATCATATACATGCTATGTTCGTTAGTACATTATAGTACACGATTTCATATCATCTTATGCTAGGTGTGCCCATTGTGTGCATTACTTAGTACATTGTTTTACATGACATTTCCTGCTAGGTGTGCCCATTGTGTGCATTACTTAGTACATTGTTTTACATGACATTTCCTGCTAGGTGTGCCCATTGTGTGCATTACTTAGTACATTGTTTTACATGACATTTCTTGCTAGGTGTGCCCATTGTGTGCATTACTTAGTACATTGTTTTACATGACATTTCACGCTATGTATGTTCGTTTGATTACATACTTAGTGCATTGTTTTCACATGTTTACATTTTGGTATGACATTTGGTTTGTTTACATGGGACAATATATCCATTAACATTAGCTACGCCGTTCGTTAGTAGGTAGTGGTACCATAGGAATTGACAACTCCCGTTCCGGACATCCCAGGGAAAGGGGACAGAAAGGAATGACCGAATTCGTTGACATAAGACAGATAGACCTTTAATTTGTTTAAAGGGTTTTATCACCACAGTCGCCAGGCTTGGATGTATGCATTTTCACAATACCGCATAAATGTTCATATTAAATAGTTGCATGCATTTACACAAAACATAGCTTTGATTTAAACCAAGTTTTACTTCAATACTTTGTTTTTGTGCATATGGTTTAGTTGAGACATTTCACTTGCCATACATGGACATTTTGACATAGACATTTGACATGGATAATTGACATAGACATTTGACATGGATATTTGACATAGACATTTGACATGGATATTTGACATAGACATTTTGACATGATTTACATTTGACACAAACATTTTTGACATTGGTTTTACATACTACATGATTTACATCTTGACATGAACACTTTGACATATTATTCAATACATTGACAAATGGTTTAAACATAGACCTCTTACATTGGTTGGTTTGGTTTGATTAAGTGATTAAGTTAACGATGCGTGTGTAATATGATACAAGCATGGTGGATACGCCGCTGGTACTTCCTATATATAAGTGTTTGTATGGTATTACATGGCGTAACGTTATTTGAATCATTTCAGTTTGAGACATAGAACATTTTATACAAATAACATACTTTTCACAAGACATTGATTTACAAACAACTTATCTTATACAAACACATTTTTACATGGTTATCTATTTAACCTGACAATTACTTATACATATCATCTGATCTTATTGTTTTCAAATGATTTACAAGACAAAGCAAATAACAAGGTTCATGACTAAACATTTTCTCAAATATAAGTCATGAATCTTATTTTCACAAAACCTATGTATCTCACAGGCATTTTTATGCTGACGTACCTATTTTCACATGTGTTTTCAGGTGCTTTTCCATAGGATGTTGATCACGATACTAGGGCGGACCTGTGCCTTAGAAACTTTAAAAGAATATAGACTATGTTTAATTATGTTCTGAACTCTTTAATTACCTGTTTGAAACAATGAAACACCCTTGTTTAATAAATAAATAAAACTTTGTATGCCATGGTTATGAGACAATTAATTCTGTCGCGACACGCCCCGATGTTTCCGCCGCGATTTGTTGTTTTACGCGGTCGGGGTGTGACAGAAGAGTTGGTATCAGAGCCAATGGTTATAGGGAATTAGGTTATTAGTAATGCTTTGACCTAGACTATAACTTTTCTAGGAACCTAACACAAGTTATCTTGTGTTTAGATCTTAAAACATGTACATCACCTATCCTTAGGTGATTAACAAAACAAGGAACCAAAATTTTTCCGAAACGATTTTTGAAAAACAATCATCTGTTTTTGAATGATTTATTACAAGGTTTTGAACCCTCAATTGTAAGGTTTTGAACCCTCTGTTATATGGTTTTGAACCCTTTTTAAGTTTGGTTTTTGGCCTTGTGCCTTCTAATTTTCAAAAATCCCGTCAAACGTTTTGGGTTTTAAATAATGTGAACATGTGCAAACTGGAAGGGTGAATGCCTGTATTCTGGGTTTTCTGTCTAGGCAAGCACTTCGTATACATCTCAACCAGACGCGAGACCAGTTGTGCTTACCTGGGAATTCTTGGAGTGAGTGTTCACTTATAGGCGAGCATGTCTTCGCTAATACATTATTTTGACCCATTTACTTTGATTAGTCACTGTGAGTCGTTTGTTTGCTTTGTGATACGGACGAATGACCACCATCTATGCTGTTGCAATTCTTGTTTTTATCATCTCATTCTTTTCATCCAATCATCTCACTCGTTTCTTTTCATGTTTTCCTCTTTTAGAATGCCTCCTCGACGCGAGAATCAGATAGCAACTGCCGAGCTGGCAGAAATTATTGCGCAGCAGATGGCTGCTCAGTTTCCAAATCTCTTTGCTCAATGGAACCAGGCCAACAACAACAACAATGTTCCATGCAAATACAAGGATTTTAACCAGGCTAAACCACTCAAGTTTAGTGGTTCTGAGGGAGCGACTGGGCTTCTTCAGTGGTTCGAGAGCATAGAGAATACTTTTCGCCATGTGCAGTGTCCGGATAATCGCAAGGTCGAGTTCTCCTCGAGCGTATTTCAGAAGAGGGCTTTGACATGGTGGAACGGGGTTATGAGAGACCGGGGTGCAGAAGTTGCTCTCGCACAGACATGGGCTGAACTTAGAGCCCTTATGATGAGGGAATTCTGTCCTCGCCATGAACAGCGAGCGTTGGAGAAAGAGTTTGATGTTTTGAAGCAAGATAGTGGTGAGCACAGGGCTTATACTGATCGGTTTGAAGAGTTGAGTCTGCTTTGCCCAACAATGGTCACCCCACTCGACAAGGCTATCGAGAGATACATCGATGGTCTACCTGACTCGGTACAAGACATTCTTACTGGTAGTAACCCTGCCACACTTCGTCAGGCGATCGAGTTATCTGCGACATTGACTGAGTCGCAGATCAGGAAGAACAAGTTACACCGGAAGGGTGACAAGGGCAAGAAGCAGTCGGCTGACAAGGAAGATAGCAAGAAAGGTCAAAACTTGAATGGAAAGAACTCTGGTTCTTCGAAGAGGTCAAAGAAGCGTAAGGCTTCTCAAAATTTTGCTATCACTGCCCAAGCTAATCAGGCAGCTCTCAACCAACCTGCACAGCCTCCAGCGAAGAGACCCTATTCAGGGAATGCACCTTTGTGCAATAGATGCAACAGTCACCACCAGCCGCAACTTCCATGCCGTTTCTGTACTAACTGTGGGAAATCAGGCCATCTCGCCAATGTTTGTCGATCTGCTCAGAATGCTCAACAAGTTGCTCAGCCTCCTGCTCCGCAACAGGGTCAAGCTGCAAGACCACAATACCCACCAGGTGCTTGTTACAATTGTGGAGATCTGACCCACTACAGGAATCGGTGCCCAAGACTGGCGAACCAGAACCAGAACCAGAATCAGGCTCCGGCTCGAGGCCGAGTTTTTAACATGAATGCCCAAGAGGCACAGGCTGACGATAATGTGGTGAACGGTACGTTCTTTATTAATAATCAGCCTGCATATGTTCTTTTCGATTCCGGTGCCGATAAGAGTTTCGTGTCTTTGTCTTTTGAGCAAATGCTTCGCGTGTCTAGAACGAAACTAGGTAAATCTTTGACAGTAGAGGTTGCTAGTGGTGAACCCATTATTCTTGATTCTGTTCTTCACAACTGCCAGTTGAATCTTAACGACCATCTTTTTCCTATTGATCTCGCGCCTATGCAACTTGGAAGCTTCGACGTTATTGTGGGAATGGATTGGTTATCCAAGCATCACGCAGAGATAGTTTGTTCTAAGAAGATTGTTCGTGTGCCACTTTCAACAGGCGAGATCCTGCAGGTTCAAGGTGAGAAGCCTATCGGTGGTCTCAGACTCATGTCTTGTTTTAAAGCTCGGAAGTATCTGCAGAAGAACTATGTGGCTTTCTTAGCACATGTTACAGAAGATAAAGGCAAGGATAAGTCTATTTCAGATATTCCTGTCGTTCGGGATTATTCTGAAGTGTTCCCTGAAGATTTACCTGGTCTACCTCCAGCACGCCAAGTCGAGTTCCGCATTGATCTCGTACCTGGTGCAAACCCCATTGCCAGAGCTCCATATCGTCTTGCACCGTCTGAGATGCAAGAGTTGTCTAAGCAGCTTCAGGAGCTCTCTGACAAAGGTTTTATCCGTCCCAGTTTTTCACCGTGGGGTGCTCCCGTTCTTTTTGTCAAGAAGAAGGATGGATCCTTTAGGATGTGTATCGATTATCGTGAGCTTAACAAGCTTACCATCAAAAATCGATATCCTCTACCTCGCATAGACGACCTCTTTGATCAGTTACAAGGTGCTTCTTATTTTTCGAAGATTGATCTGCGATCTGGGTATCATCAACTTCGGGTGCAAGAAGAAGACATTCCGAAGACAGCATTCCGTACTCGTTATGGACATTACGAGTTCACAGTCATGCCATTCGGTTTGACTAATGCTCCTGCTGTTTTCATGGACTTAATGAATAGGGTCTGCAAACCTTATTTGGATCAGTTCGTCATTGTTTTTATCGATGACATCTTGATTTACTCTAAGACGCGAGCTGATCACGAGCAGCATCTTCGTCTTACTCTGGAACTCCTGAAGAAAGAGCAACTTTTCGCCAAATTCTCCAAGTGCGAATTTTGGCTTAAAGAAGTTCAATTTTTGGGGCACATTATCAACGAACGAGGTGTTCATGTAGATCCCTCCAAGATCAGTGCGATTAAGGATTGGGATACACCTACTACTCCTACTGAAGTTCGTTCATTTCTTGGTCTAGCGGGTTATTATCGCCGCTTCATTGAAAACTTCTCTAAGATTGCAGTTCCTCTAACTGCTCTAACTCAGAAGAAAATGCCCTTTTACTGGGGATTCAAACAAGAGGAAGCTTTTCAACACCTGAAGCAGAAGCTTTGCGATGCGCCTGTTCTATCATTACCTGAGGGTGATGATGATTTTGTCGTGTATTGTGATGCATCGAAATTGGGTCTTGGCTGTGTTCTGATGCAAAGGAACAAGGTCATAGCCTATGCATCAAGACAATTGAAGATACATGAGAAGAACTACACCACTCATGATCTTGAGTTGGGTGCAGTTGTCTTTGCTCTCAAGGTCTGGAGACACTATTTGTACGGTACAAAATGTGTGGTTTTCACTGACCACAAAAGTCTTCAGCATATCTTCAACCAGAAAGAACTCAACATGAGATAGTGACGTTGGGTTGAGCTTTTAAACGACTACGACTGCGAAATTCGCTACCATCCTGGTAAGGCGAATGTAGTGGCTGATGCATTGAGTCGTAAGGAACGTACTAAGCTTCATTGTGTACGCGTTCAATCTGTTATTCAAGCTCGATCCGATATTCAAGCACGCATTTCTCAGGCCCAACAATCTTGTGTTTCACAAGGATTGATGGATAAGGAATTTCCTTACCACATAACACCTGCTCTGGAACTGAAGGACAATGGATCATATTACTTCATGGACCGTTTGTGGGTCCCAAGCCAGGATGATCTTCGTACCTTGCTTATGGATGAAGCCCATAAGTCTCGTTATTCCATTCATCCGGGCTCAGATAAAATGTATAAGGACCTTCGTACTCACTATTGGTGGCCTGGTATGAAGAAAGACATTGCCTTATACGTATCAAAATGCCTTACTTGTCTTAAGGTTAAGGCTGAACATCAACGTCCTTCGGGTTTATTGGAGCAACCAGAGATCCCAGTTTGGAAATGGGAAAACATTACTATGGATCTTGTTACCAAACTCCCGCGCACAAAGAAAGGTCATGATGCCATCTGGGTAGTCGTTGATCGTCTTACTAAGTCAGCACATTTCTTGCCAATCCGCGAGGATTTTCCTACTGACAGACTTGCTCAAATCTATGTAGATGAAATTGTGGCTCGACATGGTGTTCCTTTGAACATCATTTCTGACAGAGATGCTCGTTTCACTTCTCATTTTTGGAGAACCATGCAATCTGCTATGGGGACCCAACTTAATCTGAGCACAGCTTATCATCCGCAAACGGATGGTCAATCTGAGAGAACAATCCAGACTCTGGAGGACATGCTTAGAGCTTTTGTGATCGATTTTGGTGGTAGCTGGGATTCACATCTTAAATTGATTGAATTCTCCTACAACAACAGTTATCACACTAGCATCAAAATGGCTCCTTTCGAAGCTCTCTATGGTCGAAAATGTCGTTCACCAGTCTGCTGGAATGAGATTGGCGAGGCTCAACTTACTGGACCTGCCCTCATTTTAGAGACAACTGACAAGGTCAAGAAGGTTCGTGATAACCTTCAGGCAGCTAGAAGCCGTCAGAAGATTTACGCGGACCCAAAACGCAAAGCCTTGGAATTTCAAGTCGGTGATCGAGTATTACTTAAGGTCTCACCTTGGAAAGGTGTGATCAGATTTGGAAAGAAAGGAAAACTTGCACCTAGATACGTTGGACCATTCAAGATCGTCGAAAGAATCGGAAAGGTAGCCTACAGACTTGAGTTACCTCCTGAACTGGGAAATGTTCATCCAACTTTTCACGTATCCAATCTCAAGAAGTGTACAGCTGATGAGAACTTCTCCATACCGCTTGACGAAATTCGTGTTGGCAAAACACTGAAATTTGTTGAGAAACCAGTGGAAATCATGGAACGTGAAGTCAAGTGGCTTAAACGCAAGCGCATTCCTTTGGTCAAAGTTCGCTGGGAAGCTAAACGTGGACCCGAGTTTACTTGGGAACGCGAAGATCAAATGAAGGCGAAATATCCACATCTTTTTCCACGAGTTTCCTCTAAATAAATTTCGGGACGAAATTTCCACAAGTAGGGGAGACTGTAACAACTGTGCTTGTAATCACTATGAACAGTTCTGTTATCAATAAAACAATGTTATTTGATCCCAATGTTTGTTTTGTTATGTTATACATTTTTCATGTTTTGACTTTTATGTAATTTCAAACTCTACATCACTTTCTGGAGAGTTATACGCAAACTAGTGCGTAAACGTACTCAGTTTAATGCGAGAAATACTCCGGGAACATCAACATATACTCAACATACCTTAAATAACCTTTACCTAACTTAGAAATAAGTTTTGAAGGCTTTGGTATGGCAAAAACAAGTTGATTCGCTTACAGGGACTAAATATGACAAACTGCGAAAGTATGTCAATTTGAACTGTAACGAACATTCCGGAACATGACCATAAGTTAAACACACCTTAAATATCCTTTACATAGCTTAGAAATAGGCTTTGAGGGGTTTGGTGTGCTAAAATAAACTTTTGGAACATTCAGGGACTAAAAGTGTCAAAAAGTGCACAAGTTTGCATTTTCGCGCATAACTTACGTTCTGAATACATCTGGACATCCAAAAATTTATGTAAGCATGACTACATTATATTTTAGTGTTCGCCTTAAGAAAAATCCATTCGTTGCGTCATTTGGATCGTTTTTCGCGCTTATGCGTATTCCGTCGTAATTAACCGAACATCGCGACCGTACGGCCAAACGAACCGACATCCGAGATATTTTTGAGCATGTTTTAAGTTCCCTATACTTTAACTTCATTTTAGAGCTTTGAAATGGGGTTAACGGGCCTTAAACATGTCAAAAATGGGCTGAATGCATGACAGGGACCAAAACTGTAAATCTGCCAAAGTTGTTACCTTACGGACCTCAACATTGGCAGCTTTACGGTCCGTAAAGCAAGTTCAGACCAGATGCAGAGTACTTAACAGCCTGTTTTCAGCAGATTTAACCACAACCACATGTTTTAAATTGCTTAATCACTAAGATAAGGAGCATATGTGGCTCCATAAACTTTGTGACAAGTGTACGGCTCGGATCGTGGCACGATATTCAAGAAACGATCCTAGCGGCTCTACTTTTTCTATAAATACCCACCCCCCTTTGGCTTAAAAACCCACAAATCTGATCATTTGGGCTCTAAGTTGGAACCTTCGTTTCATACCTGAGCTATTTTGATCTGGGTTAGCATTCGGGGACCCTTCGTAAGTATTCTTTCGTCCTTTTCCTTATTTTTACTGCTTTTCGAGTCAGAAAGTCAAACTTTGTTTGACTTTCAGCATTGACCAGTAATGGTCAATGCGAAGTTCGTTTGAACTTCGCAACGTGATTGTAATCACGATGGTCATAGTCCCTTGGGACTATGCCTACTGATTACCACGTTGTCTAGGGTCGTAGGGTAAGCGATCTAATAAATCGCTTATACCTCGAACCCGACCCAGTTTGGTCGATCATTAGGATCCGACCAAATACATTAGGTGACCATAGTAGGTAGGGAATAACCTTCCGAGGTTATACCCTATGGTCACATCGTTTAAGTAGTTGTATGATATGTGGGTTATATGCCTTAGGTAAATTACCAGAATAACCTTTTCATACATAATTGGTAATTTAGCATATGTAACCTAAACTTTTGTCACGTAACTGATTATGTAACATGTTTAGGCATATAATACTTGTCATAGGACTAGTTAGGCGGTCCGAACGCGTTTCACGCGCACGACGCGTTAAAGTAGCATAAGCTTCCTAAACGGGTCGTATTGGGTCGTAAACAATTATGTTAAGTTTCATTTAGCATGTAGGCTTTGTTAAACCATATCACGTGAGTTCCTACACTCATTTGGTTTACAAACCCTAATGCTACCCAATCTTCCGAGATAGGTCCGGTTTATTAACATAGTTACCTATATTAGGTGCCGTTTGATTCCGAGATCTATAGCATTACTTGGTGGTTATCTTTTGACAACTGAGCAATCTCAAGTGAGTACATAGACCCCTCTTTTACTGTTTTCCAAACTGTTTTGGGGTGGAACACATGTGCCTACTTGTTACTTTTATGCTTTCCTGTTTTCACATCATATACATGCTATGTTCGTTAGTACATTATAGTACACGATTTCATATCATCTTATGCTAGGTGTGCCCATTGTGTGCATTACTTAGTACATTGTTTTACATGACATTTCCTGCTAGGTGTGCCCATTGTGTGCATTACTTAGTACATTGTTTTACATGACATTTCCTGCTAGGTGTGCCCATTGTGTGCATTACTTAGTACATTGTTTTACATGACATTTCTTGCTAGGTGTGCCCATTGTGTGCATTACTTAGTACATTGTTTTACATGACATTTCACGCTATGTATGTTCGTTTGATTACATACTTAGTGCATTGTTTTCACATGTTTACATTTTGGTATGACATTTGGTTTGTTTACATGGGACAATATATCCATTAACATTAGCTACGCCGTTCGTTAGTAGGTAGTGGTACCATAGGAATTGACAACTCCCGTTCCGGACATCCCAGGGAAAGGGGACAGAAAGGAATGACCGAATTCGTTGACATAAGACAGATAGACCTTTAATTTGTTTAAAGGGTTTTATCACCACAGTCGCCAGGCTTGGATGTATGCATTTTCACAATACCGCATAAATGTTCATATTAAATAGTTGCATGCATTTACACAAAACATAGCTTTGATTTAAACCAAGTTTTACTTCAATACTTTGTTTTTGTGCATATGGTTTAGTTGAGACATTTCACTTGCCATACATGGACATTTTGACATAGACATTTGACATGGATAATTGACATAGACATTTGACATGGATATTTGACATAGACATTTGACATGGATATTTGACATAGACATTTTGACATGATTTACATTTGACACAAACATTTTTGACATTGGTTTTACATACTACATGATTTACATCTTGACATGAACACTTTGACATATTATTCAATACATTGACAAATGGTTTAAACATAGACCTCTTACATTGGTTGGTTTGGTTTGATTAAGTGATTAAGTTAACGATGCGTGTGTAATATGATACAAGCATGGTGGATACGCCGCTGGTACTTCCTATATATAAGTGTTTGTATGGTATTACATGGCGTAACGTTATTTGAATCATTTCAGTTTGAGACATAGAACATTTTATACAAATAACATACTTTTCACAAGACATTGATTTACAAACAACTTATCTTATACAAACACATTTTTACATGGTTATCTATTTAACCTGACAATTACTTATACATATCATCTGATCTTATTGTTTTCAAATGATTTACAAGACAAAGCAAATAACAAGGTTCATGACTAAACATTTTCTCAAATATAAGTCATGAATCTTATTTTCACAAAACCTATGTATCTCACAGGCATTTTTATGCTGACGTACCTATTTTCACATGTGTTTTCAGGTGCTTTTCCATAGGATGTTGATCACGATACTAGGGCGGACCTGTGCCTTAGAAACTTTAAAAGAAGATAGACTATGTTTAATTATGTTCTGAACTCTTTAATTACCTGTTTGAAACAATGAAACACCCTTGTTTAATAAATAAATAAAACTTTGTATGCCATGGTTATGAGACAATTAATTCTGTCGTGACACGCCCCGATGTTTCCGCCGCGATTTGTTGTTTTACGCGGTCGGGGTGTGACAGCAATATCTCACAAATTTATCATGCTTTCAACAAATTCAATTTAGTGTCGTTTTGTTGTTGTTTAGTATTATGTTTGAATTCCTTAATATTTTTTTGGATGTTTGGATATTTGAATTATAAAGTTTTTGTTTACATCTTTTGATTTTTTTTTGCGTTTGCCAATGAAAATAGAAAATATATAACACACATCAACATTTGGTAACATGTTTTTGTCAAATATGATTGAATGGATTGAAATTTAGGACCTCATTGCTTGATTCCTAAATGCCATACACGATACACCCTAGTTCAATGATTTATTATTGGTCGTTCATGTTATTTCTTTGTACAGTGGCTTCAACAGCTTCAACTCGTGGGTTTTGAACATGAAACACGTATAGGGTCGGGTATTATACTTGGAACCGAGATACCCGATATGATAAATAACCGGAACCGACCCTATATTTAGGGTATGTAAATCAGGTATGATATTACAGTCGAGTCGGTTCTCGGGTCGGGTAATAACAAAGGCTCACCCCTACTAGAATGTGCACACACTGATGGAGGATTACAAAAGTTTGTGAGAGTTGCACACACACACACACACACACATATATATATATATATATATATATATATATATATATATATATATATATATGGGCTAGGGCAACAACTCAACAAACTCGGACACTAAGTCCTGACAACAAACCTAGTCCTAATTTGATAAACAAATTCGAACACTACATTACAAGCTTAACAAATTCGGACATGAAACAAGACATAGTATCCGAATTTGTTTACACAAATTCGGACAACCACATAATGCCCATAACTGATAAAACACAGTTACCCAGCAAGAGCTGCACTTACAAACTCCCCCTTAACTGTTGCTATCAGTTCTGTGTGCCATCGATAATCTTCAGTCACCGGATACTGCGCTTACACATCTAAACATGTTCAAATCCATTTATAGTCTAGTGACGTATTGGGAGTGAGATAAAGCTTAGGGGACCACCAGGTCATAGTCCGATTCCCACAAGAGGGGTTTTTCCCAGATTTATTGGGTTTACTCCTGTATTGGTGTATAGACTATAGATATTTTTTACTAGTAGAGATGAATATGATCGGATGTTTTCTATTGGTGGCATGATAATGCTCCAATGATTCATTAGTGATCCAAATTTGCGGTTAAAAAAAGTTCAAATCCAATTTGTATAAATCCAGAACCGATTGAAAAGACCAAAACTTCCAAAAATCCTAGTGTTTAAGTACTACCTATGTAACTTGTCCAAAAAAAAACATGTTGGGGTACATGAGTTCTTGAATCTTGAAGCACTTATCTTTCAACCTATCCAAGAACCATGACAACCACACCCAATCCCACACTCATTTACTCTCCAAACCCCTCAATTCATCTCACCAAAATCCACTTTCACATATCCCCCAAACCCTTCAAATCATCTTCATCATCAAGGTCTACTTCATATTCAATCAAATGCAGCAACCCCATTAATGACAACAATGGCAGTGCAAGCTCCGAGCCCAGAAACGATGGTGGGGGGTTGAAGAATTTGCTGTCTGGAATAGTGGATGAGCGGGTGGATGAGTTGTTAAACAAAGAGGAAAACAGGGCTTTGTTAGATGGGTTGGATAAAGCTACACAGAGAGTTGAAATGGCCAAGAGGGAACTCGCAAAGATTGAAGAACAACAGATTGAGAATAATAAGATGAAAGAGTATATTAATCAGCTTGAAATTAGAGCAGCTGAGGTTTGTTTGTTTTTATGCAGCTTGTAGTTATAAGAAAATTTATTTCAGTTTGATACTTCTGATATGCTTGTGTTTATCTTTTATATTGATAATTGTTTGAATATTTATACCAGATTTATGCAACAGATGTTGCAGTTTTGTTGTTGATTTTTTTTTAACATGTAAAATCTCATTAAAATGTCAAAACAACAAATTACAAGCAAATGGCAGGTAAACGGGCAACACGCTCTGCTGCAACCCCCTTTTGAATTGCAAAACCGATCCTACTAAAGACGAGTCGACTCTTAGGGGTCGAGAATTACGATTCACAACCCGCTGAACTCTGTTTAGGAATTCCACGGCCTCCGGGGCTAGGGATATTTTTTTTTTGCTTGATTGAGGAGAGACCTAAAACGTAATTCAGTACCAAATTTATATTTGATCTTGACTTTAATATTCAAAATTAATAGTTTTTTCCCAGTTGTGATCTCATAGATTTTACTGATTTCACGACAAAATCAGAAGGTTTCTCTAGGAAAATTTGATGAATTTATGGTATCCTAAATCTTGGAAAGAGTTGAAAGATGAATTTCTAGATGATGATAAAATGAAGGTAACCACTTGGATTATCGATCGTATGTATCACCTCACTATTTGTATGATCGGAACTTAAAACATAATATCCAAACTTCTGCAGTATAAGATATTCATTAGTATACGGATGATATTGTGTACATGAAAGACGCCTTAAGTATTCAGTTATTCGATAATGTCTATATAAAAATTGGTATCCAAAGTTTTGTGGTATAAAACATATATGTGAATGTGATTTTCCTAAGGTGAATATACTTTTTTTTTTTTATTACAAATGCAAGTGTTTCCATTGATTTTGAAGATTTTATTTCTAATTTCTAAATGGGGTCGAAGCTAATATGTTTCCGGATTTGTGATTCTTTTTTCGTTAAACATATGGTTTACATAGTACGCACTGGATCCTGATGATGAATCGATTCACAACCCAAGATGAAATAATATGTCACTAATAGATATGCATTTTTTGTATGTTAGATTGAGGAATGCCAGAAGGACATATTAGAAGCAAGAGCACTAGTCGACGAAGCCGAACGATCTCTTGAACTTGAACCTGAGGATAAAAAGTCAGCGATGACAGAAACAGAAAGAGAAGCAATGAACAAAAACAAAGAGAGATTTGAATCAGTAAAAGCTGCTTCTATCTCCGCCATCGTCGGCACTTTGGCTGGCTTACCTATTTCCTTAGCTCAGGCAGCCAATACTTCCCAGTTAATACTCCCTTCAGCAATTACACTCATCAGCTGTGCCTTGTTTGGTGTCACCTTCCGCTATGCTGTTCGCCGTGATTTGGATAATTTTCAGCTCAAAACCGGAACTTCTGGTGCTTTTGCGTTTGTCAAAGGTATAAACAGATTCTGCTTCTGATTATCTTAAAATTTATGGGTCAAATAATCAGCTAAAACAAAAGTGATTAGCCTAATTTGAGAGACTTTTTATCTTATTTTTTTTAAATGTCTATTTTTATCGCATTTTGAGCAATATGAACTTTCAAAAACACTGAAACAACTGACGGTGGTAGCGCTAGAGTCCCTCTAGCAGAGGGTTCGAATCCAGCTTGCACTAATTTTCTAACTTTCACCCACTTTAAAGGTCACCTGCCTAGCGCACATGGGCGGAGCTTTATTGGGGCCGAGGGGTGGCCCAGCCTCACTGATTTTTCGCTCGTAGTGTTAATTTTACCGAAAATTTCCGGAAAAAAAATTTGTAGTGTAAAATATTGGATTGTTAAGAGTCCGGACCCCTCTGAATTTTCGTTCAAGCTCCGCCACTGCTAGCGCAAGTTGCGTTTTACCCCGATCCCATTGGTTAGCTGGGTGTTTGTGGGGTCCGGTGAGTTTCCCGGTAATAGGTCTTACGGTTACCAAAAAACTGATGATCGTTATTAAAACGTAGGCCTTGCTACTTTGGGAGGGGGGCCACCTATGGAGTTGGAAATTGGTAGTATATCGTCTCATGCTTTCACGGGTGCAGTTTATATATCCGAGAATCTTTTAATCTTTCTGTTTGCTGCTGTTGGTTTGGATTTCTGCATTAAACTCGGGATCTTAAGTCCATTTCCGATTGAAACAGATGTTACAACCAGTAAAACGAACTGAAGCGTTAACTGTACTACATTTTGTGTTATAGGTTAATATTTGTATATACAGACACTTATTATGAAAATGAAACCATTCATTTGGTTCTTGCTATAAAGAAAAACAGCATTCTTTATACGGTTTCTTTGATCAATGTGGAAATTTTGCTATTTCCTTTAGTTACTCAGCGATATGCAAGTATGATTAAGGATTTAAGGGTAGGGGCGGTGATTCCAGACAGACACAACATGAAGATAATCTGGCTTTGGATTCTCATATCTAACCTGTTTAATAAACGGGTGGTGTTTGGGTTCCGTTTGTACCCGATTGGGCCTTACAAGTTTCCGGCCCAATACCCGATTTGTGCATCTCTATGAACAAGAAATTTTTAATGGGCTTATATGTTGTAAGTTTTCTTGGTAATGAATTTATGCTCAATGGAAAAGATGGGGACCTTATAAGGTGCTTTGTTTACGCATCATGAGCGATTGGTGTAATGTTATATTTTTTATGATGCACTTTGCACAAACGCAAGAGAGACATTTTTGTATTATTTTTACCTCAACACCAAAGGCACAGTTCGGTAAAAACTTAGTTGGTGCCGATGGTTTGTCCCGAACATGATGTGTTTTGTGTCTTTTCAAGTGGTAGTTAATAGTGATGGTTAAATGCTAGTTACCAACGAACCTTGATTCGAGTAAGGTCACAATTCCTTATATAGAGTGACAAAATATGCAATTTGAACATCAAGAACCAAGAATCCTCACCCACTCACCAAAATTTGACACCAACAAAGTAGTTAGGGAGCGTGTTGTGGGGTGCTGCACACCATCAAGAACCAAGAATCCTCACCCACTCACCAATTTGGGACGTGGGCGGCGTTGCCTACGAATAAGAAACTTTTTTTTTCTTTGGATATCAAATAGTAAACAATTGCATTTGCATTAGATCTAAACACAATTATTCAGTTTGAAATCCTTGCTAACATTGTCATTCAATCGGTTTACTTACTATCATGAAGTGCAATGTTTACATACACTGCTTCATTGTATCTTAAGAGGTGATTTGCCATGAAACCCTATGCACAACATTCTATTGAAATTGTGAGGCCGAAATTGTTGTAAGAATAGAGTGGTCTTCTTAAAGCATTATTAAGCCAATAAGTAGCAGGCAGACAACGGTTGTTATACCTTAATCATTATTTTATAACCCTAAATCAACATATGTTACATTCTACAACAGTATAACCCTAAATCAACATTTATTACATTCTACAACACAACTCTAAAACAATATTTACGGGCCTGGGTTCTAAACGCAATTTCAGGTCAAACCCTCAAAAGACGTTTAGATAAACGGCATGTGTTCATGTCAACCTAGGTGTTTTCGGGTTGAGCTGTTTAAATTGTTTACTTTTTTTTCATGTATAATACAAATTATGTTTTATGTTAGCTTTAACTTCATAGGTATTTTTGTGCATAAGGGTGTTAACCTCATGCTTTTGGGGGTTTTCAAAAAAAAAAAAAAAAATCTTGAGTAAACTTCTGTTTTGCTCTCTGTGGTTTGGTCATTTTAACGGTTTTGCTCCAATAGTTTAATCTGTGGTTTGGTCATTTTAACGGTTTTGCTCCAATAGTTTAAAAATAGCCATTTTCCTCCCTGATTTTTCTAACTTATCTTCATTTTGCTCCCAGCCTCTAACTCCGTCAGGGAGGAAACTGGCGACAAACTCGAAAGATTAGGGAGCAAACTGGCAACAAACTCGAAAGATCAGGGAGGAAAATGGCTATTTTTAAACTATTGGAGCAAAACCGTTAAAATGACCAAACCACAGGGAGCAAAACGGAAGTTTACTCAAAAATCTTTTACTTTTAAGCAGAAAGATTTTCATCTTCTGCAATTTTAGCCCAAAACTTTTCATTATTTGTAATTAAACCTCACAACTTTTTTACTTTCAATTTTGATCCCCTATGCGTTTCATCATTCACAAATTTTCGTTTTACGTTTCCTTCTAAATTTCGCGAGTTAACACAACGCAATGTGCGTGTGTGGTTCAAAGTTTTTATGTTTCGCTCAACATTTTGTATGTTAACACGACGCAACGTGCATGTGTGGTTCAATGTTTTTCCGTCTATTTTTACCCATTTGACAGGTTCGTCGAAATGCACGGGTCCTAGATCGACTAAGTGCTGGTGGTCGCTTGTATTGATGTGACATTGATGCTATTTGATATGGTTTTACGCCCGAACGCAACGCTGAAGGGTTTAATTCTAGTTATATGCCAAAAAGTCAAAACTCAAAAGATAATAGCATCGTGATTTATATTACACATGTATTTTTATTGTAAACTATAATTTTAGACTATCAATATGCTAATAAAATAATACAAATAAAAGTTCCGGCTTAATCGCATCCTATTCGTGTCAACACGTGAAAACTCATATTTTGTTCAAGTTAACGTGAAGCACAATTTTTGGGTTAAGTCATGTGCGGGTTCGTGTTGGATTCAATCTGTCAATCCATGAACCCGTTTAACACCCCTACCTATGGGCGTTTTAATAGTTTTGTTTGTATTTCTTCATTAAAATTATGTGGGGAAAGTCTACTTATAGAGGCATATGCCTCTTAGAAGAGAGGTCTCATGATTAAACCTGTCCAAGGAGAGTAATTTAGGATTATTTGTATAAAAGAGTAGGAGCAAGAGTTGCCATTAAAAAAAAATTGGCATGTATAGTCCATTTCCAATAGAAACCTAAGTTACCAAATTAAAATGGATTAAAGCATATCTCATTCATGTTTTTTTGAATGGAAAATTTATTTTAATGCATGTTGTCTGTAGGACTTGAACCCAAGATTTTTTCTCCTAAATCCAGGTATTTAAAGGTTTTGTCTTTGTCAATGAACCACACTTGAACGGTAATATCTCATTCATGTTTTAAGTTGATATTTGTACATACAACTTCTCAATTTACCTCCATTCTGTATTCTGTTGATTTCAATTGACTAATACACAAGTGTATCTTCATTATTTACTTTAAAATAGCTCAAGTTTAACCCTAAATACAGTAAAGAATGTGCTCACATGATAAAGATGTATCATTGACCTATATAGCCAATCATATTACAACCAAAAGTAATTAGAAATACAATTTGGATCTTATGAATGATGATTAATTTCTCTGAAAACAAAACAAAATTTAATAAAAAAGAAGTCAATGATTGTACTTTCAGATGGTGGATTAGTGAGTATTATAGTACAAGCATGCAATATCTCAACAATTATTTAGTTTTAGTGATTGATCAAAAGGAGGACATCATTCAACAATTTAGTCTAGAAACTAGTCAATAACTACCTTAGAGGTGATTCACCATGAAACCCTGAACAAACACCAAGTCTAAACTGTCGGGTTTATCTTATGGAAATGGTCTTGTCAAGAATGGTTAGCACTTTATCTTTCCTCGATGATGATCTGAGTGTGATCTGCAAAATAGAAACACCGTGAGACTCGTTACAGGGGGGGGGGGGGGGGAGGTTCTCCTTCTAACTACCCTTCGACGTGAGAATAAGTATCGTTTAAGAAGAATAAGTGGGTGTTTGAGAATAGCGTTTGGGTGCCGTTTGTACCCGATTCAGCCTTACTAGCTTCTGGCCCAATACCTGATTTGTGCATCTCTATGAACAAGAAATTTTTAATGGGCTTATATGTTGTAAGTTTTTTTGGTAATGAATTTCATGCTCAATGGAAAAGATGGGGACCTTATAAGCAGAGGCGTCTCTGAGAATTCACGTACCTTGCTCGAGATTGAATAAATGTGCCCTTCTGTTATGTTTTGTTATTATTTAAAAAAGATCAAATCAGTATTGGGCATAATAAACCTAATTTCCAAGTGGGCTAAATTCTAAACCATAAAAAATGATTTGTAAATGGACCTATATTGAAAGTGGTATGTGTTTACTATTTAAAAAAAATAACATATACGTATCGAATTTTCTTTTTAAATCGCATGCCCCTCGAAATCGTGGGCCTTGTGCAAAGGTCTTCCCTGCACACCATCAAAGCCTCCCATGCTTATAAGGTGCTTTGTTTACGCATCATGAGCGATTGGTATAATTGTTGATCAGTTCTGTTTAAACATAATGGAAAACATGAATAACATACCTGTTACAGCAGACATGCCAGCAGAGAATCCAGTCAGAGATGCAGCCATTGAGTTCGACATGTTTGTCAGGATGATCTGGTTCCTCCTTAGGGTGTAAAGTTATGATGGTGATGAACCAAAACAAGGGATGGTTTCGGTTATGGAGAGAGAGCCGATTGTGATGTTATGAGGGTTGAGAATTGTCTAACTTGTGTAACCCTTAAACTCTCTAATAATCTCCTTATATATACACCCAAGAGGAAACCCAATTAGTTAATAAGGGTAATATGGTCCATCAACAATTACCAACTAATTATTAATAGGTTATTAATATATTTTGATCTATATAATATAAATGATTATAATGGCTACAAGATTAAATATTATAACAATTATATATTTAATCTCACATTCTCCCACTTAGCCGAGTAATCATTTATCATGAGTATTAGATGAGCCTGGCCAGGAGTTAACACTCATTTTAGCCTTAAACCAAGAACTATAGCAGAGAAATACAGCCGTTGAATCATCATTCAACTCAGGACCCCCATTAGTCATACTATAGCCTCAATTTAAAACCTAATAGTTACGATCAAAATACTTATAAGCCCTTTAGCGTCTGATTTGTATTTATATTTGTCTATATGTCATTACACCGGCAGAACATATGTTAGAGACATACAAAATCAAACTGAGGAAATTTTATTAATTAAAACATAAGCTAGTACAATATGCCATTAAATAAGGTCTTTAGTAAGTCCCATATTCGATACATGTTCTTCGAAAACTTTAGGTGGGAGACCTTTAGTCATCGGATCCGCAAGCATATCTTTAGTACTAATATACTCAATACAAAGATTATTTTCCTCAACTCGTTCACGTACGAACAAATATTTTGTATCGAGATATAAACCAGCTCCAGTCGAACTTTTACTGTTCGAGAAACTAACGGCAGCTGAGTTATCACAGTAAAGCTTCAATGGTCTAGAAATGGAATTAACGATTTTGAGTCCAGTAATCAGATTTCTAAGCAACATTCCATGACAGGTTGCGTTGTAAACAACAATGTATTCTGCCATCATTGTGGAAGTTGTAGTTAACTGTTGTTTATGACTCTTCCATGAGATAGGTCCGCCTGCTAACATAAAGATGTAGCCCGAAGTGGATTTCTTGTCATCTTTGCATTTGGCAAAGTCAGAATCAGAATAACCTACCACTTCTAAGTGATCACTTCTTCTATAAGTCAGTTTATAGTCTTTCGTCCCTTGCAGATATCTAAGGACCTTCTTAGCTGCTTTCCAGTGATCTAGGCCAGGATTAGTCTGATAATGGCCTAGCATTCCAGCAATATAAGCGATATCTGGGCGAGTACAGACTTGAGCATACATCAGGCTCTCGACTACTGACGTGTAAGGTATCTGGCTCATTTGCTCCTTTTCAACCTCTGTTGTCGGACACTGGAATGAACCGAAAACATCTCCCTTAACTACTGGAGCGACCGAGGGTTTGCACTGTTGCATGTTGTAACGTGTAAGGACACGACCTATGTAAGTCTTCTGGGACAATCCTAAGATCCCTTTGTGTCTATCTCGGTGAATTTCGATGCCAATGACGTAAGAAGCATCTCCGAGATCCTTCATGTCGAAGTTATGCGAGAGTAACCGCTTCGACTCATGCAACATGTCTAAACTATTACTTGCCAATATAATATCGTCTACATAAAGGACAAGTATAGTAAAGTTACTCCCACTCATCTTGAGGTAGGTGCATTGATCCACTTGATTCTTCATAAAACCTTGTCTCTTCATGACTTCATCAAACTTGAGGTACCATTGACGTGATGCTTGTTTTAACCCATAAATGGATTTCTTCAACTTACACACTAGATGCTCCTGGCCTTCAGATTTAAAGCCTTCAGGTTGTTTCATGTAAACATCTTCGTCTAAGTCTCCGTTAAGGAAAGCAGTTTTGACGTCCATCTGATGCAGCTCCAAATCAAAATGAGCTACTAGGGCCATGACGATCCTTAATGAATCTTTACGAGAGACAGGTGAAAACGTCTCTTGATAATCAATTTCCTCTTTCTGAGTGTAGCCCTTTGCAACCAATCTCGCTTTGTAGCATTCAACGTTTCCATTCGGATCCAGTTTTGTTTTGAACACCCATTTACAACCTACAGGTTTGACACCGTTGGGTAATTCTACCAAATCCCAAACGTCATTTTTCTTCATGGATTCAAGCTCATCAATCATTGCTTTGTTCCATTCAGAAGACTGATCACTGCTAATGGCTTCATTATAAGAGGTAGGATCATTGAGCTTTCCAGCATCCATTTCAGTCAGGTAGGTAACATAATCATCCCAATTAGTAGGCCTTCTTTGCCTAGATGACCTCCTGAGTTGATTATCGGGTTCAGCGTTGTCTTGGTTTTGAGCGTTTGATGTGCCTTCGTTATGAGGTATAATGAGTTCTGATTGTGGAGATGGAGTTTGTGCAGTGGCTTCAGGTGCAGTTGTTGCATGGGGTACAAGAGGAGTAAACGGAGTAATGGTAAGCGACGAGTCTCTCCCCCCGCGTCTTGTACTTCTTGCAATTCTTCGTAAGGGTTGGTACTGCTCCCACTGACCTTGAAATCCTCCAGGAACGCAACACGCTTGGTTTCAACAATACGGGTGACATGGGAAGGACAATAGAAACGATAACCCTTTGAATGATCAGGATACCCGATAAAATAGGTAACTGTTTTAGGGTCAAGTTTCCTTAGGAAAGGATTATAGAGTTTTTCTTCAGCAGTGCAGCCCCATACTTTCATATATTTAAGACTCGGTTTCCTTCCTGTCCAAAGTTCATAAGGAGTTTTAGGGACAGACTTAGAAGGAACTCTATTGAGTATATGAACAGCTGTTGGATCGTTGTCGTGACCTTAAACAGTCAGTTAAGGCAGTTCATCTTCGTTTACAGAGGCGGAATCAAAGTAAACAAAGTCACAACAGCTTGTTCCTTTCAATTCTTTTCTATTAATGCTTTTCCGAGACTTTACAATGATTTATGATGAAATTTTGGCAGTACCTTGTCTCTCACACACACCAGTTCGCTTCAAATGACACCACACACAACCTATTTATAGATGTGGCTAGTTCGTTTGAGATGACACAAGGTTTCTTCAAGCGAACACACATAAGATGGTTTCAAGCGAACAAGCATCAGTTGGTTTCGCTTGAACATGACATGATGTCATTTCAAGCGAACTACCATACAATAACATGTAAAACCCTAAAATGCTAACCCATTGTGTGCTCATTCATTCTATCTAGACCTAAGACTCAATTAAGACGTAGTCAACAGACATTCAGTGCACCAACAGACTCCCCCTTGGATGTTGACGAAGTCTTCGGCATCAAGTCTTTAGTCTTAGTCTTTTTCCAAATTAATTTGTCATTGTAAAAGCTCCCTTCAATCTTTATCTACAAACTTTAATCTTCAATCTCCCCTTTGAATGTTGATCCAGAAATCTGATTCTCCCTTTCACAGACTCCCCCTCTTGATCTGCTAGGGCTCAAATTCTGTTTCAAACTTTAACATTTTGTTTCCATGGGAATTCCTGTTACCTGCATATACTCTACCCAAATATAAGATATATGATAATAACAATTTCAATCCAAACTTACCATTCAACTTTTAGTGTTTAGAAATCTACTAAAGTATTTAGGTCCAAGTTAATGACCCTGATTACTCAATTAATCTACCAAGTCCAACTTAATGACCTTGGTTGATCTGAGATAAATCACACTGACATTCAGTTCAATTTGATTTTCTGAAAATTACAAGTTTCAAATTAATGAACTTGCTTTAACTTTTCAATTTTCTCAAATTTATCATGTTTTAAACTCACGACTCATCTTCCAGTCCAGAAACTTCCTGCATCTGCTTCAATTCGAATCTGAAGATCAACTCTCCACTTTGGTTTGTCGGAAAATAAAGCAGAAGTGTAAAATCTTTTTGGATTTTGAATAAAATTTCTAAACTAGAAATGAAATACAGAACTAAAATGTAGTAAACGTAAACTATTTACAAACATATTTTTGGTTAAGCGTGTTAGGGAATCATATCAGCTATTCGACAAGTCACAAGTACCGTTAAGCTTTAATTACATACTCAGAATTAAACAATTCGCTTAGATTGTCGATATACTGATCCACTTTAAATTCTTACACACATTTCAATCTGTCCAGGATACTGATTTAGTATTTTAGAGACTTAAACTTATACGTGTGTTCCACCTCTTGAATATACTCCCGTATCCAGATCCCAATATTCAGTCTTACAGGTGAGTATACCACATATGATATCTGTACGGAGAATAAATTATAGTACGAAAACGTGAGAGCTCAGGTCAGAACTACCGTTCAGCAGAGAGATCACGAATCGACTTGGGTGTGTCCCCTTTAGAGGATCTTTTTTACAACAGCATTGCTAAGCAATTTTATTGTCTTATCATTTATGCTGAGGGTGATGCTATGTTTCAAGCATTGCAGAAAGTATTATTCGAGGACTAGGTCAGAACTTCCATTCAGCAGAAGTCCCGGAATAATACCCCAGATATCACTGAGTATAAAGACCTAGTATATCAGAAAAAGGAATCTTTCAAACAAGATTTCAGGGGTTACCTATATATCCAAGTAGTGTTCCCCACGAAATAAGTAAGTAAAGATTTAAGTTTATATCCCGAACAAACCTACTAAATGTGTAAAAACCTATCGGCACATCTTCAGCGAGACTGTTTAACGCATTTAAACATTCCATTTCTTTAGCATACCGTAACTGTCAAGCCGATGTACTATCATTTTCCCTTTTTACACAAGCTCTTTTCTGGTTTTCTATTGTTTTTGGATTTTGAAAATATTTCATGTTTTTGTATTTTTGTCATTTTTTATTGTTTTTGTATTTTCTGAAATATTACCCTATACCTCCCCCTAAATACCAAAACATGTAAAAAATCGACAAACCATTGCAGATTGCTTCTCAACATCATCTACAATGTCTCCTTCATCAACGCCAAGAATCTCCTCCAACACCGATAAAAGCTTCATACCATTCAGTTTTAGCAAATATTGAAAACGAGTTTTATCAAATGCTTTGGTATGTAAATCAGCTTTTTGTTCGTCAGTGTGGATTTTCTCAATTCGTATCAACTTCTTCTCGAAACAATCGCGAATGAAGTGATGACGAATCTCTATGTGTTTCGTTTTAGCGTGATGAACTGGATTTCTAGTAATGTTAATCGCTGCCTCATTATAAACAAAGATAGGGGTGTTTAGAAATTGCAAACCGTAGTCACGCATCTGTTGCTGGATCCACAAGATCTGAGAGCAGCAACTGCTAGCAGATACATACTCCGCTTCACATGCGGATAAAGCCACAGAGGTTTGCTTTTTGCATTGCCAGGTAACCAATCTTGGTCCGAAAAACTAGCACCCCGCTGTTGTTGATTTAGCGTTAACTTTGCAGCATCCGAAATCGGAATCGGAATAACCTTCGAGCGTAAAATCGCCTTCTCTTGGATACCACAACCCCAACGATGGAGTTCCTTTCAGGTAGTGTAATATCCTTTTCACAATCACCATATGCGAAGCTCTCGGGTTAGATTGAAATCTTGCTGCGAGGCAGGTTGGGTACATAATATCGGGTCTTGAAGCTGTCAAATACATCAGCGATCCGATCATGGAACGATACATTGTTTCATCTACATTCTCTCCGGTGAGATCAGGGTTTATCCCATGATTCGTTGCTAATGGGGTGGAAGCTGAAGTAGAACCTGACATCCCGAATTTCTCCAAGATATCATGAACGTACTTCGTTTGATGTATGAAAATTCCTTTGGGTAGTTGATCAACCTGCAGTCCCAAAAAGAATTTCATCTCACCCATCGATGACATTTCAAATTTCTGCTTCATAACTCGTTCAAAATCTTTGCATAGATTCGCATTCGTTGACCCAAATATGATGTCGTCCACGTATATTTGAACTATCAGAAGATGTCCGTCGACCTCTTTGGTGAAGAGAGTGGCATCCACTTTTCCACGAATGAAGCTGTTGGCTAGTAGGTGTTGAGACAATGTCTCGTACCAAGCTCTCGGGGCCTGGTGTAAACCATACAGCGCTTTATCTAACAAATAGACCTTGTCTTTGTGGAGTGGATCGGTGAAACCCGGTGGCTGACCTACATATACCTCCTCTTTTACCTTCCCATAGAGAAACGCCGATTTCACATCTAGCTGATATACTTTGAAATTTTTCCAAGATGCAAATGCTAGGAAGATTCTGATCGCTTCTAGTCGAGCTACAGGAGTATACACTTCAGTAAAATCTATACCCTCCTGCTGACTGAAACCCTGGACTACGAGTCGAGCTTTGTTACGAACAACAACTCCTCTATCATCTCCCTTACACTTGAACACCCACTTGGTGTTTATCTTCCTCTGACCATCAGGCAAGTCTACTAACTTCCACACACCTAACTTCTCAAACTGACTCAATTCTTCTTGCATAGCATTGACCCAAGAATCTTCAGTTAGCGCCTCTTTGTATGTTCGCGGTTCGATCTGCGAAATAAAACAACTAAGTGAAAACTCAGTTTGTAAAGGTGCTACTGTAGAATAAAAACAAGTAAGCCCTTGGTCAATTTGTCGTCTTGTGCGGACGCCTGTTTGCAATTCTCCAATGATCAATTCTTCTGGATGGTATGAAAGAGTTCGTGGCATCACTTCACCTGAAACATCTACATCGCCTTCCAGATTAGTAACATTCTGATTTGCACCTTGTTCACTGACTGGGTTTGTTTGACTTGAAATCTGAATTTGCTCCCCCTCAGAATCTGAATCACCGTGATCAAATACTGGCATGTTCTCAGATTCTTGATTATCATTCTGTGCCGTCTGATTATCTTTAGCAACTTCATTTTGTTGGATATCATCATGTTCACCAGCATTGCTTGGACCTGCTTCATCATCGTTTGAAGCTTGTCGTGGTCGCCTTGAATACTCAGCTGGGAACCTTTCCTGCGATTCTTCATACTCTCTCAAAATATCCAACTCATCAAAGAAATCTTCTTCTTCTTCTTCCATGTTAAACGAATCCCACAATTTATCATAATTAAAACGCCATGAGTCACCAGGATTCTGAAGCGGCATAGTATACCTCTGACACTCAACATTTTGAGCTTCAATAATCCGCTTCAGACTTGCAACGAAGACCCGTCTTTGTGGACTTGCATAACCTATGAATATCCCTTCAATACTCTTCGGACCAAACTTTCCAAAAGGCTCTAGAACAGTACAGGGTGACCCGAACGGTTCAAGATACTTCAGATTTGGTTTGCAGTTATTGATCAACTCAAAACATGTTTTGTTGAATTTCTTGACAGTGAGAACTCTGTTGAGCGTATAGCATGCGGCGGAAACTGCTTCTGCCCAAAAATTTATCGGTAGCTTTGAATCAGCAAGCATTGTTCTGGCCGTTTCGATTAGCGTCCTGTTTTTACGTTCTGCAACTCCATTCTGCTGCGGAGTGTACGGAGCACTAAACTCATGCAATATACCTCTATCATCACAATATTCTTCCATCTTGTTGTTCTTGAATTCAGTACCATTATCACTTCTAATTCTTCTGATACGCCTTTGGTACAAGTTTTCAATCTTTCTAAACAACGCCATCAAACTATCAAATGTCTCATCTTTCGTCTTCAGAAATGAAACCCATGAAAACCTTGAGTAGTCATCTGTTACTACTAGACAGTAGTAATCACCAGTGATGCTTTTGACATTCACTGGACCAAACAGATCCATATGAAGTCTCTCTAAAGGTCTGGAAACTGAATTGACTTGCTTTTTAGGGTGTGATTTCTTCTTTTGCTTGCCTTTGATACAACTAATGCACTCCCCTTCCAGATGAAAACCTTTGATATTAACTCCAATAACCAAATCATTGTGCACCAAGTGATTCATTTTTCTAAGATGTATATGACCCATCTTCCGGTGCCACAACTTCGATTCTTTCTCTGTTGCTCTAGACACAAAACAATGAGCCTGACCCGTGGTTGTAGTAGCTACGCTCATGTCCAACACGTACAGATCATTGACTCTTGGTGCCCGCATGATAATCCATTCTTCAGGAATAACAAATCCTGGCTTCAAGATTAAACATTCTTTGTCTGTGAAGTGAGTGGTATACATCCTGTCACAAATCTGTGAGATACTCAGCAGATTATTCTCCAGCTCAGCAATGTAATTAACTCTTTCAAACGTAACAATCCCATTGGATAACGTTCCTTCACCAACAATTCTACCACCTTGGTTTCCTGCGAATCCCACATAACCTCCATTGAAATTTCTAACATCATACAACAATGCAGTCTTTCCTGTCATATGTCGAGACGCTCCACTATCCATAATCCATCGTGAAATAGCTCTCGGAAGTTCCTGCACATATCACAAATTGATTTACAAACACATTTCAATAAAGATGCCGATTCATGCTTCACGATTACCAACTAGGAAGCTCCGGCAAGTCTAAAATTTTAATGAGATTTTGATGCTACCCAAGCCTCTTTCGACTCAGGTAACTGGACTTTTATGTGAGATTTTGTAGTGTAAAGTGGCGGAAAATTTTTATCATTCATCTTTAAGCTTTCATCTGATCCAACCTCAACCTTTTTGTATAAGAAAAACTCATCTATCTTAAGTTGACCGGTTGGTTGATTTTTCTTTTGAACATTCTTCTTCTCTGTTGGAGTAGAAGATTGTTTCTCCAACTTTTCATAATAATCCAAAGGAACATCCATCTTTACCGGTGTGGTAAAAGACGATTGTTTTTCCAACTCTGAAACCTTTGGTTTTTCAACAACTTTTGGCTTCCATGTTTGTTGAGATGAAGCAACCCGTTTATAAAATTTGTCATTTTTAGTTACCACATTCTTAACAGGTTCACTTTTGACTTTTGTTTTCTCATTTTTCAAAATTTTCTCAACAACCATTGGAGCTTTTCCTTTTGAATCAACCTTCTTCTTTCGATTCTCAACAACTTCAGTCTTAGGCTTGGAGTTGGTGCAATTTCTTGCAATGTGACCAACTTTGTTACATCTAAAACATGTACGAGTATCAACTACTCGACTTGTGCCTTCAGACTGAGTTTGTGAGGCCCTCTTCTCAAAAAATTCCTCATTTAATTTTGAAAAAAAATCATTTTCCTCATCAGAAAGTGAACTTGAACCGTTCACAAACACTTTCTTTTCAACAAACTTTTTGTTTTGAAAATTCTTTCTTTGATAGTTCTTACCACCCTGATATGCTCCCGACCAATTGTTTCGATTGTTATAAAAACGTGGTGGAACTACAGGTTTCTTGTAGTAAGCTTTATCTTTTTCAAAATTCATTTGCCTTTTTGTTTGTTTTAAACTTTTTACTTTAAACAAATTGATTTCAACCATTTTGAACACATTTGTCAATTTTGAAACATTTACATTCTCCAGAGGAAACTCAGAATCCGAATACAACTTATCCGATCCCGACATCTTGTACATGACAAGATCAGGTTCTTCATTTTAGTTGTTTTTGGACTTTTGTTTTGGAATGTATTTATCCAGAAAACATTTTTCATCCTCAGCTGAATCACTATCCAAAACACTTTCAGCCATGCCTTTAACAATCTCAGTTTGAACACTATCATCAAATGATGATGAAGAAAATGTCACATCAATTGAATCAGGAAGTTTCACTTCATTTTCATCTTCAAGGTTAACCAACCCAGATTGCTTTTTCGAATAATTGTCTAGAACTGGTGGCGGAACTTGATGAAACCCAACCCTAGTTCCATCACAGTATACATCTTCGCCTGCTTTGTTTTTCCCGATGGGTTTGGGAACAATGTGTTGCAAAACAAAGCTTGCAGAGCTGTAACTGTTCAATTTCAAATTTATACGCTCATTCTCAATTTTAGCTTCTTCAAATTGAAGTTTCAATTTAGCAATCTCATCCAATTGTTTGTTGATTAATTCTTCTTTAATTCTCAAAACACATTGCAATTGGCAATTTTCTTTGTATGTTTTACCGTTTCTATCATCATTATCTTTAACCGTGCTTTTAAGCTTCTCAAATTTTTCAGTAATCTGACGATTTTCAAGAACTAACCTCTCATTTTCTTTACTAACCTTTTCTTGATCAATTTTATCAGTTTCAATTTTGTTAGTTAATTCTTTTACTCTGTCGTTCGAAGCTTTCAACATTTTATCACGGTTAAGGATTTGATCCTCAATGATTCTGACTCTAGCAGTCAGATCATCAATCTTCTTACCTTTGAGATAAGTGTTTGTACTACAAACTTTGCATTCTTTGATGCAATTTTTGCAGTCAACATCACCACTGACTTTCTTACCTGACTCAGTTGTTGACGCGTTTGAACTGACCTGGCTTTTAGACTCAGAGACGGATTTAGAATCTACCTCAAGTGCATTAGCAGCCAGCACCTTGTCAGCCATCTTTCCCATGTTTTCAGTATTCAACTCTTGAGTCGTGTCAATGATTCCAGTATCAACCTTCTTTGACTTCTCTTTTACTTCTTTCTCCTTCTCTTCTTTCTCTTTCTCTTCTCCGTTTCCCCACCATTTTCTTTGCCAATAATCATCTTCTTCTTTCATTTCTTTGATTATGGTTTCCATATCAAGAGTGTTATGATCAATAGCAATGTTTCCCTGGGGGTCAAGATAACATTCTCTGTCTGGATCCCATCTATTTGCTCTTTTTGCTTCAAGATAGATACCAGATATTCTGATCATTTTGTTCTGAGCTATCGGCTTTCTGTGACCATACTTCTGTTCTTCAGTTCTGTTGTCTTTCCAAGGAACAGGTTCAGATTTTGCCATGAATGCATATCCAACCGCATCCTCCTCAGGTAACAACTCACTCCAGTCGAAACCTTCATCGTCATGAATCACCGCAAGAGCTCTGGATTTCTCTTTGTTATCCTCAAGCTGCTTCATCCTTGGCGGTTCTAATTTATTCTGATGATAAATCTCCTTCTTGTAGTAATCTTCTCTGAACGGGTTTTCAGACTCATCAGCATACGCGTTTCGACATTCGCGCTTAAAGTGACCTTTCTGTTTACACTTAAAGCATGTCACTTTAGACTTGTCAAACCCTAACTTGGTTGATGGTCCACCAATAGACTTTCTTCCAGTTATCTCCATGAAACGCTGTGCTCGACGAACTGCACTGGCCATACACCACCTTATGTCGATCAGTTCCATCTCCTCAGGATCTATCTGATCAGAATCTTCTTTCGTCAGGTTGGTGTTACCAATCTTCCCTGCCACAAGACTTTCATATGATTCCAGCACCGACGCTAGGAAAACCATATTTTGTTTAGCAGACTCCTCGCTGAAATTCTGAGCGTTCTTTAAGTCTACAACGATGTTACATTGGAATAAATTCTTTGCATCAGATTGGTTTGAATGTGATGAAGAACCACTGTGAAATCCACTGCTTTGACTCTCTTTGCTTGAAGTGTTGGAATTCTTAGCAGAAAACGCTATCTTGGGAGATGTATTCTTTGGCATTATGCTTTTTGGATAATACAAATCCAAATTCTGTTGATAAGTCGAGTGATTGACTTTGTGAGTTTTCTTTATCTCCAGCTCGTGACTCTCTAGTCTTTCAATCAACAGATCCACCGTAAGCACTTCAGGCTTGATCGTATTCTTCAACATCAAAGCATAATATTGCCAATCCATCTCATCTGGCAATGCATCAAACAATTTGTGAATCAGCTCTTCTTTAGTATAGAAAATTTGATGTCTCGCCAGTTCCAGCTTCAGATGCCCAAACCTCTCAATCATTTTACAAACTGATTCATTCTTTAAACACCCAAACAAATCAAATTCTTTTCTAAGTAGTTTCTTTTTGTTTTTCACTATTTCTGCACTTCCTAAACATTTGATTCTCAACTTATCCCAGAGATCTTTAGCACTCGTGTATTCGATCAAAGATATTATATCTTCTCGAACAGATTGAAACAGCAACGCAATACATTTTTGCTTAGCAACAAACGATTCTATTTCATCAGGTGATGTTAAGCTTTCAACATTTTTGCCTCCATCATTGTATCCATTCTTTAGACTCTTCCAGCTAGGATAAGCAAAAGCCCTCAACCAATCGTCAAACTTCTTGGCCCACCGACTGTACTCTTCGATAGCCATCAACTTCTGGGGTTTGTTATATGTTCCAAATGCGCTTTCAACTTCCAAAGCATCCGATAACTTTTTCTTTGTATTTGGCGTGTTCTCATTGGTGTTGCTAGGTGAAGCATCATCTCCAGAATTTCCAGCAAAAGCATACATATCGCTAAACGGATTCATGAATAGATCATCCATCTTGTACGTACCTGAAAAAATCAGCAAACACTTAGAAAAATTTTAAGTTTTTGAAAAATAGAAGTTTCAAGCGGAAACACTTGAAGCGAACTCAGCTTTTAAGCTAGATAGCTTTTCAAGCGAAATAACAAAACAAGTTCAAGCGAAACCCTTCAAGCGAACTTGAAGCGAAATCAGTCTACTTGAAGCGAAACCCCTTAATTCAATTGAGTTTTCAAGCGAAACCTCAACTCAAGCGAACTGAGACAAAATTTTCAAGCGAAAGGTGATTTTCAAGCGAGATCACCAAGAAATTTCAAGCGAACTCACTATTTTAAGAGGTTTCGCTTGAAATTTTCAAGCGAAATGTGATGATGTCAGCATTTTCGAACCAGATTTCAAGCGAAAAGTCAATTTTTTATATAAATTTGATCGATTTTAAGTCCAATTCACTCAGGGATTTGTTAACTCTATGTTTCGCTCAATATATGTGAGTTTCAGGCCATTTCAACCGTAAAACAATGTCCAAATCAGAAAAGAAAGGGTAGAAGTAAGAAAATCCGATGATTTCAAGCTGCAATGGTATGAACTCCTTGTCCTGAGCTCTAATACCACTTGTTGGATCGTTGTCGTGACCCTAAATAGTTAGTTAAGGCAGTTCATCTTCGTTTACAGAGGCGAAATCAAAGTAAACAAAGTCACAACAGCTTGTTCCTTTCAATTCTTTTCTATTAATGCTTTTCCGAGACTTTACAATGATTTCTGATGAAATTTTGGCAGTACCTTGTCTCTCACACACACCAGTTCGCTTCAAATGACACCACACACAACCTATTTATAGATGTGGCTAGTTCGCTTGAGATGACACAAGGTTTCTTCAAGCAAACACACATAAGATGGTTTCAAGCGAACAAGCATCAGTTGGTTTCGCTTGAACATGACATGATGTCATTTCAAGCGAACTACCATACAATAACATGTAAAACCCTAAAATGCTAACCCATTGTGTGCTCATTCATTCTATCTAGACCTAAGACTCGATTAAGACGTAGTCAGCAGACATTCAGTGCACCAACAACAGCTGCTTTTAACGCTTCAGTCCAGAGGAATAATGGTAAATTAGTGTTGGCTAACATACTGCGCACCATGTTCATAAGGGTACGATTTCTTCGTTCAGCGACACCATTCTGCTAAGGTGTACCAGGCATGGTGTATTGGTTCACAATCCCCTTGCCCTTACAAAACTCATAAAATGGACCAGGAGCTTGACCCACATCAGTATGTCTTCCATAATATTCACCGCCTCTATCTGATCTCACAACTTTAATCTGACGATCTAATTGCTTTTCAACTTCAGCTTTATAATCTTTAAAAGTTGTAAGAGCTTCAGATTTTTCCTTAATGAGATACAAGTACATGTAACGAGAATAATCATCAATGAAAGTGATAAATGAAGTATGTCCTGTTATGCTAGCGATTTGGTAAGGACCACTAATGTCAGTGTGAATGAGTTCTAATAAATTAGAGCTCCTAGTGGCACCTTTCTTATTCGCTAATGTCATTTTGCCTTTAAGACATTTGACACATGTTCCAAAATCAGTGAAATCGAGAGGAGGTAAGACTTCATCCTTTACGAGACGATTTAATCGTTCTATTGAGATGTGGCCTAGACGTTGATGCCACAACATAGATGAAGTCTCTAAGTCTCGAATCTGTTTCATCTTTGTGAGTGATTCATTAATATTATATGACAACAAAGATTTGGAAAAATTATCATCTAGTTCTAATCTATAGAGACCACCATCCAGAATGCCAGTACCATAAACAACGGAATCATAGAGAATAGAGAGTTTGCGATGACCATGAGAAACGACAAAACCGTCCATGTCTAACTTTGGTCCTGATACAAGGTTCCGAGTTACCTCAGGAACATATAAGGTATCATAAAGTTTAATACATAAACCAGTTTTCAAAAATAATTGTAATGTTCCTATGGCCTTCACTTCTAATTCCCGATCATCCCCAACTTTAAGTGTTCTTTGGTTTCTTCCCAGCTTTCGGATTGAAAGGAATCTCTGAGTAGAGTTAGTTATATGAACCATAGAACCAGAATCAAACCACCAAGAATTAGCAGGAACATTTAAACTAAAGGACTCAAGTATCATGAAAAAATCGTTACCTTTCTTAGCCAGCCACTCCTTGAAGTCAGGGCATTCCTTTTGCTTATGTCCTGTTTTCTTACAGAACTTGCAATAGGGTTTGCCTAAGGAGATCTTAGAGCTGGAAGGTGCACTTGTATTAGGATTTGGCTTTTGGACTTTGGAAGCATCCTTTCTTTGATAATTGTTCTTCCTCTTCTTAGAGCTGGAGGTGGTGAAGTTAGCAACATCAGTAGTGCGATCCATCTTCATACGCTCTTCCTCCTGTACGCACATAGCGACCAGCTCACTCATCATCCATTTGTCCTTCTGAGTGTTGTAATTGATCTAGAATGCTTCATAGGACGAAGGAAGCGAAGTGATGATGAAGTGAACAAGAAAACCATCACTGATTTCCATCTCTAGCCCTTTCAGCTTATTGGCCATGTCATGCATCATCATGATATGTTCGCGAATGCCGCTCCTCCTATCATACTTAGTCGTCACCAGCTTGAGGATAAGAGTGCTAGCGTGTGCTTTTGATGTTCCTTTGAATTGTGCCTCCACAGAAGCCATGTAGGTTTTAGCATCTTCAGAATCAGGAATAGCTCCTCTAATTGCATTATGAATGGACTGCTTCATGAACTGAGAGATATGCGGTTACACCTAGTCCATTTTTCATGAACTATCTGCTCAGCAGCAGTACTTTGAGTATTAAGGTCCGCTGGCTTATTCTCTCTTAAAGCATAATCGAAGTCTAGCAATCCTAGTGTAAGCATGAGGGCATCCTTCCATTCAGCAAAGTTATCACCAGTCAAAGGTGGAATCCCGCAATTGGGTGTTGATAGTGGAAATAAGATGAGCAAGTTATGATACTAAGAAAGAAGTCCTAATGTGATCTAAGGGCATGTTATACTAAGGCAGGCATAAAAATTGACCATTTTAATTATGAAGCTGTGATATTGTCTATTACTAACATCAAAATAATAGACTTAGTAAAATTCTACTTAAACGAAGACAAATCAGCTTTAGCCAGAATTGTAATCATTTAAGTATGTGTGCAAAGTAATCGTGACAAATCAGCTTTGGCCAGAAATGAGACAATCACTTTAGTTATGCACTTGTCAAGCATGCTAAACATAAATGAATTAAATCAGCTTTGGCCAGAATTAAGACATTTCACGTTTGTAATGCATACTCAACATAGCTTTTATAATACTTGAACAATAAATAGATGTATTAAATCAGCTTTGGCCAGAAATGATACATCAGAAGCTCATTCAAGTTAAGCTATTTTGGTTTTGTAAAAGTTATCTGATTCTGATTAGTTAATTAATTGTTTACAAAACCAAGTATTTAATAACTAAATTTTAGTTCACATGAAACAGCCTAAAATAATAAGGTTTCGAGTCAGGTCTCGAGTCAGGTCTCGACTGAGTTATGAGATCTCGAGTCATTATGAGGTCTCGAGTCGCAACCTTGTTGTTTCGAGTCGGAACCATGGTCTCGACTACTGCATTTTATGAGATCTCGACTTATAATGAGGTCTCGAGTCGTAACCACGGTCTTGAGTTGTGAAAATTGAAGCCCTTAGTCAAAATCTCAGTGGTCTCGAGTTGTAACTTTATGGTCTCGAGTCGAGATCTTTGTCTCGAGTTGTAAACATTTGATGACCCTTATGATTTCGAGTCGAGACCTTGTGGTCTCGAGTCGAGATCTGGTCTCGAGTCATAATCTGATGGTCTCGAGTCGAGATCTGATGGTCTCGAGTCACTGTTAACAGCTGTTTTGTGATGATAACTGAAAACTCGAAATTTTAGGGATTGTGGGATAGTGTTTCCTGTTTTATTGTTAATCTAAAATTATCAAAGATTTCGAAAATTATAACTGATTATCTTTTAACAGTTTCTGAAAATTTTAATAGATAAAATTCAGATCAAAACAGTAAAAACACCCACTAATCCAAATCATATTCCAAAACTTAAGGAATTTTCGAGTTTTCTTAGAACAATATGATGAACCCTAAAATTTAAAACATTATTCTGGGATCCGAAACCTAAATTTTAAGACTTCTATTAACAGATTTCGGATATTAATTTACCCATTATGGTTTCGGTGACACGATTAAGCACCCCTTTCTTAAAACACTGATTTCGGCACAAATAAAACCGAAAACAGCCGTGATTTATATGGCTGTTAAAAAATTCTGTTTTCCATATTTTGATCCCAGAATAATGGATACGAAAACCGAACTGATTTATCAACATATGCTCTGATACCACATGTTGATCAGTTCTGTTTAAACATAATGGAAAACATGAATAACATACCTGTTACAGCAGACAGGCCAGCAAAGAATCCAGTCAGAGATGCAGCCATTGAGTTCGACATGTTTGTCAGGATGATCTGGTTCCTCCTTAGGGTGTAAAGTTATGATGGTGATGAACCGAAACAAGGGATGGTTTCGGTTATGGAGAGAGAGCCGATTGTGATGTTATGAGGGTTGAGAATTATCTAACTTGTGTATCCCTTAAACTCTCTAATAATCTCCTTATATATACACCCAAGAGGAAACCCAATTAGTTAATAAGGGTAATATGGTCCATCAACAATTACCAACTAATTATTAATAGGTTATTAATATATTTTGATCTATATAGTATAAATGATTATAATGGCTACAAGATTAAATATTATAACAATTATATATTTAATCTCACAATAATGTTATATTTTTATGATGCCTTTGCACAAACGCAAAGGAGACGTTTTTGTACAATTCGGTAAAAACTTAGTTGGTGCCGATGGTTTGTCCCGACTCCCGAACATGAGGGATTTAAGGGTTGTGACTTTTCACTTGGCAGTGTAAAAAACCGGTGTCTTTTCAAGTGGTAGTTAATAGTGATGGTTAAATGCTAGTTACCAACGAACCATTACAAAGATTTGATTTGAGTAAGGTCACAATTCCTTATATAGAGAGACAAAATATGCAATTTGAACATCAAGAACCAAGAATTTGACACCAACAAAGTAGTTGGGGATTGTGTTGTGGGGTGCTAAAGCCCTCAGCAAAGTGGGGTGCTGCACACCGCCATGAGAGGGCGATAAAGAGGCTTTGGGACATGGGTGGCATCGCGTGCGTGAGGGGTGATGGTTGTTTTTTTAATATTAAATAATTAATATTTAAAGCCACCTCAACCGACTATCATATTTCATGACCTCTCCATGACACATATTCTTGATGTGAAATGTGAAACACACCACTGTCTACAAAAGAGTACAAGGTGCATTTTTTTCACATTTCACATCCATCACAGCATAGTCTTATTGATTTGTTTCTAGACTAAACTCAACTGGGAGTTTACACACTGGCACTTGAAAACAAAACCGCTTTAGTGACAATACAGAAATAGTCACTCATTGGTCTAGGGATTGAAACATAATGCAACAATAGTAAAATTGTAACTGATTGTCACTAATTATTGAAAAAAAATCGATATTTTGCTTTTGTGTGAAGTTGTAATGTCATGAATAAGAAACTTGTTTTTGTTTGGATATCAAAGACTTTTTTTTAATGGAAAATTTGGATCACTGTCAAATCAGTGTAGTATCATTGGAAAACCCAATAAATATGGAAGTATCATTGGGAAACCCAATAAATATGGAAAAATCCCTCTTATGGGAATCGAACCCAGGACCTATTGGTCCAAAAGCCTTATCTCACCCCCAAAATACCACTAGACTATGAAGCCACTGTAACGCCCCGCGTCCCTAAGCTTTTAGCTTTTGGCAACTCTAGTCCCTATACTATGTGAAACCTTACTCAATGTGAAACTTTGTGATACTAGAATCTTGAATCTAGACTCTTGATACTTTGAAACTTGACTCTTGATACTTGATACTTATTTAACGCTATGAATCTTGATTCTTGGTGAAACTTGATACTTGATACTAGATACTTGAAACTTAATACTTGAAACTTGACACTTGATTCTTGATTCTTGATGCTTATTGAATGAGACTCTTGATACTTCTGGAACGAGAAACTTTGAGGCTTTGTTAAATGAAAACTTGAAACTTGGCACTTACCAGCTAGCTTATGTAGACTTGTAACATGGAAACTTTTGTGTTAATTATACAATCTTATAATATAATGATATTACACAATAATACGCAACGCTTGATCTAACTCGTAAAACGAACCAAAGTAGGAAAAACTAGCAAAACTGGTATCGGCTGTCCGGATGGACATCCGATCGGATGGCCATTCGATCGGAGAGCCATCTGATTGAGAGCCATCCGATCGCCACACTCACCACCTTACTCTCCCTCTTGCACTATTAATACCCGCTGTCACATCACTGTTCACTGATGTGACAGCCTCCTCCGATCAGACGCACGCTCTCTCATTCTAAGGCAATTTTCTTCCAATTTCACGCGATCCTTGTAAGTTCTCTCCATGATTCTTGTACAACTTTCATCTCTACACACTTTCTCACTAGATTCTTCATCAAAATCTTACTTTTCACCATGAAATCAGCCGATTTGGGTACCTTGAAGATGACATCATCATGGCTGTTTGTACAACCAGCTGTGTGATGTCATTCCGTCAAGGTTTAGTCTAGATCTAAGGGATTTCTACATGTTTTACTATGAATCTTTACATAATCTAAACATTTTTGGATAATTTCCACCGAATAGACGACCAAATTACGGATCTGACATGAAACTTCGTCAAGAACAGTCGTCCGATCGAACGGGGTGATTCCCATTCGATCAGACAAGCTGAACCTAGGTGGGTTTCCATTTTTTTGTACGTTACCATGTCATCTCCGTTAAACTCAAACTTGGAAATTTTACGAAGGTTGCAAAGGAACAAGATCATCACAGTCGAATGACCATCCAATTGGACGATCATCCGACCGAACGGTCATCCGACCGAACGACCTGTTTCCCGTAGTCTCAATACTTAAACTATATGAATCAGAAGTTTGAACTATTAAACTTTCACTCGAACGGCCATCTGATCGAACGGTCATCTGACCGGATGACCTTCCGATCGAATGACTTGAACTTATACTAGTTTTAAAACTTCAAAAGTTTGAAACGTTTTAGAAACACACTACTGATCGAACGACCGTCCGATCGGATGGGTTCTGTCTAGGTCGAAGGGTCATCTGACCGGATGACCATCCGGTCAGGAGGATCGTCAGACACTTTTTTCTTTTTCGCACTCTTCGACACTCTGTTCAACGCTCATGCTGTTAAACTATAACCAGGCTAACTCAGGCGCTCCCTTCGATCCAAATAGTCGGTGTCGATACTTAGCACCCACTGTGAGTATACTTGATCCCTTTTTGTTTTGAACACTTTTGGGATGCAACATGTATTCTATAAACTTGACACTTGACACTTGAAACTATTTGAAACATACTCTATCTGCTGTAAACATGGAACTTGTGATTCTTGAGACTTTTATGCTATGTGAACGTTTAATCCTTGTGTGTAGTTCCGACTTAACAGTGGTAGCGCTATAGGGGTAATGCACCTCCCCGTTAGTCTTGGGGGTATTGTTAGGAGGAGACATTTTAGCTTCCCTTGAGTCTTGGGGAAGCAGTTAACGCATTGGAAACTTGGGCTATCACTTGGACTGCGTTTAATAGCATGGTGAAACTTGTTATATGTGTTTATGCTAGATATGAGTTTTTGGGAATGTTTTAAACTATTATACTACTACGTACTCAAACTTGTATACTCGCCAACATTTTTTTGTTGATATATTTTAATACATGTTGCAGGTTGATAGTTGCCAAGGAATCAAGAAACAAGCTAGGATGATGCTAGAAACTCACCTAGTTAATTAGTCAATTTCAAACAATATTTGAATTTTGATGTAATCCGATACTTATTGTGGTGGTTTATTGTGGTTGACTTTAAACAATGTTTTGAATTTAAATTAATCTATATTGAAACAAATAGTGTTATGGAAACTCTTGAGCAATCTGAACGCTTAGTGCCACGCCCCGATGTTTCCGCCATCGGTTGGGGTGTGATAGATTGGTATCAGAGCCATAACTATAGGTAGGGGTGTGCAATAACCGAACCATTAACCGAAACCGAACCGAAAAACGACAAAACCGAACCGAAATTAACCGAAACCGAATTAACCGAAAGTCAGTTAGCGGATATTTTTTACCATCGGTTAACCGAAATTAACCGAACCGAACCGAATCATTTATTTCTTTATATATTTCTAGCTTTTATAAATCTATTTCATGTATTTCATGTTTTATAGTTTCATTTCATGCAATAATACCTCTATTTCATTTATTTATGCCTTCATTTCATTTATTTATACCTCCATTTTATGTATTTAAACATATATTCATGCATTTATACCTCTATTTCATTTATTTATACATCCATTTCATGTATTTATACATCTATTTCATCTATTTATACCTCCATTACATGTATTTCTAAGCAAAAAAATTAGCCCTTGTTCGAATTGGTTATTAACCAAAAATTAACCGAACTGAACAGAAAACTGACAAATTAACCGAATTAACTGAACCGGTTAACCGATGACTTCGGTTACGGTTACGGATAATGCTAATAACCGAACCGAACCGAACCGTGCACACCCCTAACTATAGGGAATTAGGAAAAGTAGGAATACTTGCCCTAGTCTATAGTTCTAGGAATCTTGACTCTTATCTGTTGTTTAAGACTTATGCATTCTACCGTACTTGCTTCCTAGCAACACATTTCCTGTTAAACTTACATGCCTTTCCTAAGGCTGACACAATATGCACTTGGATGCTTTGAAAACGCTGCTATGCAGTATTTGTATTTTGCACGAGATTTGCCCTCAAGTCAGGAGTGACATCCGAACCTTGAAGGAAATTTCCATAATCTAGTAGGTCTTATCTTTTGATAAGTACTGACACTAATAGGGTACGAAGTTGTTAAGTTAGAAGTGAAACTCACACCTTGATAACTAGTCCCACTCTTTGATTTTCTGTCTCACCAAAATCTTGAAATTCCCAATCAATTAGGGACGTGAAATGACCGAAACGACAAATATCGTAGGCCTAACATCGATGACGTATTTGTCCAAGTAAGTCAAGGCACGTTTCCTCAATTCGAGAGGGGTTCGATCCACTTTGGTTAGTCAACGTTCCTCTACCCGGAGCAATCCTATGTTTATGAGCCTACCTTTTTATGTTATCTTGATTTTTATATGTGGTTTTATATTTTGATTCTTTGATTCGTTTGAGACTTTTACACAAATCGCACGTACCTCCGCAATCTAAAACATTAATAAACATAATCTCTTAGGATCGAACTAAACTTATGATGCTTTATTCATTATGATAAACTACGTGGGAATCTTGATTAAACTATGTGAAACATGATTGAAAGTGATGCTATGTGAAACTACTTGTTTAATCTATGAGGAATGTGTTGTTGTGGGTGGCAAACACTAAACGTGACATGGCACCGAATGACGGGACGGACGTGACATGGTCGAAACATGGTGGATACGCCACTGGTACTCCTATATATAAGTGTTTCTAACATGTTACCAACTTTCGTACCACGTGCCATGCGAAATTTGGTGTTTTGCAGACCTGAGATGAGAATGTTGAACGTTGAGCTATGTGAAACTACTTGATTAATGTATGTGTACGTAACCGGTTGAAGCGCATGAAAATGATGGAGTGTACTGTTATGGTTGGTAAAACACGACACATAACATGACACCGAATGACGGGACGGACGTGACATGGTCGAAACATGGTGGATACACCGCTGGTACTTCCTATATATAAGTTTTTCCAGCATGTTACCGAACTTTCGTACCACGTGCCATGCGAAAGTCGTGGGTTTGCGGACTTGTGGTGAAAATGTTGAATCTTTGTGAAACTTGTTGAACGTTTGTGATGTGTGAAACTTGAGTCTTTATACAATCATGTGTGAAACTATGTACTATGAGGCTTTATGATCTAGACTTATATGATCCTTTTCTTGGATCTTTAGATGTCTTCCCGTAAACTATCCGACTCTCTCAAGAAAGCCAGAGCCAACTCTCAGAAGAAAATGATGTCTTTCATGGCCGATCAGATTGCTCGCATCGTGCCAAAGATCGTCACTGAGATTTAAAGTTCAAACACTCCTCCCTCCTCTGCAGACTCTAAGACAGAGAAACTAAAGCCTACGAAGTTCAACTACAAACACTTTGTCTCTTGCAACCCTAAGCCTTTCATGGGCAGTGATGGGGTGACTGCTATGCTGGAGTGGTTCGACTGCATCGAGGTTACCTTCATCAATAGCGAGTGCCCAGAACACTTAAAGACTAGGAGTGCAACTGGAAAGTTTCAAGGCAGAGCCCTGGAGTGGTGGTCGAACGAGAGAAACATCCGCTCGAACGAAGAAGGTTATGCTCTTCCATGGCCTGAGGTGCGAGAATTGATGATTCTCGAATTCTGCCCTCCCTATGAACAGCTAAAGCTTGAGGAAGAGTTCTGGCACCTCAAGCAGGTTGGAGATGACAACTTGGCTTACACTACCCGTTTTAAGCAACTCAGCAAAATCGTGCCTCACTTGGTTTCTACTCCGAAGCGCATGATAACCAAGTACATTAATGGGTTACCTCCTGCCATGCGAGATTCGATTGAAGCAGCTCAACTAGAAACTATAGAAGAAGTTTACCGTCTTGAAGCAAGTTTGAACAACAACCACGTCCGTGATAAACAATTCGTTATTCCCGCTCCCTCGAAATCAGCGAACCAAGGTACCCAACAACCCAGTGGCAACAGAAACAGGAAACGAAAGTCTTAGGGTTCTGGCTGCAATGCCATTGTCCCTGCTACAAATGCCAACCCTGCAGGCAATGCTGCTGTGCCTGCTGCTACTGCTAACCCTCCTGCTCTGGAAAACAAGACGTCGTACACTGGGTTCATCCCAAGTGTGCCACTTGCAACTTTCATCATCCTATTACCTCTGCTTGCCATCTGTGTACCAATTGCAATCGCTATGGTCACACAACTCCCTACTGCCATCAAGCCAACCAAGCCTAACAAGCACCAGCTTAGGCAGCTCTACCAGCTCCTCCAGCTCCTCCGCAGAACCCCAGACCAGTCAACAACGTCCGCGCATGCTACAAGTGTGGAGGCACTACTCATCTCCGTAACCAGTGTCCTCAGCTAAACCAGGAGCAACAGCCAGCCGCTCGAGGAGGAGCGTTCAACATCAATGCAAACCAGGCTCGTAACGACAATGACATCATTAATGGTACGTTTCTCGTCAATAATCTTTACGCTTCGATACTATTTAATATTGGTGCCGACAGAAGCTTTGTGTCCGTAGAATTTGAATCTTTGTTAAACTGTGCATGCTCTAAACTACCTAAGTCATTCTCGGTCGAGATTGTCGATGGTAAGTCTATTCTAGTTGATTCTATTCTCAGTGGTTGTTCCCTAACTCTTAACGACCACGTCTTTACTATTGATCTCATACCCATGAAATTGGGTAGCTTTGATGTTATAATCGGCATGGATTGGTTGCGTAAGAACCATGCTGAAATCGCTTGTCACGAGAAATACGTTCGTTTACCTCTCCCGTCCGGTGATATTTTGCACGTCTATGAAGACCAACCTTCTAGAGGACTGAAGTTGATGTCATGCACTCAAGCGAGCAGGTGCTTATGTAAACAGTACTTTGCCTTCTTGGCCCACATGGTGGAACAAAAGGGCAAGGGAAAGAACCTAAGTAATGTTCCAGTAGTGTGTGATTTCCTTGTCGTCTTTCCTGAAGATCTTCCTGGTCTTCCTCCTCCTCAACCTGTTGATTTTCATATTGATCTCATACCTGGTGCGACTCCTGTCGCCAAGGCCCCTTGCTGACTTGCACCTTCCAAGATGTAAGAACTATCCAGTCAACTTCAGGAACTGCTCGACAAGGGCTTTATACGTCCAAGTACCTCCCCGTGGGGTGCTCCTGTGTTGTTTGTCAAGTAGAAAGATGGTTCATTTCGTATGTGTATCGACTACCGTGATCTTAATAAACTTACCGTTAAGAATCGTTATCCTCTCCCTCGTATCGATGATCTGTTTGACCAACTACAAGGCGCGTCCTGTTTCTCGAAAATCGACCTCTGATCTGGTTATCATCAGCCCCGTGTTCTCGAAGAAGTTATCCCCAAAACTGCGTTTCGTACTCGGTATGGGCACTACGAGTTCGTGGTTATGCCTTTTGGCTTGACCAACGCACCCGCCATGTTCATGGATCTTATGAATCGTGTTTATAAACCCTACTTGGATCGTTTTGTGATAGTCTTTATTGATGATATTCTTATTTATTCGAAAACTAGAACTTGTCATGAACGCCATTTACGCTTGATGCTAGAACTTTTACGTGGTGAACGTTTGTACGCTAAATTTTCTAAGTGTGAGTTTTGGATTAATGAAGTACAATTTCTCGGGCACGTTGTTAGTAAACAAGGTATTCATGTGGACCCTTCTAAAATCGAAGCTGTGAAGAATTGGAGTACACCAAAATCTGCTTCTGAGATTCGTTCCTTCCTTGGATTGGCGGGTTATTACCGTCGATTCATTTCGAACTTTTCAAAAATCGTCATTCCTCTCACTTCTTTGACTCAGAAAAAGAAACCTTTTGCTTGGGGTCCCGAGCAAGAGGAATCCTTTCAAACTCTGAAGAATCTTCTCTGTAATGCTCCTGTCCTTGCTCTCCCCGAGGGGAATGATGATTTCGTGGTATATTGTGATGCCTCGAACCGTGGCTTAGGTTGTGTGCTCATGCAGCAGGACAAGGTCATCGCTTATGCCTCCCGACAACTCAAAATACATGAGAAAAACTATACTACCCACGACCTTGAGCTTGGCGCAATTGTTTTTGCGTTATATATCTGGCGACACTACCTATATGGAACTAAGTGTGTGGTTTTCACTGACCGTAAGAGCCTGCAGCACATCTTTAACCAAAAGGAACTGAATATGCGTGACGATGGGTGGAATTTCTTAACGACTACGACTGCGAGATTCGCTATCATCCTAGCAAACGAATGTCATGGTCGATGCTCTTAGTCGTATGACTCATGTTAATACTATCCGTTGCTTTCACATCTCTAGCGATCTCCATGCTTGTATCCGTGAAGCTCAGTATTCGTCGCCTAATGAAGGAAGTCTATTTGTTGAAGTACGAGGTATTTCTGTTGACCAACTTGAAACTAAGTCTGACGGACTTCAATACTATCTCAATTTCATCTGGGTGCCAGATCGCGACAATCTTCGTGAGCTCATTATGAATGAGGCTCACAAATCTCGATACTCTATTCATCCAGGTGCTGATAAGATGTACCATGACTTGCGTATGCATTATTGGTGGCCTGGAATGAAAAAGGACATTGCTGCGTACGTCTCAAAATGCCTTACGTGCACGAAAGTAAAGGCTGAACATCAATGTCCTTCAGGTCTGACGGGTGGTCCGTAGGACAACCCTTAAAAGGCTTAATACAACGCACATTCTACATTTATTTCGGTTATTTGCTTGAACTTGGTAACCACTTTATGTTTGATAATGTAGGTATTAAAGTGCTCAAGATACGGATTTTATGATGATTGGATGGAAGTCACAAGTGATGGAAACAAGCTTGGATTATGAGGGAATAAACAAGGAAATGAAAGAGAAAAAATTCACATATAGCCGTAAGCTACGCCTCCCAGCCGTAGCTTACGGCCCTCATTGAATCCAAAATCAGATTGCCGTAAAACAGGAGATACATGCCGTAAAGGATTGATGACAGCCGTAAGATACGGCACCCAGCCGTAGCTTACGGCTCCTGCTGTTGACTTTGGGCTCATTGACTGCCGTAAGCTACGGCAACTCCGACTGATCTTTCATGTAACATCCACATTTAATGTCGATTTCAAGAGGATTTATAGAGGCTTTTCACTTGTTTTCGGTTATCAATCATTAGACACGAATTTTGGGGGTTTGTTGGTGTCTTGGGGAGCTTGAAGAACAACTTGTTAATCTTTAGTTTTATGTGTGTGATTGCCTTGAACATAAAAACTATATTTGCTACAATGTTTGTCCAAGCCATGAGTGGCTAGTTTTCTTATGGTCATCCTAGGTTGGAGGTTTGTATGAGACAATTGTGTTTTGGATTCCATATTTCTAGAATGGTAAACTTTATCTATGTTTTGTTTATCATGGTGTGTGATTACTTATTTGTAAATTGTTGATTCTTATGATATTCTAGTTTGAAACCATACGTTCTTGGTGCCGTTGGCAATCGAGATATCATGGGTAGAATTAGGATTGGGTAAGGGTTGATTGGTCATCGGGTAACAACCTCACGTTCTAGGAATCTGAGTACTTCGTTCCCTTTTATCACAATAAGTAATTGCACATGAACTATGTCTATGTAGTTCTTTCTAGTGGATGATAGCACAATTGTTGAAGCAAACCGAAAACCTAGGATGGTCATTTGTCCCTAAATTGTTTAAAAAACCAATTCTCAATTCGCAATTTAATTAGTATTCTTAGTTTTAAAATAAACAATCCAACTCTTTGAATTTACTTTTATTGCAATTAGTTTAATCTTAGTTAACTTAGATACACTTCCAAATAACACATATTCCACAAACTCCCTGTGTTCGATACCCACTTGCCACTATCTAATTAGTTGTATTTGGATTAAATTTGATTGTGACCACGACATCACGTCAAATTTTGGCGCCGTTGCCGGGGAGTAGTGCGCAACGTGTGTTATTTTCTTTCTTTCTTTTTAAGTTTGTTATTTTTCCGGTTTATGCTGGGTGTGTTAGTGTGCAGGTATTGATAGGTGCATGCGTACTAGGAGCTCTCACAAGCTATCACCTTTGGCATTTGATCCGGAAATTGAGCGAACGTTAAGAGGAAACAGAATTTTGCTAAGAGAGAATAGAATCAGTGGTTCACCAACAACACCAACTACACCAATTACACCAATTCGATACATGGATCCACCACAACAACCACCCACTACGGGTGAACCTACTTCACCATTCATACCAACATCCACTCAATCTTCACCAAATACCACCATGCCCGGTTCTACTACCGCATTTACTTCACCATTTGATATCCCATCACCCAACACTACATTACCTACCAATACTCAAACTGAACCTACCATTACCTTTAGCCCTGCTTCTACAATTCCACCACTTACCCATTTCTTTCCAGCTTCAGGTCAATCATCATCCACCTATACATTACCACAAGGCTCAACTGTTGTTCATGCTACTTCATCATTTGGAGCACCAAACCAGTCAGGTTTTCAACACTCATCTTTTCCATTTGGGCCATCATCGGGGGGTATAGAAGGAGATGGATATGAAGAAGGATATGAAGATTTCGAGGGTTATGAGGAAGAGGGTTATGCTTATGTGGGTAGTGGAGATCAAGGGGAGTTGACTTATGTACCTGGTCAAACGCAAAGAATGTCAAGTGTTGGTGGGATTCCACAACAACAACTCATACCACAACACATTCGGCCAAGACCACAAGGGCTACCAATGCAACGCCCTATCCCATTGCAACAAGTTCGGCCACAACATGTACAATCAAATGTTCAACAATTCCAAAGGCCAATTCAACGCCCACCAATGCCGCAACAGCAATTTCAACAACCAAATGCACCACAAGGGTATGTACCAAGGCCAATGGGTCCTATTCGCCCAAGGGGTAGGTTTGGTGTACCAAGGAGAAACCTTAGAGAAAATGTGAGGGGCATCGAAGCACATTTTCGGCCGGTAATCACTCAAAACCCTTCACCGGTAGTTATTCCTCACAATGATCAAGGGAGAACATTTGAAGTGAGGACCAACTCTTTGCAAAGTTTACCAAAATACAAAGGGTTGGCAACGGAGGAGCCTTACTTTCATTTAGAGGCTTATGACTCGATTTGCAACACTCTTGGGAGTCAAGGGTTCTCGGCTGATGACATCAAATTGGTATTATTCCAATTTTCTTTGGAAGATAAGGCGAAGAAATGGTTCTACACGTTACCTTCGGCATCCATATATACATGGGGGGAGATGCAACAAACTTTCTTGGATGAGTTTTACACCGCCCAAAAGACAAACGATGCTAGAAAGGGATTGAGAAGCTTCCAACAACAACATGGTGAGATGTTCCATGAGGCATTTGAACGTTTCAATATGATGATCAAAAATTGCCCTCACCATGGAATCGAATTGTGGGAATTAATGAATGCTTTTCACGAGGGGTTGAGTGCTGAAGATGCTCGTGATCTCATGTCTATTACTGGTGGGACTTTCGGTACAAACTACGAAAATGATGATTGGGAGTTCTTGGAAAGCATGGCAACTACATCAAAAAAGAAAAGCTCAAGCATCAAGGAGAGCTCGACCGGCCATTGCCCGACCTCAAGTGCATGCGATAGATGACGGTAATGTACAAACTTCTAATCAAATTTATGATGTTTGTGCTTTATGCAATGAAATAGGTCACGCGGCTGAAAATTGCCAAGGGATGGTGGAAGGGCAATACGAAGAGGTGCATGCTATTCAAGGTCAAGGTCAAGGAGGGGGTGGTAGAAACTACAACAATATGAATTCTAACACTTATCACCCCGGGTTGAGGAATCATCCGAATTTTCGTTATGGGAACCCTTCGAATCAATCAAACCCGAATTTTCAAGGTAGCCAAGGAAACTATGGTTCGCGCCAACCTTATGACAATCAAGGTGGATATAGAAGTGGAAACAACCAAGGGTACCAAAGGCAAACGGGTCAAGAACAAGGGGGGTCTTCGGGTGGAAACGAAATGATGGATATGTTGAAGAGCATGCAAGCGGAGATGCAAAAGAGAAACCAACTGGATGATGCTCGTATACAAAAAGATGAGGCCCGAGATAAGGCAATTCAAACTTTGACCACTCAAATGGGTCAAATTGCAACTGAAGTGTCAGAATTGAAAAAAAATAAAGGTCAATTACCAAGCGACACTAAGGTAAACCCATCTCATGGTACTTCTAGAGGTAATCATGTTCCCATTCATCATGTAAGTGTTTTGAGGAGTGGGAAGGAGTATAAAACCAATCCTTCACCGGATTTGGTTGATGGGGTGGTTGAAGATATAACGGGTCAAGATAGTGAGGAAGAAAATGAACCACCTATTGTTTCTTCTAAAAAAACCCAATTTTGAAAAACCCGAGGTTAGTAAAGAAAAAGAAAAGGTAAATGAGGGTGAGGGATCTAGTGAAGTACCATTTCCCTCAGCTTTATTAGATCCGGGTAAAAAGAATTTTATTTCAAAACGGGGTCCTCAAAAAGAGGAAATGTGGGAGGTTTTTAAACAGGTTAAAATCAATCTTCCTTTGCTTGAAGCTATTAAACAGGTACCCGCTTACGCCAAGTTTTTAAAAGAATTGTGTACCCAAAAGAGGCAACAAAAAGTGCCTAAATTGGTTGATTTGAAGGAGCGGGTAAGCGCGGTTTTGAAAGGAGATCTTCCTCCTAAGCTACAAGATCCGGGAACGCCTCTTATAAATATTCAAGTTGGAAATTTTCAAACTGCAAGGGCGTTATTGGATCTTGGAGCCGGAGTAAGTATCTTACCGGGGGGGTTATACGACCAATATGATTTTGGTCCATTAAAACGGGTTGAGACAACGGTGGTGTTAGCCGATTTGTCTCATAAACTCCCTCGGGGGATTGTACGGGATGTGATAGTTAAAGTTGATGAGTTTTATTATCCCGTGGATTTTCTTGTGCTAGACTACTCATCCGCGGACCCAATTCAACAACAAAATATTATTTTGGGTCGGCCGTTTTTAAACACTGCACATGCCGTTATTGATTGTCGATATGGTACGGTCGACATGACATTCGGTAATAGAAAGATGAGATTAAACGTTTTTACTAATGGTACTAATGTTTATGATGAGTGTTTTGTAGCAAACTTCATAGATGAATATGACCCAAAGGAGTTCGAGGAAGATATTTTGGGTTCTTGTGTTCGTGGTGTGTCTTTGCAGGTGCACGCATGTGATTTGGAAAAAGAGGAGAAAGAGCAAGAGGCTCTTGCGGTAAAGGAAGGAAGACCGCCATGGACCCACCAAACGGATACTCTACCGGTGGAGATTGATTCGGGTACAAAGCCTTCCTTGGAATGTCCACCAAGTGTGGAATTGAAAGAGCTACCAAAGCACCTAAAATATGTATTTTTGGGGGAGAATGACACTTTACCGGTAATCATTGCTTCCAATTTGGAGGTAGCTCAAGAGGACGAGTTGATACGGGTGTTGAAGGCTCACAAGGCGGCAATTGGGTGGACAATAGCTGATTTAAAGGGTATTAGTCCTTCCATTGTAATGCACAAAATCATTACAAGTGAGGATGCAAAGCCGACCCGTGAAACACAAAGAAGGTTAAACCCGAATCTGAGAGAGGTGGTAAAGAAAGAAGTTATCAAGTGGTTGGATGCGGGGATCATATATCCCATTTCGGACAGTGCGTGGGTAAGTCCGACTCAGGTAGTGCCTAAAAAATCAGGCATTCAGGTAATTAAAGATGAGCAAGGTGAGCAAATCGCCACCCGCCCGGTAACCGGGTGGCGAGTTTGTATCGATTATAGAAAATTAAACGCCGCTACCTCTAAAGACCATTTCCCGTTACCCTTCATTGACCAAATCATTGAAAAACTTTCTGGTCAAAAATACTATTGTTTTTTGGATGGGTATTCGGGATATAACCAAATTGCTATTCACCCGGACGACCAACACAAAACCACGTTTACATGTCCATATGGTACTTTTGCTTTTCGGCGGATGCCATTTGGACTATGTAACGCCCCCGCCACATTCCAAAGATGTATGATGAGTATATTTTCGGACATGGTGGGGGATTCTCTTGAAGTGTTTATGGATGATTTTTCCATTTTTGGGCCAAGTTTTGACTCTTGTCTTAATGAGTTAGAAAGAGTTTTGAAAAGGTGTGTGGAGACAAACTTGGTCTTAAGTTGGGAAAAGAGCCATTTTATGGTTCAAGAGGGTATTGTGTTGGGCATGTGATTTCGGACCGGGGAATGGAGGTAGATAAAGCAAAAATTCGGGTAATTTCATCTCTACCCCCACCAAAGAATGTTAAGGGGGTGAGATCATTTTTGGGACATGCGGGGTTTTATAGAAGGTTTATTAAGGGTTTTAGTGTAATTACAAAACCTTTATGTAACTTATTGTTGAAAGATGTTCCCTTTGATTTTACTGACGAATGTTTGCAAGCGTTTCATGTGTTGAAGGAACAGTTGGTGAAGGCTCCTATCTTGCAACCACCGGATTGGTCGAAGCCGTTCGAGATTATGTGTGATGCTAGCGACACGACCATTGGAGCGGTTTTGGGTCAAAGAGTTGATAAGAAGCCGGTGGTAATCTACTATGCAAGTAAAACTTTGTCCGAGGCGCAACTGAATTACACCACAACCGAGAAAGAATTATTAGCGGTGGTGTATGCTTTGGACAAGTTTAGAGCTTACATTTGGGGGAGCAAGGTGATTGTTTATTCGGATCATAGTGCGGTTCGATATCTATTGGAAAAGAAGGATGCAAAACCCCGGTTGATTCGTTGGGTGCTTTTGTTACAAGAATTCGATCTTGAGATTCGGGACAAGAAAGGGTGTGAAAATGTTGTTGCAGATCATTTGTCCCGAATCCCGTTGGAAGGTGTTGACGACCCGAGTGAGATTAATGAACGGTTTCCCGATGAACAATTGTTAGCCGTTTCTACTTTTGTTGCACCTTGGTACGCCCATTATGTGAACTATTTGGCCAAGGGTGCAATTCCGAATCATTGGACGAAGAAGAGACGACAACAATTCTTGAGTCAAGTTAAACAATACATTTGGGATGAACCGGATTTGTTCAAGATTGGACCCGATCAAGTGATAAGGAGGTGTGTTCCCGAAACTGAAGTTTTAGAAATTTTGACCCATGCTCATTCATCGGCATGTGGTGGGCATTTTAGTGGGAACAAGACGGGTTACCGGGTGCTATCATGTGGGTTTTATTGGCCCACAATTTTCAAAGATTCTTGTGAGTTTGCCCGGAATTGCTTAAATTGTCAAAAGGTTGGAAGTATATCGAAGCGGGATGAAATGCCTTTACAACCGATTTTGGTGGTGGAGGTGTTTGATGTATGGGGAATAGATTTTATGGGTCCGTTTCCTAATTCGAATGGGTTCTTATACATATTGGTTGCGGTTGACTACGTTACGAAGTGGATAGAAGCCATTGCTACAAGGACCAATGATCATTCTGTTGTATGTAAGTTTGTGCAATCCAACATATTCGCTCGTTTCGGTGTGCCAAGGGTAATAATAAGTGATGGCGGTTCACATTTCAAAAATTTTAATTTTGCAAAGTTGTTGAAACGATATAATGTGAACCATCGTGTGGCGACACCGTACCATCCGCAAACAAGTGGACAAGTTGAAGTGTCCAACCGTCAAATTAAGGAGATTCTCATGAAGACGGTAAGAACGGATCGAAAAGATTGGTCAAGTAAGCTTGACGATGCGTTGTGGGCATATCGGACGGCTTACAAGACTCCGATTGGTACTACCCCTTATCGGATGGTGTATGGGAAGGGGTGTCATTTACCAATGGAGTTAGCACACCGAGCGCATTGGGCCATTAAAACTGTTAATGCGGATTATAACGAAGCGGGTCAAACAAGGAAGTTGCAATTGAATGAGATCGAGGAGATAAGAGATGAAGCCTATGAATGTGCTTCCACATACAAAGACAAACTGAAGAAAGTTCATGATGCAAAGATAAGGAAAAAGAACTTCGAAGTGGGTCAAAAGGTGTGGTTGTACAATTCAAGGTTGAAGATGTTTGCGGGAAAACTCAAGAGCAAGTGGATGGGTCCTTACATCATCCGAAGAGTGGGAAAATTTGGTGATGTTGATATAGAAGACGAACAATCCAATAGGCAACAAACGGTGAACGGGCATCGACTCAAACCGTACTTGGAAGGTAACGACATTAACCATATTGATCTCGACAAAGTGGGCTTCATTTTACGCCCATTGGATGATGAGGAAACTTGAAAGAGGCCCAGGTTTGGTATTTTGTACATATTGTAGTGTAGTTTTGTGTTTTGAATAAAGTCCCGTTTAGAACCGGTGTTTGAAACAAGTGTGGGGAAATCCTTGCGAATTTCCCGAGCATAGTGTTGAGGACAACACGGGTTTTTAACGGGGGGTAGGGTTAAATTTTCATGTTTTCAAAATATTAAAAAAACCATAAAAATTAAACAATTTTGAAAAGTTAAAATTTTTTTTTTTCATAAGTTAAATTTTTGGCGTGACATTGTTGCCCAGGTCCAGCCGTAAGTTACGGCTCCTCGCCGTAGCTTACGGCTCATGTATGAAAAATTGAACCTTACGGCTCGTTGTTTCTGTTTTACGGCGACAATAAACTTTCCCAGCTCCAACCGTAACCTACGGCGAGGAGCCGTAGGTTACGGCTCGCATCTGAATCTTGAGGGACTCTTTTGTCGGTTTTTATAAAAAAAAATATATATATATAATAAATAAATAAAACCGAAAATAATCTAATAATAACAATAACACTTTTAATAAGCCCCAACCACACATCAATCCTTCTAACCCTATCCACACAATTTCTTCTTCTCCATCTTTCCACTCAAGAACCCTAACCACCATAACCTTCATACTTTCATAACTTTCTCAAATCAAGTCCGATTTTAGTGATTTTTGGGTCTATTTTGGGTGAAATTTCACAAGGAATTCAGATTTACTCTTGTATCTTGAAGATTCCTTTGTTTTGGGGTCGGATTTGAGCTTAGAGGTGCCGAAAATTTGGGACTTTTTGTGGGTTTTTGTGTGAACTTCAAGTTTTTGTGATTCTCATCTTCTACAACACCAAGGTATGCAATTTCTTGTCATTATTTGAAGTACATTAAGGTTTGTAAGTTTTCATTATAGTTTTTGCTTACACACTTGCTTGTATGAGATAGATGATAGGATTTTAGTAAGCCTTTGAATGTTTGGGTGTAAATGTGTTTGATGTCTAGTGGAAATTTTTGGAAAAATTCTAATTTATAGGGACATCATGCCAAAATTTTGTTTGAAAGAATGAAACTTTGATTTTTGCACATCTACACCCATAATATGAAGCAAGTGTGGGGAAGATTTGGGAAAAATACTAACTTGATTTGTTTGTGTGGTTTTGAATGTGTGTAGGCATGGTGACGAAAAAGGGAAAAGGAATTGCGAGTTCTTCTAATGCGCCTCAAGAGGAGCAACAAAAGAGGAGGAGATTGACCCGTGTTGGTGACCCGGACTCGGAGGAGGATGCACCTCCAAGGGGTCCAAAGCCGGATTGGACAACCGGCTCATTGTTAGATCAACCTGAGGAATGGAGAGAGGATCTGTTTCATGAACAAATGAACAACTTAAAACAAAGGGGTGAAGCGTTTATTTGTGAGAAGGAAATCAAAGAGGATGAATTCGGGCCATTCGGGATAATTGACAGGTTTAAAGCATTGGGTTGGGGTGCAGCTTTGAAATGTTATGACAAGGAAGTGAAGAAGATGTACGACAAGCAGATTCAAGAATGGGTGGCTTCACTTGAATGTCCCCCGTATAAGTCCCCAAGCAAGATGAGGCTCGTTGGACGGTGTAATGGGGTGAAAGTAGAAATGTGTTATGACTCTTTGCGCAAAATAGCAAAGTTTGACGACATATCCGCAAATGAGTACATTAACCCGAGTCTCAAAGATCTCTACCACGAGCCCAACAAGCATCCGCAATGGCAAAATATGCTTGACTACGTTTTCCTTCCGGGCACAACACATGGGAAGTTATATAGGAGCAATTTGAGAATGGAAGCGAAATTGTTGTTGACATTGTGCATATATAATGTGGTTCCAAGGCGGAGTGACAAGATGGAAGTGCGGCATCAAGAAGTACCGATTCTATATATGCTGATGCACGGATCTCCCAAGGTCCCTTTCCGATTTCTTGTGTTGCATAACATCTGGTTGAGCAAAATTAGTGGAGAAAGGAAGATTATACCTCATTGCCGGTTGATTACGGCATTGTTAAAAAAATATGGGGCAATTAAAGGTGATGAGAAAGGTTCTTACAAGAGGTTTAGACCACTCGACCTTAAGAGTCTTGGGTCAGATTGGATTTACACAGAAACGGAGAGGTATCATAGGTTGAAAACAGATGGGAGAAGGTGGAGAGCGTTGAAGGTGGACGCGAGGCCGTTACGACCGGGTGAGGCTGAGGAGCCGGAGGTAAGTGGAGATGAAGAGGTAAGTGGAGATGAAGAGGTAAGTGGAGATGAGGATTACCGCGAAGATGCCTTTATGGTTGATGCTCCAGTTCAAGGGGCCGGTGTGCAAGCTGGTTATGTGGGGGGTGCATTTGATTATGCACAGCAAGCCTACGATCCTTATTGGGCCCACACGGGAGATATGGGTCAAATTATTGAACAAAGGCGGCCTCCCACTTTTGGAGGATGGAGTGAACCAAACCAAGTGTTTTTTTATCAACAAACTTTCATGGGGGCAAGTATAGAAAGGGCTTTGAAGCGGAATTATGATAGGAGTGAGCATTGGAACCGTGCTCATATGTATGCTCATGAAGAAGAAGTAAACAACCGCTATTTAGATGATCGTCAGAGACGCATGCATGAACAATATCAAGCAGGTCAGCCAATTGTAGGAGATCCGCCTGTTGTGGACTACACCACATTGCCACCAAATGATGGTAGTGTGTTATACCCCACCCCACCATTGCATCATTCTCAGTGGGTGGATCCACATGCTATGAGTTATCAACAGGCGAATCCGAGTGATGATCAAGGAAGCAGCAGTAGCGGTGGGGCATTTGGTTTTGGCGAATGGAAGGATATGATGACATCCATCTTCGGGCCTCCACAGCCAAAATATTACTAGCCAGGTCGTATCTTGCTCCTTTGTACATTTGTGTATATTCGTTTATGTCGTTTGTTATGTTTATGGTTGGGAGGTAGGGTGGTGTTTTGATGTTGATATGTTGTTGGGTTGTGAATGTTGGTGGTGTCTAAAAAAAAAAAAAAAAAAAAAAAACTTGGGATTTGAGAATTTTAGCAAAAGTTGATGTTGTGGTTATAAGTGATCCTTCCCTCAAAGCCATACATTGGGACAATGTATCCCAAGTGTGGGGATGGGGGAAATTTTTGAGAATTTTAAAATTTTGTAAACCCAAGCGAAAATTGCTAAAATTTGAAAACTTGATATTATGCCATTTGACACACCGATACCCATTCCTATTCTTTTCTTGGTGAGGATTTGAGCCACGCATGATTATTATAGAGATTTCATTGTTTGAGTGGCGGTGTGTGTTGTGTGTTAATAGAACTTGTGTGTGAATACTTGTTAAATCCTAGAGTTAGCATGCTTTTGGAAATGATAGGGGACTTGTAGGTAGCCTCGTCTAGATGTGTGAAGAGTGCGGGATTGGTGGGTTGGACCTCATACCTTACATATATGAGCTTGGTATTGTGAGGGGTGGGGGTTTGGTCTTTAGATTGCCACGTTTGAGCCTTAAACCGTTCGTTTGTGACCCAAGCCTACTTTCTACAAAATTTTACCGATTGAGATGACCCGGTTTAGGAATTTAGTTTGTAGTGTTGATGTTTTTGTATTTATTATTGAAGTTTATTGTTGAAAAAAAAAAAGAGAAAAACATGAGAAAAATGCAAAAAGAAGTATTTAGTTGTAATAGTAGTTGAGAAGTTGAAGATATCTTGCATATAGTTGATGGTTGTTTTGCTTAGTAGTGAAAATAAAAACCGGGTCAAATCAAATTAGCTCTTATATATATGTTCTACCATTTCCCTACCTTTGCACCTAGCCCCGTTACAACCCGTAAGTTTCCCTTGATTCATAAGCATGCTAAATATTTGTTAGGAGGAAACTTGATTCTTATACAAGCTTATTGTCGCATACACACATACACGCAGTGAGTGGTTTAGCATTATGTTAGTAATTCTTGTCACCAAGAGTTTGGCGAGGGGTGTGTCTTATGGTATGGTTGAAGGTTAGTAAAAGGATGGCATGTTTAGCTTGGTTTGCATAATTGGTTGTTGTGTTTGTTGAATAGTTTTGAATGGGTTGCTTGGGACAAGCAACGGGTAAGTGTGGGGATGTGACGGGTGGTCCGTAGGACAACCCTTAAAAGGCTTAATACAATGCACATTCTACATTTATTTCGGTTATTTGCTTGAACTTGGTAACCACTTTATGTTTGATAATGTAGGTATTAAAGTGCTCAAGATACGGATTTTATGATGATTGGATGGAAGTCACAAGTGATGGAAACAAGCTTGGATTATGAGGGAATAAACAAGGAAATGAAAGAGAAAAAATTCACATATAGCCGTAAGCTACGCCTCCCAGTCGTAGCTTACGGCCCTCATTGAATCCAAAATCAGCTTGCCGTAAAACAGGAGATACATGCCGTAAAGGATTGATGACAGCCGTAAGATACGGCACCCAGCCGTAGCTTACGGCTCCTGCTGTTGACTTTGGGCTCATTGACTGCCGTAAGCTACGGCAAGGAGCCGTAGCTTACGGCTCCGACTGATCTTTCATGTAACATCCACATTTAATGTCGATTTCAAGAGGATTTATGGAGGCTTTTCACTTGTTTTCGGTTATCAATCATTAGACACGAATTTTGGGGGTTTGTTGGTGTCTTGGGGAGCTTGAAGAACAACTTGTTAATCTTTAGTTTTATGTGTGTGATTGCCTTGAACATAAAAACTATATTTGCTACAATGTTTGTCCAAGCCATGAGTGGCTAGTTTTCTTATGGTCATCCTAGGTTGGAGGTTTGTATGAGACAATTGTGTTTTGGATTCCATATTTCTAGAATGGTAAACTTTATCTATGTTTTGTTTATCATGGTGTGTGATTACTTATTTGTAAATTGTTGATTCTTATGATATTCTAGTTTGAAACCATACGTTCTTGGTGCCGTTGGCAATCGAGATATCATGGGTAGAATTAGGATTGGGTAAGGGTTGATTGGTCATCGGGTAACAACCTCACGTTCTAGGAATCTGAGTACTTCGTTCCCTTTTATCACAATAAGTAATTGCACATGAACTATGTCTATGTAGTTCTTTCTAGTGGATGATAGCACAATTGTTGAAGCAAACCGAAAACCTAGGATGGTCATTTGTCCCTAAATTGTTTACAAAACCAATTCTCAATTCGCAATTTAATTAGTATTCTTAGTTTTAAAACAAACAATCCAACTCTTTGAATTTACTTTTATTGCAATTAGTTTAATCTTAGTTAACTTAGATACACTTCCAAATAACACATATTCCACAAACTCCCTGTGTTCGATACCCACTTGCCACTATCTAATTAGTTGTATTTGGATTAAATTTGATTGTGACCACGACATCACGTCAAGGTCTTCTCGAACAACCTGAAATCCCTGTGTGGAAATGGGATAGCATCGCTATGGAATTTATAACTAAACTACCGCGTACACCTGTTGGTCATGATAGTATCTGGGTAATCATTGACCGATTGACTTAATCAGCCCACTTTCTTCCTATTCGTGAGGATTATAAAATGGAGAAACTTGCTCGAGTCTATACTGATGAGATTATATGCCTTCATGGCATACCACTCGACATAATCTGTAACAACCCGACTTTTTGAAGTCAAAGTACAAGTCAAAGTCCAAGTCAAAGGAAGAAAAGATTTCTAATTCGATCTGTCATTCCTTGCTTAATTATTACTTGTACTCTTTGACTCGATAATCGATACTTTAATTTATGTTGCTTTAGTTGTATTAAGTGGAGTAAATGCAATAATCGCAGTTTATCGCTAATCTACGTAACGCTAATCTCAGCGCTATCGCATCGCAACTTGAATCGCAGTTCTGGATATTGTTTTACGTGTGTGTGCTATTATGTATTACTTGTGCATGTTTATATTTGTTGAGGTGATTATTCGAAAACGCAATCGCAACTCTATCGCAACGCAATCTAATCGCAAACGCTAAATGCAAGGTTACTTATGTTGTTGTATGTTACTTATGTTATTTGTGTAACTATTATTTAAATCTATCGCATCGCTTAATCGACACTCGCTTAATCGCATCGTAACGCTCAACGCACGAAACGAAAGGTCGGAAACCAACTCGCACTAACCATCCGATCGAAGGACCATTCTATCGAATGGTCATCCGTCCGGATGACCATCCGATCGAACCACTCCCACCGCCTTTCTCTCCTCTTCACCTATAAATAGCACCTGTCAAATCACTGTTCATGCGATGTGACAGCTCTCGTTCGACCAGCACACTTTTGGCCTATTTTCTCTCGATTCCTTGCGATTCTTATAAGTTTTCTCCTCAAATCTTGTACTTCTATCATCTACACAAACTTTCTCATCGATTTTACCATCAAATCTTAACTTTTAACCAAGAAATTAGTGGGTTTGGGTTGTTCTAGGATGATGTCATCATGGGTTCTCATGAACTTCAAAGTGTCACCTCATTCCACCAAGAACAACTCAGATCCAAAGGATTTCTACAATGTTTAAACACTGATTTCACCTAAAACCAAAAATTTTCCAACTGATTTCAACTTTTCTTCATCTTTCTTAACTTTTCACATAAAACCGATAGAATCGGAGCTCGATCAGGCCTTCTACTCATTCTCAAGTAAAGTGCCGGTCTGTGAACAGGTTTCTATCGAAGAGATGACCGACTTAACGGGTTGAACATAAATTTCCGTCAAGAACAGTTGTTGATCAGACGGGGTGATTCCCATCCGATCGGATGACTTGGACTTAATGGGGTTTTCGTTGTTTGACACGTTTTCATGTCGTCTCGGTTCAAACACAAAACTTTCTAAACTTAATGAATTTTACGAGTTTCATGATGAACAGGTTACTGAACGAATCGCCGTCCGATCGGATAGCCATCCGATCGAACGACAATCCGATCGGATGACCTGTGGCTTTTAAATATCTTAAACTCTTTGCAAATTTTCAAAGGTTATCACTTTCCAACAAATAGTCATCTGATCGGATGACTATCCGATCGAATGACTATTCTATTAGGAGACTTGGATCTTTGGGAAACATCTCACTTGGAACGGATTGCCATCCGATCGAACGACCATCCATCCGGATGATCGTTTGACCGGATGACCTGAAAGGTAGAGATACTTCTTCATTTTTAAAATGCTACAACGAAAACTTCAAAGTCACATCATACACAAACACATCCATCCCAAACGGACGACCCTCCAACCGAATGGCCATCCGCCTGAAAGGTCATCCGATCGGATCACCATCCATCCCCATCACTCCAACTCACCGTTTTACGCACTGTTCAACGCTTATGCTATCGTTATCTATTCAGGCTAATCCCTCAGCACTCCCTTCAATCCAAGAAAGTGTTTATTTACTAAACATGATTTGTGAGTATACTCGAACCCTTTTTTTATTACGCACTTTTGGGTGTTGCATACGTTACCTATTTCAAATCACAATCGACACACAACGCAAACACTTTTATACGCTGACCGCTATTGCATGTTATACGTGTTACTCGATGAATGCTTGTATGTTATGTTTACACAGTGATTGTTGCCTGACACCTTAGCAATGATAGTACTATAGTTTGGACTCAGCACCTGTCGTGGACAAGGGTTGTTAAGGGTTTTACTTCACGTGTCACAGTGGTGATATGTGTTGCTCAATCTACAACTCGCAGTCATGTCTGTGCATATTTCATTGTCGATAACCTGCTAGCTTCACTTTTCAACATGTTACATGCTGGTTATGCGTAAATCGCATTCGCTACTATATTATACTATCAAACTTGTATGCTCACCTTTACACTATGTGTATTGACTTTTATTTTAAAGTATGTGGCAGGTGTTTAGGATGCTTAAGCTATGCTTGCTGTATGGAATCAAGCTAGGAAGAGTCTAGAAACAAACTAAATAAAATCTGAGTTGTCGGAATGGATTATTTGTCTTTGAGAACTACGTATGTAATAACTGTTTTTATTTTATATGTTTATGGTATGGGACATGAACTTTAAATATATCATAATTAATAGTTGTTATGGATTCTCCTGGACAATCTGTTTCATTCAGTACCGCGCCCCGATGTTTCTGCCATCGGTTGGGGTGTGACAGATTGGTATCAGAGCCATAACTATCGGGAATTAGGCAAGACTCGACCTCGTCTGGGTCGATGTCTTAGAAACGACCTAGTCTATAGTCTAAGTACCAACAAACCGACTTGTGCAAGCCTGGTAGGGGTTTTGTACAAGCTTACATGATATTTTCGCTCGAACTCGCTGGACACTATACTCTTGCGAGAACATCGCATACTACTGTTTTGCACGAGGTCAGCCTTTCCTAAGGCTGGCAACGCACACAATTCTCAAAAACAAACGGGAGATTTGAGTCGAGATTAGGTGTGAAAACCACAAACTCTCGATTAAATCGCTCGATCGATGCACGATTTTTACTATAAACACGAGAATTTGCGTTGAATCAGAAGTGAAATCCATACTTCGACGTAATTCTCCCTCTCTATCTCTCGTGATTCTATCACACAAACAGGAATACGGTTGTTAAGTTAGGGGTGAAACCCGAATCTTGAAAACATGTTTCCGTTCCATATTTCGGATTTTGCAAAACTCTCACCAAAGTCTCGATGGATTCCAATGACTCGAGTTAGTGAATAACCAAAAGGATGCGTGCCATTCACCGTATGCCGCTGAGTGAGCACAGTCTATTAGACCAAAGCGTGTACTTGAAGACCTTGAGAATAGTCGAATCACTTTGGGTAGTCAATGTCTACGCACCCGAGACAATCTATTTTTCGATTTCAAGCCCGCAATCGTTGATTTTATGTTTCGATTCTGAGCCCACAACCGCTGACTCTGTGATTTTCGCTTTTATGGGGAATTTTATGTGTTTTATGTTGTTTTACATGTTTATGTGGTTCGATTTTGGTGATTTATTTGCTTTTTCGCTTTTCTCTTTGATCAACACGCACAACTCACACTACACATCTATCTCAAAACGCCAACAAATCGCACTCTATACTACTCGCTATGTTACTCGCTACTCGCTAATCGCACTCGCAACTCTCGATCGCTTTATGCAGCTGTGAAGGATAGGTGAATACGTGCAATATATGTAGGTGAATACGTGCAAAATATTGTTGAAGATGTGCTTACGTGGATTACGTGCTTATATGGTCTATGTGCCTACGTGATTATGATGTGCCTATGTGTAGACGTGTTCCTGTGCTTTATATAGAGCGGCGCGAGAGGATACTATAGATATTATTCGATTATATCGCGTCTGAGTCCTATGGTGATGTCTGTTGCAGACAATGTCGTCATTTGGATCGCATACTTCCCGCGCTACACGCAGAAACCACGCTGACAAGCGTATCGCTGCTCTAGTCGCTAAGCAAATGGCTAAGGTTATTCCGCAAATTGTCAGCGAGGTTAATGAAAACGCTAGCAACTCCTCTGAGGAATCAAGGACCGACTCTCCAAAGGGTACTTTCAGCTTCAAGCAGTTTAAGGCCTGTGGCCCAAAAGACTTCACGGGCAAAGACGGACCAAGCGCTATGTTTCAATGGTTCGACTCAATTGAAGTCACGCTACGCCAGAGCTGATGTCCCGATCACCTACGTACTGTCAACGCAACTGGCGTTTTCCAGTCCAGGGCTCTGGATTGGTGGACAGCCGAAAGGAACAGGCGTGGGAACGACGCAGCCTATGGGCTTACTTGGTATGAGTTGAAGGAACTCATGTTGAAGGAATTATGCCCACCCCATGAGCTGCAGAAGCTGGAGAATGAATTTTGGAACATCAAGCAGGATGGTGGCGACAACGCCGGTCTAACTGCCCGCTTCAAGCAGTTGAGTATCATTTGTACTAGCCAGGTGGCAACACCTGAGATGACGATCAAGAAATACATCCGTGCTTTACCAGATTGTGTTGCTAACTTCGTGCAAGCCGCGAAGACGAAAACCATCGAAGAGATATATCTGCTCACTGCCGAGATTAATGACAAGCGAGTATTGGCTGGTTATTTCAAGAATACGACCAAAGGTCTCAACCAAGTTACCGCTGCTCCCACCGCTGAAACTGCCGCACCGCAAACTTCCAAGTCTTCCCGCCATAAATGTAAGAACAACAACAACAACAAGAATTGTGCTGTCACAGCCACCGCTCCGCTCCAAGCTGTCCCTGCTCAACCACAACCTCAGAACCGCCAAGTAGCGGCACAAGTGACCAATGCACCGCCAGTTAAGCGTGCATATACTGGTCCACACCCGCTCTGCCCTACCTGTACTTATCATCATCCTGTTGGGATCGCTTGTAGATTTTGTGTTCATTGCAACCTGTACGGTCACTTTACTGCAAACTGCCGTACAGGTCCCCGCTAAGCTCAAGCTCAAGTTCAAGCTCCTGCACTGCCAGCTCCTCTTCCTGCTCCCCAGGGCCAACAAGCAGCTCCTACTCATGCAAGAACCTGCTTTGCATGTGGTGATCCTAACCACTTTGAAAATGTTTGCCCCAACAGAGTGGTGAAGCAAGAGCCATAGCAGCAACCAGCGCAACAACATCAACAGCAACAGCCTCAGCAGCAGCAGCAGCCAGCAGCCAGCAGCCCGCGGACGTGCTTTCAACATCAACGCCCGCCAGGCGCAAGCAGATAACAATGTGGTTAATGGTACGTTTCTTGTCAACGGTATATATGATTCGTGTTTATTTGATACTGGAGCCGATAACTATTTTGTATCGTTAGAATTTGAAAAGCTCCTAAAACGTAGACGCGCTAACCTCCCTTCGACGTTCGACGTAGAAGTTGCCACTGGAAGAACCGTCATTGTTCACTCTGTTCTCTGTGATTGTACACTTGAACTCAACAATCACGTCTTCCCCATCGACCTTATCCTGATGCAGCTTGGTAGTTTTGATATCATAGTAGGCATGGATTTTCTTCATGAAAACCGTGCTGAAGTCGTTTGCTTTGATAAAATGATTCGTTTCTCGCTCGCTAACGGTGATCAACTCTGTGTGTATGGTGAAACTCCTTCAAAGGATCTCAAACTCATGTTGTGCATATAAGCGAGCAAGTATCTCGGCAAGGAATACAAAGCTTTCTTGGCGCACATCGTAGTAGCAGAGGAAAAGGAAAAGAAGGCAATTGATAAGGTGCCTGTGGTTCGTGATTTTCTTAAAGTCTTTCCCGAAGATTTACCTGGTTTACCCCCGAGTCGTGATATTGATTTCCGTATTGATCTCATTCCTGGAGCAAATCCTGTTGCTAAAGCTCCCTATCGCCTCGCTCCGTCTGAAATGCGCGAACTCGCGAGTCAACTCCAGGAATTGCTTGACAAAGGCTTCATTCACCCTAGCACCTCTCCTTGGGGCGCACCTGTCCTTTTCGTCAAAAAGAAGGACGGATCGTTCCAGATGTGCATCGATTATAGGGAATTGAATAAGCTGACTATCAAGAATCGCTATCCCCTGCCCCAAATCGATGATTTGTTTGATCAGTTACAAGGTGCTACGTGTTTTTCGAAGATCGATTTACACTCAGGCTATCACCAGTTACGAATCCAGGAGGAAGATATACCCAAAACCGCTTTTCGAACCCGATACGCGCATTATGAATTCGTCGTAATGCCCTTTGGTTTAATCAACGCACCCGCGGTTTTCATGTTTTTGATGAATCACGTGTGTAAACCATTTCTTGACCGCTTCGTCATCGTGTTTATCGATGATATCCTGATTTATTCAAAGTCGAAAGCCGAACATGCGCAGCATCTACGTTTGGTTCTCAAATTACTCCAGGGGAATCGACTCTATGCCAAGTTCTCCAAGTGTGAATTTTGGCTAGAGGAGGTTCAATTCCTCGGTCACATCGTTAATAGTCAAGGTATACACGTCGACCCCGCAAAGATCGAAGCTGTTAAGAGTTGGGTTACACCAAAATCACCATCAGAAGTTCGTTCGTTCCTCGGATTGGCGGGCTATAACCGTCGATTCATCGCTGACTTTTCTAAAATCGTTGTTCCGCTTACCTCTCTCACGCATAAAGCCAAGCCTTTTGTTTGGGGAACTGAACAAGAGACTGCCTTTCAGACTCTCAAGCTTATGCTTTGCAATGCTCCTATCCTCACCTTACCCGATGGAAACGATGACTTCGTAGTCTATTGTGATGCCTCGAACCTTGGTCTCGGTTGTGTTCTCATGCAACGGGACAAGGTTATCGTGTACGCCTCTCATCAGCTCAAGATCCACGAGAAGAACTATACAACCCACGATCTCGAGCTTGGTGCAGTTGTTTTTGTATTGAAGATCTGGCGACACTACCTTTATGGTACAAAGTGTACGGTCTTGACCGACCATAAGAGCCTGTAACACATCTTAAACCAAAAGGAACTGAATATGTGCTAACACCGATGGGTTGAACTTCTTAATGATTATGACTGTGAGATTCGTTATCATCCTGGCAAAGCAAATGTCGTTGCCGATGCTCTAAGTCGACGAAGCTATTTTGCATAGCGTTCGTAATATTCAAGCCCAGCACGACCTCGAATCCCTTATTCGTGATGCTCAGCACGCCTGTTTCACCGAGCAAACCTTAAAGGAAGAACGAATTCTTGGTTCCGAAAGGCGATTGGAAAGCAAATCGAACGGTATCCTCTACTATCTCGATTGCATCTGGATCCCCAGTCGCAATAACTTGCGCGGATTATTGTTGACTGAGGCCCACAAGTCTCGGTATTCCATTCAACCCGGTGCCGACAAAATGTACCATGACCTTCGTCAACGGTACTGGTGGCCTGGAATGAAGAAAGATATTGCCGTCTATGTTTCGAAGTGCCTGACTTGCTCGCAAGTCAAGGCTGAACAGCAAAGACCCTCAGGCTTACTCGTGCAACCCGAGATCCCTATGTGGAAATGGGAGAGTATAGCTATGGACTTCATAATGAAACTCCCCCGTACGCCATCAGGTCCCGATAGAATCTGGGTTATCGTTGATCGTCTGACTAAATCTGCTCATTTTCTGCCGATACGAGAAGACTTTAAGGTAGAACGATTGGCACAGATCTACACCGATGAAATTATATGTCGACATGGGATGCCTCGTGATATCATCTCTGACCGCGATGGTCGGTTTACCTCACGTCTTTGGGAAACATTTCAATCTACTCTCGGTACTACCCTTAATCTAAGTACCGCTTTCCACCCCAAACCGACGGTCAGACTGAAAGAACAATCCGTACCCTTGAAGACATGCTTCGTTCGTGTGTCATAGATTTCGGTGGTGATTGGGATGTGCACTTACCTTTGGTCGAATTCTCGTACAATAAGAGTTATCATTCTAGCATTCAAATGGCACCATTTGAGGCATTGTATGGAAGAAAATGTCGATCGCCTATTGTATGGCACGAGATCGGAGATGCACAAATTACCGGGCCTAAGCTGTTGCAAGAAACGACTGACAAAATCCTCCAAATTCGAGAAAATCTGCTGAAAGCTCGGAGTCGTCAGAAAAGTTACACCGATAGACGCCGCAAGCCCCTTGATTTTGACGTTGGCGATCACGTGCTCCTAAAGGTTTCACCTTGGAAGGGGGTGATCAGATTTGACAAGAAAGGAAAGCTCGCGCCTCGATATGTTGGACCCTTGAAAATTCTGGAAAGAATTGGCAAGGTCCACCCGACTTTCCATGTTTCGAACCTCAAAAAGTGTCTTGCCGAGCAGAATTTACATGTACCACTTGAGGATCTACAAGTGGACGAAACATTACACTTCGTGGAAAAGCCTGTCGAGATCATGGATCGAGAAACCAAGAAGCTTCGACGCTCATGCATTCCCATAGTGAAGGTTCGCTGGGAAGGCAAACGCGGCGCCGAGTTCACCTGGGAACTCGAAAGTGACATGAAGGCTAAGTATCCACAGCTATTCGTTACTCCTGCGCCTTAATTTCGGGACGAAATTCCCTAAAGTAGGGGAGGCTGTAACAACCCGACTTTTTGAAGTCAAAGTCAAAGGAAGAAAAGATTTCTAATTTGATCTGTCATTCCTTGCTTAATTATTACTTGTACTCTTTAACTCGATAATCGATACTTTAATTTATGTTACTTTAGTTGTATTATGTGGAGTAAATGCAGTAATCGCAGTTTATCGCTAAGCTACGTAACGCTAATCTCATCGCGATCGCATCGCAACTTGAATCGCAGTTTTGGATATTTTTTTACGTGTGTGTGCTATTATGTATTACTTGTGCATGTTTATATTTGTTGGGTGATTATTCAAAAATGCAATCGCAACTCTATCGCAACACAATCTAATCGCAAACGCTAAACGCAAGGTTACTTATGTTGTTGTATGTTAGTTATGTTATTTGTGTAACCATTATTTAAATCTATTGCATCGCTTAATTAACACTCGCTTAATCGCAGCGCAACGCTCAACACACGAAAGGAAAGGTCGGAAACCAACTCGCACTAACCATCCGATCGAAGGACCATTCGATCGAACCACTCCCACCGCCTTTCTCTCCTCTTCACCTATAAATAGCACCTGTCACATCACTGTTCATGTGATGTGACAACTCTCGTTCGACCAGCACACTTTTGGCCTATTTTCTCTCGATTCCTCGCGATTCGTGTAAGTTTTCTCCTCAAATCTTGTACTTCTAACATCTACACAGACTTTCTCATCGATTTCACCATCAAATCTTAACTTTTCACCATGAAATCGGTGGATTTGGGCTGTTCTAGGATGATGTCATCATGGGTTCTCATGAACTTCCAAGTGTGACCTCATTCCACCAAGAACAACTCAGATCCAAAGGATTTCTACAATGTTTAAACATTGATTTCACCTAAAACCAGACATTTTCCAACTGATTTTAACTTTTCTTCATCCTTCTTAACTTTTCACATAAAACAGATAGAATCGAAGCTCGATCAAGCTTTCTACTCATTCTCTAGTAAACTGCCGGTCTGAGAACAGGTTTCTATCGAAAAGATGACCGACTTAACGAGTTGAACATGAATTTCCGTCAAGAACAGTTGCTGATCGGACGGGGTGATTCCCATCCGATCGGATGACTTGGACTTAATGGGGTTTCCAGTGTTTGACACGCTGTCATGTCGTCCCGGTTCAAACGCAAAACTTTCTAAACTTAATGAATTTTACGAGTTTCACGACGAACAGGTTACTGAACAGATCACCGTCCGATCGGTTAGCCATCCGATCGAACGACAATCCGATCGGATGACCTGTGGCTTTTAAATATCTTAAACTCTTTGCAAATTTTCAAAGGTTATCAGTTTCCAACTAATAGTCATCCGATCGGATGACCATCCGATCGAATGACTATTTTATCAGGAGACTTGGATCTTTAGGAAACATCTCACTTGGAACGGATTGCCATCCGATCGAACGACCTGAGAGGTAGAGATACTTCTTCATTTTTAGAATGTTGCAACGAAAACTTCAAAGTCACATCATACACAAACACATCCATCCCAAACGGACGACCCTCCGACCGAATGGCCATCCGTCCGGAAGGTCATCCGATCGGATGACCATCCATCCCCATCACTCCAACACACCGTTTTACGCACTGTTCAACGCTTATGCTATCGTTATCTGTTCAGGCTAATCCCTCAGCGCTCCCTTCAATCCAAGAAAGTGTTTATTTACTAAACACGACCTGTGAGTATACTCGAACCCTTTTTGCTTAACGCACTTTTGGGTGTTACATACGTTACCTATTTCAAATCACAATCAACACACAACGCAAAAACTTTTATACGCTGACCGTTATTGCATGTTATACGTGTTACTCGATGAATGCTTGTATGTTATGTTTACACCGTGGTTGTTGCCTGACACCTTAGCAACGATAGTACTATAGTTTGGACTCAGCACCTGTCATGGACAGGGGTTGTTAAGGGTTTTACTTCACATGTCACAGTGGTGATATGTGTTGCTCAATCTACAACTCGCAGTCATGTATGTGCATATTTCATTGTCGATAACCTGCTAGCTTCACTTTTCAACATGTTACATGCTGGTTATGTGTAAATCGCATTCGCTACTATATTATACTATCAAACTTGTATGCTCACCTTTACACTATGTGTATTGAATTTTATTTTAACGTATATGACAGGTGTTTAGGATGCTTAAGCTATGCTTGCTGTATGGAATCAAGCTAGGAAGAGTCTAGAAACAAACTAAATAAAATCTGAGTTGTCGGAATGGATTATTTTTCTTTGAGAACTACGTCTGTAATAACTATTTTTATTTTATATATATGTGGTATGGGACATGAACTTTAAATATATCATAATTAATAGTTATTATGGATTCTCCTGGACAATCTGTTTCGCTCAGTTCCGCGCCCCGATGTTTCCGCCATCGGCTGGGGTGTGACATAATCTCTGACCATGATGGTCGTTTCACTTCACGTCTTTGGCAAACCTTTCAGTCCACTATGGGTTCTCACTTGAATCTTAGTATCGCTTTCCATCCTCAAACGGATGGACAGACTGAACGCACTATTCAAACCCTAGAGGATATGCTCCGCTCTTGTGTTATCGACTTTGGTGGTAATTGGGATGTACATTTACTATTGATTGAGTTCTCGTACAACAACAGCTATCATTCCAGTATTCAGATGGCTTCTTTCGAAGCTTTATATGGTCGCAAGTGCCGATCTCCTCTCAGCTGGCATGAGATTGGTGACAAGCAACTTACTGGCCTTGAGATCATTCAAGAGACGACGTATAAGTTTCTTCAAATCCGTGATAACTTGATCAAGGCTAGGAGCGGACAAAAGAGCTATGTTGATAAAAGGCGTAAGCCTCAGGAATTTAATGTTGGAGATCGAGTTCTTCTCAAGGTATCCCCCTGGAAGGGGGTAGTTCGCCTCGGTAAAAAGGGAAAGCTAGCCCCTCGCTAAGTGGGTCCTTTCATGATTCTCGAAAGGATTGGCAAGGTGGCTTACCGACTTGATTTACCTCAAGAACTTAGCAATGTACATCCGGTGTTCCACGTATCTAATCTCAGGAAATGCTTAGCCAATGAGGAACTTCAGGTTCCCATCGAAGACTTGCAAATAAACGAAACCTTACATTTTGTGGAGAAACCGGTCGAAATCATGGACCAAGGTGTCAAGCGATTGAGGCGCATCAAGACTTCCATAGTTAAGGTACGATGGGAAGGAAAGTGTGGCGCCGAATTCACTTGGGAACTCGAGAGTGAAATGAAGACCAAGTATCCGCAGCTCTTTGAGCAGTCTACTTCTTAGATTTCAGGGATGAAATCTCCTAAAGGTGGGGGAGACTGTAACGCCCTACGTCCCTAAGATTTTAGCTTTTGGCAAGTCTAGTCCCTATACTATGTGAAACCTTACTCAATGTGAAACTTTGTGATACTAGAATCTTGAATCTAGACTCTTGATACTTTGAAACTTGACTCTTGATACTTGATACTTATTTAGCGCCATGAATCTTGATTCTTGGTGAAACTTGATACTTGATACTAGATACTTGAAACTTAATACTTGAAACTTGACACTTGATTCTTGATTCTTGATGCTTATTGAATGAGACTCTTGATACTTCTAGAACGAGAAACTTTGAGGCTTTGTTAAACGAAAAACTTGAAACTTGACACCTACTAGCTAGCTTATGTAGACTTTTATCATGGAAACTTTTGTGTTAATTATACAATCTTATAATATAATGATATTACACAATATTACGCAACACAACGCTTGGACTAACTCGAAAAATGAACCAAAGTCGGAAAAACTAGCAAAACTGGTATCGGTTGTCCGGATGGACATCCGATCGGATGACCATCCGATCGGATGGCCATTCGATCGGAGAGCTATCCGATTGAGAGCCATCTGATCGCCACACTCACCGCCTTACTCTCCCTCTTGCACTATAAATACCCGCTGTCACATCATTGTTCACTGATGTGACAACCTCCTCCGCTCTCTCATTCTAAGGCACTTTTGTTCCAATTTCACGCGATCCTTGTAAGTTCTCTCCATGATTCTTGTACAACTTTTATCTCTACACACTTTCTCACTAGATTCTTCATCAAAATCTTACTTTTCGCCATGAAATAACCCGATTTGGGTACCTTGAAGATGACGTCATCATGGCTGTTTGTACAACCAGTTGTGTGATATCATTCCGTCAAGGTTTAGTCCAGATCTAAGGGATTTCTACACGTTTTACTACGAATCTTTACATAATCTAAACATTTTTGGATAATTTCATGCTTTTACTCAAACACGGTAAAATCTAGAGCCAAAGCAGGCCTAGGACTTGTTCCTTAGTCTGAAGTCAACTCGATAAAGGATTTCCACCGAAGAGACGACCAAATTATGGATCAGACATGAAACTTCGTCAAGAACAGTCGTCCGATCGAGCGGGGTGATTCCCATTCGATCAGACAAGCTGAACCTTGGTGGGTTTCCGTTGTTTTGGTACGTTACCACGTCGTCTCCGTTAAACTCAAACTTGGAAATTTTATGAAGGTTGCAAAGGAAAAAGATCACCACAGTCGAATGACCATCTGATCGGACGATCATCCGACCGAACGGTCATCTGACCGAACGACCTGTTCCCCGTAGCCTCAATACTTATACTATATGAATCAGAACTTTGTACTATTAACCTTTCACTCGAACGACCATCCGATCGAACGGTCATCTGACCGGATGACCATCCGATCGAATGACTTGAACTTATACTACAACGAAAACTTCAAAAGTCTGAAATGTATTGGAAACACACTACTGATCGAACGACCGTCCGATCTGATGGGTTCCGTCTGGGTCGAAGGGTCATCCGACCGGATGACCATCCGTCCGGATGACCATCCGGTCAGGAAGATGGTCAGACACTTTTCTCGTTTTCACACGCTTCGACACTCTATTCAATGCTCATACTGTTAAACTATAACCAGGCTAACTTAGGCGCTCCCTTCGATCCAAATAGTCGGTGTCGATACTTAGCACCCACTGTGAGTATACTCGATCCCTTTTTGTTTTGAACACTTTTGGGATGCAACATGTATTCTATAAACTTGACACTTGACACTTGAAACTATTTGAAACATACTCTATCCGCTGTAAACATGAAACTTGAAACTTGAAAGTTGTGATTCTTGAGACTTTTATGCTATGTGAACGTTTAATCCTTGTGTGTAGTTCCGCCTTAACAATGGTAGCGCTATAGGGGTAATGCACCTCCCCGTTAGTCTTGGGGGTATTGTTAGGAGGAGACATTTTAGCTTCCTTTGAGTCTTGGGGAAGTAGTTAACGCATTGGAAACTTGGGCTATCACTTGGACTGCGTTTAATAGCATGGTGAAACTTGTTATATGTGTTTATGCTGGATATGAGTTTTTGGGAACGTTTTAAACTATTATACTACTACGTACTCAAACTTGTATACTCGCCAACATTTTTTTGTTGATATATTTTAATACAAGCTAGGATGATGCTAGAAACTCACCTAGTTAATTAGTCAATTTCGAACAATATTTGAATTTTTATGTAACCCGATACTTATTGTGGTGGTTTATTGTGGTTGACTTTAGATAATGTTTTGAATTTAACTTAATCTATATTGAAACAAATAGTGTTATGGAAACTCTTGAGCAATCTGAACGCTTAGTGCCACGCCCCGATGTTTCAACCATCGGTTGGGGTGTGACAGCCATGGGCTATCAAAAAACAATTGCATTAGATCTAAACACAATTATTCAGTTTGAAATCATTGCTAACTGATGTATTGCAAAATACAGTTATTTATCTTGTATAGTTTGTACGTTTTTATTTAGATTTAGTTTCGGTTTTAGTTAGAATGTATATACTTTTGATCCGTTTGTGTTTTACAGGTCTTGGTTGATGAAAGGAGTTGAAAAGAGTGGGAAATGAGCCAAAATATGCTAAAATCAAGTAACGGGACATGAACAAATGATCGAGAGATGAAACGGTGACAAAAATAAGGCTTTTTTAGGTTTTCATGGGCCGCGATAGAATTAGGGTATAGTCTCGCGCCTCGCCACAGCCTGTTTTGACCCGTTTAACTGAAGTACAGCGTCATGGGGCGTGTGAGTCTGAGCCAAATGTCTAGCGGGCCGCGAGAGGGTGTTAAACCAGCAAAATTCATGATTTTTAGGGTTTAAGGTGTTAGGAAAGGTATAAATACAATGTCATGATCACAATTAGAACCCTAGACGTAACCAGACCTCTTTGGACGAATTTGGAAGCAGTTTTAGAAAGGAATTGAGCTCTGGAATCATCAGGTGGAAGCTGGAAGCATAAAGATTGAAGATTTACGGGTTTTACTTTCTCGGTTTATCTTGTTTTCTAAGTTTTCTCTTTTACTTTGATGAATTCTCTATTTGAAACTTGTTTTCTGGTTTTTTGATACTATGTTTCTTGGCTAAATACTTTAAACTACTTAGGTTGTGATGAACAATTATTAAAGTTTGTATTTTTAATAGTTTTAATGTGTTTATGGATTTATCTTGAAAAGTAACAAACTTTAGTTCCTTGATTTGATGTGTATGCGTATTTTATCTTGTTCATTGAATAATTATTATCCCTCATGTTACTAGTTGAATGTCTTTCAAATAATAGTTGCATGCTAGGTCAATTACTGTGTGTTTTTGGCTATTAGATGTTTCACTAGACGTAGTGATCCATACGGGTATAATTGTAATTTAGACAGGGTTAAATGTTCTACCATTCTTAATATCTGTAATGTGAGAGATTGTCGGTTTGTCTTTAGTGTTGAATTGCTAGGGTTAGATTCTTTGTAAGAAGACCCTCTAGTTTAGTTTTCATTATTTGCTTACCAAGTTAAATCAAGCTCCATAGTTGCCTTAGACTTTCCACTGTGAGGTAGTTAGTCAATTTAGGAACATGAGGAGCATTTAAGGTTAGTCCTGGAACTGCTCCAATGGGAGAAACTGTATGCTAAGTTTTCTAAGTGTAAGTTCTGGATACGCGAAGTCCATTTCCTCGGGCATATAGTAAACGAAAAGGGTATCCATGTTGATCCAGCTAAGATAGAGGCCATCAAAGATTGGGAGGCACCAAGGACGCTAACAGAAATTCGACAATTTATGGGTTTGGCAGGTTATTACCGCCGCTTCATCGAAGGATTCTCAAAGATCACACAACCGCTCACAACCTTAACTCAGAAGAGCTCAAAGTACATCTTGGGTGACAAACAAGAAAAAGCATTCCAGTTGCTAAAGCAAAAGCTCTGAAGTGCACCCATTTTGTCCTTGCTAGAAGGGAGAGATTATTTCTTCATGTACTGTGACGCTACAATTCAGGGACTTGGATGTGTACTTATGCAACGTGATAAGGTCATCGCGTATGCATCCCGACAGCTAAAAGTACACGAGAAAAATTAAACTACTCATGACTTGGTCTAGGAGTAGTAGTGTTTGCACTGAAGATCTGGAGGTACTACTTATATGGTACGAAGTGTACTATCTACACGGATCACAAGAGCCTTCAACACATTTTCAATCAGAATGAATTGAACATGCGACAGCGTCACTGGGTCGAACTTCTGAATGATTACGATTGTGCGATTCAGTACCACCTGGGCAAAGCTAATGTGGTAGTCGATGCCCTTAGCCGAAAGGAACATCTAAAACCCAGACGCGTTTGATCTTTGCAACTCACCATTCATTCTGGGTTACCCGAGAAAATTCGAAAAGCGCATATCGAGGCAGTGAAAGAAGAGAATCTGAAAGCAAAATCCCTACGCAAGATGGAACACAATTGGGAAGTGAAACCAGACGGCACACCGTATTTCATGAATTGTATATGGGTACCTCTCAACGTGAATCTGAGGGAACTCATAATGAACGAAGCCCACAAGTGTAGATACTTTATCCATCCAGGTTTGGATAAGATGTATCATGATCTCAAGACGATATACTGGTGGCCAAACATGAAGGCCGAAATCGCCACCTACGTAAGCAAGTGTCTGACTTGCTCTAAGGTTAAAGTCGAATATCAGGAACCATTAGGGTTACTGCAAAAACCGGAGATCCCAGTGTGGAAATGGGAGCAAATCGCAATGGATTTCAATACGGGTTTGCCAAGGACACTAGCGGAAATGATACCATCTGGGTAATCATAGACTGTCTAACCAAATCAGCTCACTTCTTAGCCATAAAAGAGACGGAAAAGTTTAACAAACTTTCCGTAATCTATATGAAAGAAATAGTTGCTAGGCATGGGGTGGCAGTGTCAATAATCTCCGATCGTGATCCATGCTTTGCATCTCAAATGTGGCAATTAGCATAGAAATCTCTAGGATCGCGCTTGGATATGAGTACTGCTTACCATCCCCAGACGGATAGCCAAAGTGAGCATACCATACAAACTCTCTAAAGTAAGCTTATGGCACTTGTAATCAATTTTGGCAACAATTGAGAAAGACACATACCATTAGTGGAATTTTCATATAATAACAGCTATCACACAAGCAATGTTGTAGAAGGCGCTAGGCGCTAGTCGGGCGGTGAGGTACAGCCTAGGGATTAATCGGAATGGGATTTTTATATGTATTTTTTCAAAATTATATATATATACCCAATAATATAAAAATAATACTTCAAAATTCACATAAATACTTCAAAATTCACATAAAAATTCAAAAATTAAGCAACTTTTGACCAACTAGGACCGATTAATCCCGACTAGGACCGATTAATCCCGACCAGGACTGATTAATCCCGACCAGGATCGATTTTGAGCAAAAAAACCATGGTCCGATTAGTCCGACTAGACCGACTTTTGACCGACTAGGACCGACTTTTGACTGACTAGGACCGATTTTGACCTGGACCGATTAATTGACCGATTTGGTTAAATTTTGGCGATTACTAGCCGACTAGCGCCTAGGCGGCGATTAATCGGCCGCCTAGGCCGATTTCTGCAACAGTGCACACAAGCATTCAGGCAGCACCGTTTGAGGCATTGTATGGACGAAAATGTAGATCGCCCGTGTGTTGTGTGGAAGTTGGTGATAGTAAGCTTACCGGTCCCGAGTTGATACTCGAAGCAACCAAAAAGATTGTACAAATCCGAAACCTTATGGCGGCAACTCATGATCGTCAAAAGAGCTATGCCGATCAACGCCGCAAACCATTGGAATTTAAAGTAGGCGATAGAGTCCTACTAAACGTATCACCCTGGAAGGGTGTGATTCGTTTTGGCAAACGAGGCAAGTTTAACCCGCGCTACGTGGGCCCGTTTGAAATCACAAATAAGATTGGGCTAGTGGCAGATGAATTAAACCCTCCTAATGAACTCAGTGGAGTTCACAACGTTTTCACGTTTCAAATCTGAAAAAAAGTGTTTGGCGGGTGAAACACTAGTTGTTCCATTGGACGAGACTGAAGTGGACGAACAACTACGGTTCATTGAAGAACTAATCGAAATTATGGATCGGGAGGTCAAGACTCAGAGGCATAGCAAGATACCGATTGTTAAGGTTCGTTGGAACTCTAAGCCTGGACCGGAGTTCACGTGGGAAAGAGATGATCAGATGAAATACAAGTATCCTCACTTTTTTACAACCGAAGCACAGGTTGCAGATAGTACAAACTGAATTTCGAGACGAAATTCTTTCAATGGGGGGATGATGTGACAACTGGGGGAAATCTTGATCAAACTTAGCGACACAACTCATGCTTACTCAATTTTCGGGACGAAAATTCTTTCAACAAGGGGATAATGTGACATCCCGTAATTTCATGTTAATGCCGTTAAACCTTGTCTATTAATTACAAGTTATAAATGCACAAGTTAGTAACACATGAACAAACATACTAGGTTAATTTGATTAACTTTGCAAAATAAGGGACTTGTGTGCCATTATACAAAATTACGTTGATAACTTTCTACTCAAGTTTGATTTAGAAAACCTGGGGGACCTTTTGTGCATTGAAAATTGGTTTAAAAAAATAATATAACAAATCCCAACCCTAGGCCGCCCCCATACTCACGTACGCACACCCATTCTCCCACCTCTCTCCCTCAAGGCGATTTCAAGGAGTTCAAGAACCCTAATCTTGCTTGCTTGATTTTCTTCTTCATTTCTTGACTTGTTGCTTGCTTCCGGTAATCATTTCTTTGTTGTTATATTGCGTTTATATGTGTGTAACTTGAAGTCTTGATCTGCTTTGGTTCTTGAAGCATGAAAACATGATCTTACATGTGCTAAGGTTTGCTAAAAACATGTATTTTGATGTTTATATAATGATTTTTGCTAGTTAGTAACTCTATGATCATGTATGCATGCTAGGGTTTTGGTTATGTATAATCTTGATAATGAAGCTGGATGATGTTGTTGGGGATTTTGATTGCCAAAAATAGGGTTAGAGTGTCATAAACATGTTTTAATTGAAAGCTGAATTCAAACAACACCTAATTAGAATTCACAGCCGACTTGTATCTGCTGTAACGTGGGAAAAACTTGACAAAAACGTGTGTTTCTTAACTGTAAAATGTAATTCTAGGAAATAGCTTTCAAACCCCACTAGAATCATAATTTTTCGATGAGTTCTGATATTTTAAATGAATTTCTCCGTGACAAAGGTCCATGTTACGTTTTCTGTCAGAATTTGTAGCCTATTACAAATATCATAACTCAGTCCGTGTATTGAATTAATACGTGAAATATATACAGTAGGTAGTGTTAGGAGATTCTCAAATCCTCCAACTAGAATTTCGTTAAAAGAGTTAACGAGGATTAGACTCATTCGGTTCCAGCGGCTCGTGTCAATTTTATTTTTTGACAATGTACCTTTTTTATATGACAATTTAACTTTTTTTTACGTCTGATTGGACTCAAACGACTCAAACAAACTCCGATTGGACTCATTCTAGCGGCGTTGGAACCGGCTCATCGAACCCTAACTAGGATCTCTTAACCCTAAACCCTAAATCCTAAACTGTAAACCCTAAACCCTAAAGCTAAACAATAATGCTAAATCATAAAATCTAAACTATAAACCCTAAAAGCTAAACCCTAAAGGCTTAGACACTAAAGGTTAAACCATAAAGCTAAACCCTAAATACTAATGGTTAACCCTAAAACTAAACCCTAAAGCAAAACCCTAATATAAGATCCTAAAAGCCAAACCCTAATATATTTAGGTTTTTTTGGGTAAAGGGCATTGCCCGGCAAACTTGTATAAATAACGAAAAAAATAACACCTTTAAAGGGGGCATTCCCCCCGTCTCTTCACCCAAAACAAACTTTGGGGACCAAAAAATGTTGATGCATAATGTCTATCGCCTGCGTCATCAGTCTATGTCATGTCAAATATATGTAATAGTGTGAAATGTTAAGTTTTATATGTATATTGGTCAGTTCGCACGACCTGGGAAGGTCAGGTCGCACGAACTGGAGTTGTCAGTTCGCGCGAACTGGAGATGTTACTCCATGCGAACTGGTGGGCCTATATATAGGTCAGTTGTGTTCTTCATTTGTAACTTGCCAGAGAATTTTGTCACGAAGTGCTGTCGGATTCTCTCTGTACCAAAACGTTTATAATCAATGAAGAACATGTTTAAAGTGACTTTCTACTCTTCTACTCCTGTTCTAACTCTGATTGACGGTTTCTAGTCTGATTCCGCCTTTCTAGAAACCAGATTTGACTCAGATTGAATCGTATTGGACGAATCCTCGATCCTACAAAAAAAGAAACCATAAAACCAATACTAGGTAAATACAAAAACCTAGCGTTACACGGGATCATAGTCCCAACACTACTTCTAGACCGAACTCTACCATTATTTTTATCTTGAAGCCCAACTCTGGATGGCAGCCAACGAACGCTTGTAGTCTTCAAATAAACCCAAACCAAATTGAAATATCCTCGCTCAAGACTTATCGGCCCAATGTGACATTTCCTAGATTTATCGGTTGTAACATCTTGCCAATATCTGGTCACGGTCCAAAACACCCAACCCACAAATGGAGACCGCAATAAAACCTTGTCGCCTAGCCCAAAACTGATTTTGGGCTTTACATCGGTATACTTATCAATATCCATCACATGGTCTGAATCAACTAGCCTCATCCTCTTGAGAGGAGCCCAATAGCTCTTTCCAGTCTGCCGTACTAGCCCAATTAAACAAGCATGGAACATGCTGATGGCAACCCACTAGTGGGCCTTCACAACATTCTTAACACTTGGGCCCTAATAGTTAACCGTACTCCTTTTTATATGAAAAGCCCATTCCCTTAGTTGGGTCTTCAGCCAGTGCATAGTACCTTGGCCCAAGATGGACATTTGGGCTTCGTTCTTTACATACACAGTGTCCCCCAGGCCCAGCTAATGCTGTGTAGCCCAGGCCTTCAACCACTTCACCAAAGTCTTCACTTCCCGCACTTGGGCCTGATGACGGAGCCAGTGATCCCTGGCCCAATACCTCTGATGTTGGGCTTTCACCTGCTACGACAAAGACTTGGGCTTCTTCTTTTTAGCACCATGATGGCCCACGCTAGTGCCTGTTCTGATTTTGACCAGCAGCAGAATACAACACTTCCAGAAGTAGCAATATCGAATAAAATAAACTCCAACATAATTCCTGTTTATTCGAGGACCCACCCTAGCAAAGCTGACCCAGATGCCATTCTTTCCCGACGTGGTTCTTTTAGCCAGCCAAAACCATTGAATCACTGTAGAATTTTGTAGCCATTTATCAAACACCTAGTCCTGATACAACCAGAAATTAAGGGGCCTTGGACAGCAAATAAAACACCCTCTAAAATCCAAAAACATCAGCACTTTAAGCAGCCTCTTAAACAGCATGTTAATATACACAGTAGCAGCATTGATGACCATTTTACCCCTGTACATAGTGGATAAAACCTGCAATCTATCAGTGCTCCAGTGATCCAAATTACGAATGATTCTCCATCCTTAATGCTTCCCGGTATTTGAAACATTCCAGCTTTTAACCCAACCCATACTCCAACCCAGCCTGCACAACAGATTAAAGAAAACAAAAAGGTTTCTAAATCCTATATTGGTTTCTAGCATAGGGGTGTAGGACCAAAAGAGGCTGCACTGAAATAACACTCCCCCTTGCCAGTTGTCACACCCCGACCGCGTATAACATGCAACCGTGGCAGAAAACGTCGGGGAGTGTTGTAACAGAATTAATTGTTTCATAACCATGGCATTCAAAGTTGTATTTTATTTATAAACATAAGAGTTACATTGTCTTAAACAGGAAATAAAGAGTTCAGAACATAATTAAACTAAGTCTATCTTCATTTTATGTCTCTAAGGCACAGGTCCGCCCTAGTGTCACGATCATCATCCTACGGAAAAGCTCCTGAAAACACATTTGAAAATAGGTACGTCAGCATAAAAATGCCTGTGAGATACATAGGTTTTGTGAAAATAGGATTCATGACTTATAAGTTTAGGAAAAATTGTTTAATAACAGTCAGTCATGAACCTTGTAAGTTGTTTTGTTTTGTAAATCATTAAAAAGCAATGATATGTATAAATAAGAGAATAATGTAAGGTTAAATGAATAACCAAGTAAAAATGAGTTTGTATAAGATAAGTTGTTTTGTAAATCAATGTCTTGTGAAAATAAGTTGTTTATGTAAAATGAAATATGTCAAATATTGAAATGATTTAAGTAACGCTACGATATGAAATATCATACAAACACTTATTTATAGGAAGTACCAGCGGCGTATCCACCATGCTTGTATTATATTACATTCGCCTCGTTACTCGAATCATTTACCCAAACCAACCATCAATGTAAATTGTTCATGTATAAATGAATTGTCATGTGTTAATGTGTAAACCATATTGAAATGTCTATGTCCAATGTAAACCACTAAATGTGTATATATCAATGTCAAAATGTTTATGTTAATGTAGATCATGTAATGTTTACCCAAAAATATCATGTATGGTAAGTAAAATATATCAACTCAACCATATGTAAAATGCACAAAAACAAGGTATTGAAATAAAACATGGTTTAAATCAAAGTTATGTTTTGTGTAACAAATGCATGCTTTACTGATACAAACATTTATGCGGTATTGTGAAAATGCATACATCCAAGCCTTGAGACTGTGGCGATAAACCCTTAAACAAATTAAAGGTTTATCTAAGTTATGTATATCGAATTCGGTCATTCCTTCCAATCCGAACAAACCCAGGATTTCAGGAACGGGAGTTGTCAATTCCTATGGTACCACTACCTACTAACGAACGGCGTGATCAATGTTAATGAATGTATTGTTCCATATTAAACAAACCAAATGTTATACCAAAATGTAAGCATGTGATGAAAACAACTGTACTAAGTATGCACACAATGGACATACGTAGCATAAAATGTAATGTGAAACAATGCACTAAGTACGCACACAATGGGCATACATAGCATGAAATGTAATGTAAAACAATGTACTAAGTATGCACACAATGGACATACATAGCATGAAATGTAATGTAATGTAAAACGATGTACTAGGTACGCACACAATGGGCATACATAGCATGAAATGTAATGAAATCATGTACTATAATGTACTAACGAACATAGCAGGTATATGATGTGAAAACAGGAAAGCAAGAAAGTAACAAGTAGGCACATGTGTTCCACCCCAAAATGTTTGGAAAACAGTAAAAGAGGGGTCTATGTACTCACTTGAGATTGCTCAGAAGTCCTAAGATAACCACCAAGCAATGCTAGAGATCACGGAATCAAACGGCACCTAATATAGGTAACTATGTTAATAAACCGGACCTAATATCGGAGGGTCGGATAGAATGAGGGTTCGTAAACCAAAAGAGTATGGAGACTCGTGGAATATGGTTTAACAAAGCCCACATACTAAAACGAAACTTAACCTAAGTGTTTGTGACCCATTACGACCCGTTTAGGTAGCTTATGCTACTTTAACGCGTCGTTCGCGTAAAACGCGTTCGGAACGCCTAACTAGTCCTATGACAAGTAAAATATGCCTTAACATGTCTACTATGGTTGTAAAATCAGTTTAGATGTCAAAAGTTATGTTACATATGTTTAAAACGAATTTTGGCATCAAAGGGGTATTTTGGTAATTTACCTAAGGCATATAAACTACCTATCATACAACTACTTAAACGAAGCGACCATAAGGTATAACCTCGGAGGGTTATTCCCTATATACTATGGTCACCTAATGTGTTTGGTCGGATCCTAATGATCGACCAAATGGGTCGGGTTCGAAGGTATAAGCGATTTATTAGATCGCTTACCCTTACGACCCTAGACAACGTGGTAACCAGTAGGCATAGTCACAAGGGACTATAACCATCGTGATTACGATCACGTTGCGAAGTTCAAACGAACTTTGCATTGACCATAAACTGGTCAATGCAGAAAGTCAAACAAAGTTTGACTTTCGGTCTCGAAAAGCAATAAAAGAACGAAGGAACACTTACAAAGGGTCCCCGAATGCTAATCTAGATCAAAATAGCTCAGGTATGAAACAAAGGTTTCAACTTAGAGCACATAAGATCAGATTCTTGTGAGGAAAAGTGAAGGGTGGAGGTGGGTATTTATAGTTTTTGGTTCACCGTTAGGATCATTTCTTGGAGAAGAGGGAATGATCACATCCCTACACTTGTTGGAATGTTGTGGTTACTGAATTTGGCCACCATAAGAGGTTAACATGTGGAATTTGACCTTCAGAGGGTGTTAGGAGATGTTAATCAAGTGTTTAAATGACCTTTTCTGATCAGAAGGGGCCTGGCGTGACGCTAGGGGGGCTAGGCGTCACGCTAGGGTCCCCCTGATCAGCAAACACTTTCAAATGTTCACCTTTCAGTCCCCATCGCGTATTAAGGCCATTTCCGACATGTTTAAGGCTCGTTAAATCATTTTCAAGGCTCCACAAGGATGCCTAAACATTGTGGACATGAAACATGCTCAAAAATATGCCGGATTTCAGTTCGTTTGGTCGTACGATCGCGATGTTTGCTTAATTACGACGGAATGCGCATAAGCGCGAAAAACGATCTAAATTGCGTGACGAATGGATTTCTCTTATGCCAAACACTAAAATAAAATATTTTAGTGCTTACATAAATTTTTGGATGTCCGGATGTATTCAGAACGTAAGTTATGCGCGAAAGTGCAAACTTGTGCACTTTTTGGCACTTTTAGTCCCTGAATGACCCAAAAGTTTATTTTAGCACACCGAACCCCTCAAAGCCTATTTCTAAGCTATGTAAAGGATATTTATGGTATGTTTAACTTATGGTCATGTTCCGGAATGTTCGTTACAGTTTAAATTGGCATACTTTCGCAGTTTGTCAAATTTAGTCCCTGTAGACGTATTAACTTGTTTTTGCCATACCAAAGCCTTCAAAACTTATTTCTAAGTTATGTAAAGGTTATTTAAGGTATGTTAAGTTTATGTTGATGTTCCGGAGTATTTTTCGCATTAAACTGATTTCGTTTACGCATCAGTTTGCGTATAACTCTCCAGAAAGCGATGTAGAGTTTGAAATTACATAAAAGTCAAAACATGAAAAATGTAAAATACAACCAAACAAACATTGGGATCAAATAACATTGTTTTATTGATAATTGAACTGTTCACAATGATTACAAGCACAGATGTTACACCAGTCCTGCCTTATGTCTTCCAGGCTAACGACGATCCCCGTTACAAAAAAACTACAACAATCTCCATAGATGACCCTGATTCAACAACCTACAGTTTAAACAGTTACAGAAAATAGAACACAAACCTATAGACCAAGAAAATGGGAAGAAGCAAAACACCAGGTTACTTCCAGAAAAAAACTACAGGTAACATCTACCTACCTCACCCTTGTAACACCAACCCAACCCAGGAAAAACCAGTCCCACTGCTTCTGAAAATCAGGAAACAACCCAACCCCAGTTGTAACCCACCCATCCAGCTTGTTAACAATATACCAATTCCTGCCCATCCCAACCTCACCTGACAAAAACAAAAGACACAATTTGTTTACCGTGAGGGTAATGACACTACAGGAATTCATATGATGTGTGTAATATTACTCAACTCTTAGACCTCCCTCTCTGAAAATATTATGGACTAAAACAAGAAACATCAAGCCTTTTATCCACCAATACCCCTTTTTAACTAGAAAATTAAGCGGTATCATGGATAAACCGAAGGGATGTGGATTGAGGAGCCCATGAAACATCAGATAAATCCCAAATTCGAGCAGCTTGTAGGCTGGCAGCTGATTTAACAAGGGTCAGTTCTATAAGTCTAAGGCGAATAGCATCTTTAATTAAGGCAAACACTTCCTCCACATGTCTGGTCCTCTCTTCATGAGCTCGTAAATTACGTTCTTGCCACACAAAGTAAACGACAGCCCCCAATGTTATTCTATTAATGAGACTCCAAATAGAGTTTCTAGCAGGCATGACACACAGGTGGGATATAAATTGATGCCAGCTGCACGGGGCATTTCCCTATTGAGTTAAAGACTTTAGTTTCATCCACACCTCTCTAGGGTACGTGCACTCAAAAAACAAGTAGGGTGGAACTCTGGGTCAGCTTTGCAGAAAACACACTTCAAGTCTTACCACCATCCCAATTCCTATAATGTCATGGGTCTGGAGTTTATCTTTTATGGCAAGACAAAGAATAAACATGTGTCGGGGAATATTTTGGCTGAACCAAACATGCTTAAACCAAGGGACTTCTAAACCTTCTTCCCTGATATCTTTACAGACCTCACCCACAGAGAAGTCAATTACGTCACCCTTGTTTGTCTTCCACATAACTTTATCAGCAGTGTTCGGGTGCAACTGAGTACATTGGTGCTGAAACAGGGTAGGGAACCGAGTCTGCCAGTCAGACGGCCAAGCCTACTCATTGTTAACCACCACTTCATCAACTGTACTATGCCTTGTAAAATATCCTTCACACTTATTTCTATGGGTGAGGACATTACTTAGAGGCCCAATCTTATGCTAGTAATCAAACCATACTCAAGTTTCTTTACTGTCTCCCACAATATGAATAATATGATTTCTGAGAATGTGTCTACATTCCAAGATCTTTCCCCAACTCCAACATAAATCATCATTCCTGCCAATCTCCCAAAAATTATGATCATTCCGTTTGTAAGTATGGATCCATTTGATCCAAAGGGATTCTCTATGGGTAATAATGTTCCATGTATGTTTGGAAATAATGGTTTTATTCCAAGTTCGCAAAAATTTTAATCCTAACCCCCGATGACTCATTGGGTGCACACATCCGTCCATTTAGGGTTTAGGGGTTAGTATTTAGGATTTAGGGTTTAGGTTTTAGGGTTAAGAGATCCTAGTTAGGGTTCGACGAGCCGGTTCCAACACCACTAGAATGAGTCCAATCGGAGTTCGTTTAAGTCGGTTCCCCACCGTTCCCTACTTTTTTTAGTGTTCCACAAAGATCAAGGGAAAACCCCTCCGAGTTGTGAGAACTTAGAGTACTCGGTCTTCTCGTGCGAGTTTTGTGTCACGGCCCCCGTCCCGGTGTTACCCGGTCCAGGAGCCGCGGGACAGAAACCCGTGGTATTTATTATTTGAGTTGACAGCAGAAGTTTAACAGGATCTTTTAAAATTTGAAAATGCCCTATTATTTTATTTCACCATTTGGGGACAAATTCCCATAATTTACAGTAAAGGGAATTTCACGAGGAAATCCCTTTTTTTTTACAAAACATGTTTATTTATTTGAGCCACCACTTCAAGCTTGTTAGTGCTCCGTAACACTTTTTCCTTGATTCACAGTAAGTCACCTGAAACATATTTAAAAATATTTTATCAGCGGGGAAATACTGGCGAGTCACCCAGGTTATATAAAACGACACATTAGTTATAAATTACAGCATAAGAGCGATTACAATGGCTACTATCTTATTTTTATCTGGCGCCGTGTCACACCCTGGTGACGATGGTCATACCACTATTGGGTCCTTTCACTCAAATAGTGATGATTATCACTGTTAGGATTGTTATCCTAACCGTGAGAAATTATTAATGTACACAATACCCCACTTGCCAGTGATTCAAGATAACCAAGACTTAATCCCTGTAATTATAACTTTTGAAAATAATTTGAGTATTGTAAAACATTGTTGATAAAAAGAGAATGACTCACTTTGTAAGTTTAGACGGGCAGAGTTTAGCCTACTGATTAACCGTGTAACCTAGTTAAAATAACAATGCATGCGAAACTAGGTCAGTAACTTAATACAACTCTTTACGATAAACTCACGAAATCAAAACCCTCACGACGAATGACAAAGTATAGCCCAAATACGGGAAGCACTTAAACATCCATCGGATCGGTTTCAATCGATCGGACATTGTATCGTAACAGTGATCGAGTTAATACCATGTATTCGTAGCAGCGTCTTGACACCGTAAAACTCGTTTTTAGCAGAATATGGACGTTTTGAGACTGAGATTTCGAACACAGAAGCAAGTCCCATGCACAGGCTACTTATAGCAACATTTTAGGTTTTACGCGGCCCACGTAAACCTTAACATGACTTTTACGCGGCCCGCGAGGACCCCTAGTCTACGTGTAGGGCTAGCGTGTCACGAGTAGGGTTGCCACGTGGCCTGGAACGCTTATCCGGTGATCTTTGATTTGACGCGGCCCGCGTAAGCCGAAGCATACATTTTACGTGGCCCGCTCGAAATCCAAATATCTTGTTTTCTTGATTTTTCATAAGCACCGGGGTTCCAGGGATCCGGGTTTTCACTCACGGATCATTCTTAGACAATTTTGCAGGTCCTTACATCCTCCCCACCTTATTTAAAATCTCTTCCTCGAGATTTACTGAAATAAGTGAGGATACTTTCGCTTCATTTCTGATTCCAGCTCCCAGGTATACTCGGGTTCTCTTTTCGAATCCCACTTGACTTTGACAAGTTCCAATCTTTTGTGTTTAAGGAATTTAATCTTTCTGTCTTCTATCTGAAGTGGTTTCTCTACGAACTTTAACTTTTCATTTACCTCTATGTCTTGAAGAGGTACTACCAGGGATTCGTCAGATAAACATTTCTTGAGGTTGGATACATGAAATACGTCATGTACCCCGGCTAACTCTTCTGGTAATTGTAAGCGATAGGCGACCGGTCCTATTCGCTGGATTACTGGGAATGGTCCTACGTACCTTGGACTTAGCTTTCCTTTCTTACCGAATCGAACTACTCCTTTCCAAGGAGAAACTTTCAAGAGTACCTTGTCTCCAACTTGAAATTCTAGTGGCTTGCGACGATTGTCTGCATAACTCTTCTGGCGATCTCGAGCCGTTTTCAGTCTTTCCTTGATTTGAGTGATCTTGTCGGTGGTTTCTTGTACGATTTCAGGACTTGATAACTGGCTTTCTCCTATTTCTGCCCAGCAAACTGGAGTTCTACACTTTTGTCCATACAGTGCTTCGAACGGGGCAGCTTCGATGCTTAAACGATAACTATTGTTATAGGAGAATTCAATTAAAGGTAAATGGTTATCCCAGTTTCCTCCAAAATCTATCACACATGCCCTGAGCATGTCTTCCAGGGTTTGGATCGTCCTTTCACTTTGTCCGTCTGTTTGGGGATGGTATGCAGTACTTAAATTTAGTCGAGTTCCCATTGCTTCCTGGAAACTGGTCCAGAAATGTGAAGTGAAACGACTATCCCTATCTGATACAATGGAGAGTGGAACTCCATGTAAGGATACTACCTCATCTATGTATAATTTGGCTAATCTTTCCATGCTAAAGGTTTCCTTCATGGGTAGAAAATGAGCTGATTTGGTTAATCGATCCACAATTACCCAAATTGCGTCGTTACCGTTTCTGGTTTTGGGTAACTTAGTAACGAAATCCATGGTTATTAGTTCCCATTTTCATACAGGCATTTCTAATTGTTGGAGTAATCCTGAAGGTTTCTGGTGTTCTGCCTTAACTTGTGAAAAAGTTAGACACTTAGATACATATCTAGCTATATCTTTTTTCATTCCTATCCACCAGAAGTTATTTCTTAAATCTTGGTACATTTTATTATTACCAGGATGCATGGTATACCTAGATTTATGGGCTTCCCCTAAAATCTTATTTCTTAACTCTCCCTGCTTAGGTACCCAAATCCTTTTCTTGTGGAATCTCCAAATTCCATCAGCCCCTTGCTCTAAGTCTTTTATCCTTCATTTCATTCCTTCAGCATCATCCTTGATTGCTGTTTCTTGAATGTTTTTTCAGTTGTTCCATTAAATCTAACCGTAGATTTAATCTAAGGGCAAAAACTCGCTTTTGCTTTTCATGATATTTACGACTTAGAGCATCTGCGACTACATTTGCTTTTCCTTCGTGATATTGGATATCACAGTCGTAGTCACTTAGAATTTCCATCCATCTTCTTTGCCTCATGTTCAATTTTTTTTTGCCCAAATATATACCTTAAGCTTTTATAATCTGTATAAACGATAAACTTACTTCCATACAGATAGTGTCTCCAAATCTTAAGGGCAAAAATTATCAATCCTAATTCTAATTCATGTGTCGTATAGTTTTCCTCGTGCTTTTTCAATTGTCTTGAGGCATACGCAATTACCTTTTTGCGTTGCATTAGCACACATCCTAATCCTAGCTTAGAAGCATCACAGTAAACTTCAAAATCTTCTGTCCCTTCTGGTAAGGCAAGAATTGGGGCGTTTGTTAATCTTTGCTTTAAAATCTTAAAAGCCTCTTCTTGTCTAGATCCCCATTCAAACTTCACTGTTTACAGGTTAGCTTAGTTAATGGCACAACTATTTTGGAAAAATCCTTAATAAACCGTCTATAGTATCCGGCTAATCCTAGAAAACTTCTAACTTCCATAGCTGATTGCGGGACCTTCCATTTGGTAATCGCTTCTATTTTGGAGGGATCTACGTGAATACCTTCGTGATTCACCATGTGTCCTAAAAATTGTACCTCCTGTAGCCAAAATTCACATTTTGAGAATTTGGCGTAAAGCTTTTCCTTTCTTAACATGGTTAAAAGTGCATGTAAATGCTTACAATGCTCGTCCTGACTTTTGGAATAAATAAGTATATCATCGATGAAGACAATTACGAATTTATCCAAATACGGTTTACAGATCCTATTCATCATATCCATAAATGCTGCCGGAGCATTTGTTAGTCCAAAAGGCATAACTGTAAACTCGTAGTGACCATACCTAGTTCTGAAAGCGGTTTTAGGTATGTCTTCTTCTTGTACCTTCAATTGATGATATCCGGAGCGTAAATCTATCTTAGAAAAGTATCTAGCCCCTGAAGTTGATCGAAAAGATCATCAATCCTAGGAAATAGGTATCGATTCTTAATTGTAACCTTATTCAATTCCCTGTAATCGATACACATTCGCATCGAACCATCTTTCTTCTTTACAAACAACACTGGTGCTCCCCATAGAGATGAACTAGGTTGTATGAATCCTCTACTTAATAATTCATCTAACTGCTTTTTCAATTCTAGCATTTCGGTGGGTGCCAACCGATAAGGTGCCTTGGCTATCGGTGTAGCTCCAGGAATTAGATGAATTCTAAATTCTACTTCCCTATTGGGTGGTAATCCAGATAGTTCTTCTGGAAATATATCTGAGTATTCTGATACTACATGAATTTCCTTAAGTTCCTTGCCTTTAGTATTACTAACTACCGAAACCATATATACTATTCCTTGTTTTCTTGAATAACTGGCCATTTTCATTACTGAAATGAACTTCATTGGCTTACGTGGCTTATCTCCTGTAATCACCACTATTTCGCCTGTGGGTGTATGAATTTCTATAGAATTCTTATCACAGAGGATTCGAGCATGGTTGGCTACCAACCAATCCATTCCTAACACAACATCGAATCCAGCTAAATTCATAGGTAACAAGTTTGCAGAAAATTTATGGCCTCAGAGTTCTATCTTTCCTTTTTGCAAAACCTTATCTATGTGAACAGAATTACCCTCTGCGGTTTCTACCGCAAAAATCTGCCTAAGTTTGGTTAAAGGTAGATTAAGAGCTTGGCAGAATGAAGTATTTATAAAACTTTGGTTTGCCCCAGAGTCAAATAATACTTTCGCATAAACGTCGTGAACTAGGAACGCACCAACTATCACATCGGGGATTAGCTCTGCTTCTTGGGTAGTCAACTGGAAGGCTCTTGCATTCTTTTTAGTAGTTCCTTCTGCAGGTTTGGCTTTGTTGTCAGCTGGTTTGACCAATTTGGGGCAGTCTGGTCTAAAATGTCCAGCTTCTCCACAGTTGAAGCAGATTGTTGATTTCTTCTTCCTGCAATCTTCTTCTTGATGCCCTGGAATTTTGCAGAAATTGCAATACCCTTTGCATCTTCCAAAATGCTTTCTTTTACAGGTATTTCAAAATTGAGCAGTGGAAGATTGTCCGGTTCCCTTTTTCTTGAAATTACTACTATTACCCACTCGGAATCCTTGGGTAATCTTTTAGGCCACTTCCTTCTTCCGGTTTTCTTCTCTTCTACGTACCAGCCCATCGATCAAGGTGTTGGCTAATTCCACTGCATCGTCAATTGTGCGGGGTCTCGCAGCTTTGACGATATCACAAATCTCGCTAATTAAACCCCAAATATAGCGAGAAATAAGTACCGGTTCTGGCGAAGCCAGAGTTGGCACAATTCGGGCATATTCGAAGAAGTCGAAGTATATCCTCCACAATCAACGTCTACCATCCGGTGATTGAGGAACTTATTTGTCATTTGTTCCTTTTCATATTCGGGACAGAATTTTCTTTCCACCATACTTTTAAATTCTTCCCAATTCATGGCATAAGCCACCTCGCTTCCCTTGGCTTGTAGTACCGTATTCCACCATTCTAGTGCCCCTTCTTTAAAAAGATGCGACGTGTACATGACCTTGTCTTCCTCGGCACATTTACTTATTTTAATTAATGCTTCGGTTTTCTCTAACCAACGCAGTGCAACAGTGGCCCCTTCATTGCCTGCAAATTCGATTGGTTTACATGCAAGAAATTCCTTGTAAGTGCAACCAGGCGTTGCAGCTTTCATTTTCTTAGGAAATGGGGCTTGCATCACATCATTATCATTTTATTATTGTTGCCGCCTCCATTTACACTATTACTGAAATTGTCGTCGCGAGTACGTTTGCTGGGAATAGTTGGTTGAGGTTCAACTGGATTTCGGGCAGCAGCAAGGATTGCTGGAATAGCATTGGCTATTCCTTGAGCAACGATATTCTCTATATCTTGCCTATTAAGAAAGTGATCTTCATGGTTTTGCTCAGATTGGTTAACTTCGTTAACTGGTTCATTAACAGCAGGTTCCATCTGATAATTTTCAATATACAAATGTATAAATTATTGGCATAAAATAAAATAATTAATAATCAGTCACAATAAAAATAATCACACATAATCATGTCAACACGTATAGCCAAAATTGTGGACTTTGCGACGTTGATATTTTTATATATTAGTATGCGTCCATACACACCAGTTATATTACAAAAGTTTTATTTTAAGTTATTTTACATAATTATATTTTTATTAATATTTATTATTATTAAACACGTAACCACACAACCACATACGATCCCGTCAGCTGGCACTTCAGAAACGACGTTCCCTCTCGTCGTATTTCAATGATATCCTCTCCCCCACTTCCCGGATTCTATTTCCTGCGTCCACCAGCTCCTCGCCATAGTGGCGGAGTTCAGCCAAGTTTTCTGTGCTCATAGGTGGGTTTGGTGCAGGCTCAGGGTCAAACTGGGGGAAAAGGTGTTAGGGTTATTCAAGAGATTCTGAAATTGCCAGTCAGTTGTCCACCATTCTTCCAGCTCTCCTGGTAATGGTCGGGGGTTAACAATAGGATCTGGGATAGCAGGCTCCAGATTGGCTGGAAGTTGTGATTCAGCTGGGTAATTGAAGAGGTTTTCATCGGCAGGTCCGATGAGGTCGCTATTTTCCAGTTTGCGGTCCAGCTCCTCCCACGATGGCATTTCCTGGGTTTGCCCTGAACTTTCCCCGATATCCTTTCCTTTTCCTTTATACTTGGGATCCTCAGTCTTTTTAACCTTCTGTGCAGCTGGCTTCTTCCTCCGTCCACGTCTCCAGCCTATGATTCTCCTTCTCTTTTTCGACTTGGGTTTCTCCTGAGGTTGGGCTTGGAATTCCATATGTTTCTCAGTGTCGGCCCAATAATCGGTGTTGGTGCATGCATCTGTCGACTTCGTCTTGTATCGAGTCTTGATTTTAGATTGTTAGATAAGGGCATGTTGTATGAGGAAGTTGAATTAGTGAATATTTTGCTTGAATGGGATTGATTCCGCTTGAAATGTCTTGTGACAGTTTCAAGCGAAATCATATCTAACTGATTCCGCTTGAAATGTTTCTTGTCACTTTCAAGCGGAACCCTTTGTCTATATAAAGTCTTTCAAGCGATATCATATGTAACGGTTCTGGATTTGCATACCGAGGTGCTTCCGGTTTATCCTGTGATTGTAAACAGTGTTATATTAATCAGAAAGTGGTTTAAAGTGATTTGCAAGCTGTTTCAAAGTCTATTTCTCTGTTTCCGCCTTTGAAATAGATAAAAACTCCTTTGAACGACTCGTTCGGGTCTGAAAACGATCCTACAAGTGGTATCAGAGCTCAGGAGGAGGAGTTCTTTCCAATTCAGCTTGAAATTTCTGTTTTCTACACCTTCTTTTCAAAATCAACAAGTTTTCACGGTTAAAATCGGCTAATTTTCTCACATATTGTGTAAAACTGCATTTTAACAAACCCTTGAAAGTTTCAGAGCTAAAATCAAAGTAAAAGTGGTAAAAATGGACCTTAGACTAGATTCCGCTTGAACGATCAACTGAGATTTCGCTCGAGATTGCTTATTCCGCTTGAAAAGTTTCAAGCGAAACCTGTCATTCCGCTTGAAAGTGTTGAGATTCCGCTCCAAACAGGATATTCCACTTGAGAATTTCAAGCGAAATCTGAGATTTCGCTCCAATTGTGCTGTTTCCGCTTCAAATTGGTTATTCCGCTTGAAATTGATTGCTGGTTATTCTGCTTGAAACAGAAAGAAGGTGATTCCGCTTCAAGACGCTATTCCGTTTGAACAAGGTTTGGGTTTGATAGTTGTAATTTCGCTTCAAGAAGACATTCCGCTTGAATTGGCTTATTTCGCTTGAACTTGTGTCCGCTTGTAAGGTGCTGTTTTTGAAAAACGTGTTTACGGAATCATGAGTGAAGAATTTTACAACGCGTTTGCGACATCCCCGACTACTCCAGTTACCATTGCTCAAAACATGAATGCAGAAAACGAAACCGGAACTTTGCAAAAACCCCCGAAACTTATGGGAATTGAGGAGTATCATGGATGGAAGAATCGTTTTGAGAATTGGGTTCATGCAAACCATCTAAGAGCCTGGGAAAGTATTGAAACCAAGTATGTTAGACCACAGTCTGCGTTGAATGTTGACAAAATCATCTCGGAATTTTCAGACCAAGAAATAGATAGTTATAAAGGAGAGAAAATGATGATAAGTCTTTTACAACAAGCAGTTAAAGAGGATATATTTATTTTGCTTCAGCATGATGGGAGTGCATATTCGATCTGGGAAGCACTTAAGAAAAAATTCGAAGGAAGTACAGAGATGCTAAAGAGTAAAGCATCGTTGCTGAAAAAGGAGTTTGAGTTGTTTAATAGTATGCATGGGGAAACTACAAAGATTCTCATTGAGAGATATTGTCATCTTGTGCGTACCATGTCTCAGTTGAAGATTACTAAAACTCCAGCAGAATGGGTGGAAAAGCTAGCTGACGCTTTACCACAAAAAGAGTGGGGTACCTATCTCATGATCTTAAAGAATTCTGGAGAGTTTAGCAAATTGTCAATCGGACAGTTTATTGAAAAACTTGAGGCATAAGATCTAGAACAGCAGAAGATTGCAAGAATGAACAGCTTAAGTCATCAACAAGATATCAAACTGTACTACAAAGGAAATGTTCAAACTGTTGAAGCTAGTTCAAAGATCCAAACCGCGTTTAGTAAATTCATCTGGATCAGTCAGTCAAAGTTCAGTCAACACTAGTGGATTTTCAAATGTTAATCCTCCAAGTGTTCAAAGTGAAAATGTTGGCAATGGACATTTGATTCAGTGTAATGTGGCTTTGCATCTTCAAAATGGACAAAATTTTTCAGAAGAAGTTGTGAAAAGTCATATGGCATTGCTGGTTACTGCGTTGGAATCTTACGAAGGATTGATTGCTGGAAGAATTGGCAATCCGATGCTAACAAAGGAAGATTACGACCAGATTGATGCAGAGGAATTGGAACTTATGGATATTAAATGGGCTTTAGCAAGTGTTCTAAGAAGAGCTGAAAAATTCAAAATGATTACAGGAAGAAATGATTTTTTGGATGCTCATCTTTCAGCTTTAGGTTTTGATAAATCTAAAGTTACTTGTTTTAAATGCAGGGAGAAAGGTCACTTCAAAAGAGAGTGCAAAAATCAAGAGACTAGTGGAGCAAAGAATCCTTTTGGAAAAGATGATTACTATCGAAAAGCCATATATCAACAGGTTGCTCATCAACCGCATCAACAAAAAGATTCATCAACTGCTCATGGTAAAATGATCGAAGATGCAAACAAAAAAGCTTATTATGGTATCATTGATCAAGACGATGAGAAAATGGCTCCAGGATTTAGCTGGGATAGGTTTGCAGATGAAAATGGGAATTTTAAAGCCTTCATTGCTCAAATTGTTCAAAAACCAGAATTGATGAAAGAATGGATAGCAGTGTTATCTGATGATGATAAAAGTGAAGATGAAGAATCTGTTTCTTCTGAAAACAATTCAACAGAAAGCAGTGATGATGATGAAGAAATTGAACAAATAAATGTTGGAAAAACTCATCTATCTTCTGACAGTTTTGAATTTTATTTTGCAGATAAACTGAAGAAACTCAAAAAGAGAAAAGCTGCAAAAGATATGAAAGAAATCAAGATTGTTGAAAAGATAGTTGAAGTAGAAAAGATAGTTGAGGTCGATAAGATTGTGGAGGTAGAAAAGATTGTTGAAGTCACAAAACCGTGTCTTACATGTTTGGAATCTTGAAAACAATGTGAAGAAAAAGATGAGAGGTTTAGTGAATCAGAAAAGTTGAAAGAAAAGTTGTTGTTTGATGTTAAAAATGTGAAGGAGTCGTATGATGTGTTGAACAAAACAGTGAAAAATTTGCAAAAGACAAACTCAGAAAGAGAAGATGCTTTGAAGATGATGAATGCTACAATGATATCGAAGTAGAAAGAGATAAATTTTTATATTGAAGAATGTGCGAAATGGAAGCAAGAGTTGGGAACTGAGAAAGCAGAAAATGAAAGAATCAGACGTTTACTGAGAACTTATACAAGTTCTGATTACTTAATTGACATAATTTATCCAACTGTTGCAGGTTTTGAAGCGTTTAAAGACGAACAACCAAAGAAGAAAAAGGATACTGGTAAGAAACAGAGTGCCTGTTATAATAAGTGTCCGCCTCCAATTTGGGAAGGGTACTCGCCTAGAAAACCGAATGATGAACAAGTAAAAAAGGCAGTCAATATAAAGTTAGTGTCCGAGTTAACTGATGTATTACCAGACAACATTGACATCACATTCACAGCGTCCGACACAGATCATGAGTCCGAATTAATAAAAAGGGTTGTTGATCAGGTGTTGGATAAGGATGAGGTGTCAGAGTCAAAATCCGAGTTCGAAAGTTCGTGTTTGTCAGTCGGGAGTTCGAATTCGTCTGTCAGGAGTTCAAAAACGTCGGGAAAACGGGTTTATAGTAAAGAATTTTTGTTTTCAAAATCTAATTTGAATGACGAAACATTTGAAGTTGCATATACTTTGAATGATTCTGACAAATTATATTTTGATAAAGAGTTTCCAATAAGAAGTGTTCAAATTGAAAAGATTAAAAAGGTTTTCAAATTAACAGAAATTAATATTTCTGAAATAAAAGATTTAAATCTTTCTGAAAAACCTAAAAAGTACACTTCAAGAGTTCAACAAAGATTGAACAAGAAAAAAAGTTACAGTTCTGGTTCTGGTTTTCAAAAGAAGCCAAACCATAACGGTAATTTCAAAAGAAAAGGATTAGGATTTATTCCACCTGAAAATCATAAAAATGAGAAAATTTCTAAAACAAATACAAAATTTGTTTCAGGGACAAATTGTGAAGAAGAAGCAAAGAGCTCATTCTGGAAACAGTCAAACCAGGAGTTTCTTGCTGAAAAGATGAAGAATGGAGTTTTTCAAAGAAAGGAGATTAGAACCTGTTACAGATGCAATGAAGTTGGTCATATCGCTTGGAACTGCCCAAAGACAACCAACACAAAACAGGGAGTCTCAGAAAAACTCAAAGAGATAATTGTTGATAAAACTGAACCACCAACTGAGAAATTTAAAGTGTTTAAAAACTAAACATATGAAGTTGGTGAATGTTCGAAAAGATTTTACAAAAGAAGGGGAAATTTTGACAATCAAGCTTGGGTTGTTAAGAAGTCAAATGTAAAATCTGGCAATGAATCTGATTCCACAAAGTCAGAAGAGCCACAAGTTGTTAAAAATGGTGAAACTCAGTACCTCCAATGGATGATGTTCATTTTCCACCATTGACGACTGAGAACTTTAAATCAAAGATTGGAAAGGTTGAGATCTCGAATCAATTTTATTCTGAGAAGAATGAATTTGATGTTGAGAAAACATTTAATGGAAATGTTAAAAAGATTTTTGGGAAAATGGTCGAGGGAAAGGCCAAAGGGGTAAAAGAATTTTACGAATCAAAGAAGGCTATTTACAGCCCAACACTTAGTGAAGTTGAGAAAGTCACACCCAAGGAAGGTCAGGCTTGGGTGTCCTTATTATTTGTTTGAAAAAAACTGACTTGCCGGAGCTCCCAGGTTGGTAAGAGTGGAGCAGGAATCGGCATCATTCTTGATATGTTTGGTTGGTAAATATACAGGTGATATCTTTATATTGTTATATTTTGATGTACATGAGGTTATGATTGGTGAGTGAACCTACATGTGGTTGAAGAAGGTTTTCGACTTACAAGTGGTAAATCAGGGACATAAAGTTGTACTTGATTTTCTACAAATGATTGGAGAACAATATGATGAACCCCTAATTTTACAAGTGGTAAAATCAACAAGACTTATTTTCCGGAAAAATCATTTTGGTTAAGACAAACTTAAGTGTTTTGAAATCTTAATGAGAAAATAGTTTTGTGTAAGGGGGAGTTCTGATTGTTTATGCCAAGTGGATGGCGAAGTGAAGCGATTCGATATCAGTTGTCACTATTACTTGTATAGTTTGTTTTCAAATTTCCTTTAAATGTGTTTGCATTTTAGGGGGAGTAAGAATTTTTTAGAAAATCCAAAAACATTTGAAAATTTGAAAAAGGCAAAAACATGATAAAATGCAAAATGAGTTTTTGTGTCAAAGAAGAGGAAATGATAGTACATCAGTAGACAGTTACAGTATGCTAAAGAAATGTAATGTTTAAATAGCGTTAAACATTCTTACTGATGATATGCCGATAGGTTTTAACACATTTAGTAAGCTTTTTCGGGATATAAACTTAAATTCAAACTTGCTTATTTCGTGGGGAACACTACTTGGATATATAGGTAACCCCTGAAATTTCGTTTGAAAGATCCCTCTTTCTGAGATACTAGGTTTTTATGCTCAGTGATATCTGGGGTATTATCCCGTGACTTCTGATTTTGCGGAAGCAATGGCCTAGTCCCCGGAGAATACTTTACTGCTTGCTTGAAATATAGTGCCGCCCTCAGCAAAAATGATGAAACAATAAAATTGATAATCATTGCTGTTGTAAAAAAGATCCTCTAAAGGGGACCCACCAAAAGTCGAAGCCGTCATCTCTCTGCTGAACGGAAGTTCTCATCTGAGCTCTCACGGTTCTTCGCATTTAATCCCTTACAGATATCATCTGTGGTATACTCACCTATAAGACTGAATATTGGGATCTGGATACGGGAGTATATTCAAGAGGTGGGACACATGAATGAGTTTAAGTTCTTAATTCACCTAATTCATATCCTGAATCAGTTGAAATTTGTGTGAAAATTTAAGTGGATCAGTATATCGGCAATCTAAGTGAATTTTTTAATTTTTAATGTGTAACTAAGCTCAACGGTACTTGTGACGTGTCAAAAACTGATATGATCCTCTTACACAAACTCACAAAAAATATTGTCTGTAAATATTTCTTTACTGCATTTCATTTCATTCAAAAATCCAAAAAGATTTTCAGTGTGTTTTAGCATAAATTTTGAAAAATCCAAAAAGATTTTCGACAACTGATGTTGGAGAACTGATTTTCAAAATTCCAAGTGCTAAACAGGATGAGCATGTGGTGAGCGGGAGTGTGTGTATAAATGAGAAAAGATTTTGAATTTTTATCTACATGTGGTTCATCAGTTATTAACATTGTTAAATCATCCTGGATATATTTGATGAAGAGTTTGGTTGTATAAATTTTGTAAAATGTCAAATTAGTGAAATTTATTGTGAGGTAGAGGATGTGCAGGTCTCTGATTGATAGAGAGTCAGGTTCTGATACCTGAGGACTCTGTGATTTTAATAAGCCAGGCTGCAATCCCAGCAAATCGAAAGGGGGAGTCTGAAGATATCCGAGGAGAGACTGTTAGAGAAAGAAAGTCTGAAGATGCAGGAGCTAGGAAGTTGATTCTGAAAGATTAAGTTGAAGAAAGTTAGAGTGAAGGTAGCCCGAAGACTGATAAAGACTGAAGATGCGAAGACTCGACACTTAAGACTCGTCAACATCTGAGGGGGAGTCTGTTGGTGCATGCATCTGTCGACTTCGTCTTGTATCGAGTCTTGATTTTAGATTGTTAGATAAGGGCATGTTGTATGAGGAAGTTGAATTAGTAAAGATTTTGCTTGAATGGGGTTGATTCTGCTTGAAATGTCTTGTGACAGTTTCAAGCGAAATCATATCTAACTGATTCCGCTTGAAATGTTTCTTGTCACTTTCAAGCGGAACCCTTTGTCTATATAAAGTCTTTCAAGCGATATCATATGTAACGGTTCTGGATTTGGATACCGAGGTGCTGCCGGTTTATCCTTTGATTGTAAACAGTGTTATATTAATCAGAAAGTGGTTTAAAGTGATTTGCAAGCTGTTTCAAAGTCTATTTCTCTGTTTCCGCCTTTGAAATAGATAAAAACTCCTCTGAACGACTCGTTCGGGTCTGAAAACGATCCTACAACCGGAAAAGCCCCCGGAAACTTCCATGTCAGCAGAATAGATAGTGAGATTCTGAAGAGCTTCAGATAACTCATTCATGCTACCAGAATATAAGGAAACACAAAATCCTAGTTAGAATGTTATTTATTGCAATTTCCACAGAATCACAGAATGGCAATCAATTAAATTAAGTATTTCTAAATACTTAATTGGCTTAAATCAGTGGCTCTGATACCACCTTTTTCTGTCACGGCCCCCGTCCCGGTGTTACCCGGTCCAGGAGCCGCGGGACAGAAACCCGTGGTATTTATTATTTGAGTTGACAGCGGAAGTTTAACAGGATCTTTTAAAATTTGAAAATGCCCGATTATTTTATTTCACCATTTGGGGACAAATTCCCATAATTTACAGTAAAGGGAATTTCACGAGGAAATCCCTTTTTTTTTTTTTTTTTTTACAAAACATGTTTATTTATTTGAGTCACCACTTCAAGCTTGTTAGTGCTCCGTCGCACTTTTTCCTTGATTCACAGTAAGTCACCTGAAACATGTTTAAAAATATTTTATCAGCGGGGAAATACTGGCGAGTCACTCAGGTTATATAAAACGACACATTAGTTATAAATTACAGCATAAGAGCGATTACAATGGCTACTATCTTATTTTTATCTGGCGCCGTGTCACACCCTGGTGACGATGGTCATACCACTATTGGGTCCTTTCACCCAAATAGTGATGATTATCACTGTTAGGATTGTTATCCTAACCGTGAGAAATTAGTAATGTGCACAATACCCCACTTGCCAGTGATTCAAGATAACCAAGACTTAATCCCTGTAATTATAACTTTTGAAAATAATTTGAGTATTGTAAAACATTGTTGATAAAAAGAGAATGACTCACTTTGCAAGTTTAGACGGACAGAGTTTAGCCTATTGATTTAGCCGTGTAACCTAGTTAAAATAACAATGCATGCGAAACTAGGTCAGTAACTTAATACAACTCTTTACGATAAACTCACGAAATCAAAACCCTCACGACGAATGACAAAGTATAGCCCAAATACGAGCAACACTTAAACATCCATCGGATCGGTTTCAATCGATCGGACATTGTATCGTAACAGTGATCGAGTTAATACCCTGTATTCGTAGCAGCGTCTTGACACCGTAAAACTCGTTTTTAGCAGAATATGGACGTTTTGAGACTGAGATTTCGAACACAGAAGCAAGTCCCATGCACAGGCTACTTATAGCAACATTTTAGGTTTTACGCGGCCCGCGTAAACCTTAACATGACTTTTACGCGGCCCGCGAGGACCCCTAGTCTACGTGTAGGGCTAGCGTATCACGAGTAGGGTTGCCAAGTGGTTGCCACGTCGGATAATCTTTGATTTGATGCGACCCGCGTAAGCCGAAGCTTACGTTTTACGCGGCCCGCCTGAAATCCAAATATCTTGTTTTTTTGATTTTTCATAAGCACTAGGGTTCCAGGGGTCCGGGTTTTCACTCACGGATCGTTTTTAGACAATTTTGCAGGTCCTTACATTTTGCCCCCATTTTTTTCACACCACTAGATTAAAATGTTTAGAAACACTGCCATAAAAAAATCGAAGTGGTGTTTTTCGGCTTCTTACAGCAGCTGTAAAAAGCTGACGACATAAAAATAATATCTATTTTTACAGCATTTACCGATGCCGTAAATGAAAATAAAACTAGTTTTTTTTTGAAAAGTTGATATTTTTAGGATTTTTGGTAAAAAATTTTTTTTAGAAAAAACCTTTCGTGAGGCCGAGTTCTCTAAGTTCTCACAACTCGTATAAGTTTTCATTTTACCCTAACCCTATAATATATACACACTAGAAAGTCTACATTTCATCTCTCATATAAATAATCTGTATGTTTTTAATTTGTTTTAAGTTGATTATTCTCAAACAACTTGCGTTTAATATCTTGTAAAGAACTGAACATGTCGTGTTTTAATATTTTTCTCGCTTAAAAGGGAGTTTATTCAAAATAGAGTGTTTTGTTGCATCGTAAGCTATAGTCGGCGTCGGTTTCGTACCAGTATAGAAACGAACTGAATTGCTTCTAGCACCGAACGTAAGTACCGGTGGCGGTGTTATCAAAACTAGTACCGATATTCGTATCTATGATTTTTATCGATGTAAAACACATGTCTATATTCAATTACGCATATCAAAACTTTATTTTTTGTGTTTTCTCTTTTAGTTGTTGTACTAAGTGCCAGAATTATACCGATATCGTACAGAACCAAAACGGTACAGATCGAATTTCCGCCGTAACGCATGGTAATTCTTATAGCTTTAACAAAATATACCTAAACACACCCATAGATTTAGAGGGTGTTTGTGATTACGTTTTGAAGTGATTATATGATTATTGCGTTTGTAAAACATAAATAATTTAAAAAAATGTTTGGATGAAAAAGTGATTATCTGCCTCCAAAACGCAGTTTTGGAGAAACATGTACCTACATGCTTTTTCAAAACGCCGTTTTGGAAACGGAAAATCTATTTTGAAAACGCATAATCCATTTTGAAAACGCAACATCAAACACCCCCTTAATCAATACCCTTTCTAGATTTAAACCCCACCCATTCGTCATTAGTTACCCAAAAATGATTCACCCACTATGATTTTCTCCGAAATTGGAAGAATCAAAGGAATCAAAAGGTGAGATCTTAATCAACTTTCATTACCAAATTCTTTACATTGATACTTCATTACACTTTCATTACCAAATTCTTTTCATTGCTACTTCATTACAATCAGTTGAGCATTGCTTTATTCTTATTGATCACAATACAAACCCTAGTTTTACAATTTAGGATAGTGTAGTTGCATCTATTACAATAGCTTAAAAATCCCCAATTCATTCTAAGAACTCAAGAACTTCATACATATAGGAGGCCTTATTTTCGCCAATGATAGAACCGCAGCCGGTAGAATCCACAAACCCTCACCACAAATCAAACCCGAAGCCACCGATGTAGTCATTAGCTCCGCCTTCTTAGCATTAACCTTCTTCCACAACAACACAATCAAGCTGCCAACACACATATCGATCGCAAAATACCCGCCTATTAGAAATGGTACAGCCATGCATATAGGCAATGGCATCCATTTCCCTATCTTTTTTGGTAACAAATCTTTAATTATATTGATCCCAATGGCGAATGCAAAGAATCCGTAGCATAGTTGTAGACAATGCTTTGGTAAAACTGAAAACCCTTCCACCCCTATGATTGCCATGTTTCTGAAAACTATAGCGAATGGTGCTTTGTATTCGCCTTTAGGGTTACCAACGTCGAATGCTTTGGTGAATAGAGATAGAGTTAGAGGTGATACAATGCAGCCGATTGCGGTTCCAATGGTTTGACTTAGAAGCATTGTTCTAGGTGAAGTTAGTGTGAGGTGGCCGGTTTTTAAGTCGTGCATTAATGTGCTTGAAACGTAAATGACTGATTTTAACACACCGCAGCCTACTAGTCCTGCTACGACTCCTTGTTGTTTTCCTGACATTGCTGCCATTAGGAAGAGCCCAATTTTTCCGTAGTTGTAGGCCATGTCCCAGTCGGTTAACCCGACTCCATAAGCGTTACAGAAGGCTAATGATGGTGCGATGATATAGGCTGTGATGATAGAGTACCATTTGACCTCTGGGAATATTAATGGTATTGTGAAGGTGTTTAGGATGGTGAATAGGGTGTATCCGATCACTGCGATCCACATGGGTATGCGTTCTTTATTGAAAACTTCGTTTTGTATTCGTTCCTCTTCTGTGGTTTCATTCTTGCTACCTACAGCTGCAAGAAGGCGATAATCTTAGGTATTAGTTACGACCGTTTGGTTAAACTACTATTGGAAATAACTCTTTGAATTACCTAAATTAAGGTTTTCCCTTTTTAATTTTCCGTAGATGCTTGCATATGTGAAGTATAATATTTTGATAAAGTTGTAGAGTCCATCACCTAGGAGAAGAGATATTGAAATAAAGACCTGTCGATATAAAATTAGTCCGACAAAATGAACCGCAGGAGAATGTGTGTTGGTGTGACTAGATGTGGCAAGATAGGCGGTCAGTCGGATTGGGTAACGGGGTCAAAACAGGTAAATTTTGTAAGGATGTGTTAGATACTTAGGTTTACGTGCAATTTTTTTGTCCATTTAATTGAAAAGTTTATAAATAATTATCGTGTTAAATTCGTCACAATGCTAATTTAACTTTTTGCATAAGGCAAATTAGGAGGTTGTATGTTTATAAATACACCTTGGACAAACGACATTTGACTTTTTCGACCTGTTTCCTGTTATAATTAATTTGTGGGATCCGTTAAAGAAAAACACAACCTTAATTGACCCGTTAATAAGTAAATGGGTCGAGACCGCCACTTCTACCGTGTGATTTTTTGTCACCTTGTAACCGTTGAGGCTTTCCATGCTGCTTTCTGGCACATTACTAGGAAACCATTCTCCTTTCTGCTTTTCAATAAGTGGCCACATTATACCCCATGAAATCACAGCTCCAAACAGCAAAGAAAAACTCACAATGTGAGGGCAAATCATCCCAGTTCCCACATAGGTCAAACTAAAGTCAAAGTAAAATCTACACCAAAAAGAAAGCCCATAATTTAGAATCAAGAAACAGATACAATATTATTAAGAATTCTTACTTTTTTTTCCATGCTTGCAAACCGAACGTCGGAAATTGGGCAAATCCGCATTCTCCTTTTCCAGTGAAGAACCACTGAAAGATTGCCCACAAGAAACTAATGGAGAAGTACTTGGAAAAACCCCTGACTTGCTTCCTATGATGTGCGAGAAATAAAACAAGCGTTAAGGTTGTTAATAGTAAAACCTTTCAAAATGGTTTATGAAATATGTTATGGAAGTACTTCGCCATCATGTCTCCTTGACTATGAAATCCATTGATAAGAACTGCTGTTGCTGTGCCACTCGGGAATATCAACTTATAGTCAACAATCAAGATCTGTCAAAAAAAAAATTGGTTAACAGGTTGAAACGGGTCATTTTCGCTACATGTCAAGATGGGCAGGCGCAGGTTGGATTGACGATTTGACCCGCTAAGATTTTTTTTCTTATAGTAGTCTAAAAGTTTTCAGTAAAGCGGTCTAGGAGATTGTATACTTGTAAATAGAGTTTTGGATGACTCATAGCTATATTTAATATTTCTTTGACCCATTGAGATGAAATTTACCCGTTTATAAATGAAAGGGTCAAAAGTAACATCATTATCGCTTTTATTCAAGTTCAGAGAGAAAAACAAACAAACGATGCACCTTTCGGAGTGGAATCAATATGAAAAGACCAGCAAAACAGACTAAGAAAGAGTAGCCTATCATCCAACCAACACGAAGTTCTTTATAAGTGCCTGGAGAATTTGCTCCTCCCGCCAGCTCGTACGTCTTCTTGTTCAGCGCAAGTAAATAAGACCCGAATCCACCTAAATATTCATCCCTCAACCGAAATTAGTTTAAACTTAAAAGACAGAAAAACATGTGTTAAAAGACGAAGAAACATGTCAGAAATCAAAGATAGAGACTGCTACTTCAGGGTGCTCATGAAAGGTGACATGATGGACGGGTTAGCGAGTTGGGTATAGCCGGATAGGCGTGCAACAGATCACTTTTTGGTATGAGTCAAAACATACGTTTTGCGCATTTTTTATGTATTTAAAATAATCTATGCATGAATTACGATTACAGAATCAAATATATTTCTAAATGATAAAATCAATCTTTGAATAAAGTCATTTAAAAGATTTCATGCATATAAAATAGACTTTGGGCCACTTCCAATCTGTTTGATCCGTTCTACCCGACATGTTTAAGTTAAAACACATCCCAAATCGAACCATTTGACCCGTTTAAGATAATATACAACTGAACTCAACCTATTCACAAGTAAATAGGTCGAAAGTGGGACACTTCTAGTGTTCAATACTTTAATAAAACTCATAATATGTAAAACAAAATTAAAGAAAAACTAAGATTGCAAGATTAAAACCTCCGATAGCAATGGTGTAACAAGCAACCGAACACGTCTGGATCATTGTGTTCTCATGCCTGGTAAAAGGAACAGTGGAAATCCCTGATTTGTGAAGTAATTTTGTCCAAGTTTTCATATACACAAAAGCAAGAAGTGCAGCCGAGACATTCAAATTCGGAAGAATCCCTGTTGTGAGACTCAACTTCATGGCTATAACCGTGTAAACGCTCCCTAAAACGATACTTGCAGCAACTCCTCTAACTGTGATCTGTTTAGTCCATGGTTGCAGTCGTTTTGAAACTTGAACGCTATCGAAATCATCGTCTTTTTTCTCTTGTTCTATCTCCTCCATGTCTCTTTCGATCTCTCCGGTTTCCTTCATTTCTGTGTTCTTCATGAAATTGTATAACAAAATGAATATATTTAAATTATGATATTGTATAATGCAGCAATTACTCACCTTGCAGCTTCTGTTTTCTTCAATGGAGGAAAGTATGAAGGATGGAGTGAGGTCAAAATGTGAAGTCAACTTGCTAATGTTGCATTCAAGAAACTTACATTTGTATTGAAATGTGTGTTGTGTGTGTGTGAGAGAGAGAGAGAGATGAGAGAGAGTAGAGAGAGAGAGAGATGGCCAATGAGCAAAGGTGCAGATGAATGATGTCCTCCTTTTGGTCAATCACTAAAACTATATAACATTATAACTATACAATTATTGAGATATTGCATGCTTATACTACAAGGCTGCACGGTGTGGGAGCCCGGCTTGGATCGTCCCCCACCGGCGCCGGTCCCCTCTCCATGTCGCCCCTCCCCCACCCCCCCCAAGCGGCGTCCTCACCATCCACCTACGGACGTTTCCAACGGGCCACAAAAAGACAAAAAACAGCCCTCCCCCTCTCTCACACACCTATACATACAACTTATATATATATATATATATATATATATATATATATATTAGGCTCATCCCCCCATTTTCTTAGTTTAATCCCCTTTGCCCCATCCTCACACCCATCCTACGTGGCGGATCATCCTCCAAGGGAGATCCATCACCATACCGCATAGCCTAATACTCACTATCTCACCATCTGAAAGTACAATCATTGACTTCTTTTTTATTAAATTTTGTTGTGTCTTCGGAGAAATTAATAATCATTCATAAGATCCAAATTGTATTTCTAATTATTTATGGTTGTAATATGATTGGCTATATTGGTCAATGATACGGCTTCTTCATGTGAGCACATTCTTTACTGTATTTGGGGTTAAACTTGAGCTATTTTAATTTTTCAAGTAAATAATGAAGATATAGTTGTGCATTAGTTAATTGAAGTCAACGGAATACAGAATGGAGGTAAATTGACAAGTTGTATGAATGATTTAATCCATTTTAAATTTTGTAACTTCGGTTTCTATTGGATCCATTTTAAATTTTGTAACTTCGGTTTCTATTTGACTTGAAATGCCCAAATTAATTTAATGAAGAACTACACAGTTATTAAAATGCACGTATAAGTGGTGTTAAAAGGTCGCGTTTTGAGCTGACGGATTGAAACCAACAACGAACCAACACATGGCTCAACCTAAAAATTGCGCTAGTCGCGTTAACATGAACGCAACATGACTTTTCACGTATTGACACATATAAAATCTAATAAACCCGGAATTTTATTTATTTGGTTTCATTTACATGTGTATGAAGTAAATCATGATATTTATATTTTGAGTTTTGACTTTTGGCTTAAAAAAATTCTTTAATGCATGAAAAAAAAGTAAATGATTAAACAATTTAACCGGAAAAAATCTAGGTCGACATGAACACATTCTGTTTATCTAAACGTGTTTTAAGGGTTTGATCTGAAATTGTGTTTAGAACCCAAGCCCGTAAATGTTGTTTTAGATTTGTGTTTAGAACGTAGCAAATGTTGATTTAGGTTTAGAAAATAATGGCTTAAGGTATAACAAACGTTGTCTGCTAACTTAATGCCTTAAGACGACTACTATATTCTTACAACAAATGCGCACTTCTCATTTAATTATAGGGTTTGAAGGGGTATGGTCTCAAATCCTCCACAAGGCATTCTAAGACACGCACGCAAAGGATCATACCCAGGCTTAACAAAATTATACTTAGTCTTAACAAGAGCATGCGCGCAGCCCACACCGGCGCATGCAGCACAACGACAGCTAAGACAAGTACAATACTACAAATGCCTGGGGCTATAGCCAATCAACATGCGCCAAACCTTGACCAGACAACTCTCACGATAGACAATCGTGCAGGAGACAAGAAGTACAAAAGGACATTGACATAAAACGAATCAGGTTGCGCCATTCATTGCTGCATTATCTGCACCCACAACTAGTGACAGACTCGACAACAAGGACAACCGTCAGGCCACGTGGCTCCAATCACCGTGTGACAACGTCTCTATCCTCTGCAAGCACTAACGGTCATGTCAGATAAGACAAACAAGATATTCCTTGTCGGCGACGGCCCAAGACCCATCAGCCCATCTCCTTCTCCACATTCTTCGGCTATAAATACTAGCTGTCAATCACAGGTTTAGGCATCGACACTCTCACTCTCTTACTCTTAACACACACTCGTTTAGGGGATGCCTGAGATTTTACTGTCCCACCTCCTTATAATTTATAACTTTTGGCAAAAGGAGTTTTTTAGAAAATGATTTTTGGGTAATGGTTTGAAAATGAGTTTTTGAAAAGTTAGTTGTAACTTTAAAAAAAGGGAGAAAAAGGAGATGGAATCCCAAACACCGCCTTATTCTTCTTCTTAAGTGATACTTATTCTCACGTAGGAGGATAGTAAGAAGGACCCCCCTCCCCCCCCCCCCCCCCTTTGTGACGGGTCTTACGGTGTTTCTGTTTTGCAAATCACACTCAGATCATCACTGAGGAAAGATAAATGTGACAAGACCATTTTCACAAGGATAAACCCAACAGTTTAGACTTGGTGTTTCTTCGGGTTTCATGACGAATCACCTCTAAGGTAGTTATTGACTAGTTTCTAGAATAAATTGTTGAATGAGGTCCTCCTTTTGATCAATCACTAAAACTAAATAATTGTTGAGATATTGCATGCTTGTACTATAATACTCACTAATCCACTATCTGAAAGTACAATCATTGACTTCTTTTTTATTAAATTTTGTTTTGTTTTCGGAGAAATTAATAGTCATCCATAAGAACCAAATTGTATTTCTAATTACTTTTGGTTGTAATATGATTGGCTATATAGGTCAATGATACATCTTCATCATGTGAGCACGTCCTTTACTGTATTTTAGGGTTAAACTTGAGCAATTACTATATGATAGTAAAAGAAGTGAATGAATAGTGTTTTCAGCTTCATCATTTACGTGTCTTAATCTTGGCTGTCCACATATTTGACACCTCACTCACACGAACTTGAATACAGAGAGACACGCTGATGTATAGAGATTAGAGTCTGAGAAAGAGAAAGAGCGAGAGCCGTCAGGGAGTGGCGGAGGCGCGGAGCCATGGAGGAGCACGGCGGCGCCAACTGATTCCGGTGTGTCAACAACCCCAACCAACGAAACAACGACTGAGAAAGAGAGTTGTGAGGCAGTGGCGGCTGAACACCGGCCCCAGTGGCGGAGCGATGGAGGAGCACGACAGCGCCACCTGATTCCAGCGCGTCAACAACCCCAACCACGGAACAACGGCTGAGGGTTTCAGAGAGAGAAAGAGGCTGTGTAGACGGTGGCCATGACGACGGTTAGCATTCCGACCAGATTTCGGTAAGATCCGAACCCATCTTCATGTTTCGTTCTTTGTTAGATCCGTTAAAAATGGGTCTTGAAAGCATCATATATGTTGATTTGGTGTACCCAATTGTTCCGGTGAAGGAAGATGGCAACTAGATTTTGCTATCAGCACAACTATTATCCTTTGCTACGATTAAACTATTATCCACTATTATACCTTTGTTTCATCGTAGGTTCTCTCAACCCCATTTTGTAGATCAAAGAAACAAGGGTAATTTCTTTTAGATGTTATTATGTGTTTTTAAATATGTTTTTTCTATCATTCACAGTTGATTTCAAAATTCAGGGTATAATTGTGGTTAAATTGCTATCAGCACAACTAGGGTTTTGGGGTGAGTCGTTTACCTTTTGTCGAGAAGGAGGACCTTCAGCCGCATCGACTCCTTCGCTGATTTCACCGGTAAGATTTCTTCATTGTGTGATGATGCTTCGATCTGGTTCTCTTCCCATTTGTTCAAATTTTTCCCAGCTTCTTTTGATTTTCGCCGACATCAATACATTCATAAGGTTTGTTTGTTTGCTTTTGCAATAATGTTATTAGGGTTTTTTAGTTTTAACAATGGGGATAAGTATGCATGCGTAAATAATGTCATCTGATTGGGTTATTTGGAGGTGTTGTTCATCTGATGCCACGTTGTTTTTTACTTTACAAATTTGATCTTAATAAAAAGTAAATACAAAGAGTCAGAAAGAAAGAGAGGACATTTACTTCCGGCGAACGGCCGTGCGGCCGACAATGGAAACACCTAATAGTCGAACAACGACGGTGCAGCGGTTGGGTTTTTCATGCTCTTAACGGAGGAGGAACAGAGGATTTCGGCTATTATTAGCGGCAACGGCGGAAGGATTTGGGTGCTGCCAGGCAGACCTCATTTTGGGTAGCTATGGAGCTTCGCAGCGGTGGCTCCGGAGACGGTGGTTTCTCCGTCTAATGTGATGGCTTCATATTAGGGGAGGTAGTCTTCCTTATTTGACTTAATTTTAGTGGTAGAGGCTTTAATATTAACTTGGTTGTGTTTCCACAGATAATGGCAATCGGAGTTGATCTTTGGCCGGCGGTTTTATTCCGACGAGTAGTAGCAACATACATGGTGGCTATGTTGTCAAAAGCGCAAAAAGCGCGCGCCTAGGCGCCCGGGCGCAGCGAGGCGCACCTATAGCGCCTGGTGGTAGCCTAGGCGCAAAAATGGGCTTTTTTGAAAAAAGCGCTGCTGAGGCGCAAAAAGGCGCGCGCCTAGGCGCAAAAACAGTGCTGAGGCGCAGTGGATAAGCAGGAAAACTGAAAAAAATGAAACCGACTATTAGCTACATGGTCTTAAATGGCATATATAATAGTTTTTTTAATTTTATATGTGGAATCTTATTTATTTTCAAAGCATAACATATTTTTTATATTTTTCTCTATGTGCGCTTTTCTTAAAAAAGCCCACGCTTTTTTTGCGCCTTGCGCCTAGGCTCTGGGCAAGGCCGATGCGCCTCGCCTGCGCCTTGCGTCTTTGACAACATAGCATGGTGGTTTCGTAGCGACTGTAACAACGTGGGGCAGAATTGATAGCAGTTTTGGGGTACCGTCTCCTTTTAGTTGATGCCATGTTCACTGTTGTTGTTCATTACAAATTGAGAGCAAGATATTTTTTTGAATGTTCAGAAGGTGTTGTATAAGTACTTTTGTTTATTTTTGCCATTTGACCAAGACCATCTTTTGCACAGTGACTTCTCTAAATGTATAGACAAACATAAAGATTATGTGAGAGTCAAATCTTTAGTATTATATGATGTCTATTACAACTTCTTTAGCTTTTAGTTGTTTAAATATACAAGAGTTATAATAATGAGCCTTTTTGTTCTCTTCATGTTTCAGATTTATATAATTGGAGGAGACGATACTCAAACGGGAGCAGCGGTTATTTATCAAGTAATTAAATGATAAATCTTTTCCCTTTCCTATATGAACTCAGGAATTTTATGAAACTTAAAGAGAATTTGTTAAATTGGGAATAACTCTGCAAAGGAAAGATATTGTATTACAATAACATTGTATTTGTGCAGGAAGTGAGAAGGCGTGGGCTTAAGGCTGTAGTTGTTGGGATTCCTAAGACAATTGATAATGATACTCTGGTACTCGCATTCCTACAAATGGTATTTTCCTGAATTAGGTGTATTTCATCTTGGCCATGCGTTAAACACGTGTGAACTTAACACGGTAATGTGCTAATATCATAATTATGTTTGGTTATTTGGCTCACGCATTATGTTAGTCACCATTCATTACCTCTCTTAAATACTTTTCGGTTTCCCTTTCAAATAATAAAGGTGGCCATTTCGACCTACCTGCCTAAAATTGGGTCGACTTCGGTTTTATCTTATCCTGAACCGTTCAAATGGGTAGAAATAAAAAAGATATCGAGTCTTAACGGGTCAAACAAGTCAAAAGATTTCCTAATTGTATTCAAATGCTTAGAACCTTGGTTTATAATTATTATTTAATGGTATAGTTTTTCAAGAAAACATTATTTAAACAAAAAAAAGTGTTGATGGATCAATCCTAACAGACCCGTCACCATTTTTCCGCCTATACTAGAGCCTTTTGGGTGGCATAATTGACAGGTCGGACCTTTAGGTGAGGTGGTAACAAGTTCATGTGTTGGGTTATGTTGACCCACCAATACTTCTGTTGTCTATTTTTTTTTTCATTTTGTAGATTATTAAAACGTTACAAACTTTTTAAAAGTAATGATCCCCCTTTTTACATAAAGTAATTTAGAGGTTTTTAGCACTATAGTATGCTTTGTGCTATGTATTCTGTTGACGTTGTTTTTAGCTTTATCCTTTTGGCCCTTTAATTCGAATTCAACTATTGTTATTGTTATGAATTATTAGTGTGTTAAATTGGTAAAAGATATTGTGTCAATTACGCGATATGATAAAGATAAAATGACCCATAAAACAAGTTATGAATAATATTTTTATGAACAAATTACGTATATGATATATTCAAATGCATAGATTAGTATATTACGATGATAGACGGCAATATTGAATAAAAAAACCGAAGTGCCGGACATTGGAAACCTTTGTTTACAAAAATATCAAGGTTTGCGTGGGGTTTTGTAACACTGAATAATCATTTTTGAATGGTTGGCCTGGTTATTTATAATTATAGAGTATGAAAACTGATGCCATATTGACAGATTTATGATATACAAGAACACAGATGCATCCTTGATATTTTTGAATGTTCTCTCCCCTTTTAAGTGTAGAAAAATGAAAATAAAGATCACCAATTGGAATCAGCAGATGCATCCTTTAGTATACAAGCATGCAGATTGTTGTTTGTTGTGATGGTAAATTTGCATTGAAGGTGTAACAATGTTCTTTAAGCGTTTCAGTTTTTTAGATGTTTCGATCTACGACTTGATGTATTGCTTTCGCTAGATCATGTTATGTTGTCAAACCAAGAATGAATTGGTTTTGCGCGCCGCAACGCGCGCGAGGTATAGAACTAGTTATAAAGTAAATAATGAAGATATAGTTGTGCATTAGTTAATTGAAATCAACAGAATACAGAACGGAGGTAAATTGAGAAGTTGTATGAACAAATATCAACTTATAACATGAATGAGATATTACCGTTCGGGTGTGGTTCATTGGTAAAGCCTTTAAACACCGGAGTTTAGGAGAAGAGATCTTGCATTCAAGTCCCATAGACAACATGTATTAAAAGAAATTTTCCGTTAAAAATAAACATGAATGAGTTATGCTTTAATCAATTTAAAAAAAATAAACATGAATGATTTATGCTTTAATCAATTTTAAATTTGGTAACTTCGGTTTCTATTGGAAATGGACTTTACATTCCCAATTTTTTTTTGGAATGGCAACGCTGAACGCTTTCTCTACTCTATTACATCAATAATCCTAAATTACTCTCCTTACACAGCTTTAATCATGAGACATCCTCTCTAAGAAGCATATACCTCTACCAAGTAGGCTTGCCTCACATAAATTTAATGAAGAAATACAAACAAAACTATTAAAACGCCCATAGATAGGGGTGTTATACGGGTTCATGGGTTGACGGATTGAATCCAACACAAACCCCCCACATGACTTGACCCAAAAATTGTGCTACACTTTAACTTGAACAAAACATGAGTTTTCACGTGTTGACAAGAATAGAATCCGATTAACCCGGAACTTTTATTTGTATTATTTTATTTGCACAATGATAGTCTAAAATTAAAGTTTACAATAAAAGTACATGTGTAATATAAATCATGATGCTATTCATCTTTGAGTTTTGACTTTTTGGCATAAAACTAGAATTAAACCCTTCAGCGTTGCGGTCGAGCGTAAAACCGTGTCAAATAGCATCAATGTCACACCACTGCAAGCAACCGTTAACACGTAGTCGATCTAGGACCCGTGCGTTGCGATGAACCTGTCAAATGGGAAAAAATAGACCAAAAAACATTGAACCACACATGCATATTACGTCGTGTTAACATACAAAATGTTGAGCGAAACATAAAAACTTTGAACCACACACGTACATTGCGTCGTATTAACTCGCAAAATTTAGAAGAAAACGTAAAATGAAAATTTGAGAAAGATGAAAAGTATAGTGAACCAAAATTGAAAGTAAAAAAGTTGTGAGGTTTAATTGCAAATAATAAAAAGTTTTAGGTTAAAATTACAGAAGATGAAAATCTTTTGAGTTAAAAGTAAAAGTTTTTTTTTTTTTTTTTTTGAAAACCCCCAAAAGCATGAGGTTTAACATCCTTATGCACAAAAATGTTACTAATCAATAGTATATAAATACCTATCAAGTTAAAGCCAACATAAAACTAATTTCTATAATACATGAAAAAAGTAAACGATTTAAACAGCTCGACCCGAAAACACCTAGGTTGACATGAATACATCTCATTTATCTAAACGTGTTTTAAGGGGTTGACGTGAAATTGCGTTTAGAACCCAAGCCCGTAAAAATTATGTTAGATTTGTGTTGTAGAATGTAACAAATGTTGATTTAGGGTTATAAAATAAGAGTTAAGTTCACGTACAAATAGCTTTATCGTACAAAACGTGCGAAAGGCATGGAAAACAAAAAAAAACGTAGTGACATTTTCGTAATTATTTGCTCGTAGGGTAATTATTAAAATTACTCTACAAATGATCTTGTAGGTTAATTTTAAAACTTGTAGAGTAATTTTGATACACTTGTAGAGTAATTATAATACTCTATAAAATTACCATATAAGATCAAAGTTATTTTACAAGATTAAAATTACCATATAAGATCATTTGTAGAGTAATTATGATACTCTATAAGATCAAAATTACCATACAAGAACATTTTACAAAATTACCCTACCAAATCATTTGTAGGGTAATTTTGATAATCACTCTACGAGTAAATAATTACGAAAATGTCACCGCGTTTTTTACCTTTTCACCCTATTCATATGTTTTTTATGATAAGGGTATTTGTATTTGATATTTTGTCTACAAAATAATGACTAAGGTATAACAACCGTTGTATGCTACTTAATGCTTTAAGACGACTACTCTATTCTTGCAACAATTTCGGCTTCACCATTTCAATAGAATGTTATGCATAGGGTTTCATGGCAAATCACCTCTTATGATACAATGAAGCAGTGTATGTAAACATTGCACTTCATTATAGTAAACCAACTGAATGACAATGTTAGTGATGTGCTAAAAGTGGTCTAATTAAAGTAACTAAACTAAACCCTATACTAGACTATCTAAGTTTTAAATTTATAACTAAGACTCTCTAGACCTAGACCACACAACCGACAAGTGTACCGGTCAATGTAGTATAACTTAAGTAAGTCCGAGTATCGAACCCATGAGACTCTACTGATTACGTAAACTAAACTCTATAGACTTGACGAACTGACACGACTAACTTGATTTTATATTGGGGGGGGGGGGTTCTAAAATCCTAAATTGCAATTAAAATAAAATTAATTAATTAAACAACTTAAACGCGACTTAAACGAGGATTGAACTCGGTAATGACGAATAACTACCTTGGTTTGAATCCCAATTGTTATCGTAAGGCTTTTTAACGGATGCTAATGTGTTATGGAACCGGGATCTTAAAATGCTAAACCCTAAGAATAACCGAACAGGACCCCCGACCCTTCTTGGGAAGACACCTATGGAAATCTAAAGGATTGTTATGACTACTAGTTAACTAGACTCCCTTACGGTTATCTAATTATCTAGAAAAGTGCCCTAAATTGACTAACAACTACCTCACAGTGGAAAGTCTAAGGCAACTATGGAGCTTGATTTAACTTGGTAAGCAAATAATGAAAAGTAAACTAGGGGGTCTTCTTACAAAGAATCTAACCCTAGCAATTCAACACTAAAGACAAACCGACAATATTTCACCTTACGGATATTAAGATTGGTAGAACATTTAACCCTATCCAAATTACAATTATACCCCTATGGATCACTACGTCTAGTGAAACATCTAATAGCCAAAAAACACACAGTAATTGACCTAGCATGCAACTATTATTTGAAAGACATTAAATTAGTAATATGAGGGATAATAATTATTCAACGAACAAGATAAAATACGCATACGCATACACATCAAATTAAGGAACCAAAGTTTGTTACTTTTCAAGATAAATCCATAAAGACATTAACATCTAATAAAAATCCAAACTTTAACAATTGTTCATCACAACCTAAGTAGTTTAAAGTATTTAGCCAAGAAACATAGTATCAAAAAACCAGACAACAAGTTTCAAATAGAGAATTCATCGAAGAAAAAGAGAAAACTTAGAAAACAAGATAAATCGGAAAAGTAAAACCCGTAAATCTTCAATCTTTATGCTTCCAGCTTCCACCCGATGATTCCAGAGCTCAATTCCTTGCTAAAATTGCTTCAAAATTCGTCCAAAGAGGTCTGGTTGCGTCTAGGGTTCTAATTGTGATCATGACATTGTATTTATACCTTTCCTAACACCTTAAACCCTAAAAATCATGAATTTCGTTGGTTTAACACCCTCTCGCCGCCCGCAAGACATTTACTCAGACTCTCGCGCCCCGCGGCGCTATACTTCAGTCAAACGGGTCAAAACAGGCTGTGGCGGGGCGCGAAATTATACCCTAATTCTATCACGGCCCATGAAAACCTAAAAAGCCTTATTTTTGTCACCGTTTCATCTCTCGATCATCTGTTCACGTCCCAGTACTTGGTTTCAGCATATTTTGGCTCATTTCCCACTCTTTTCAACTCCTTTCATCAACCAAGACCTGTAAAACACAAACGTATCAAAAGTATAAACATTCTAACTAAAACCAAAACTAAATCTAAACAAAAACGTACAAACTATACAAGATAAATAAATGTAAGAACTAGGTTCACTTTTAAAAAAACATAATTACAAAATATATAATAACGAGACTCTCGTTCTTCGTAGGAAATATCATAGTACATTACCGGTTGCAATAACTAAATAAAAAGAATATAAAATATAATTTTATATACTAATCTTCATTCAAGCCGCATCTCTAGTGGGTCCTTCACGTGCATTTGATAGCATCCTAGACTCGAATATTCATCATCTTGAGTCTTGAAAAATACTCCTTGACTGCAAAAAAGAGCACAATAAAACGTTGACGATTTTGGTTAAGCCACGTGTTCAACACGCTTCCCTTAAAACAGATTTCGTGCCTCTACCAAAGACAACACGACTGTTTCCCAGGGTACAACAGACGAAGCAGTATGTACTGCCGAAGATGGCTCACGCGCCCGAGGTTACACCGGGTAAATGTAGTGTTTGAACTTATGGTATAACAACCTTAAAGAAAACCGACACCCTCGAATTTTTCCGACACCCTAATATATTTTAAAATGTCCCAATATGTTCCAAAAATACACCCCATACGCGAAAACGGGCCGCGAATACCTTAAATATTATTAAATTCAATTAAAATTCTGATTTATGGATTGAGGCGGGCCGCGTAAACCCCACCCCAATCCTTACGCGGGCCGCGAGAGGCCCAAGATGTGGCGCAGCCCGGTGTGGCCACGTGGCCCAACACCCGGCAAGTCTAGTCGATGACCCAGCCAAGCTACGCGTTGACCAGGGTTTGACGCGGGCCGCGTAGACCCTTGTCTACATTTACGCGGGCCGCGTAAAAGTCAAAGTGAAGCACTATATAAGCAGGCATCGGGTCTTCAGTCGAATTCGTTCAAAAATGTTTTCTTTCTCTCAAATCTGAAGTGTAGGCATAATATACGGGTATTATACCCCCCCTAAATAGCGAAGTTCTGCTCCGTTGTAAGTATTATAACCCCTGGTTACGTTTTAGATACGCTGCCAGATTGATCTAGGGTTCCGTAACGGCTATCGTGGTTCTGCCCGACGTAGTCGTTGGAATGCCATCACGAGGAGGGTATTACTAATGTTAAAATGAGTTATTATACTAACGCGTGTGCATTTGTGTAAATTATAGATTGTCACCAGGAAACCCCAAAGGATAATCTAAGACAGCAATGTGAGTTGATCCGCTTTTTGTAAACCTTTTGTTAACTATTTTTACAAAACCTCATACAATTAAATGCATATTAAGCAGTTATTGAGTATTTGTAAGAATACAATTATCATGAGTATGTTGGGGTTTTGTATACAAAATTTGTTACCACCTGGTCAAGGAGTAACATTTCCACAAGTCGGGTCTGACAAGACCATGGATGTTAATTGTTATAACTTGGAAACAAATGTAATTGCGAGATCGCCCTCAATACTGTACAATGGTTTTTATTTAAACTTGATTAAACTGGGATTCACTCACAAGTATTTCCCACTGACAAATGTTTTTAAAACGCGTTTCAGGTAACAAACTGTGAAAGCCAAGTAGAAGCCAGCTGGACAGCACTGAAGGCTTGGACAAGTGGCAATAAAGTTACCTAAAATAAAATAGATGTTTTTATTAATAAAATAGGATTTATTCCTATGAAAACGTGTGTACTGCGAACTTGGGTTTATCCCATGTGTTTAATGTTATGAAAATGTGGTATTTTACTCTGATCAAATATTTGTTAACTACGGTCCTGATGAAAATTCTGCTGCCAAATTAGACAATACGTGATACCACCGAAACTGGCTCGCGGCCGCCCATTCCCGGGGATTTGGGATCGGGGGTTGCGACATATGGAACCAATAAGGATTTGATGGTGGTGGAAAACAAGTAGAGAATACTCCTCTCTCTAGTTGGTCTTCAAGTGTTCATCCTCCTTCTAGTATTCTCTCTTTATCAAGCAATACAATCCACTCTTTTTTATAACAAAAAGAAGCACATAACCCTACTAATTGTACAAGAGTTACGGATTAGTGAAAGGTTTCACTTAATTAGGGACTTAAAAGCTCTAATAAAACTAACTAAATGTCATCAAGAAGCTCTACTCAAGAGTTTCTCTTTTATTCACCACATGAAGATTTTATTTAATATTTATAATTTCATTAAATTATAAATATATTAAATATCCATTCACCAAATTTCCAACAATCCCCCACATGAATGAAGATCGTTCAAAACACATAAAATTTCCAATGGAACCTCGACAGTTGAGTTTTGCATACGATAGGTAGGTGTTACCCTTTGAACCTTCGCTCATTAAATGCACTTAGCCCACTAGCTCTGTGTCACACCCTGATATTTCCACATATTACCGGTGGGCCCGGTGGGGAGTATCGTGACGTAGTTGATATCATCATAGTCAATATACACAATATAATAGCACAACAGAAGGCTTGGTAATTAAATACTATTACAAACCATAGTGTCCGAGTGTCCAAATAAAAGAATACACAGACTGGTTGTAATAGAGATCCACAGGCGGATCATGAAAAAACAAAATACAAGAAACTGAAATAACAGACTCCAGGCATCTAAGGATTTGCAAGATCCTCTTATTGACACATAGTATCTCCAGCCTAATTCCGAGAGGTACCTGTCACTCAGTCTTTGGAAAGTACGTCAGTTTTCACTGGTAAATACAATTAACTGACTCATTTGAAAAGAGTTTATGAAAATTGATATAGGCGCACAAGGCACAAACCATTTATAACTTGGGACAATCTTTAAAAAAAATCTTGTATACAGTTTTACATGTTTGTCATACACATGGGGCCGGTTTGGAAGCCGGTCATGATTACCCGACTCACCACTATAAAACCCACAAAGGAGTTATCCCCAACATGTGGGTTATTTAGCATTTGCATCTGTCAGGTGTATGCCTACACCCCGTGCATAGGTCGTGGCCATTTTCAAATGAAATGAGCCGAGGATACCCAGGAAACGGTCGTATTAACCCCCAATGTTTATGTTATCAAACAAAACAGATTAAAACGGGTTATGCGTATTTACCTGAGCTAGATGTGTACGGATGTAACTCAGCCGTATATTTCCTAAAGCCTTATGAAAATACCTTCTACCGAAGCTACTCAATCTGTATAGAAGGTTTATTAACCTATTAGGATACTAACGGGCCTTTATTAAGTCAAAGACTTAGACCGGTTAGTTTGAAAGATACTTTACGGTTCGAAATGCTAGATTAAGCGGGGACCGGAATAGAATGTGATTTAGACCCGAAAAGTTTGGATACTTGTATAATATGGGTAAACTAAACACATTCTAGATTTTGAAGATTTAATGATAAGGTTAAAACCCATTTCGGCTAATTTATGTAAACTAGCTACATAAACCGAACCGAACGCATAAATGCATAACTGGTAATCAAATGAATTATACACAGGTCTCATATGTTATTATGCTTAGAATATGTTAATACATCAGTAGGATGTTAACATATATGCCCAAAAAGTATTTAAAACCAATTTAAGTCCCGTTGGGGCATTTTGGTCATTTTAATGTTTATAAAAGAAATTAAATAGTAAACTGAGGTTCTGGTCTAAAACATTTAGTAAAAATATTTATTTTATCAAATTACATCAGTAAGATATCATACATATTTGAGGGTTATCATTTATGGCCAAACTATGCCCCGAAAGGGTATTTTGGTCATTTCACATATGCTTTTAAGGACATTTTTGGAAGTCTGAGTTCTTAACTTATACCAACTGTAATAATATGAAAATTTATTTAAAAATTCAGTAGGTAACAAGTCTTAGGTGCTAAATATGGTTTTAAACCATACTATGCACCTAATTAGCGTAAAAATCACTAATTGACGATAATTAAGATGTTCATGGAAATCTGAGATTTTGATCAGTCTTAAATGCTCAAAATACTTTATTTAATGTATAATATCATTAGGAAAAGGTTTGGCATTCAATTCATATGTTAATCTCATTTTATGAATGAAAAGGGTATTATCGTCATTTACCGAATTATATAAGAACTCCACGATATGGTCTGATTATAATCTGATCAAAAATTCCAAAATCCCTAAAAATAATATCTTAACAGTAGGTAATGAGTTTTGTGTCAAAATCCATGTTTAAACATGCCTTATGCAAGATAGCGTAATTTAATTAATAAAAAGTTTCAGTTTACGATATCTTGCGTAACTTTAGTTTGAAACCAGAAACTGATGTCAAATTTTCGGGACATACTTATATATCAATAATAAAGGTTTTGGTTCTTTCACATTTTCAAAAATCTCGTTTATATTACAAAAGGGCAAAATGGGCATTTATAAGCATAATAACGAAACTTAGCATATAATTCAGAATACAAATGACCAGGTAATATAACCTCAGAGGGTTATACTAGAACATAATGTGGTCCTAATAGAAGCTTAAAACATGGAAGAATTAAGCTTAATCGGGTCAGAACCGAAAGTCAAAGCAGAAGTCAAGCTTTTGCGACTTTCGGTTGCGAACCGACCTTAAACTCAGAATTGTCGGGTTGAACCTATTTGAACATGTTCTAATAATAATTACTAAGTTATTAGAGTGTTAAAATATAATTTATAACCTCTGTATTATTAGTTTTAATTATTATTTATAATTCTGTCCAGTTTGACTTTTTAACTAATTAGTTTGACCCGACAATTAACTAAGCAAACAAAATAATTAGGATGTGCCCTTTTAAGGGTTAATCACCTACCTAATGATGGTCACATAACCACATTCATCTCGAACAGTGGCTGGACCATTTTTACAAGAACAACCTCCCTTTTTAATCAGGAACCAAAGAGGTGGCTAAGACACTTACAAAGGGTCCTAGCAATCTTTTCTACAAGAACAAGCTCCTTTTTTTATCAGGAACCACCAGATGAGAGAGTAGAGAATATTTAAATGTTTGTGCAAAAGAAATGGTTCCATACAATGCCTATTTATACTTGAAGAACACAATCTAAGATCATCACAGGTGTTTTGGAATGATCCCAGATGTTTACATGTGTCCTAGTAGTAAATTAAAACCGTCAACCAGCTCCTGGAATCGAATTTGGAGTGTTTAAGGCGGTGGAACAGCAGAAACCTGCAGCTGGAAACATTTTGCTGAACTGGGCATCTCTCGTGGGCCGCGTAGGATTCATAGGGGGTCTACGCGCCCGCGACAACCTTGTGTTCAGGTGAAAATTGTTTCGACTTTGGCAGTTTCAGTCCCTGGTCCTTTGTAACTTTATTTAACTTCATTTTTGGCACAAAAAGCCCTTGTAGTTAGTTTGTAGAGGAACATGGGAGTATACCCAAACTCCGTTAGGCCCGGTTTCGTTAAACGATCACCGATATCCTAAGTTTCTAAATATTGACGCTTTTAACCCATATTCTTGAAAACTTGCATAACGATCTCGAAACCACGTGAAACTGATATCACTTATTCTTGGGAGTATATTTGCATATTATGAAGCCCCGGGTTCGTTAAAAGGTCACTCAGAGGTAAGAATTAACATGTTAACACGTTTAACCCCTGTAGTTTATAATCTTTCGATTATTTTCACAATCGGCTTCTTATATCCAAATAATTACTCGTTTAAGAATATATTCTTTGTGTGTGGTCATTCAGAGACACAAGTTTGGCATGTTGACACTTTTAGTCCTTTCGGATACAAATTTTCATCGTTTGTCAACTTTAGTCCTTCAAACTAAAACTTTTACATATTTAGAATTTAGGACACGTGTCTTTACATAATTGGACACGTTTTTACGTGGTGTTACACTCTGAGTAGACATCGATGTCTTTGAATTCGTTTGCCGTTTTTGTAGACGACAATACACTTCACACAAGACTCTCCTTAGCCGGGTCATATCCTCATAGTTGTGTCCAATAATGATCGTGGAACACTTTCCTAATTCTGCGAGAGCTCTAGGAATTGTTCCCTCAATTCCAGTCGAAGCGACCCCACTTCTCCTAACATAGGTGATTCTCCTTAGATCATTAAAAGCATTGTGGTTATCGTGATTTATCCAAATCATTTATCACATATTATGTTTAGCCTCATTCTTTGTCACTAAATATCATAGGAATAGACTAGGACGTATTTAAACACCCTTTTATACTTTGGGGTATGTATAACCATATATACTAGCTTATGCATATCATTTATGCCCCCATAGTGACTAACCTTACGCATATGAGTTAGTTGTCCTATTGAACTTAGATCTTGGGATCTCCAGTCAATTAAGTTAGGTTTCCTTCATATACCCTTTTTCATGGGCTTTAGTCTCATTCCACAACTTGATCTCTAATAAACCCTCAGGTTGTTGGATCCATAACATTATCTTTGACTTTGTCTAGTCACTACAAATAACTTTTCTTATTTGAGATCAGTTGTCATGATGTGTTCTTAACTCGCAAGTTAATTTTGCCTATTGTCAACTTATAATAATATAACCTCAGTGGCCATCTGAATCTGGTTATAATATATGTCTTTCTAAGATGCACGTATTATTTAAGGCAAACACATCTCTATTATACACTATGACCTTTGTGTACTTCACTTAGTCGTCTGTTTGCAATGCTGGATTGAATTACAAAATCCTTTAAACAGAAGCAAAGACGATATGTAGATATCAAATATCAAAGTGCTTTGATCTTCAACACTTTATAATCTGACCGGAAACTTCTCAACGATATCGTTATGTGGCATCTCTTGAGGTACTCCCTCAATAAGACTCCCTGCACTTGTAAGTAGAAGTTCCCCATTTGATTTTGAAACTTTAAACTTGGACAATTATGCTCAAAACAACACCAAGTTGTTACAAAGACTACATTTAAGTAGTAAACTTGAACAATTAAATTTGTTCACAACAACACCAAGTTGTTTTTCACCAAATAACATCCACGAGGCTGTTACTTTGTTCACCATATGCTACTTCTAACAAGAGTAGCGAACCATTTGAATTATCAATGTTATGCAAAACTTTGTTTTAAAAATCATTCAAAACAGTTTCTTAGTTTTGCAATATACAATATTAATAATATCAATTATGGTTATGAAAACATAGATCAAAACCCAAAATATCAAATGGTTTTATATTGTTTAGTCTTACTACACATGTACTAAACGTTTTGTAACACGCATGTTAGAAATTTCTTTTATAATGAGCACATTATAGAATCGAACGTTTACATAAAACGTTTTTCAAAGATATAGTTTATAAAATAAGCCATTTCTCGTCATTTTTAATGCACACATAGACAATTAAATGTTTACATAAAACATTTTTGTTCATTATGAACAATCTCTAACCTTGTATTCGTGATACACATTTTCTAACACACGTGTTAGAAAATTTAAGTCATTTTATATATATAAACATGACCAATTGGATTTAGAAATCACAAATTAAAGTTGGTGATAAATCCTACACAACTACACCTTTACTTTATGGTGTTTTAATTCTTGTATTCTTACTCTTGTAGTTTTCCAATCTCATCAAGTTAGGCACATAACCTACTTTTAATACAAGAGACATGGGGTGGAAAAGAGTATCACTTAATTAGAGATTTTATTAGAGACATAAACTCTAATAAAAACTAATAAATTGACATAAAACTCTACTTAAGAGTTTATCTTCCATATGAAGAGTCTAGTAAATAATTATAATTTCATTAAATTCATATAAATAACAACACCATCTCTTTATGGTGATTTAATTCTTGAATCCAATCAAACATCAACTTCAATGTATGACCTTTTATTTCTAAAGGTAGGGTTCGTAAGTGAACAATGATGTATTTGTGAACAAAATGAACTTATCATGACCATTGATTTTATAAATCTAGATTTTTTCTTTAGTGGCAAGATTGTAATTATCTTTTGTAACTTACATATATATTAATAGACACAAGGGTAGAATTGTATTTTTCTCCCTTTATTTAATTGATTGATTTTTTTCTCTCTCCTGATTTCTCTTTCCAATTAAAAAAATATTTAATTATATTCTCTATACTTTTTTTCTCTCACAAATTACCTAACTTAATATTTGATAATTTAAAAAAAAATACAAACATTATCAAATATTGTTCCATCTAGAATGTTCCATCTAGAACACGATTAAAAATATTTAATTAAATTCTCTATACATATATGTATTAGATCAATGTTTGATGAAAAGATGCATAGTGGAAACAATATGTAATAATACACAAGTGTATAAGTCTGGTATATACCGACCTGTATACACTATGTACTTGAATAATACATAGGTGTATACGTCTGGTAGATATCGACATGTATACACATACATACTTGAATAATACACAAGTGTATAAATCTGGTTTATACCAACCTGTGGCAGCAAGATGTAATAATACACAAGTGTATAAGTCTTGTATATACTAACCTGTATACACATATGTTAAAAAACATAATTTAGTTAGGTTTAATATTTAATTTTAAAAAGAACATAAGAGTTTATTTAAAAAAAACATTAGCCCTTTAATCTCTATAATTAAAATAATGCAGAAATAATTAAAAATGAGAGAGAGAGAGAGAGAGAGAGAGAGTTAAGAGATGAGAAAATTAAGGGATTTTAATTAAAAGTACTTGTTTAATGTCAATCTTACCCTTTTAATCTAAAAAATGATCAAGGGCCAAGATTAGTTCACTTAGTTCACCCTCAAGAAGTTGGTCACAAATGAACCTAATCCTTATTTCTAAACCATACAAAGCATAATACAAGTGTTTATATTCATTATAAACAATGCTACAAAAAATTACTTATATAAAATGTTTACATAAAACATTTCAAAGCATCTGTATTTTAATCATTTTTAACAATCATGTTAAAATGAAAGAAATTCTAACGCGCACGTTAGAAATATTAACATTTCCACAAAATGTTATTTCGATTTGCTATAAACACATATATGGTTCAAATAAATAAGTCATTTCCAATACACACGTTAGAAAACAATTTAAAAATATTTTGCTTCCAAACTAACGCTTTCTATGAACGTTTCTAACACACATGTTAGAAGACAAATGCTTACAAAAATCATTATAAGTCTTATTTGTTCATATCAATCCATGGGTGGATGTAGAGTCTACTTTAAATAGAGACTTAATTAGAGACATAAAACTCTAATCAAGTAACATAAAACTCTTATTTAAAGACATAAAAAACTCTACTTAAGAGAATTTAACGTTTACAAAAAAAAAACAAAAAAACGTATGGTTTGCACCAATAATTCCGGTCTAACACACATGTTAGAGAATTTAACGTTTACAAAAAACGTATGGTTTACACTAAATAAACCCGATCTAACACAAAAGTTAGAAAACTTAACGATTCCCAAAATCGTTTCAAAACCAAACGTTTGAACCAAAACAATTCGTTTTGTACCACGATATAGGATTTAAGATTGTATCTCAATCTCAATAAATCCAAACACAACAAGTTGTACTACATACATATTCCCCCCCCCCCCCCCAAAAAAAATATTTATAAGATCATAATCTCAATATATATATATATATATATATATATATATATATATATAGGGGAAGGTTCATTTGAGAAGAAATTTAAAATGAGAAGGAAAAGAAGAAAGGACATAATGGTAAAACATCAAATAGTTTATAACTCATCTCATTAATTATGTTATCTCTCATTAATAAAACAAAAACTTTTTATCCTACACATTTCAAATTTAACCTATATATATATATATATATATATATATATATATATATATATCTTACACTTACCGGAATTTACCCTACACACATCGAAATTTATCCTACACATTTCAAATTTTATCCTACACATACTAAAATTTATCTTACACATGCCGAAAATTGTCCTTCACCATAAATTATTTTATTTTGAAAGAGTATATTTAAAAGTGAGTTACAAGTTTAACTAGTTAGCTAATTAATTACAATTATAAATTTACCTATATACCCTTTTCAATAACATTAAATACACATATTAAATGAAGTAAATGGAGCATTTCTATTGGTTTAAGTCTTATTCTTTTTATTCTTAGATAATTTTTCTTCTCATTTGAACCTTCCACTATATATATATATATATATATTTCGTGAACCCAAAATCCTTATAAAAAGGTTTTAAGATTGTAGCAACAAACTCACGAAAATGTGTTTTAAGTTTGTAATAAATAGGTTCACTTTTAATAAAACATAATTACAAAATATATGTTTTATATACCATAATTACAAAATATATAATAACGAGACTCTCGTTCTTCGAAGGAAATATCATAGTACAATATCGGTTGCAATAACTAAATAAAAAGAATATAAAATATAATTTTATATACCAATCTTGATTCAAGCCGCATCTCTGGTGGGTCCTTCACGCGCATTTGATAGCATCCTAGACTCGAATATTCATCATCTTGAGTCTTGAAAAATACTCCTTGACTGCAACAAAGAGCACACTAAAACGTTGACGATTTTGGTTGAGGCACGTGTTCAACACGCTTCCCTTAAAACAGATTTCACGACTCTACTAAAGACGATGCGACTGTTTCCTAGGGTACAACAGTCGAAGCAGTATGTACTGCCGAAGATGGCTCACGCGCCCGAGGTTACACCGGGTAAATGTAGTGTTTGAACTTATGGAACCAACAAGGATGTGATGGTGGTGGAAAACAGGTAGAGAATACTCCTCTCTCTAGTTGGTCTTCAAGTGTTCATCCACCTTCTAGTATTCTCTCTTTATCAAGCAATACAATCCTCTTTTTTTTATAATAAAACGAAGCACATAACCTACTAATTGTACAAGAGTTAAGGATAGTGAAATGTTTCACTTAATTAGTCCCTTAATTAGAGACTTAAAAACTCTAATAAAACTAACTAAATGTCATCAAGAAGCTTTACTCAAGAGTTTCTCTTTTATTCACCACATGAAGATTTTATTTAATATTTATAATTTCATTAAATTATAAATATATTAAATATCCATTCACCAAATTTCCAACAATAAATGTATTTTGCAATACATCAAATATCACCACACTTAACCTTTTTTTGTCCCTGAAAAAGAATTGTGCGAACGGAATCATAGTCAAGATAAAATATTCAGGTTCAAAATCTAGATTACTTATTAAAACTAAAACTCATGTTAACTGTGACTGCAAGTGTATGTGTCCACTTAAACCCAAACCCAGTTCCAAGCCCTTATCATGCAATTTATGTTCAAGTTTAGTCAATCTACCTAGGGTCTCATACTAAAAGCCGCAATTTCACCTAATCCCGCCTCAAGCTTATGAAACAAAAGGAACGAATCAATTTACCATTTCCTAACCGTTTTATACCAAAATTAGAAGAATTTATCATCAATTTTTTTTCTCTTTTTCTTTCTTTTCTTTTCTTTTGAGCACTAGACTTTGCAAACCTAACCCAGAGGTTTTCTTAACCAGAGTCACCATCCCCGAGAGCGACAACCTGAGCGTCTGTAATTTTGCATTTTTTCTTAACTTAACCTAGAGGTAATCTAAATCAGAGTCACCATCCCCAATAGAGATTACATAGGCCTCGTTTTAATATCAATATAACTCAGTTTATTATATAATTTTTCTTTGATAAAAAATTTCAACAATCTTAGCTTATAACGGCATTCCTTGCACTATTATTGGCGGTTTCAGCTTCCTACATCTCTTAGATGAGAACCCACCAGCAAACTAACAATTAAGGTACATTAATATTAAAGAAACCTAGAAACCGGATCGGGCCTACTCACACATCCCAAGTTAGACACACGCCCAACTTTTTAAACTTATATTATTATTATTTGAAACACGAACATATCCGACTTTCCTATCACTTTCCATATTTATTGTAAACTTCTAAAACAAGAGCATTTTCTGATTTTTTTTTTTGGATTTTTACATTTTTCTATTTTTTTTTTGTATTTTTCAAATTTTTACGAATCAAACCGACTCACTAAACAGACTCAAACGATAGTTTCCCATCCCCACACTTAAACTCTACATTGCCCTTAATGTAGGATGGAAACCGACCCCAAAGACTAGAATAAATAAGAAATAAAAACACAAAGGGAAAATCGGAAAGGACTTAGCTGTTTATATAATGCGTATGCTCCAAAACTCTAGTCCAATCCAGCTCGATCGTATAGCATTCCATTCGCGATCGGCTCTGACACTAACTGGTATACTCGGTAAAGGCCTGATATTCACTAAACAGCTCTGAACAACACCCGAATGGAGATTGAGTATGGGTGGTAGTTATTCAAACCTGCATAAAGAAAGACAAGCAAAAACCAGCATAATACCGACACGACACAAAAACCGACTCAAAGAACAATAAGTTAGACTCATAGTACAAAATTTTCAGGAGAACATACCTTGGGGACAAGTAAATAACGAAGAACTAAAAAAAATCAGTTAATTGTGCATCAAATTTGGGCCAAGAAACTGGTTGTCACATTTTAAGGATCCCCGCGTCCCGCGAGGCTTCAATTGGACACTATGGCGCCCCGCAGCGCTAATAATTTTGGTCCGGGTCTTTTAAACTTTGACGGGGCGCGATAAACTAAACCATATGTATCGCGGGTAGCGAGACCCTTATGACATCAGAAAGTTTCTTGTTTTTTGAGGCTTCATGCCTTAGAAAAAAATTTCTATAATTTCCCAAATCATCCCAAATTAATTCCATACCCCTTTGAGACATGAAAACTTACCTGAAACTCAAATTCTTCGTAGATTCCTGCTCTGTACAGTAATCAATTCCTGTAAACGACTCAATGACACAAAATACAAACCACAAACTACCGAAAATACGAAATAAAATTTGAAAACAACTAATACTATTCAAATTCTACAAACGGGATACCACCCTAGTTTCTCAATTTCTCAAACACTTACAGAGGATCATGTAGACCCAGCTCACCTCTGTATTCTATTCCCCGGGCTCTAGCACTATCATACCGATTAAAACCCGGCTCTCTCCAAACTCCCTCATAACTCTCACAGACTTCGAACTCATCCTCGGGTGGTTTGAACCTAGATGTTTTAAACATAAATCCATCCCCACACTGAGCTTCACTCAGTGTTCCCATCCTAGTTTCTAACCACGTTATCCTTTCTTCTAATTCCTCTATTTTCCTACCCGAATGATCACCACACTTAGGTTTTGTCACACTCTCTACCCCAGGATTACTCATCCACCTATTCTCATCTCTCTCTTCCTTATTACTCCCCATACCGATGCTACCGTGTTACAACTCATGTAAATTAATGAACGTTTCATTTTACGGTGTAATTTCATGTACGTTAAATAAATTGAATTTGGTGATTTATTTTATTTGAACGATGGTGTGCTTAGTAATGTGTAATGTGAATTATGTGAAACCGAAACCTGGAATTGAAATATTGGAATACATTATTTTGTGAATCGAAGCATTGTATTATATTATATTGCTTTGCGATGTGAAACGTTTTAATTAGTTATTGTGTGAAACTTGCGAAACCGTCACTTAGTAAATCCAACCCAAGCCCAAACCCCTCTTTTCTTGCGCCACTAACCGGCCCAAACCCCAACCCCATACCCATGTTCGAAAATCTAAGCCCAAACCCCAAACCCACACTCTTTTGTTCCTTGTAGCCCATTAGCCCAACTTCCTTGTGTTTTAATTTTATGTATTTAACTTTGGGAATAAGAAATCAAAACCTAAAACCCTAATACCCCCTTGTGATCATCGACCAGAGGAACCCCCCCTTGCGAAAATCAAACCCTAGTTCAGCTTCTTGATTCGCCTTTCACTTCCTTGTAATCCCTTCTCTTGCTCCAAGGTTAGTATTCTTGATTTGGATTGTGATTCTTGGTGTGATTTTTGTAGAAACATGGCTGTGATTTTTAGTTAACATTCTAGGGTTTTGATGTTACAAGATTTATTTGGGTTAAGTATGCGATTTGTTGAAGTAATCGATAGTATGTATGCATAAATGATCATTGGCTGCGTTTTTGTGAAAAATCATGAGGTGTTATGGCTAGGGTTTTGTGATTATTGGTGTTGTTAGATGGTAAAGGATAATTAACCTGATGTTAGTTATTATTTGGAAGAGTCGGGGTCGTTTACACGCGTTTTGGTGTCGTTTAAATGTAAAACAACATGCTGATTGACGAAAGCAGCCAACTTCAGTTGGCTGTAAACGTACCGTTTCTAAATTATATTTTTTCGAAAAATGACTCAAATGGCGCTGGAATCATATTTTTTCGAGGTCGTTTGCTATTTTTAAAGATCCGTTTTGTACAGCAGCAAAAGCTGCATTTTTTCTGCAGAAAATATGTGTTATGTTTTTCATCATAACTTGAAATCTGGATAGATTTAGGAGATGAAATTCGTACAGTAGATGGCCATGGGTGTCATTGTAATTATCCAACTGGAATTTCGTTAATCGGAGTTACGATGAATTTTAAATGAATTTTTCCGTGGACTGCAGTTAGAAAGTGACGAATCTGATTACAGCCCGGTAAATGATTTTTATAAAATAATTGGTAAAGAATTGGATCCCGAGATTTTTGCACAATAATATTCGGACCGTTTAGAACATTCTGTAGAATTTTGGGAATTTTTTCAATAAGTTAACTATTTTAATAAAATACCCGAAAATACCCCAGTTTTGGATATTAAAGCTGAAACAATATAAGTAGTGATTTGCGTGTCTAAATGTCGGTTATGTTGTCTGGTAATGATCCAACTTATTATATGTCAATGAAAGTGTTATGTGAAATATCGTATGCTTGCTCTTGAGTAGTTATAGGTGGAGTGTATATATGGGCGTGAACTGTTCAAGTGAGTGCATGTTATGTGGTAGATGCGTGTAGGAACTTTGTGCTTCATTTGAAATCACTAATAAACTAAACGGTAATCAGACTAGGATGTGATTGACCAACCTTGACTGTTAGCTATTATTAAGAGTCCAACCGAGCAACCAAAGGTGAGTTCACACTTTTCTACAAAGCATGGGATTCCTGGTGGTTTGGGAATGAGTTAAATAAGGATTCCCGGTGGTTTGGGAATGAGTAAAATAAGGATATCCCAGTGGTTTGGGAATGGGTTAATTAGCAACAATCCCCCTTAGGTGGGATGCAACCTGCGTATTCTCCTTGGGTAGAATACGTACCTCTGTCCTCCTTGGGTAGGACAACAACCTTAAACTTACTAGACAAAACTCTATCATGAAGTCCCTCATTTTTATATCGACTTATTCGCCGGGCCATTGGCGAACGGGTCATTAGTTAAATAGCGCTATTAGGTCTGACAAGCCTCACACCGTGCCGCAGAGGACGGGAGTAGACTAATGTACTTGGGCACTTGTCAATGATGATAGACATTGACACAGGGCACATAAACATGACTTAAGTCAGTAGTCGATATGGTAACGGGTCTAGTGGTTTACAACATGGGGTAGCCCCCACGGTATATCACGTGTTAGTACATATGTTTGTAGCTTCCGTCTGCATTGAGTCTTATTTTGTGCTGTGTACGTAATTTTGTATATGTATGTACTTGTATGCATGTTTGTGTAAAGGCAACTCAAGGATCGGTGCATAAATGTAAAAGTGTAATCCGTCGGACGACAGATGTCATCCGATCGGGTGACACTTATAAGCCTCCCTGGTTGCCTATATATAGCTAGCTAGTGTTAGATATTTGAAGAACTTTTGCTGAACTTGTAGCGAAGCTCTGCCAGGCTGAACTTCTACCGGAACCTCTGTACTTTCACTATCTTAAATAGAATTCAGACGGATTAAACGTTGAACTTGTCGTTGTTGATTCTGTGACATTATCAAGGGGTTCTGCACCTTGATTCTGATCGATCCAGCCACGTTCTACTTGAACAGATCCTGAGATAAACGGCCTAACAAGTGGTATCAGAGCCATAGGAGGTTGAATCGGAGACGACAACAGCAAATTCACCGAATTTTCATCGATTCTTTGCCGATTTCTGTCAAATTTCACCGGAAATTTTGACAAATTTCTCATCTTCTACCTCATTTCTTGCTGTTCTTACCTTTTTACATCTTAAAACAGAGAAAACTCAAAATTAAACAAGAATTCACGGACAAAATTGAGTAAAAATCATATCATTAGAATCGGAACTAACAAAGATCAATCCTTCAAATTTTCATTGAAAAATTCGAACAAAAACTGAATCAAATCAAGCAAAAACCATGTTGAGTTCTTCGTTGTTGCTGACGTCATCCACCCGATCGGATAGCTATCCGATCGGATTGGCATAAACTGTGTTCTTCATTTAGTAGCTGACGTCATCATCCCACCCGATCGGATCACCATCCGATCGGATTGGCTTAGATATTTCTTGATTCATCAGCTGACGTCATCATCTCACTCGATCGGATCACCATCCGATCGGTGAAGTGTTGAAAGTTAAAGTTTTCAAAGTTCTTGGGTCACTCGATCGAACGACCACTCGATCGGATCACCATCCGATCGAGTCACCATTCGACACTTGCTTATCCGACTCTTGGTAATCCGACGATTGTTACTTGGTGTGTCATCCGATCGGATCATGTCTCGATCGGATCACCATCCGACCCAAGTGCATCAGTTTGAAATTTTTGAAAATTGTGTAAATTTTTCTAAGTGTTTGAAAATTTTCAGGTGCTTATCAAGATGGGAGATGAATTCATGAATCCGTTCAGTGATGTCTTTGCATACAACACCGGAGATGCCTCGACAAATACAACGACCAACACAAATCCAAATTCGAAGAAGGCAATCGCAGATTCGCTCAGTATCGACAACGCCTATGGTACGTATAACAAGCCGCCAAAGCTTATGGCGATTGAAGACTACAAACGATGGGCAAGTAGATTTGAGGACTGGTTAAAAGCGTTTGCTTATCTGAGCTGGAGGTGTCTTAAGAACGGCTTTGATATTGGAAGAAAAGATTATGAAAACTTGAACGAAACTGAACAAGAGGCATTTGTTACTGAACAAAAATGTATAGCCCTGTTACATCAATCTGTTAGAGATGATATCATTTCTTTGATTAGTTACGAAAATGCAAAAGATTTATGGGGTAAGTTAGAAAAGAAGTGTATTGGAGGAGCCAAGATAGTGAAAAACAAGAAACGTCTACTGAAAAAGGAGTTTGACTTGTTTGCATGCATGAGGAATGAGTCTGTGTTAAAAATGATTGAGCGTTTCTGTCATCTGAAGATAGAGCTTCTCAGACATGGGATAACGATCACTGAAGAAGATATGGTTGAGAAGTTATTGGAATCTTGTCCGGATGAAAAGGATTGGCAGTACTATGCTTTGGTTTTGAAAAACACCATGAAAGTGTTCCCAAAAACGTTTTTCAGTGTAATATAGCTGTGAATCTCAACAATGTTCAAAACTTTAATGAAGAAACAACTAAACAACAAATGGTGTTTCTTGCCTCATTCTTGGAATCATATGAAAGCTTAGTCGCTGGGAAAATCGGGAACACAAATCTGACCAAAGAAGATTATGATCAAATTGATCCTGAAGAGATGGAGTTAATCGACATACGCTGGTGCATGGCTAGCGTAGTCAGGAGAGCGTAAAGATTTATGGAGATAACGGGAAGAAATTCCATCAGTGGGCCTTCAACAAAGTTGGGGTTTGATAAATCAAAGGTGACCTGCTTTAAGTGCAAACAGAAGGGGCATTTCAAGAGGGAGTGTAGGAACTCAGCAGCAGATGAAACAGCTAATCCGTTTCATGACGATTACTACAAAAAGGCTATATATCACCGCAATCGAGAATAGTCGCCTTGAATGAAACAAATCGAAGAGACTCCTAAGGAGAAGTCAAGAGCCTTAGCTGTAATTCATGATGACGAAGGCTTCGACTGGAGTGAGTTTTTACCAGAAGATGATGCTGTAGGTTATGCATTCATGGAAAAAGTTGAACCATACAAAGATACACGAACTGAAGAGCAAAAATACACCTATCGGAAGATGATAGCTCAAACTATGAAGGATAGAAACTATCGACCCTGGAAAGAAGCCAAAAGGGCAAATAGATGGGATCCTGATCGTGAGTGCTACTTGGACCAAAAAGGCAACATAATTGCTGAACCATCAACACTCGTAGTTGAAACTCTCATTGAATCTTTGAAACAAGAGGATGAACAAAGAGAGAGATGCTGCAAAGAAAGCTAAAGAGGAAGAGCTAAAGTCAAGGAAAGTCGATGATGGGATAATCAACACAACAAAAGAAATGACCGCAGAGAACCTGACAAAGATGGCAGACAAAGTGCTTATGGCAAAGGAACTAGAGGTAGATTCCAAAACTGCGCCTGTGTCAGCAAGCAAGGTCAGTAAAAGTGGTTCAAACAATGAATCAGGTAAGACTGATAAAGCTAAAACTGAGAGTGATTGCAAAAATTGCATGAAAGATTGCAAAGTTTGAAGCACGAATGCATATCTCACAGTCAAAAAGACTGAAGAACTGGTTGGAAAAGTCAGAATGGTTGAAGAACAAATCTTAAGTCGAGATAAACTGATGAGAGCTTCAAATGAGAGAATAAAAGAATTAACAGAAAGAATTGAAAATGATAAAACTGATGTAGAACGGTTTAAGAAAGAAAATGAGAAGTTAATTCATGAAAACCGACAACTTTCTGAAAATCATGAGAAGCTGAAAAGAACAATAAAAGATTCTGATGAGCGAAATGGTAAAACATATAAAGGAAATCTTCAATTGTCTGGAGTTCTTCAGGAAAAAGAAAGACAAATCAACCAGCAGTTGGATGAGATTGCAAATCTTAAGCTTCAGTTTCAGGAAGCTAAGATTGAGAATGAAAGAATCAATCTGAAACTGAATAGTTACAGCTCCGCGAGCTTTGTTCTTCAACACATAGTTCCCAAACCAATTGGGAAGAACAAAGCTGGTGAAGATGTATACTCAGATGGAACCGGGGTGAGTTATCATCAGGTTCCACCGCCCGTTCTAAACAATTTTTCAAAGAAAAGGTCTGGGTTGGATAATGAAGATGAAACAAATGAGAAAACAAATGATGTAAAACTTCCAGAAACAATCGATGTTACATTCACTTCATCATCTGATGAAGACAGTGTTCAGTCTGAAGTCGTAAAAAATGTGGTTGAAAATGCTTTAAAATCAGATAGTGAATCGACTGAAGATGAAGAGTGCTTTTTGAATAACTACATTCCAAAATCAAAATCCCAAAACAACTCAAGTGACGAACCTACTCTTGTCATGTACAAGATGTCTGGTTCTGATAAGTTGTATTCGGATCTTGAATTTCCACTTGAGAATGTGAATGTTGACAAGTTGAAACAAGTTTTCAAACTTGTGGAGATTGAAGTTTCTGAAATTGAGGGTTTGAAAAGTTCCAAAAGATTGTTAAATTTTGAAAAAGACAAATCTTACTATAAGAAACCATTTGTACCACCACGTTTTAACAATAGCAATTAAAACAGATGGTCGGGTGGTTATCAGGGTGGTAAGAATAATCAAAGAAGAAACTTTCAAAACAAAAAGTTTGTCGAAAAGAAAGTGTTTGTCAAAAGCTCAAGTTCAATTTCTGAGCAAGAGTCGGAAATCTTTTCGAAATCAAATGAAGAATTTTTTGAAAAGAAGGCCTCACAACCTCAGACTGAAGACAAAAGTCGGGAAATTGACACCCACACATGCTTCAAATGCAATGAAGTTGGACATATTGCACGAAAGTGCACCAACTTGAAGCCTAAGTCTGTGGTTCTCGAGAATCCAAGAAAGAAGAACGATGTCAAAGGCAAAGCGCCGATGTTTGTTGAGAAGAAAATTTTGAAAAATAAAAACATTAAAGTCAAAACTGAACCCGTAAAACAGTCGGTAACTAAAACTGATAAATTTTACAAACGGGTCGCTTCTTCGCAACAAATGTGGAAGCCAAAACTTGAGGCTACGACATCCAGTACTTCAAAACCAAAGGTTTCTGATTCTGCAAAATAATAATCTTCAACTAAAAAGATGAATGTACCTTTGGACTTTTATGAAAAACTTGAGAAACAAACTTCGACCCCTCCAGGGAAGAAGTATGTTCCAAAGAAAGACCAATCATCTGGTCAACCTCTGAAAGGTGAGTTCTTTTTGTATAAAGAGGTTGAGATTGGGTCAGAAGAAAGTCTTAAGATGAATGATAAGAATTTCCCACCATTGTACACCAAGACAACACGCCTTAACGTCAAGCTACCTGAGTCGAAAGAGGCTTGGGTTACTTCAAAATCTAACTGAATGTTTTTGAAATGTGCAGGAGCTCCCGAGATCTATCTCACGGTGGATTATGGATAGTGGAGCATCCAGGCACATGACAGGGAGAAAAACCCTGCTTTACGATGTTAGAGGGTTTAACGGTGGATACGTCGGTTTTGCTGGTAATCAAGGAAGACGTATTATTGGTGAAGGAACATTATCAAATGGTATTATCACGTTTGAAAGAGTAAACTACATCGCCGAGCTAGAGAACAATCTTCTTAGCATTTCTCAAATTTGTGATAGAATGTATTCGACACATTTCACTGATAAAGAATGTCTGATTCTGAAGCCGGGGTTTGTCATCCCCGAGGAGTGGATCATCATGAGAGCACCACGAGTTAATGATCTGTACGTGTTGGATATGAGCTTCACTACGACTACCACGGGTCAAACTCATTGCTTCATGTCAAGAGCTACTCAAAAGGAGTCAGAATTGTGGTACCTAAAGATGGGCCACATTCATCTGTGCAAGATGAACTACCTGGTGCATAATGATTTTGTGAAAGATGTTCACTTGAAGAGTTTTCATCTTGAGGGGGAGTGTATCAGTTATATAAAAGGGAAGCAACGGAAGAAATCTCACCCGTGTAAAAAGATGAACTCAGTCTCGAAGCCGTTGGAAAGACTTCTCATGGATCTCTTTGGTCCCGTGAATATCTTGAGCATAACGGGTGATCTCTACTGCTTAGTAGTCAATGATGACTATTCGAGATTCTCGTGGGTTTCGTTCTTGAAGACAAAAGAGAAACATTTGAGAGTTTGCTGAGACTATTCAGGAAGATTGAGAATTTGTACCGAACCCACAGTAGAAGACTGAGAAGTGACAACGGTACAGAATTTAAAAACAACAGAATGGAGGAATTCTGTGATATAAGAGGTATACTGCAAGAGTTCAGCGCGCCATATACTCCACAACAGAATGGAGTCGCATAAAGAAAGAATAGAACGCTGATTGAAACGGCTAGGACGATGTTTGCTGATTCCAAGTTACCTGTTAATTTATGGGCAGAAGAAGTATCACCCGCTTGCTATACTCTCAATAGGGTACTTATTGTGAAAAGCACAACAAGACATTTTTCGAATTGATCAACAATCGCAAGCCTAATCTCGAGTATTTGGAACCGTTCGGGTCTCCCTGTACAGTTCTAGATCCGGATGGCAAATTTGGTTCAAAGAGCATTGAAGGTATCTTTGTGGGGTATGCTAGTCCACTCAGAAGAGTCTTTGTTCCAAGTCTGAAGCGGATCATCGAAGCACAACATGTTGAATGTCAAGGCTATACTATGCCTACACAGAAGCCCGTAGACTCATGGTGATTCAACTACGATACGTTATGGGATTCATTGGAGTTAGAAGAAGAGCCAGAGTTCTTTGATGATTTGGATATTTTACGAGAATATGAAGCATCTTAGGGAAGATTTCCAGCAGGGTCCTCTAGACGTCAACGACAAACTTCCAATGATGATGAAGTTGGTCCAAGTCACACTGGAGAGAATGATGAAGTTCAGCAAACTCCGACTACTTCGGAACATGAACCTGCTCCTGAAAATCAGACGATGGTCAATGATAATATAAAATCTGATGATATACCTACTTTTGATCGTGGTGATTTAGAGTCTGAGGGGGAGCAAATCCAATCTTCAGATCAGACAATTCTTGACAATGAAAAAGTTGCGGATCAGAACATTACTAATTTGGAAGGCGAGGTGGATGTTCCTGGCGAAGTTATGCCGGGGACTCTTTCATACCATCCAGAAGAGTTGATAATAGGAGAGCTGCAGTCAGGCATTCGTACCAGAAGCCAGATTGACCATGGCCTTACTTGCTTTTATACTAAAGTTGCTCCTTTACAAGCAGAATTTTCACTCAGTTGTTTCATTTCGCAGATTGAGCCACGAACCTACAAGGAAGCACTAACTGAAGATTCATGGGTCAACGAAATGCAGGAGGAGCTGAGTCAGTTTGAAAAGCTGGGTGTATGGAAGCTTGTTGATTTGCCTGATGGTCATAGGAAGATAAACACGAAGTGGGTGTTTAAGTGTAAAAGAGATGACCGAGGGGTTATTGTTCGGAACAAAGCTCGACTAGTGGTCCAGGGTTTCAGTTAACAAGAGGGGATAGACTTCACAGAGGTTTATGCTCTTGTTGCTCGTCTTGAAGCTATCAGAATCTTTCTAGCGTTTGCTTCATGGAAAGGATTCAAAGTATATCAGCTAGATGTTAAATCGGCATTTCTCTATGGCAAAGTGAAAGAGGAGGTATATGTTGGTCAGCCACCGAGCTTCACCGACCCAATTCACAAAGATAAAGTTTACCTCTTGGACAAAGCGTTGTACGGCTTGCATCAGGCCCCGAGAGCCTGGTATGAGACGCTCTCTCAACATTTGCTTGCCAACAGCTTTATCCGAGGCAAGGTGGACGCCACTCTTTTCACAAAAGAAGTCGATGGTCATCTTCTGATTGTCCAGATTTACGTTGATGACATTATTTTCGGGTCGACAAATGAAGAACTCTGCAGAGATTTTGAGAAAGTGATGATGCAGAAGTTCAAGATGTCTTCAATGGGTGAGATGAAGTTCTTCTTAGGGCTCCAGGTCGATCAAATGCCCGAAGGAACCTTTATACATCAGACAAAGTTTGTTCATGACGTTCTAGAGAAATTTGGGATGTCCGGGACTGCTCCAATGTCCACCCCATTAGCAACGAATCATGGTATCAACCTTGATCTCACCGGAGAGAAGGTCGATGAAATGTTATACCGCTGCATGATCGGCTCGATAATGTATTTGACAGCATCAAGGCCAAATATAATGTACCCAACCTGCCTCGTGGCCCGATATCAATCAAGTCCCAGAGCTTCACATATGTCCATTTTCAAGAGGATATTACGCTACCTGAAAGGAACTCCAAGCTTGGGGTTGTGGTATCCAACGGATGGTGACTTCACGCTTGAAGGGTACTCTGATTCTGACTTCAGTTGCTGCAAAGTCAATGCTAAATCAACAACTGCAGGATGCCAATTTTTCGGACCCCGACTGGTCACATGGCAATGTAGGAAGCAAACCTCTGTTGCTTTATCAACATGTGAAGCATAGTATGTATCTGCCAGCAGCTGCTGCTCTCAGATCTTGTGGATTCAGCAACAGATGCGCGACTACGGTTTGCAATTTCTTACTTCACCTATTTTTGTTGATAATGAGGCAGCCATTAACATAACGAAAAATCCTGTTCATCACGCTAAAACCAAACATATTGAAATTCGTCATCACTTCATCCGAGATTGCTTCGAGAAGAAGTTGATATGAATTGACAAAATCCACACCGACGAATAAAAAGCAGACTTACATAACAAAGCTTTTGATAGATCACGTTTTCAATATCTTTTAAAACTGAATGGTATGAAGCTGTTGTCGGATGCGGAGGGGATACTTGGCGTTGATGAGAATACCACTAAACTGCACTGGTTTGTCGTATTTTTAGTTGTTTTGGTATTTAGGGGGAGATAGATATATTTTCAAAAAATACAAAAACAATAAAAATGCAAAAATCCAAAAACATGAGATATTTTCAAAATCCAAAAACAATAGAAAACCCAAAAAGAGTTTTTGTAAAAAAGGGAAATGATGGTACATCAGCTAGACAGTTACAGTATGCTAACGATTTGTAATGATTAATAGGTGTTAAGCAGTCTCGCTAATGATATGCCGGTAGGTTTTTATACATTTAGTAGATTTGTTTGGGATATAAACCTAAAATCATTTCTTGCTTATTACGTGGGGAACATCTCTCGGATATATAGGTAACCCCTGAAACCTTGTTTGAAAGATTTTATATTTCTGACATACTAGGTCTATGTGCGTAATGATATCTGGGGTATTATACCAGGATTTCTGATTTTGCGGAAGCAATAGCCTAGTCCTCGTATAATACTCTGCACTGATTTAATCCTAATGCCTACCCTCAGCATAAAAAATGATGAAACATTGCAAAATGCTAATCATGTGCTGTTGAAGAAAAGATCCTCAAACGGGACACACCAAAAGTCGAGCCATCATCTCTCTGTCTCGAAAGTTCTAACCTGAGCTCTCATGGCCTCGCATTACCCGTTATAGATATCATTATTGTACGTTCACCTGTAAGACTGAATATAGAAGTCTGGATACAAGAGTATATTCTGAAGTGGGACACGCGTATTAGTTAAGCTATTAAAACATTAATTCATATCCTGAACAAATTGAAATTTGTGTGAAAATTTAGAAAGGATCGGTATATCGGCAATCAAAGTGAATTGTTTAATACTTAGTGTGTAATCAAGCTCAACGGTACTTGTAGCTGGTCGGTAGCTGATATGATCCCCTAACACGCTCACCAAAAATATGTTTGTAAATAGTTTACCTTTACTGCATTACATTTCATTTCTGTTTTGCATATAAACCCAAAAAGATTTCATAGTTTTCTAGTTTAAACTTTCTTAATATCTCAAAAATATTTTACATTTCTGCTTTAGTTTATCGACAAACCAAGGTAGAAAGCTGATCTTCAGACTCGCAGTCATGAAGCAGAGAAGGAAGTTTCTGAACTGGACAACACGGTTGGGAGCTAATCTTGAAAAACTTGGTAAAAATCAAAGTCAATGCAAGTTCATTAAGTTGACACTTGTAATTTTTTCATGAAAAAGAGTTTGAAAAATGAAAACAAAATGTCAGTTTGTTTCATTTCAGGTCAACCAAGGTCATTAACTTGGACTTGGTAGGAAAATTAAGTGCCTATAGTCATTAACTTGGACCTAGATACTTAAGTGGATTTCTAAAACTGACCAAATCTGATAAAAACAGCAAAAAGTCAAAAGGTCAAAACATCGAAAGTCAAAAGAGGTGTTTGGATCGGATGACAATCCGATCGGATGGCAATCCGATCGGATGGCAATCCGATCGGATGGCCATCCGACACTTGGTCACCCCTATAAATAAAAGTCAATGTTGTTCAGTCAAACCTTTACTCTATCGGGCGACCATCTGACACTCTCTCAAACACTCTCACTTTCTTAATCTGATTTTCACTTTCTTGCTTTCTATACTTCATTGGATTGTTGGCACACTCAACCTTCACAATGGGAAATGTAAGATTACTGAATTTTAACTGTTAAATTGATTATTTTGATGAGTTTTTAGAGGTCGGCGACTGTTCAGAGATAGATCCTTAGATCTAGGCAATTTTAATGATATTTGATAGATTTTGAACATAGGGTTTTGTTCACGAGCCTTAGATCTATAGATTTACCATCTTAATTTGTGCAAAAACATGTTAAAATCTATAGAATTGAAGATTAGAGGGTGTCGGCTTTCGATACACTAAAAGTGAAATTAAACCCAGATTAAGCCGAATTAGAAAAAAATTGAACATAGGGTTTTGATCGCCGGAGAAATCTCTACATAGATCTGTGTTCAATTTTGTTGAAATCTTAGAAAAATTTTAATGTTCATAAATCATTCAACTGTTCTTCATTGTTCAAGGATCGAGTGGCAACTCGATCGGATGGCAATCCGATCCAATGCATGTTATATGTTGAATATTTTCTAAGTGTTGCATTGAAAACTGTGCCCTAACTGTTTACAAGTTGATTAGGATAGAATGGCATCTCGATCGGGTGGCAATCTGATCGGATGGCCATCCAATCCAAATCACACTTTGAATGTCTGAGATATCATGTCATAGATCGAGTGGCAATCTGATCGGATGACCATCCGATCCTCATCACAAAATGACAAAAAAATTTCATCAACTGTTTCAAGCTTGTCAAGGATCGAGTGACAATCTGATTGGATGACAATCCGATCGGGTGGTCATCTGATCCATGGCATTCACTCTCAAAGGTTGACTAGTCAAAGAGCTTATCTGTTTGTCACATGGATCGAGTGACAATCCGATCGGATGGTCATCCGATCCATATACACTTGACTTGGTTAAATCTTGATCTTTAAAAGATGGTTCATCGGATCAGATGGCAATCCGATCGGATGACCATCCGATCCTTAGTACTATATAGAGTGTGAGCTCTAGAGTTAGAAAAATTTCTTGAAATTTTGTAACATCTTACTTCTTGTCTTGAACTTTGTGCAAATGCTAACGTTGTATATTTGTGCAGGGAAGAGCATCAGATTGGGATAAATCTCACAATATTTACTGTCTGTTGGATGCACATTATACAGACAATACTCCGTATAAAGTCATAGCAAAATTTTTAAGGGAAAGTAAGATTAATAAGGCCTTAACCGATAAAACAATAGTATACGAATCACATGTCAGAAGGTTTTGGAGTTCGGTGAGGTATGTTGAGAATGAGAAGATGATCTATTCAGCTGTTAGAAAGAAGGATGAGAATGGTCAAGATATAGATGTGGAGATTAAGTTCAATGTTGGAGACTTAAGATGAGTTTTGGAGTTAGGAGATTCTGATAATGATCCTATCATTATTCCTGAACGATTATGCAAGGGTTTGTGGTGCAGAATGGGTTTTACAGGACACTTGAACGGGAAATACCTTAATACCATGTTTAGTACACCTTATAAGTTCCTAATTCACTGCGTAGTGCATGCTTTGTCACATCGAAAGGGAGCTTATGATGAAACATCAGATTATATCATGAATATCATTACTTGCTTGGTGCTGAACAGGCCATATAATGATTCACAAGTGATTTTTGACCACATGGTAGACAATGTAGAAAGTGGAAGTGGAAAGTATATTATGTATTCTAGGTTTATCCAGATGATGATAGATGATCAATTTAAAGACCTTCCAAAGGATCCCGCTGATATATTAGGTCTACGAAACATGACAGCTGATACTTTAAGCAGATTATCTAAAAATCCAAAGAAATATGATCCTGAACAAAGAGCAAGGAAAATGATTTGCAAGATCGATAATCCAAGATATGTTGCTCCAGAAAATGATGCATGGAGACATGAAAACAGTAATTCAGAGAATGAAGATAATAAGACGAGGGAAATGGTTGAGAAGAAACTTCGATATTGGTTTGTGAAGGATGGGAAGAGAAAGAGAACACCGAAGACATCCCCAGCTGTATCTATTCCTAAAGAGCCAACACCCAAGATTGTTGTTAAGTGTTGGTGCATTTGTCTGTTGACTTCGTCTTGTATCGAGTCATGTAATAGAATTGATAGGCCAAGACGCATAGTACGAGAAATATGGGAAACAAGCCTGAACAAGTTACCTCACACGAACTGACCAGTTCGTGCGAACTGGCCAGGTCGTGCGAAGTGGACCAGTCCGTGTGGACATGTTCATGCGAACTGGACTCCCTATATATAGTGGTCTTGGGATTTCATTTGTAGAAATTTTGATTCCGGTAGCGAAGCTCTGCCAAAGTTTCTCCAGCTCGTGTAAAGTTTTTATATCAATACAATCGACATTTAATCTACTTTTGAGTGCATATCAAGCTGAATGAAGATCAAATCACTGAATTCCGCCTCTGATTTGGTCCAAAACTCTTTTGATAGACTCGTTTAGATCGATTCACCGATCCTACAAGTGGTATCAGAGCTCAGGAGGAAGAGTTCTTACCATTTCAGCTTGTTTTCACCAAAAAAATCTGATTTCTACTCACTTCTACTCATTCTTTTACACTTTTTCCTCAAATTAACTAAGATTTCACGGTTGAAATGATATGATTTTCTCATATAACACGTAAAACACTGTTTTAATCAATCCTTGAACAAATCAGACCTAAAAGCAACCTAAAACTTGGTAAAATGGACCAAATCGTGTGAAAACCTTGTCAGTTCGTTCGAAGATCATATCAGTTCGCACGAGTTAATTCATCCAGCTCGCACGAACTGAATCAGGTCGTGTGAAAGTTTTCCAGATCGCTTGAAACAGGTCAGGTCGCGTGGAAGTTTAATCAGATCACATGGATTGAGTCAAAGCTTCAGTTCGCACAGTTTGTTATCACATCAGTTCGCACGAGGTGAATTAAGGTCAGATCGTTTGAGAGAGTTCCAGTTTGCACGGATTGAAATTATTCCAGTTCGCACGAATTGACATTATTCCAGATCGTTTGGATTTAGTCCAGTTCATTTGAAACATTACATCAGGTCGTTTGAAGATTAACCAGTTCGTTTGAGAAATCTGTCATTGAGAATTTTTAAAACCGAAACATGGAAAACGAATTCTACAACGCATTTGCTACCCCGATCACTATGGCTCAGAACGTGAACTTAGAAAATGAAATGGGTACCATGCAAAAACCGCCTAAGCTCATGAATATCGAGGAGTATAATGGATGGGAGGAACGTTTTGAAAATTGGGTTCAAGCGAATCATTTAGATGCGTGGGAATGTGTTGAACAACGATATGTTAGACCGATTGATGAAGACGGAGAAATTGTTGCTATTAAAGATCTAACTGATGATGAGAAAAAGAAATATAAAAGTGAAAAGATGATGATCAGCATATTGCAACAAGCCATTAAGGAAGACATCTTGATTTTATTGCAACACAATGGAAGTGCACACTCAATGTGGAAAGCACTAAAAACAAAGGTTGTTGGAAGTCAAGACATGATCAAGAACAAAAAATCGCTTTTAAAGAAAGAATTTGATCTATTTCGTGGATTGAAAACTGAAAACACCAAAACGATTATAGAAAGATATTGTAATTTGGTGGTTAACATGAAGCGATTGGATATCAAGAAAGATAGAGAAGAATGGGTTGAAAAGTTGGCTGATGCGTTACCACAAGATGTTTGGGGCACTTATCTTATGGTTTTGAAGAATAATGGTGAATTTGCGAATCTATCACTGAGTAAGTTTATTGAAAATCTCGAAGTCCAAGAGATGGAACAACGGAAGATGGAGAAAATGAAGAATTATAATGGTGATTAGGACATTGGTTTGTACTACAAAGGAAGTACGGTTGATAAGACCAACATTGCACCAAAGATTGAAACTGCATTTAACGCAAACAATTCTTCTAGAGGGTCATCTCAAGGATCAAACAACAACAATAGATTCTCTTCATATCCATCATTTGATCCAAATTTTTCAGCAACCAAGAATGGCCAAGTACTACAATGCAACATAGCATTAAATCTTGAGAATGGTCAGAATTTCTCGGAAGAGGTTGCTAAAGGTCATATGTCTTTATTGGTGACCGTGTTAGAGTCTTATGAAAGTTTGGTTGCGGGAAGGATCGGAAATACTATGTTAACAAAAGAGGATTACGATCAGATTGATGCTGGGGAAATGGAGCTAATGAATATAAAGTGGTGTATGGCTAGTGTGTTGAGAAGAGCTGAAGGAAGAGATGATTTTCGTGATGCTGGAACTTCACCATTAGGCTTTGATAAATATAAAGTTACTTGTTTTCGCTGTAGGGAAAAGGGACACTTCAAGCGAGAATGCACTAATCACGAAGCAAGTGGAGCTCAAAATCCATTTGGCAACAATGATTATCATCGAAAAGCAATTTATCATCAAGTTGCTCCGCATCAACAACAATCGTCACAAACTGCACATGCTAGGAAGGATCTGATCGAAGAACCATCAAAGAGAGCTTGTTATGGTCTGATAGATAAAGATGATGAAAGGATTCCAGAAGGTTTTAATTGGGATGATTATGATCCTAATAGAACTTCAAATTCTAAAGCTTTTGTTGCTCAAATTCTTGAAGATTCAACTGCTGAAGAAGAAATGGCGTATGTTTATTATGAATCTTAGCAATTCAGTCCGAAAAAGAAAGAAGAAGAATCAGTTTCAACAGAAAAGACTTCAGAAAAAGCACTAATCTTTGATCACTCATTAGATGAAGAGAGTGATGATGATAGTGAAGAAATTCGAAAACTTGAATATTATAAAAGAAAATTTTCACCTGATAGTGATGATGATAATGTGTATTTTGCAGGTAAAATGGAAGAGATCAAAGAAAGACAGGCTTCGAAAAAGAAGAATCAGAAGGTCAAACCTGAAGAAAATGTTCAAGTAGTAAAGAAGGCAGCTATCAAGGTTGAGAAGGAAGCAGATACTGAAAAGATGCATGAGAAGTGTGAAAATTGTGATACTGTGAAAAGGCACAACAACAAATTGATTCATAACATGAACAGACTGAAAGAATCTTATGATGTTTTAAACAAAGCTATGAATCAATATAACAAGTCAAGCAATGAACAACAGATAGCTATGAAGACACTCAATGGAGCGTTCATGACGAAGAAGAAAATCATCAATCAGTACTTTGAGAAATGTGCTGAACTTGAACAAAAATTGGAAACCCAGAGAATAGAAACTGAGAGGGTAAATAGGTTATTGAAAAGTTATTCATGTGCTTCTTATATGATTGACAGGATTTATCCTATAGTAGAAGGCATGAAAGCGTTTGAAGAAGAGAAACCTGAAGTAAAGGATACTGGTAAGAAACATAGTACCAATTATACTAAGTGTCCACCTCTGCTTGAAGAAGGATATTCTCCACGAAATCCTAATTCTGAAAGAGTCAAAAAGGCAACCAATTTAAAGTGGGAATCTGAACCTTCAGATGGATTGCCAGATAATATTGATGTCACATTCACATCGTCTGACACTGATCATGAGTCTGAGATGATTAAGAAAGTGGTGGATCATGTGTTAGATAAAGATGAAACCGAGGAGTCAAAGTCAAAGTATGAGACTTCAAGTCCAACAGTTGAAAAGGACAAAAGGGTTTACAATAATGATTTTCTGATATCAAAAAATAATTTGAATGACGAAACATTCAAAGTAGCATATACTTTGAATGACTCCGACAAATTATATTCTGATGAAGAATTTCCAATAAGAGGTGTTAAAACTGAAATGATTAACAAGGTTTTCAAATTAACAGAAATTAATATTTCTGAAATAAAAGATGTAAATCTTACTGAAAAACCTAAAAAGTACACCTCAAGAGTTCCACAAAGGTTAAACAAGAAAAAAGGGTTACAGTTCTGGTTCTGGTTATCGAAAGAAACCAAACCATAACAGTAATTTCAAAAAGAAAGGATTAGGTTTTATTCCACCATAAAATCATAAAAATGAGAAAATTTATAAATCAAAAACTGTATTTGTTTCAGGGGCAAGTTCTGAAGAAGAGGAAAAGAGCTCATTCTGGAAGCACTCAAACAAAGAATTCCTTGCTAAGAAGCAAGAGGGAATGAAGAATGATGTTGCTCAGAAAAAGGAGACAAGAACCTGTTATCAATGTAGAAAAGTTGGTCACATTGACTTGAACTGTCCAAAGGCAACCAACACACAACAGGAAGTGTCTTCTAAACTCAAAGAAAAAGTGGTTGATAATGAACTACCAACGGAAAAATTCAAAGTGTTTAAAAATTCTACATTTGAAGTTGGTGAGAGTTCAAAACGTTTTTATAAAAGAAATGTGAATCTTAACAATCAAAAGTGGGTTGTTAAGAAATCAGATGTTAAATCTGGCAATGAGTTTGTTTCTTCGGAAGCAAAGGAGCCACTTTCTGGCGATGGATCTGACTCGTCAAAGTCAGAGGAGCCACAAGTTGAGCTAAAAAGAAAAAAGTCAGTTCCGCCAATGGATGACGCAAACTTTCCACCATTGCGGACTGAAAATTTAAAACAAAAAATTGGCAAAGTTGAGATTTCAAATCAATTCTTTTCTGAAAAGAAAGAATTTGATGTTGAAAAAGCATTTAACCCTAAAGTTCTAAACATTTTTGGAAAAATGCTTGACGGGAAGGTCAAAGGGGTAAAGGACTTCTATGAAAAGAAGAAGAAATGAAAGAAACCGAGTGATGATGACTCGGAATCACCCAAGAACCGTCAGGCTTGGGTGAATCTCTTTAACTGAAAAACCTGACTTGCAGGAACTCCTAGGGTGGTAATTGGGGAGTAGGAATCGGCATCTTTCTTGAGAAATATCACAGTTGTGGTGAAGTTTTTGGTGGTTGTTCAATGATATTTCGACTTACAAGTGGTATTTTTGATAAGAACCTACAAGTGTCATATTTCTTGGAAAATGTTTTTGTGAAAAGCCTAAAAGTGTTAGATTTTACAAGTGGTAAATTTGAAAGAACAAAATGATGAATGAAACCCCATGTTTGTGAAATGACAAACAAAACTAATTTTCCGGAAAAACTATTTGATTAAGACAAACTTAAGTGTTTTGAAATCATAATGGGAAAATAGTTTGTTGACAGGGGGAGTTCTGATTGTTTATACCAAGTGGATGGCAAATTGAAGCAATTCACATCAGTTTGTCATTTTATTTGTACAGTTTATTGCGTTTATTTTCAAATTTTCCCGGAAAATCAAAATTTGAAACATAATTTTGATTTTAGGGGGAGTAAAAAATTTAGAAATTTTGAAAATTTGAAAAATCCAAAAACATGATAAAATCTAAAAACCAAAAACATCGGAAAAATCTAGTATGAGTTTTGTTGTGAAAAAGAGGAAATGATAGTACATCAGTAGACAATCACAGTACGCTAAAGAATTGGAAAGTTAGAATGTGATAAACGGTCTCACTGATGATATGCCAGTAGGTTTTCGCACGCTTAGTAGATTGTTTTCGAGATATAAACCTAAATATCATATACTTACTTATCTCGTGGGGAACATCTCTCGGATATATAGGTAACCCCTGAAATCTTGTTTGAAGGGCTTTCTATTTCTGACATACTAGGTCTTTGTGCGTGATGATATCTGGGGTATTATACCAGGACTTCTGATTTTGCGGGAGCAATAGCCTAGTCCTCGTATAATACTTTGCATTGCTTTATTCATAAAGCCCACCTTCAGCATAAAAAATGATGAAACATTGAAAAATGCTAATCATGTGCTATTGAAAAGAAGATCCCCAGGCGGGACACAATAGCCTGAGCTCTCATGGTCTCGCATTTAACCCCTTACAGATATCATTAGTGTACATTCACCTGTAAGACTGAATATAGGAGTCTGGATACGGGAGTATATTCTGAGGTGGTACACGCGAATAAGTTTAAGTTCTTTAAAACACTAATCTCGTATCTCGAATCAATTGAACTTTGTGTGAAAATTTAAGTGGATCAGTATACTGACAATCTAAGTGAATCGTTTAGAACTTAAAGTGTTTAAAGCTCAACGGTGCTAGTGATTTGTCAAAAACTGATATGATCCTCTTACACAAACTCACAAAAATATTGTCTGTAAATATTTCTTTACTATTTTTTTTTCATTAGTTGTGTTTTAGCATAAAATTTTGAAAAATCAAAAAGATTTGATTTCATCTTATTTTCGACAACTTGTGTTGGATAGCTGATTTTCAAAATTCCAAGTGCTAAACATGATGAACAATGGTTTGGGAGAGTTTGTTTGAAATAAGAAATGATTTTGAAATGTTTAAATGGTTCATTAATTTGAAGTCAAATTTGTGTGTTACAAATACAAGTGGTTTTTGCAGAGATTAAAATTGTTATAAGATATCTACAAGTGGTTTCTAAAAATGTTAAATTTTAAAAATTGAGAAATTTACTTTTGGGTAGAGTTTTGTGCAGATCCCCATGTCTAAGCTTGAGCAGAGTTTGAGCCAGGATACGATACCGGAACAACTTAAGGGGGAGTCTGTTAGCAAACAAAATAGAAGCTGCTGATGTTGTAGAACTTAAGGAATCAAGAGATCTGATCAAGAGAATTAGAGAGAGGATAGAGCCAGATTGAGATTCTGGAAGAGTAAGAGAGAGATTGAAGAGTATGCTTACAGAGAAAGATACTTTGGAAAGAGCGTGAAGACTGTTCAAGACTGAAGACTTACACTAAAGACTCGTCAACATCCAAGGGGGAGTTTGTTGGAGCATATGTCTGTTGACTTCGTCTTGTATCGAGTCATGTAATAGAATTGATAGGCCAAGACGCGTAGTACGAGAAATATGGGAAACATGCCTGAACAAGTCACCTCACACGAACTGACCAGTTCGTGCGAACTGGCCAAGTCTTGCGAAGTGGACCAGTCCGTGTGGACATGTTCATGCGAACTGGACTTCCTATATATAGTGGTATTGGGATTTCATTTGTAGAACTTCTGATTCCGGTAGCGAAGCTCTGCCGAAGTGTCTCCAGCTCGTGTAAAGTTGTTATATCAATACAATCGACATTTAATCTACTTCTGAGTGCATATCAAGCTGAATGAAGATCAGATCACTGAATTCCGCCTCTGATTTGGTCCAGAACTCTTCTGATCGACTCGTTTAGATCGATTCACCGATCCTACATTAAGGGTATAGTTGAAAGGGGGAGTCATAAGAGAAATTAGATCTTTAAATGTTATCTTATTCTAATGAACATTCAATGCTTGCGTTTGCAAGGCCTTCAAGGGAATCACAATCAAGTTTGATAGACGAGCCAGTGGTGAATCCAGCTGATATATCTCAAGAAGGTATTGATCTGACGAAGGTGACATTTGAACAATACATAAAGCATACTGAAGCTACAATTGCAAAAGATTAAAGCGTAAGTGTTCAAGTTGAAGGTATTAAAGAAAAAGAGCCTGAAGGTGTTGTTCATGATGATTCAAGTGATGCTGATGATGAATCAACCGAGAAAGAGCCAGAGATTGATATGTCACAGGTCGGTCGTGGAAAGGTTCAGTTGAAAAAGAAGCCTCAGAAGAAAAGAAAATCTTCTGATGAAGAGGATTCTACATATACGCCAACAGGAGAAGAGAAAAAGAAGTTAAGGATAAAATGCAAAGCTGTTCAGCCAGGTGTTATTCCGAGGAACGCCAGGGCAAGAAAAGGAGGAGCATATATGCCAGAAAGTCAAAGTGGAAAGAGTGAGAAGCATGTTGCAACTTCTAAGGGTCCTGAAGCTGAAAAAGTTCAAAGTGTTGATGTTTCTAAGGCAACAGAAGTACAAAGCGTTGAAAAGCCTGAAGTTGAAAAGAATGTTGGTAATGATGATTATGTTGAAGTAAGAGTTTCTCCACCACCACCACCACCAAAAGATCAACCTATTCCAGAAAGTGGTGAATCTTCACAGCCAAAGAAAACTGTTCTTCCTGGTATGTTTGAAGGTTTTTAAAATGTTCGAGGAGAATATAAAGATGACATTCTTTCTGGTGATGTGTTTGATATGTTTCACGATGCATCTGTCAAAGCTCTGGAAAAGAAGGTTAGTATTCTTGAGAAAGAAAAAGCCAATGCAGAGGCTGAGCGTGATGAGTTGAAGAAGCAACTTGAAGAGTTGTCAAAAGAAAATGAAGAGATAAAGTCTGTCATGATCAAACAAGCGAAGAAGTTAAAGAAAATGGAAGGTGATGTTGATGACAATGCAAAGCTGTTTGAGCTTCTATCAGCAGAAATTTCTGATCTGCATGTGAAGAATGCGAAGTTGAATGATATAAATAAGACGCTGAATCAACTAATAAGTGAACTTCATGAAGCGTCGGCAAATGAATTCAAGGCAATGAAGCTAGAAATGGAAGCTTTGAGGGCTGATAAAGTTGTGAAAGATGAACAGCTCAACATGCTATATACCGTAATGGAACATCATCTGGGAATAGACGTTCAATCTATCTACAACAACATTGAAATCAAAAGAGTTGAAGAACGAAGGATTGAGAGAGAAAGGAGGTTGGCTGAAGAAGCTACTCAAAGAAAGAAAGATGTTATCATTGAGACTCAAGATGCTGGAGGATCTTTAAGTCAAGCTGACGTTGAGATAGTTGATGTTGAAGCTGATCAAGCTCAAGGCTTCATACTTGTTGGCGAGTCTTCTACTCTATCATACAATTATGATGATATCATTTGCCGTGTGCAAGTAGAACAAAGAAAAAGAAAGGCGAAAGAACCAGAAATGTTGTTATTAAGATGGAAAGAAGTAGAAGAGGAAGAGAAAGAAGATGAAGAGTTAGAAGACGTTCTTGATGCGATTGACAATTATGATCCTTCATGGGATGATTTCATTGACAAAAAGGATGATGATGAGGATCAAGGCTCGTCGGGATTATTGACTGTGAATCCATCTGTTCAACAAAGGATAGAAGATTTTATGAATGATGAGATCAACGAACAAGAGGATGATCAACAGCAAGAGTCTTCGTCTTCAGGAAAGAAACATGCTGACCAGGTATTCCTCACGCAACCAACTGTTATTTACTTGAATGCTCGGGTTGAGGGGGATATAGAGGTGCCTAGGTCAAGGGCTGAAATGTTAGAAGAATTGGGGTTAGACGATGGAAAATTCAAGTTTGATATAGACGATGAGATACCTTCGTCGCCTGAGAAGGAATATGAATTCAAGTATGCTCAAGAGGCTGATAAGTACAATGATCTTTTAGTTGAAGAAGGATCTGATTCGTCTGATGAAGAAACAATATTTCATTATGCTGGTGTTGATGAAACATTTCCGCCTCTTGCTGAAATGTTTAAAGAACAGAATGAAGACGAAGTCAGAAGAAAGATTGTGGAGAAAATCACTACAGAAGGTGTTCCAAGAACCATTCCGTGAGAAAATCTTGTTCAAGAAAGGAAGAAATGGTTCAAGGTGATGCCGAAAGAAAGAAAATTTATAAGACCTCTACAATACTTCACGCATGATGCTGATATATCTTGGGGAGACATTTTGTCTTCGGGCTATCTGGAAGATCTTCAAGAGTATGCTATCAGACAGGAGCAAGGGGTTCAGTATTTTGAATTCTTGTCAGACATTAAAACCCTCCGGTGGTGGGATGTTGAAGAATTAGTGCAAACAAAGAATATCAAACAATTCTACTATGGATTGGATGTGAAACAACATGATCAACACTTATGGGATTACATAAAGCAACAAGCAAAAGCAAGATTTCCAGATTGGAAGCCTCAGTATCCAAAATAGATTGTTACAATCTTGGAGACTGGAGAGAAAGATATCACGTTGGATATCAAGCCGCCAAGATGTTTGAAGAATATGCCGCTACGTGCTATGGAGCAAGACTTTCATGAAGATTTTCAAGGATGGTTGTATAATCAAAGCACAGCGGAAGCGGTGATCTCTCTGTATGACAAATCTAATGGAATATCAAGAAGGATCAACGTGTTGGATCCTATGTGGCTGGTGAACTGTAAAAGAAGGATATAGACTGCTTGTTCTACAACAAGATTGTGTACGAGAAGCCAGATAAAGCTCAAGCTATGCTGTATCAGAAAATAGTGGATGCCTGCTTTGCAAAAGACATCAACTCTGGGAGATACTGGAAATCAAAGTGGAGAGACTTAGAGATTGATGAGTTCTTGAAGAGATACAACCGCAGTCAGAGGTTTAAAGAGATTGCTGAAAAAGCTGCGAGACTCGGAAGGTACAAGCTGATGAAACCATCTCCAACTGACCAGACACCGATAGAGAAAGAGGAAAACACGATCCCACGTTGGGATAGGAAGCGTGATGGTGATCCAGAGTACAGAAAATACTGGAATGAAGTTGGTAGGCCACTCAGACGAAAGATGCTTGAAGAGAAAGCAGAAAAGAGAAGGAAGAGGGCTAAGGAAAGAAGACGCAGCAGGAAGGATTGAAGACTATGCAGGAAGGAACTACAGCTACATCCAAGGGGGAGTCTGTTAGTACATATGTCTGTAGCTTCCGTCTGCATTGAGTCTTATTTTATGATGTTTATGTAATTTTGTATATGTATGTACTTGTATGTATGTTTGTGTAAAGACAACTCAGGGATCGGTGCGTAAATGTAAAAGTGTAATCCGTCGGACGACATATGTCATCCGATCGGATGGCCATCCGATTGGATGAGCATCCGATCGGATGACCATCCGATCGGGTGACACTTATAAGCCTCCCTGGTTGCCTATATATAGCTAGCTAGTGTTAGATATTTGAAGAACTTTTGCTGAACTTGTAGTGAAGCTCTGCCAGTCTGAACTTCTACTGGAACCTCTGTACTTTCACTATCTTAAATAGAATTCAGACGGATTAAAAGTTAAACTTGTCGTTGTTGATTCTGTGACATTATCAAGGGATTCTGCACCTTGATTCTGATTGATCCAGCCACGTTCTACCCGAACAGATCCTGAGATAAACGGCCTAACATCACGGTATATGGTTATGGGAACATGGAACTTGATAACTTTTGGTTTTCGAAACAACTTAACAACTTATGGTTTTTGGAACAACATTAAAACGGACAACCAATTGTGAACTCGCCAACCTTTTTGTTGACACGTTACCACATGCTTTGCAGGTCGTTAGGTTATTTGCTGGAGCTTGCATTGGAGAAGGAGTCGTTGTGGGACATTGTGACAACCCGTATTCCAGAACCTTTCTTTGTGTTTTATTGAAACTTGTATGAACAATACGTGACTAATTGACATGTTTGATTGCAATGGAGTTTTACGTTTTGATATGCTATGTGTTACATGAATGTGTTGTGAGTATGCATTTATAATAAACCTAGTCATACAACGTCTTCGGATCACACACTTGTTCACCGTCCGCACACTACCTTGGTGTTTTGTTAACTTGTTCTCGGCCCAAACCCACTCGATGGCAGCCCAAAGGTGGGTTCGGCCCGATCCCCTTATGCGCATAACACACAATGGTTTTGTGTGTAATCTTCATTATCCTAAAAACACAAGATAACCTCAAACCCTAATTCTCTTCCCCTCTCCCTACAACTCGACGGCAGGAACCCCTCCCCCTCTTCGAAGCCGACGATAGTCTCACCCCTCAAGTTCTCTTCGGTTCCATCTTATAGTCGGTTAGTACACGAATGCTATGGTTTAACCTAACTGTTGTTACATTTGATTTCATGATGTTATGATTAGTTTCTTGGTTTCGTTTTACTTGAGGTTTAATGATTAGGGTGTTATGCTAGTAAAAATTCTGGATAAACAACTTGTGACATCCAACTGTTGGAATTAATTATGATGAGGTGCATGGTGAATGGTGTGTATGATCGTTGCTTAATTAATCAAGTTGGAATGATTAGGGTTGCATATTAGATATTGAAATCACTGATTCGAATGATTCGATGATTGATGTTCTTGATTAGATTACAATTAGGGTGGTATGAATATGCATGATTACTGAATTGAATGTTGTTTGATCCGATTTGAAAATGCCAAAATTGTTTACTGATGTTATGAAATTAAGGAGCTGCAATTTAGGAAGTTTGTTACACCTAGTCTCGACAAGGGTGGCGAGTCGAGACCCCACTGTCTCGACTCGAGACCACACATCACTAGCACACAAAAACAGCATGACTCGAGACCATGATTGCGAGTCTTGTTGCGACTCGAGACCTGACTCGAGACCACCTGGTCTCGAGTGATAAATGCATAACTCGAGACCCTTGGTTGCGACTCGAGAACTCCAAGACTACAACTCGAGACCGCACAGTCTCGACTCGAGATCTCTGGTCTCGACTCGAGACCTCTTGATCGCATAACCTGTTTGGACTTTCATTGTTACAAATCCAAGTAATTGGGCCGCATACTTGGGCTTTGTTTGGTTACGTGATTAATACTGTTGAACTCGTATACTTGTACTGTTAATGTTAACTGCCATGATCAATACTTGTATACAACATGTTAGTACGTGCACTACTTGAACCTAGACCTGACTTGTATGGTAACCATGTTAGGACGTGGTTGACCACATATAGCTCAAGTGACCTTTTCGTGTATCTGCAGAGCAAACCAAGGTGAGTTCTCACTCCTATGGCATGGGATTCCCGGTGGGTTGGGAATGGGATTGAATAACTACTTATACTATCACCACTACTAGACTACTTACTACTGTCCTCGGATTGAAGGGCACGTGCGTAAAACCTACGTACACTCATACTTACTACTGTCCTCGGATTGAAGGGCACGTGCATAAAACCTACGTACACTCATACTTACTACTGTTCTTGGATTGAAGGGCACGTACGTAAAACCTACGTACACTCTTGCTTGCTACTGTCCTCGGATTGAAGGGCACGTACGTAAAACCTACGTACACTCATGCTTGCTACTGTCCTCGGATTGAAGGGCACGTACGTAAAACCTACGTACACTCATACTTGCTACGGTCCTTGGATTAAGAAGGGCACGTACGGATACGACTAGTCTAGTAACATACAACAAGGGAAGCCCCCACTAAATAACGTGAAAAGGTTTTGGGAAATCAAGGATACTGGGTAATACATGGTTATGAAACGAACTCAATAACTGAACAATCAACTGTGAACTCGCTCAACTTTGTTGTTGACTCGTTGTTACATGCCTTGCAGGTCGTTAGGTATTTATGGAGCTTGCATCGGAGTGGGAAGAGTCGTTGTGGGACATGGACAGCTGTGTGCCATGCTAAACATTTGAAACGTTTAAACTTATGACTTGGTTTTAAACATTATGCTTCCGCTTGCAACTTAAACTGTGTTTTGTCTAGACACCAATTGTATTGTGTTGGATTTTACAAACTACTTACATGCTTGTTCAATATGATTAGTGGCTTGATCCTGGTCATGTCACGCCTCCAAGCGGTGATACTCCGCGTGTGGATTTTGGGGGTGTGACAGATTGGTATCAGAGCCATTGGTTATAGTGAACTTGGTTTTAAAAAGGGGAAAAGCTTTTTGGTAAAGCCAGACCATAACCTGTACAGTGCTCAACGATCCACAGCGACGCTTCACTCCACGTGCAAGGCTCAACACTATAGGTGTTATGGTTTATGTTATATTGCGTACTTGCTAGTTACATAGAACTTTGATTATAGTATGCTTAGACGAACGTAACAACTATTTTTTGAAAACACATGTGTGCTTACTCTCTTCTGTCATCGCACTTTCGCGAACCTTTCTCACTCATATTTTCTTTGATATGAAGATCATGAGTGGACGCGTTAACCTAACTCAAGCCCAGTTGACGGCTTTGATCAACGAACAAGTTGCAGCAGCACTCGCAGCTGCCCAGGCAGGAGGTATAACCTGCCATCACAACTTACCCTAGGATCTTTAGATCCTACTCTCGTAAACCAACACTTGTGCTTAATTTTGCTTTCCACACACGACAGGTCAATACGCTCAGCCTCCTGTGTGTACTTTCAAAACCTTTATGGACTGCCGACCTACTACTTTCAACGGCACTGAAGGAGCTGTAGGCCTCCTCCACTGGTTCGAGAAGCTCGAGTCGGTCTTCGAAATGTGTGAATGCCCTGAGGCTCGTAGGGTGAAATATGCTACTGGTACTCTCGAGGGCATAGCGCTCACGTGGTGGAACGCTCAGGTTCAAATGCTGGGGATAGTTGCTGCTAATGCCACCCCATGGAACGACTTCAAAGAATTGATTAAGCGAGAATACTGTAATCGTGATGACATCCACAAGCTGGAAGTGGAGTTCTTTAACCTGAAGATGACAGGGTCAGAGATAGAGGCGCATACGAAGCGATCAAACGAGCTGGCAATTTTGTGTCCTACTATGGTGGATCCTCCCATCAAGCGTATCGAGCTATACCTCAAAGGCTTAGTACCAGAGATTCAAAGCCATGTGACTTCTGCTAACCTGGCTACCATCCAGGATGTTACTCGTCTTGCTCATCGTCTCACAGACCAGGCAGTGGAACAGAACAAGCTGCCTAAGCGTATAGGTGCTACTGCTACTACTACTTCTGCTACTCCTAGTGACAACAAACGAAAATGGGATGGAGCCTCCAACAAGGGTTCGACTACAGTTCAGTCCCAGGCACAACAGCGAAAGATTGATGACTACCAGAGTCCTGGTCAGCAATCTTCTGGTAGTCAAGGGCAGGGTGGATATCGAGGGAACCACCCAAAGTGCAATAAATGCAACAGACACCACAGTGGTCAGTGAAACAAGGGATGTTGTCAGAGGTGTCTCAAGATGGGTCATGAAGCCAAGGATTGCAGGAGCCCACGGCCTGCAAATCAGAATCGTCAGCAGCAACAGCAAGCACCGCAGAATCAGCAACAGCAACAAGGCAACAGGGGATGCTATCAGTGTGGCGCTGAAGGTCACTTCAAGAGACAATGCCCGCAGTTAAATCAGAATTAGAATCAGAACCACAACTAAGGAAACGGGAACAATAACGGGAATAACAACGGGGGTAATAACGACGACAATGGTGCCAGGGGTCGAGCGTTCGTGATCGGTCAGGGTGACGCAAGGAATGATCCTAACGTGGTGATGGGTAAGTTTCTCCTCGACGACTTTTATGTTACTGTTTTATTTAATTCGGGTGCCGATACCAGTTATGTGTCTCTAAAAGTTAGTCAAATGCTTAAACGCACACCAACACTTTTGAACACCAAGCATGCCGTAGAGTTAGCAAATGGTAAAAGCCTAGAAGCCACACACATAGTTAAGGGTTGTAATCTTGTCTTAGCTGGTCAGACCTTCTCTATCGACCTCATTCCCATCGTTCTTGGTAGTTTCGACATCGTCATTGGGATGGATTGGTTATCCCAACAGCAAGCAGAGATCCTTTGCAAAGAGAAGATTGTTCGTATTCCCCGTTCTGGTAAAGAACCTCTTGTGATTCAAGGCGACAAGAGTGGTGCTGTTGTGGGCATCATCTCCTTTCTTAAGGCCCATAAGTGTTTGCGAAAGGGCCATACTGCTATTTTAGCACTCATTACTGATGCATCAACGAAAGAGAAGAAGGTAGAGGATATTTCAGTTGTACGCGACTTTCCTCAAGTGTTTCCGGAGGATTTACCTGGTCTTCCGCCTCATCGTCAGGTTGAATTTCAAATCGAGCTGGCTCCTGGAGCAGCGCCCATAGCTCGAGCACCTTATCGCTTAGCTCCAACCGAACTAGAAGAACTGTCCAAGCAATTGCAGGAACTCATGAATAAGGGTTTCATTCGTCCTAGCTCTTCGCCCTGGGGAGCTCCAGTGTTGTTTGTGAAGAAGAAAGACGGTACCTTTCGTATGTGCATAGATTACCGTGAACTCAACAAGGTGACCGTGAAGAATCGCTATCCTCTTCCACGTATTGATGACCTGTTCGATAAGTTGCAAGGGTCGAGCTACTATTCGAAGATTGACCTGAGGTCAGGTTACCATCAACTAAGAGTCCGAGACGAGGACATCTCTAAGACAGCGTTCAGGACTTGGTATGGACATTACGAGTTCCTGGTTATGCCTTTTGGATTGACAAACGCACCTGCAGTTTTCATGGATCTTATGAACAGAGTGTGCAAGCCTTACCTGGACAAGTTCGTTATTGTATTCATCGACGACATCCTGATCTACTCTAAGAGTCAGGAGGAGCACGAGCACCATCTACGGCTTATTTTGGAACTCCTCCGAACAGAACAGTTGTACGCTAAGTTTTCGAAATGCGACTTTTGGCTTCGTGAAGTCCACTTTCTAGGCCACGTGGTAAACCAGGATGGGATACACGTTGATCCATCCAAGGTAGACTCGATTAAGAACTGGCCTGCACCCCGTACACCAACAGAAATCCGCCAATTCTTGGGTTTGGCGGGCTACTATAGAAGGTTCATCAAGGACTTCTCCAAGATTGCACAGCCCCTCACCTCACTAACTCAGAAAGGCATTATCTATCGTTGGGGTAGTGCACAGGAATCAGCATTTCAGCACTTAAAGGATAGACTTTGTAGCGCACCTATTCTTTCTCTGCCAGAGGGCACAGACGATTTTGTGATTTATTGCGACGCGTCAATTCAGGGTCATGGTTGTGTATTGATGCAACGGGATAAAGTCATCGTTTACTCCTCACGCCAACTTAAGATTCACGAAAGGAATTACACTACACACGATTTGGAGCTGGGAGCTGTTGTTTTCGCACTCAAGATATGGAGACATTACCTGTACGGTACCAAGTGCACCATTTACACCGATCATAGGAGTCCCGAGAATATCTTCAAACAGAAGGAGTTGAACATGCGACAACGTCGATGGGTCAAGCTATTGAATGATTACGAATGTGCCATAGAGTACCATCCGGGCAAAGCCAATGTTGTGGCCGACGCCCTCAGTCGAAAGGATACTACACCTAGACGCGTACGTGCTTTACAACTCACCATTCAATCTAGTCTTCCTTCCCAGATACGAGATGCTCAGGTAGAAGCATTGAAACCAGAAAACGTCAGGGCTGAAGCTCTACGCGGCTCAAGGCAACGGTTAGAACAAAAGGAAGACAACGCCTACTACGTAACAGGATGCATTTGGGTCCCACTCTATGGCAACTTACGAGAACTTGTAATGGATGAAGCACATAAGTCTCGCTACTCAGTACATCCTGGTTCGGATAAGATGTACCACGATCTCAGATCTACTTATTGGAGGCCTAGCATGAAAGCTCACATAGCAACTTACGTTAGCAAATGTTTGACTTGTGCGAGAGTCAAAACTGAATATCAGAAACCATCGGGCCTACTCCAGCAACCAGAGATACCACAATGGAAATGGGAGCAAATTTCCATGGATCTCGTTACTGGCCTTCCTAGATCTCAACGTGGAAATGATACTATTTGGGTGATCGTGGATCGACTCACAAAGTCTGCACACTTCTTGGCTATCAAAGAAACGGATAAGTTCTCCACCCTAGCAGATGTTTACCTTAAGGAAGTTGTCTCGAGGCACGGAGTGCCAACCTCTATTATTTCCGATCGTGATGCACGTTTTACTTCAGAACTGTGGCAAGCGATACACAAATCTTTTGGCTCTCGATTAGATATGGGCACAGCTTATCACCCGCACACGGATGGGCAGTTTGAACGCACCATCCAAACTCTTGAAGACATGCTTCGTGCATGTGTAATCGATTTTGGCAACGGCTGGGAAAAACATCTCCCTCTAGTGGAGTTTTCGTATAATAACAGTTACCACACTAGTATTCAAGCCGCTCCGTTTGAGGCACTGTACGGGCGTAAGTGCCGATCACCTCTTTGCTGGGCAGAAGTTGGCGATAGCCAAATCACTGACCCAGAACTCGTAGTTGATACTACAGAAAGGATTGCTCAGATACGACAACGAATGGCGGCAGCTCGCGACCGTCAGAAAGCCTACGCTGACAAGCGCAGGAAACCACTCGTGTTCCAACTTGGGGATCGAGTGCTACTCAAGGTTTCACCATGGAAGGGTGTGGTTCGCTTTGGAAAAAGGGGCAAACTTAATCCGCGTTACGTCGGACCGTTCGAAGTCATTGGGAAAATAGGCAAAGCGGCCTATAAACTAAACCCACCCGCAGAACTCAGTGCAGTTCACAACGTTTTCCACGTGTCAAATCTGAAGAAGTGTCTGTCAGATGAGACCCTCATAGTTCCTTTGAAGGAGCTCACTATCGATGATCAGCTGTGATTCGTCGAGGAACCAGTAGAGATTACTGACCGAGATGTTAAGATTCTCAAGCGCACCAGAATACCTCTCGTTCGAGTTTGTTGGAACTCCCGTCGTGGCCCAGAGTTCACCTGGGAACGCGAAGACCAAATGAAACAAAAGTATCCCCAATTGTTCGCAAACAATACAACCACTACTGAGGCTGAAGCTACTGCGGAATTTCGGGACGAAATTCCAAACCAACGGGGGAAGGATGTGACACCCCAGGAAAACCACTCAACTTAACTAGCTTCCTCTGTGAGTACGTGCTAAATTTTGGGACGAAATTTCTTTTAACTTGGGGATAATGTGACAACCCGTATTCCAGAACCTTTCTTTGTGTTTTATTGAAACTTGTATGAACAATACGTGACTAATTGACATGTTTGATTCCAATGGAGTTTTACGTTTTGATATGCTATGTGTTACATGAATGTGTTGTGAGTATGCATTTATAATAAACCTAGTCATACAACGTCTTCAGATCACACACTTGTTCACCGGCCGCACACTACCTTGGTGTTTTTTAACTTGTTCTCGGCCCAAACCCACTCGATGGCAGCCCAAAGGTGGGTTCGGCCCGATCCCCTTATGCGCATAACACACAATAGTTTTGTGTGTAATCTTCATTTTCCTGAAAACACAAGATAACCTCAAACCCTAATTCTCTTCCCCTCTCCCTACAACTCGACGGCAGGAACCCCTCCCCCTCTTCGAAACCGACGATAGTCTCACCCCTCAAGTTCTCTTCGGTTCCATCTTATAGTCGGTTAGTACACGAATGCTATGGTTTAACCTAACTGTTGTTACATTTTATTTCATGATGTTATGATTAGTTTCTTGGTTTCGTTTTACTTGAGGTTTGATGATTAGGGTGTTATGCTAGTAAAAATTCTGGATAAACAACTTGTGACATCCAACTGTTGGAATTAATTATGATGAGGTTCATGGTGAATGGTGTGTATAATCGTTGCTTAATTAATCAAGTTGGAATGATTAGGGTTGCATATTAGATATTGAAATCACTGATTCGAATGATTCGATGATTGCTGTTCTTGATTAGATTACAATTAGGGTGGTATGAATATGCATGATTACTGAATTGAATGTTGTTTGATCCGATTTGAAACTGCCAAAATTGTTTACTGATGTTACGAAATTAAGGAGCTGCAATTTAGGAAGTTTGTTACACCTAGTCTCGACAAGGGTGGCGAGTCGAGACCCCACTGTCTCGACTCGAGACCACACATCACTAGCACATAAAAACAGCATGACTCGAGACAATGATTGTGAGTCTTGTTGCGACTCGAGACCTGACTCGAGACCACCTGGTCTCGAGTGATAAATGCATAACTCGAGACCCTTGGTTGCGACTCGAGAACTTCAAGACTACAACTCGAGACTGCACAGTCTCGACTCGAGATCTCTGGTCTCGACTCGAGACCTCATGATCGCATAACCTGTTTGGACTTTCATTGTTACAAATCCAAGTAATTGGGCCGCATACTTGGGCTTTGTTTGGTTACGTGATTAATACTGTTGAACTCGTATACTTGTACTGTTAATGTTAACTGCCATGATCAATACTTGTATACAACATGTTAGTACGTGCACTACTTGAACCTAAACCTGACTTGTATGGTAACCATGTTAGGACGTGGTTGACCACATATAGCTCAAGTGACCTTTTCGTGTATCTGCCGAGCAAACCAAGGTGGGTTGGGAATGGGATTGAATAACTACTTATACTATCAACACTACTAGACTACTTACTACTGTCCTCGGATTGAAGGGCACGTGCGTAAAACCTACGTACACTCATACTTACTACTGTTATCGGATTGAAGGGCACGTGCGTAAAACCTACGTGCACTCATACTTACTACTGTCCTCGGATTGAAGGGCACGTACGTAAAACCTACGTACACTCATGCTTACTACTGTCCTCGGATTGAAGGGTACGTACATAAAACCTATGTACACTCATACTTGCTACGGTCCTTGGATTAAGAAGGGCACGTACGGATACGACTAGTCTAGTAACATACAACATGGGAAGCCCCCACTAAATAACGTGAAAAGGTTTTGGGAAATCAAGGATACTGGGTAATACATGGTTATGAAACGAACTCAATAACTGAACAATCAACTGTGAACTCGCTCAACTTTGTTGTTGACTCATTGTTACATGCCTTGCAGGTCGTTAGGTATCTATGGAGCTTGCATCGGAGTGGGAAGAGTCGTTGTGGGACATGGACAACTGTGTGCCACGCTAAACATTTGAAACGTTTAAACTTATGACTTGGTTTTAAACATGATGCTTCCGCTTGCAACTTAAACTGTGTTTTGTCTAGACACCAATTGTATTGTGTTGAATTTTACAAACTACTTACATGCTTGTTCAATATGATTGGTGGCTTGATCCTGGTCATGTCAAGCCTCCAAGCGGTGATACTCCGCGTGTGCATTTTGGGGGTGTGACAGACATGAACCGCTGTGTGTTCATGAGAAACTTTGTGAAACTTTAAACTTATATTTTGGTTTTGAACTTATTGCTTCCGCTGACTGTTAAATTTGGTTTTGGACTTTGGTTTGGTGAACTTTAGACGTTTGTTTTGCAATGGTTTTACTGTACTTTACTTAATGTTTATTATGATTGGTGGTATGATCCTGCTCAGTCACACGCCTCACGGTAATACTCCGCTTGTGGATTTTGAGGGTGTGCCAGATTGGTATAAGAGCCATTGCTTATAGTGAACTTGGTTTTAAAAGGGGAAAAATCTTTTTGAAAAAAACCAGACAATAACCTATTCAGTGCTCAACGATCCACAACAACACTTTGCTCCACGTGTAAGGCTCAACACTTTAGATGGTATGGTCTATGTTTATATTACCTACTTGTTAGTTACATTTGCATGGTGCGTGGTTTAGGGTATGCTTAGTTAAGTAGTAGCATGTTGCCCTTATTAGCCCTAGTGTGCTCGCTTTGACCCTCAATTGTTTACTTGAAACTTGACAAGTAGTGATCAAATTCTTTTCTTATTTCCTCCTCACCCCACTATGACAACTGTTTTATGCGTTCTATTTATCCATACGACTGTCTCGACATGACGTCGCCATTACAGCTAGAATTCAGATCTGACCCTCCATACATTCGGTTTGCACGTTGACATTCATGTAGACCAGAACCGGCCCAAATGAACTCGGATTTAGGAGAAAAATATACCCATGCATCCATGTTGACGAACCTTATCATCTCCTCCAGTCATCGTCACCAGAAATGAAGCAGTCACAGTTACACGCGTTGTGGTTGTGCAACTCAAAACCCTGTTATCTGAACTCTGTTTTGGACAAATGATGTACTCACGTGACCATGCGGCAATGAACTTTCCTTCCGTGTTGTTGCCGCCATCTACCATTACTGGAACTGCCTCTGGAGAAAAGAATAGTTTGTAGAATTCTTCGGTTATTTGTTGGATTTTGTTTTCGCTTAATTTTTCGTATGAGCATCACCAACCTCCTGTTTCTTCGATCAGCAACCGATGTAACGAAGCGCTAACAACCATACTACGATTTCCACCGATCACAAGATTACCCCCCCATTACCCTGTTGGGTGGTTAATTATTATTCTACTTTGATTTACACCTTCGTATACCCAACTTAGTAAGTGGATGCCTCCTAATGATGGGATAGTCTTCGGGACATTCGAGGATGGCGATACAGATTACTCAACCTACATACGGACATGATGAACTACACATTTACCTCACCCCTTTCCCCCTTACACTACAAGAGTCGCACTTTGATACTATGATAGTTTATCTTGATTATGTGAAATCTTTTCGCTAGCCTTTGTACCGACCTATGCTTGTCGATTAATGCAATACCTAATTTCTACTATCTTTACCACAGTGACACTACGTCCTCGCTTCTCCATGCAGAGACACTAATACGAACTCACTCTAGTTTAGAGAATTTGGAAGGCTCGACTTTCGATAATCGGTGATCACTTCTTGAAACCCTGAGGATGGTGATGTATTGTTGATACGATTATACCCTCTTGAACATGTTTTTGCGTCCTTTATTTGAAACCTCTTGACTACACAGGCATACTTCAGATTCATTCACACGACTTAAGGAAACTCCTCCGAATTTGGTTGCTTACCGACTCGATAACTCGCAAACTCATCTAAGTTCATGGATCAAGGTGAATTATTCCTCCTTCGCATGTGGGCGAGCCCAACAACTTTGACGGAAGTTTCAGCGAACCTTAACACTACAAACTTGTGCGACAATCATTTTTCTTTGGTTAATTCTTGTTAGGCTTAATATACCAATGTGGCACCTCTATTTGGCAAACGACGTTCTTCATTTTAACCTTATGCAACTTGTGTACGACCAGCTATACCCTCGACAACAGGTAAACCCCTACAACGGATTCTTAAACGCCTACACATCAATTGCGACTACCCGTTTTGCATTTTTCCACATCCTGTCGAGATAAACTTCTCGAATCCTATGATCCTCATCCTAACAACATTCTCCGCGAACTCTCGCCTAGAAGAGTTACTCTCTACGAACGTTACTCGAGGAGCAATGGGCCATGAATATCACAGATATGATGATATCACAGGCACTGTCCTTAGAACTCGGTACGACCGATATAGATTCTCAGTCACGACATTCGAATTTAGCCTACCTTGATGGGTATACCATGTGTTCTCTTCGACGACATCCAAGACTACTCCAAGAACTAGTAGGAATCCTAACGATACCTATACCTTACCATGGAGCCCCTTCAACACAACTAACCTTATGTTTAGTTTCCAACGAACGAATTTTGAGGTTGCGAAGCCCGCTTTTCTTGATTGTATGCATAAACCCTCACAACACTAACTCGAAAGATTGCTCTGGAATCCACGTTTCAACAGTTGAAGGTGAAACTCTGTTGTACCCCCATTCTTTCGTTACCCGATGGCACAGAAGACTTCGTGGTTTATTGTGACACGTCAATCCAAGGACTTAGTTGTGTGTTGATGCAACGTGAGAAAGTCATTTCTTACACATCACGCCAACTCAAGGCTCACGAAAAGAACTACACTACCCACGATTTTGAGTTGGGAGCAGTAGTGTTTGCACTCAAGATATGGAGACATTACTTGTACGGTACCAAGTGCACCATCTACACCGATCACAAGCGTCTCCAGCAGATCTTGGATCAGAAGGAGTTGAACATGCGACAGCGTTGATGGGTCGAACTCCTTAACGACTACGAAAGCGCAATCAAGTATCATCCCGGCAAGGCCAACGTTGTGGCCGATGCCCTCAGTCGTAAGGAAACCAAGCCTAAGTGTGTACGCGCATTACAGCTTATGATTCACTCCAATCACCCTACCCAGATTCGAGAGGAATAGATTGAAGCATTGAAGGAAGAAAACCTCAAACCTGAATCCCTACGGGGATTGGAGAAACGGTTGGAATTAAAGGAAGACGGTGCTTACTACTTAGCGGGGCGTATCTGGGTTCCATTTTATGGTAATCTGCGCGAGCTTGTGATGGATGAGGCACACAAGTCTCATTACTCGGTACATCCTGGTTCTGATAAGATGTACCACGATCTCAAAACCACATACTGGTGGCCTAGTATGAAGGCTAACATAGTGACCTATGTTAGTAAATGCTTGACATGCGCCAGAGTTAAGATTGAATACCAGAAGCCATCAGTACTACTCCAACAACCCGAGATCCCAACATGGAAATAGGAGCAAATTTCCATGGATTTCGTCGCTGGCTTGCCTAGATCTCAACGGGGAAACGACACCATCTGGGTGATCGTGGATCGACTAACTAAGTCTGCACACTTTCTGGCAATCAAGGAAACTGACAAGTTTTCTACACTCGCTGACATCTATCTGAAGGAAGTAGTCTCTAGGCACGGAGTGCCAACTTCTATTATCTCTGATCGAGACTCACGCTTTACATCTGAGTTGTGGCAGGCGATGCACAAATCTTTCGGCTCACGTCTAGACATGAGCACAGCGTATCAACCTTAGACGGATGGGCAGACTGAACGCACCATCCAGACACTAGAAGACATGCTTCGAGCGTGTGTTATCGATTTTGGCAACGACTGGGAAAGATACCTACCTTTAGTAGAGTTCTCATACAATAACAGTTACCACACCAGCATCAAATCTGCTCCATTCGAGGCGTTGTACGGGCGGAAATGCCAATCACCTCTATGCTGGGCAGAAGTTGGTGATAGCCAAATCACTGGACCAGAACTCGTTGTTGACACAACGAAAAAGATTTCTCAAATCAGACAAAGAATGGCGGCAGCTCGTGACCGTCAGAAAATTTACGCGGATACGCGTAGGAAGCCTCTCGAATTCCAGGTTGGGGATCGAGTGCTACTTAAACTCTCACCATGGAAATGTGTGGTCCGTTTTAGCAAACGGGGCAAACTTAATCCGCGATATGTCGGACCTTTTGAAATCACTGAGAAAATCGGTAAGGTAGCGTACAGACTGAATTTGCCCGAAGAAATCAGTGGTGTTCACAACGTCTTCCACGTGTCAAATCTGAAGAAATGTTTATCAGACGAGACCCTCATTGTTCCTTTCAAGGAACTCACTATCGACGACCAGTTGCGTTTCGTCGAAGAACCGGTGGAAATTTTGGACCGGGAAATCAAGACTCTCAAACGTACTAAAATACCAATTGTTCGAGTTCGTTGGAACTCCCGTCGGGGCCCAGAGTTCACTTGGGAACGGGAGGACCAAATGAAACGCAAGTACCCCCAGTTGTTCAAGAAAGGTGAGTCCAGTACATAAGCTACTTCGGAATTTCGGAACGAAATTCCAAACCAATGGGGGGATGATGTGATACCCCAAGAAAAAGCAACAACACGAATAGCTTCTCCGGCAACGATGTGCTAAATTTCGGGAGGAAATTTCTTTCAAATTGGGGATGATGTGACAACTCGTGTAAATTCATGAGCGTTTCGTTTTATGGTGTAATCTCATGTACGTTAAATAAATTGAATTTGGTGATTTATTTTGTTTGAACGTTGGTGTGCATAGTAATGTGTAATGTGAATTATGTGAAACCGAAACCCGGAATTGAAATATTGGAATACGTTATTTTGTAAATCGAAGCGTTGTATTATATTGCTTTGCGATGAGAAACGTTTTAATTAGTTATTGTGTGAAACTTGCGAAACCGTCACTTAGTAAATCCAACCCAAGCCCAAACCCCTCCTTTCTTGCGCCACTAACCGGACCAAACCCTCACCTCATACCCATGTTCGAAAGTCTAAGCCCAAACCCCAAACCCACACTCTTTTGTTCCTTGTAGCCCATTAGCCCAACTTCCTTGTGTTTTAATTTTATCTATTTAACTTTGGGAATATGAAATCAAAATCAAAAACCCTAATACCCCCTTGTGATCATCGACCAGAGGAAACCCCCCCCCCCTGTGAAAATCAAACCCTAGTTCAGCTTCTTAATTCGCCTTTCACTTCCTTGTAATCCCTTCTCTTGCTCCAAGGTTAGTATTCTTGATTTGGATTGTGATTCTTGGTGTGATTTTTGTAGAAACATGGCTGTGATTTTTAGTTAACATGCTAGGGTTTTGATGTTACATGATTTATTTGGGTTAAGTATGCGATTTGTTGAAGTAATCGATAGTATGTATGCATAAATGATCATTGGCAACGTTTTGTGAAAAAATCATGACGTTTTATGGCTAGGGTTTTGTGATTATTGGTGTGGTTAGATGGTAAAGGATGATTAACCTGCTGTTAGTTATTATTAGGAAGAGTCGGGGTCGTTTACACGCGTTTTGGTGTCATTTAAATGTAAAACAGCATGCTGATTGACGAAAACAGCCAACTTCAGTTGGCTGTAAACGGACTGTTACAAATTGAAAAATTGATTTTCTGAAGTCTAAGTTATATGTTTTCGAAAAATGATTCAAATGGCGCTAGAATCAAATTTTTTCGAGGTCGTTTGCTATTTTAAAAAGTCCGTTTTGTACAGCAGGAAAAGTTGCAATTTTTTCAGTAGAAAATGTGTGTTATGTTTTTCATCATAACTTGAAATCTGGAGAGAGTTAGGACATGAAATTCGTACAGTAGATGGCCACGGGTGTCGTTGTTATTATCCAACTGGAATTTCATTAATCGGACTTACGATGAATTTTAGATGAATTTTTCCGTGAACTGTAGTCAGAAAGTGACGAATCTGATTGCAGCCAGGTAAATGATTTTTACAAAATAATTACTAATGAATTGGATCCCGAGATTTTTGCACATTTATATTTGGACCATTTAGAACATTCTGTAAAATTTCGGGAATTTTTTCAATAATTAACTATTTTAATAAAATACCCGAAAACAACTCAGTTTTGGATATTAAAGCTGAAACAATATAAGTAGTGATTTGCGTGTCTAAATGTTGGTTATGTTGTCTGATAATGATCCAACTTGTTATATGTCAATGAAAGTGTTATGTGAAATATCTTATGCTTGCTTTTAAATAGTTATAGGTGGAATGTATATATGGGCGTGAACTGTTAAAGTGAGTGCATGTTATGTGGTAGATGTGTGTAGGAACTTTGTGCTTCATTTGAAATCACTAATAAACTAAATAGTAGTCATACTAGGACGTGATTGACCAACCTTGACTGTTAGCTATTATTAAGAGTCCAACCGAGCAACCAAAGGTGAGTTCACACTTTTCTACAAAGCATGGGATTCCCGGTGGTTTGGGAATGAGTTAAATAAGGATTCCCGGTGGTTTGGGAATGAGTGAAATAAGGATATACCGGTGGTTTAGGAATGGGTTAATTAACAACAATCTCCCTTAGGTGGGATGCAACCTGCGTATTCTCCTTGGGTAGAATACGTACCTCTATCCTCCTTGGGTAGGACAACAACCTTAAACTTAATAGACAAAAATCTATCAAGAAGTCCCTCATTTTTATATCGACTTAATCGCCGGGCCATTGGCGAACGGGTCATTAGTTAAATAGCGCTATTAGGTCTGACAAGCCTCACACCGTGCCACAGAGGACGGGAGTGGACTAATGTACTTGAGCACTTTTCAATGATGATAGACATTGACACAGGGCACATAAACATGACTGCAGTCAGTAGTCGATATGGTAACGGGTCTAGTGGTTTACAACATGGGGTAGCCCCCATGGTATATCACGGTATATGGTTATGGGAACATGGAACTGGATAACTTTTGGTTTTCGAAACAACTTAACAACTTATGGTTTTTGGAACAACATTAAAACGGACAACCAACTGTGAACTCGCCAACCTTTTTGTTGACACGTTACCACATGCTTTGCACGTCGTTAGGTTATTTGCTGGAGCTTGCATTGGAGAAGGAGTCATTGTGGGACATGAACCGCTGTGTGTTCATGAGAAACTTTATGAAACTTTAAACTTATATTTTGGTTTTGAACTTAATGCTTCCGCTGACTGTTAAATTTGGTTTTGGACTTTGGTTTGGTGAACTTTAGACGTTTGTTTTGCAATAGTTTTACCTTACTTTACTTAATGTTTATTATGATTGGTAGTATGATCCTGGTCAGTCACACGCCTCGCGGTAATACTCCACTTGTGGATTTTGATGGTGTGACATACCGCCTCCACCTTAGCACTCGACCTTCTCGTTTTAGTGACCTTAAAAACTACTGTTTCCTCAGCTGCTCTAAGTGTGATAGTGCCTAAGAAGACATCTATAAGAGCTTTGGTAGTGCACAAGAATGGAAGTCCTAATATCAAGGGTACATTCTCATTAGCTTCCATGTCTGGCACAACAAAGTCCATCGGCAAGACGAATTTATCAACTTTTACTAGTGTTGGTACATTGAATGTCTGTTTACTACGTCTTTAATGAGTCTTAGGTCTAGATAGGTTAGTTTGGAGCTCGGATATGAATTAGAGATTTTAGATTGTAATTCCGCCCCAAATGACACTTGTGTCATTTGGAGTGGAATCAGGTTTATATGTTAATTCCGCTCCTGAGGTGTTAAGTTGTTAATTCCGCTCCTGATGTAACTTAGTGATTCCACTCCTGTGATTCCGCTCCTGATGTATCATGTCAGTTGGGGTGGAATCAGATTCCATTCCTAATCAACATGTCATTTGGGGTGGAATCAGATTCCATTCCTAATCAACATGTCACTTGGGGTGGAATCAGATTCCATTCCTAATCAACATGTCATTTGGAGTGGAATCAGATTCCATTCCTAATCAACATGTCATTTGGGGTGGAATCAGATCTACTATAAATAGGTGATATGCTGTTGTCATTTGTAACAGTTGGAGCGGAATTAGGTCATTAGCTTGGTAACGAAACTATGTCAAAATCATTCTAGAAAGCTAATAAAGAGAAGAAATTGAAAGGATAAGCTGTTGTTACTTTACGTGCATTGATTCCGCCTTTACACGTGAAGATGAACTGCCTTGACTGACATTTAGGGTCACGCAAACGGTCCAACAAGTGGTATCAGAGCTCAGGACGAGGAGTTCATACCATAGCAGCTTGATTCTACCAGAATTTCTACTTTCTACTCACTTCTTCTTATATTTTTGAGTTTTAAACAAGTTCCAACGGTCGGAATGGACTGAATTTCGAGTATATTGTGTAAAACAGAGTATTAACAAACCCTAGAAAGTATCAGGTTAAAATTCGGAGTAAAAATGGTAAAAACAACCTAAAAACCTGATTCCGCTCGTAATATACATTCTGATTCCGCTCCTAAAGACATTTGTCTGATTCCACTCCTAAAGACATATTTCTGATTCCACTCCTAATTGCAAATTTGTGATTCCACTCCTAATTGCAAATTTGTGATTCCACTCCTAAGTGCAAATTTGTGATTCCACTCCAAAAGCTGATTTCGCTCGAACTTGTTGTGTTTCAAAACTTCGAAAATTTGTCTAAGTGTTTGCTGATTTTTGCAGGTGATTCTAGGTGATTTACAAGGGGCAAATAAAAAAAATCAAAATGTTTGACGAAAAGGAAAACAAAAATCTTGAAAATTTAAATGATTGGATTTGTGAATCTTGGTGTGGGAGATTAGGTGATAAGGATCTATATGTTAAAAGATTCGAAAATTTGTTGTGTATGAAGAATGAATCAGTGGAGAAGTTGGTAAAACGGTTTGATGAGTTAGTTTACAAGTTAGAAAGACATGGGATATATTTTTCAAAGGATGAAAAAATTTCAAGACTTGTTAATGCTTTACCTTTGGAATGGGATAAATTCGTGAATGAACTGAAACGGGATTCTAGTTTATCACGCTTTGATTTAAGAAGTTTCATAAATACAATAACAAATCATAGGAGTCATAAAGATTCAAGAAAAAGGGAGTTATTGGATGAAATAAAAGGAGAATCAGAAAAGATAGATTTGGATGTGATCATTGAAATGAGAAAACGAATTACTGTGTATCTTGCAGCAAAAAATGTTATGAGATACGATATTAAGAGGGGTTGCTATATTGATGAAAATATGAATCCTCTTGATTTTGTTAAAATTTTCTGTGCAGGAACATACAAGATGGAAACAAAGAAAGAAGCTGATAATGGAGAGATGAATGGAAAATGTTCGAATTGTAAAAAATCAGAAACGGATAGTGTGAAACTCTTGAAAGATATGGAGAATTTGACGTTGGAAAACAAAGCTTTGAAAGACGAGAAGAAATCTGATGATGAACAGATTCTGGAGTTGCGCTTGAACTGTGGAAAACTGAGATCTGAAAATGAAAAACTTTTGGAGAATGTTGAAAGTTTGTCATTAGAAAACAAAAATTTTAAAGAAAAAGAAAAAGATTTTGAAAAGATTAAAATTGAAAATGGAAATGTTTCTTGGATCAAATTAGAAAATAAAGTTTTAAAAGAAAAAGAAACAGAATTTCAAGATCAGATAAGTGTTTTGGAAAATGAAAAATCTGTTCTTGAAGAGAACAAGATTGTGAATGAAAAATCAATCAAGTCTCATCTTGAAAGAATATCTCAGCTTGAAAACGAAGCTGAAAATTCAAGAAACAAGATTGATGAACTTGAAAAGAAGTTGAAAGGTTTTGTGACTTCATCAGATAGTTTAAATTTTCCCTGTCCAAAACCGATCAATTCAGTTCCAATAAGTGACAATGTCACAAATTTTGACAAAGTCAAAGTCAAAATTGAAGATTGTGATGAAATATCTGATGATGAAAAAGAAAAGAAAAGAAAAATATTTTTAGATTTACAAGAAAAATTTAAAAATACTGTTTTGCAATCTACTGAAACAGGTGAATGTTCTAAACAAAAACCTGTTAAGAAGAGTGTAGAACAGAAACAAAAAGATAAAAATTTGAAAAATCCTAAAAATGAAAATAAAAGCTCATCAGATAAGTCATCCAATCATTTTGAAAAATCACAAAAATCGAAAAATGAAAACTCACAAAATGTTGGTAATAAGTGGTGTAGGTTTGACCACAGTGCTCAAAAGTCAAGTCCAGCATTGAAGAGGAGAAATGATTATAACCAAGCCAAACAATGTTATGATCTGAAGGTTTGGACTGATAGAAGTGGATGGTACGATAACAGAGTGTGCTACACCTGTGGTGTGAGAGGACACATTGCTGTTAACAGCCAGAATTGGAATTATGAAACAAGAAGATGCTATAATTGTCAAATCAGAGGACATATTGCCAGAGATTGCCCAAGGAGATCAATGGGAAGATCGAGGGTTGAATCTCAAAGAATGGCAAAGAAGCTAGTCAACGTCAAGCCCCATGAACAGAAGGTTCTAAAACCTAAAGTTCAGGATCAGACAATTCAAGAAAAGAAAGTTAAACTTTCAAAGGGGCAGAAAGACAGACTGCGAAAGAAAAGGAAGAAGGCGAGAGAGTATCTCGAGAAAATTTTGTCTTCGGGTTCAAAGGACAGATTGAATAAAAGTTCTGATGAATCAACTCACTCGACTGCAAAGCCAAGTAAATTGAATTCTTCAGATGCAAATCTGAGGACAAAAGAGAACAAGAAGAAAAAGAATGTCATTGGCGATGAATCTGGCTCATCCAAGTCAGACAAGCCAAGTTTGGGCAATGAATCTGATTCCACAAAATCAGAGGAGCCACAAGTTGAGGTAAAAAAGGAAGAGACAGTTCTGTTAATAAATGATGAGAATTTTCCACCATTACTAACCGCAAACCTAAAATCAAAAGGTGTTGATGCTGGAAAAATGTTTAATAGCAATGTTAAACATATTTTTAGCAAGATGGTTGATGGTAAGGAAAAAGGAGTGAAAGAATTTTATGAAGAAAAGAGAAAAGCTCAACACACACCTAAGGCTGGTCAGGCTTGGGTGTCAAAATCTTTTGGTTGAATTCCTGACTTGCCGGAGCTTCCAGGTTGGTAAGTGTGAAGCAGGTATCGGCATCATTCTTGAGAAATTCACAGGATGGTAACTGTGATATTTCGACTTACATGTGGTAAATCAGGGACATTAAGTTGTACTTGATTTCCTACAAGTGTTTGTGTTGATAGAATCTTGAACTGTTAAATCTTTCAAAATGGTTAAAGGAAAACAATGTGATGAAGTAATCCCCTAACCAACAAGTGGTTTGTTAATTCAACAAAACTAATTTTCCGGAAAAACCATTTTGATTAAAACAAACTTGAGTGTTTTGAAATCTAAATGGGAAAATAGTTTGTTGTCAGGGGGAGTTCTGATTGTTTATGCCAAGCGGATGGCGAATTGAAACGATTTGATATCAGTTTGTCACGTTTCTTGTATAGTTTGTTTTCAAATTTTCCAGAAAATCAAAATTGAAACATATTTTGATTTTAGGGGGAGAAAAATTTTAAAAAAATTAGAAAATTTGAAAATGTCAAAAACATTGAAAAAGCAAAAATGAGTTTTGTTGTGAAAAAGAGGAAATGATAGTAAATCAGTGAACTATCACAGCATGCTAAAGATATGTAATGTCAAATGTGATAAACGGTCTCACTGATGATGTGTCAGTAGGTTTTTGCACATTTAGTAAATTGTGACGAGATATAAACCTAAATTTCAAACTTGCTTATATCGTGGGTAACATCTCTCGGATATATGGGTAACCCCCGAAATCTCGTTTGAAAGGTTTCGTATTCTGATATACAGGTCTTTATACTCTATGATGTCTGGGGTATTATTCCGGGACTTCTGCTGAACGGTGGTTCTGACCTAGTCCTCGAATAATACTTTCTGCAAATGCTTGAAACACAGCATCACCCTCAGCATAAATGATAAGACAATAAAATTGCTTAGCAATGCTGTTGTAAAAAAGATCCTCTAAAGGGGACACACCTAAGTTGAGTCATGATCTCTCTGCTGAACGGTAGTTCTGACCTGAGCTCTCATGATTCTTCATAATTTATTAACCCCTTACAGATATCATTTGTGTCATAATTACCTGTAAGACTGAATATAGAGATCTGGATACGGGAGTATATTCTGAGGTGGGACACGCGATTGAGTTTAAGTGCTTAAAACATTAACAATGTATCTCGAAGCAGTTGAACTTTGTGTGAAAATTTAAGTGGATCAGTATACTGACAATCTAAGTGAATCGTTTAAAACTTAAAATGTCAAAAGCTTAACGGTGCTTGTGATTTGTTTCATAAACTGATATGATCCTCTTACACAAACTCACAAAAAATATTGTTTGTATATATTTCTTTACTGCATTTCAGTCAAGATCAAAAATCCAAAAAGATTTTCGGAGTGTTTTAGCATAAAGTTTTGAAAAATTCAAAAAGATTTTCGACAACTGATGTTGAAGAGCTGATATTCAAAATTCCAAGTGCTAAACTTGATGAACTAGAGGGTTGGGAGAATATGTTGAAAACTTTGAATGTTATATAAAAATGTTTTGAGAGATTGTGTGCTTAGTCAATCAAGGTCATTCATTTGAACTTGATGTAACTAGTATGTTTGTTGAATAATTGATTTCTACCAGTAAGTTTATTAAATTCAACTGTTATAAATTTGTGAAACTTATGGTGAGGTAGAGGATGTGTAGGGTAACAGGTTTTGGACTTCATCATTCCCACGGAAGCTAAATGTCAAAGCTTGAACCAGATAAAGACCTCAGATTCTAGCATATCGAGAGGGGGAGTCTGTGAAAGGGGGAGTCTGGATCAATGATCAAAGGGAATGCTGGAAATGAAGCGAGGAAGAGAACCTGAACCTGTGAAGATAGAATGCTTATGATGTGAAGACAGAGTTGGAGAGAAGACCAAGACTGAAGACTCAAGGCCAAAGACTTCGTCAACATCCAAGGGGGAGTCTGTTGGTACATTGAATGTCTGTTTACTACGTCTTTAATGAGTCTTAGGTCTAGATAGGTTAGTTTGGAGCTCGGATATGAATTAGAGATTTTAGATTGTAATTCCGCCCCAAATGACACTTGTGTCATTTGGAGTGGAATCAGGTTTACATGTTAATTCTGCTCCTGAGGTGTTAAGTTGTTAATTCCGCTCCTGATGTAACTTAGTGATTCCACTCCTGTGATTCCGCTCCTGATGTATCATGTCAGTTGGGGTGGAATCAGATTCCATTCCTAATCAACATGTCATTTGGGGTGGAATCAGATCTACTATAAATAGGTGATAGGCTGTTGTCATTTGTAACAGTTGGAGCGGAATTAGGTCATTAGCTTGGTAACGAAACTATGTCAAAATCATTCTAGAAAGCTAATAAAGAGAAGAAATTGAAAGGATAAGCTGTTGTTACTTTACGTGCATTGATTCCGCCTTTACACGTGAAGATGAACTGCCTTGACTGACATTTAGGGTCACGCAAACGGTCCAACAACTAGCAAATTTTCTACAATCCCCCGGGGATACTTAACGGTTTTATCAGCTAAAGCTATGGTCATACGAGTTGGATTGAGTTCACAAAGTCCTAGTTTTTCATAAAATGAATATGGCATCAAATTAATACTAGCACCAAAGTCGGCTAACGCGTGATTCTGAACATCACCACCAAACAAACACGGGATCGTGAAGATACCCAGATCTGTCAGTTTCTCCGGTAGCTTGTTCGTCACCACGGTAGAACATTTGACATTTAGAGGAACACTCGAAAGCTCTTCTAATTTATATTTCCCTTTCAGGAGATCTTTTGAGAATTTAGCATACATAGGCATATGCTTGAGAGCTTCTATTAATGGCAGATTGATCTTAAGTTGTTTGAACATGTCTAAGAAATGCCCGTATTCCTTAGTGTATTTTTGATTTTTTACACATTCAGGATACAGAATACGAGCATGATCAATCTCAGGACTCGGTTTAAATAGCTCAAATGGCTTCCTAACAACCTTCTCTAACACGGGTGATTCTAGCTCTAAACCCTCACCTACCGGTTCTTCTACCCTTACCGGTTATGGCTTTCACATGATGGCTGGATGGGTTGGGTTGAGTGTTACCCGAGAACTGACCCGGTGGTTATTCTTGCAATCTGTAGGGCAATGTCACCAACAGACCGCTGAAGATCTAAGAGTGCGGATTGCTGATTCTTCAAAAGAAGACCATGCTCCGCTAGCGTTTTCTGTGTAACCTGGTCCTTAACAACTAATTGAGAAAGAAGATCCTCAATTCTATCTAAACTGCTACATGAACCCCCACTCCCGGGTTGACCTGAACCTGAACCTCCACTAGAAAACTGAACCCCTTGGTTTGAACCCCTAAACTAACCCTGCCCCTATTTTGATTTGATTGGAAACCGAGGGGGTTACCGGAAGAACGCCTATTATTATTATTACACCAGATCGAATTATATTTGGAGTTATTATTATTAAATGCGCTCATGAGAACCTGATTTTGACCGGTAATGTACTCGACATGTTCCCTTATAAGCATAGGACACTCTATTGTACCATGACCCCCCCCCCCCCTGACAAACCTCACACTTATCTACTTTAGTCTTAAGCTCTTGGATCTCTTTACTCACTTCTCTCTTGAAATTTTCCAAAGCAGTGGCCACCGTAGTCTCCAAGCTAACTTGGTGTACGCCTCTTGTAGTGGAGGATGAACTAGGTGCAGGAATGGAATTCCTGTTTGCAGACCGCTGTTTATACTCAGATTGAGCAAAGCTCTCGAACAAGTCATTGCACTCAGCCACCGTTTTCTTACCCATAAGGTGGCCTTCTGCAGAGGTATCAAAACGGGCCTTGGTATCATAAGTGAGCCCATTGTAGTACTTCTCTACAAGGGCCCAATCGGAGAGACCATGCTGGGAACATCGACACAATAGGTTTTGGAACCTCTCCCATGCAAGGTAGTAGGGCTCGTCAAGCTCTATTCAGAATGAATGGATCTGATCACGAAGGTGAGATGCTTTTGCGGGTGGAAAGTACTTAGCTAGGAAAGCATCTCGAAGGTAACGTCAGCCAAGATGGCACAGCGCTTTGTAATCAGTGTTTAATTATAACAGTGTTTTGTAATAAGCAGTTTTTAGAGTTTGTTGATGTTGTTAGCTGTCATTGTCTAGGTGATGTCAGCCAAGATGCCACAGTGGTTAGGATTGTACTATAAATAGACAGTGCCTGTACTGTTCTATTAGCGTACACACTCACTTGCATTTTGTACGAACAATCACTTATGAGCTCAGGCTGAGGGGGAGAGAGTAGTTCATGCATGCATATTGAATCATTGTGTAATACAATCTTTTGATTAAAAGTATTCGTGATGAAAGTTGTTCTTCCGTTGTTTGTGTTATAATGTTTTATTCATTTTCGCTTCAATTGTTCATCTGTTTATCATCTTTCATCTTATATTTCTTAAAACTAACACAAATAATTAAACTCAGATCTTAACAATTGATATCAGAGCCTAGGTCAGTCAAATTCGATTTAACAATCAATTTGACATATAAGATTAGCTCAATTTCATTGATACCGTGTTGTTCGTATTTGTTGACAAACAAAGTATAAGCTTAATCACGTTCAAAGTTGAATAATCAAAAACTTTGTAAAACAACCAAAATGTCTTCACAATCATAAGATCCTCACAACACCAGCACACTATACAAGCCACCTATGCTTGTCAGATCTGAATACGATATCTGGCAACGTAGGATGGGCCATGTGTTAGCACAACAAAACACCGGTTGTTGGAAGTCTGTCATCTTTGGACCTCATGTTCCAATGGTGCCAAGTGTAGAAGATCCCAAGGTCCAAGTACCTCAAAGTCCTAAAAATTACTCTGAGCAGGATTTTCAGAAGATTGAGCTAGATGCTAAGGCATTCAGTATAGTGGCCACAGCACTACCCAATGACATATATGCTGGCCTGTTACATTGTAACAGTGCTAAAGAGCTATGGGATGCACTCAAAGAGCAATTTGGTGGGACAGAAGAGGTTATTGAAAACAACAGAGAGGTCTTAAACCAACAATACGAAACATTCTGACATATTAAGGGAGAGTCATTGACCCAGCAGTTTGAAAGATTTAGCTGTCTGATTAGTGAGCTAAAACTGGTTAATGTTGAATATGCTAACTCTACTTTAAATAGTAGGTTTCTTAGATCATTACCAGAAAAGTGGGACACAATAGCCTTTGTCACTAGGAATTCTATTGGGTTTAAAGAGATGAGTCTGACCCAACTTCATGGTAGGCTTCTCATATATGAAAGAGAGCTGACCCAGAAAAAGAAGTTGTAGGAATCTGGAAAAGTGGCTGATGATTACTCTTTTGGTAACACATCACTTTTAGGTCAGGAAGAGTCATCTGGTAGTAGTAAGGATCAAAGTTATGATCACTATATTGACATAAATACAGGTGGAGCCTTCAACTCTGAGCCTTACTCACCCAATTATGCTTTCACAGCTAATGGGGAAAACCAGATCTTTGATAACTTATCCTTTGAACTGAATGACCTTCAACATTTTGATCCCACAAATCTGGAAGAGATGGACATTTTGCACCAGCTTGCCTTGTTGAGTGTTAGAACAAGCAAGTTTTATAAAAGAACTGGTAGGAAGTTTCAAGGATTGCATGGGAATTTAAAGGTGGGGTTGGATAAGTAAAAAAATCAAGTGCTATAAGTGTAATAGGCTTGGTCACTTTGCTAGGGAATGTAGGAGTCAAAACAATGGACCAATTATCACTCACCCTAGTCCAAGACCTCAAAACACTCAAAGAATTGTGCACTATTCCTAATATACCCCTGCTCCTCATGTGCAAAACACTGTGCAGTATGTCCAAACCACCGTTCCACAGATTCAGTATGTTCAAGCCCCTGCCCCTCAGGTTCAAGTGCAAACTGCACCACAACAAGCTGCACAAACATCTGCTCTAGCAGAGGCTAGTCAACAGAGTTTCTTTACACAGGGCTTTGTTGATTGGAGTAGCTTACCTGAGGACTTAACCGATGAAAATTTTTCTCTAATTGCTAATCCTGATGTTTCACCTGATGAATTCAGATTCATGGCATTTGAGACAATACCTAAAGGGAAAGAATCTGAGGAAGTGGAGTCCAGATCTGAAGTGGTTGAAAAAGTTGCTGAAACAGTGGTTACAGCAAATATTGTTGGTGAACAGATGTTAGAAGATAAGGAAGCTGAATCTCTGTTGGAACCTCTTGCTGATCCATGGGATGCTAGTGTCTGTGATGGTGAATGTGACTGTGCCATGATGGCTGCTACTAAGGTATCACCTCAGATCTTAAAAGATTTGTGTTCAGGTAAATACATTATTGCTTTTTCTAACATAAAAGAGGTGAATGAAAACCTTAGAAACAAGATCTTAAAGGATGAAGTGCAATTTGAGAAAACTTTTAAAGAGTTGAAAAACAAATTGTTTGATGAAGAAAATGAAATCAGCAGCTTAAAACATGAACACAACATAACCACAGACCAACTGCAAACTATGGTAGAAAAATACCAGAGTTGCAAAAAGGAACTTGAGTTCACCCAAATCACTTGTGAAAAATGGGTGGAGTCTTGTAAAGGTTATGAACTGATGTTAGAAAAGCAGATCAAGAGCAATGTAAAGTTTGGCATTGGCTTTAGAAAACATGACCAAACTTCTGAAAACACTGCTGAAATTGAATCTTGCTTGGTTGAAGTAATTCCAACAAAGATGGCTGGTCAAGAGATAAAAGTCACTCATAAAAATGGAAACAAAATCATTTTAGAAAAACCAGAGGGGTTATCAAGCTTTGAAGAGATAGAAAAATATCAATTCAAACCCACTTGGTCTGATGAGTGTGACATCATTGAAAACTTTAAGCCAATGGATTTTTCCACAATTGAGGGTGTCAAAGCACCCAAGGCCAAAATCATTCATCTGAAAGACATCCCAACAGAGGCTAAAAACTTTTTTTTTTAAATATGTTGAAAAGGAGGTTGAAAAGAGGAAAAGAAGAGAAAAGGTTAAGAACCTGTTTTGTGATTTTTGTGAGAAAAGAAATCATGCTACAAAAAGACTGTTTTCTTTTAAAAGCTTATGATATAAACAAAACAAGTGTCATTGAGCCAGCACCTAAGTGCACAATTTGTGGAAAACCCAACCATTAACTCAACAGTGTGTGTATCTCAAAACTTTTGAGGTTAAGAGAAAAGAGTATGAATCAAAAACACTGGAGAGTCCACAAAAAGCAACCCCCCAAAACAAACAGACTTTTGTGCCTGTCCAAATAGCTATTACAAAACAGTTGAACAAAACCTCTGCTTCCAGAGAGATTCAAGTGACAGATGCACCCCCTGTAAACCAGTTCCCAAGAGGACATGGTCAACCATCTTACCAAAAGGTCCCTCATGCTTATGAAGCCTACAAAAGGCCCTCTAAGCCAAAAATGAATAGGCATCCTTTTGGTTATCAACATCTGACAGGAGATGGTCCACAATAGTGGTTACAGAAAAATGCTCAAAAATCTATTCAAACCCCTGACTTAACCATTGTTCATGCTCTTGGACTTGAGGCTGACCTATCTGTGACCCCATCCAAAGCCATCTTGGCTTTGGAGACCCACCAAAACTAACTTGTTACTTAATGTACAGGGATTTTCTGCATGCTTAGATAGTTTATGGTATGTAGACAGTGGAGGCTCCAGGCACATGACAGGATGTAGAGCCCTACTCAAAGATTTAAAAAACATGGAGGGGGTGATATATCATTTGGTAACAATTCAAAATGGAAGGTATTGGGGTCAGGGACAGTGCAGGATGGGAAACTCAAGTTTGAAAATGTCAATCTTATTGACAATCTTAAATTTAACCTCCTTAGTGTTTCACAAATTAGTGACAAAGTCTATGGGCCATTCTTCACTATGGAAACTTGTAAGATTGTTGGGCCAGAAGTGGTCAAAAAGATTGAAGAGATCATAGCCGGGAGTAAAACACAACTTGTTGCTAAAAGGAGTGGCAATGTGTTTGTGGTTGATATGTTAAAAGATAACCCAATGGCTGATGCTTGTCTGTTCTCAGCTGCCTCTACCAAAGAGATAGAGTTATGGCACATGAGACTTGGGCACACAAATCTTAAGACTATCACCACACTCTCAAAATAAGGCCTTGTAAGAGGTCTTCCACAAAAACTTTTTACTTGTTCTGAGCATTGTGTTTCCTATCTAAATGGTAAACAACATAAAAGCTCTTACAAGTCCATTGAAGATTCCAAAACAACCAAGTGCTTACAAATGTTGCACATGGATTTATTTAGCCCAGTAAAAATCATGAGTTTGAAAAAGAAAAGATATTGTCTGGTCATTGTTGATGATTTTTCTAGGTTTACATGGACTTACTTTTTACACTCTAAGGATGAGACTGCAGGTATCTTGCAAGACTTTGTTAAATAGGTTGAAAAGCAATTTGACTTGCCAGTAAAAGTCTTTAGAAGTGATAATGGAATAGAGTTTAGAAACAAGTAGTTGGATGAGTTCTGTGTGGCAAAAGGGATTTTAAGGCAGTACAGCATCCAAAGAACACCAGAACAGAATGGGGTGGTTGAAAGGAAAAACAGAACATTGATTGAAGCTACTAGAACAATAGTTGCACACTCAGGTTTACCCTTAACTTTTGGGAAGAGGCTGTAAACACTGCTTGTTATGTGCAGAACAGAGTTTTAATCAACCCCAGGCATCAAAAGACTGCCTATGAAACTCTGTTCAAGATCAAATCACTGATCTCCTATTTCAAAATCTTTGGCTGCCCATGTTTTATCCTAAACTTAAAAGATTCAATTTCAAAATTTGCAGCCAAAGTGGATTGTGGTTATCATCTGGGATACTCAACCACTGCCAAGGCCTATAAAGTGTTTAACACAAGGACTAGGTGTGTGAAAGAGACTTTGAATGTAAAGTTTAATGAACTTTCATCATTGAACATCCCAGCAAACCCTGCTGAACTGTTTGACCTTGATAAATTTACATTTGAAGATATGTCTGTCAAGACTAACCCTGCCGGTACCCCACAATCTTTCTCACAAGACAATGGATGTGATATTGTGATTCCACAATACAAAATCACTACCACCATTAGAGAAGCAGATGTTCAAAACAGATGTCAAAACTCTGCCACTACTGAATCAATAGTTGTTGATCAAAACTCTTCCATTTCATCATCTCCCACCTCTATTGATAAAAATCCATCAACAATGGATAAAAATCAACATTGTGCCACACCCATTCCTCATATTCCTCCACTTCCATTTCAAACAGATGTTGGTTCTTCAAAATTTCCAACAGATGTTAGCTCAAATGATTCACATCTGCAGCCTTCACCTCTCAATGCCATTGTTCCATACAAGGGGGATTTAATCTTTCTTAAATCTCATCCACCCGATCAAGTTATTGGCAACGTCAATGAAGGGGTTCCCACAAGAAGTCAATCCCAAAACATTTGTCTTTTTGCAGGCTTTCTATCCCTCCACCAACCAGTCAAGTACCAAGAGGCACTAAAAGACAATAGTTGGGTAGAAGCCATTCAAGAAGAGCTCCAACAGTTTAAAAGACAACAAGTTTGGGAACTTGTACCACTGCCAGAGCATGTAAGTCCAATTGGCACAAAGTGGGTCTTCATGAACAAAACTGATGAAAGGGACATTGTTGTCAAAAACAAAGCCAGACTTGTGGTTCAAGGTTATAGACAAGAAGAGGGAATAGATTATGATGAAACATTTGCTCTTATAGCAAGACTTGAAGCTATCAGACTGTTCTTAGCCTTTGATGTCAACCACAACATCAAGGTGTATCAAATGGATATAAAGTGTGCTTTCCTTTATGGCAAAATATAGGAAGAGGTTTATGTTTGGCAACCTCCTGGTTTTGAAGATTCTTTTTATCCTGGTTATGTCTACAAGCTCAATAAAGCTTTGCATGGCTTGAAACAAGCACCAAGGTATGATACTCTTTCCACTTTTCTAATCCCCGTAGGCTTTACAAGAGGTAAAATTGATAAAACACTGTTAAGTGGAGAGGAAAAGATTTGATGATTGTCCAAATTTATGTTGATGACATCATCTTTGGAAGCACATGTACCTCCATGTGTGAAGAGTTTAGGAGACTCATGGCAGCAGAGTTTGAAATGAGTGCCATGGGTGAACTCCAATGCTTTCTTGGTCTCCAAGTTAAGCAATTGCAAAATGGGACTTTCATTCATCAAAGCAAATATGTAAAAGATTTTTTAAAAAAATTGACACGATTGATTGCAAACCATGTAGTACACCCATGGCAACCACAAAGCTTGTCACTGTTGATGAAAAAGATGACTTGGTTGATCAAACTTTATATAGAGGCATGATTGGGTCTTTATTGTACCTAACTACATCAAGGCCAGACATCATGTTTGCAACATGGTTGGTGCCAGATCCTAGTCAGCACCTAGGAAGTCTAATCTCATTGCTGTAAAAAGAATATTCAGATACATAAAAGGTGCTTCCATACTGGGTATCTGGTATCCTGCTAATGGGAATATCAAGTTTAAAGGTTTCTAAGATAGTAACTTTGTTGGATGCAACACTACAAGGAAGTCTACATCGGGAGGGTGTCAATTCCTAGGCAATTGCTTAGTGTCTTGGCAAAGCAAAAAGCAAGCAGCTGTTTCCACATCCACTGCTGAAGCTGAACATATTGCTGCTGCAAGCTGTACAGCCAAACTGTTGTGGCTTTAAAACTAGTTACTGAATTTTGGTATAACTGCTCTAAAGACTCCTCTCATGTTGGATAGTCAAGCAGCTGAAAATATCATCAAAAATCCAGTATCCCATTCAACCACCAAGCACGTTGGCATCAGACATCACTTTATGAGAGATTACTATGAAAAGGTTTGATTTCTCTGCATCATGTTCCAACTAAAGATCAACTGGCAGATGTGCTAACAAAAGCATTAGACACATCTACCTATGAAAGTTTGATCTCAAGAATTGGCATGCTTAACTTGGATTAGAAGGCAAAAACTTCTTTTCCTTGAATAAAAAGCATTAAAATGTTTTCAGAAAATCAAAAATTCATCCCTAAAAATAGCTTAAAATGAAAATTTTTCATAAATCCTTAAAAGTCTGTCCATATCCACTGATTGTTTTAAACCACTGATTGGTTGAAAATTCACCCACTGCTGAAAGACAACCCCTGTTTTCATATCCTTTGTTGACCACTGTTGACTAAACACCTGTTGGTTTCAACCTCTGATGTCTATCCACTGATAGACTAAAATAAGCCACTATTTTCATATACACTGTACCTAACCACTGTTGTTGCCCAACAATGGTTTCCAAACAACTGTCATCCACTTTTTCATCAGAGGTTGCCACGTGAGCAGATGTGAACCGTCCAATCTTTGAAACCGCTGCCACGCCAGGATTCACTTTTTCCCTTTTATAAAACCCTGTTTAATCCCCAAACAGAGCTTTTACTCGCCGTATCGAATTTAAAAATTCTCCAAAGCGGTTTCCATCTTCTTCTTTAGTTCTTCTTAAACCTCTCGTAATTTCTAAACTCCAATCATGGCTCTGATCATCAAACACCCTCATAACTATCTCCCCACTTTCGAGAAAACTGACAAAAACAACGATTTCCACTCAATAATTGACATCCTGTCATCTTCCAAATATAAAACACTTCTTACTGCCGATGCACCAATTTACCAAGATACACTACGAGATTTTTGGGCAAATGCCAACATTGAAGAACAAGGCAATGAGCCATTCAGTATAACCTCCAAAGTCGGAGGTGAATTGGTTGCAATAACCCCCACTGCCATATCAACAACATTTTGGATAAACGACTTGACAGGTAAGACATCTTTCCCGAAATATGAGTTTCAAACAGAGCTGATTGAGAGGTGATATGATGGACAGTTGAATAAGGCTACCATGTATAAGCAAAATTTTCCACCACCAATGAAATTCCTGTTCCATACCCTCTTAACATGTCTCTCAAATAAAACCATTGCTTTTAATGAAATACCTTTGAAAATTCAGTACTTGGGGTATGCCATTTTAACAAACACAGACTTTAACTACTCCCAAGCACTGTTTACTAACTTGGTTAATAATTTGAAAAACATTAAAAACGGGAAAAATGTTGCTTTTCTTATGTTTCCTAGACTATTAAGCTACTACCTACAAAATCATGTTTCTCAAAAAGCTTTTGAGCAAGGTACAACTTTTAAAATGAATAGTCTTACATCAGAAACTTTTACTCGCATGATGGCCAAAGAGTCAAATGTTTCCAAAACACAAGCAAAGGGGAATGAGCAAATTTTAGATGAGTCCACATCTGCTCCTCAAACCTCTGTTGCTGAGCCCACTGCTCTTAGTGATCACAGCACTACAACTACTGCTGCGAAACCCCCACCAACAAAAGCTAAAAAGACCAAAACAAAATCTAAAAAGCCCACTAAACCCACCAAAACGGGTCCTCTGGAAGATGAGATCCCAGAGGTTAACCCTGTGACAACACAAATGTCACTAGAAACCACTGTTGTTACTTCCTCACAACATGTGGAAAGATCTCAACCCTTAAACCAAACTCCTCATGATTCCTCACAAAAGGAACATGTTGTAATCACAGGGACACCATAATATGATGCCATACCTTTATTTGAAAGTATGCTTAAAAGCCCTTCTCCCGGGGCAATGTCTCTTTCCACACCGCTCCCTTCATCTCCTATTCCACCAACCTTTGTACCACTGTTTGAAGCTATTGACATTCAGACTCATAGTAGCCCCTCTCACCAACACATTACTGAGAGTATAACTTCAACAATGGCTGTGTCTGAACCTGTTCAAATAGCTATCCCACAAACAGTTGAGGAGGCTACACCTCTTGAATTTCACAAAATTCTTGATGGTATTTCAAGTGGAGCAGCTACTACAAATGTTGAATCCCCTGATTTACATTTGGACAATAGTTTCATTTCTAAGACTCCCATGAAGGCAACCACTACTGTGGCTACTAAGGTAACCACTGATACAGCGGGAAGTCCGCAGAACCAAGAAAAATGGGCATCTGCTTCTGATGATTTGGAGTCTACTCCTATCACCAAGGCAGATACAACGACCTTTGGTGGGAATTCAAGTGATCCTACTAAATTAGGTGATGAATTTAGATACAGAGAATTGACGGCTAGAATGTCTTACTTTGGAAACACTGTTGGGGAATTGAAAGATATGATGAAACAAGTGTTGGATGCATCTAAATGTCAGCCTAGTCATCAGCAAATCACCCAAGAGCTATGGAATTCAGTACAACCAATACTTGTAGCTCAAAAGGAATTAGCTGAACTTCAGCACAACTCACACATGGAACTGATCAGAGTTATGGTGGAGGCTAGGTACAACGATACTCAGGCAGACATTAGGGGAATCAAAGAATCCCTTGCTAAACTAACTGGCACCTCCCATGCACCTGTTTTTGAAAAAGAAGATCAAGATGATGCCAAAAAAAGGGAGAAAGATTCAAGGAGAAAGCTGGATGTTTATCCTAAAGCAAAATCAAAAGGTCAACAAAAACAAAAGCCAGGATCTGCCAAAGATAATTCTACAAAATCTTCTGAAAAATTTGATGTTGGAAAGAAAAAGGGAATTGATGAGACCCTTAATATTCAAACAGATGAAGAGATTTTGGCAAAGCAGAAGATGAAAGATACAACAGATAGCATGGCAGATTTTTGGAAGAAAGAATAGGAGGATAAGATGAAAAGAGAAAATATTGGTACTTCTAATACAAAAAATCTTTTAGAAACAACAGACCACCAATTGCCACATTTCCCAAAACATCTGCTGCTCCTAAAAAGCCTCTATCCACTGCTGAAACCAAACCTAAACCCTCACCTCAAAAACCACCACAAAAGAAGCAGAAAACAGCTTCACCACCACCATCTTCCACAAAGCCAACAGATGTTGATGCAACAAAGCATCAGCAGATGTTAGGCCAATAGTTGTTGAGACACCATGTCACACCCCTTTCTAAGGCGGAAGCACGAGGTGTGATCCTGAAAGGTTCTCATTGCATATGAATGGTAAACAAACTACATGATCATAAAACAAACTCCACAATGCCATTGATAATTAATATCCAAAACAAAAGTTAAGTTGTAAGTTTACATCCCACATAAGATAATTGTTTGAAAAGTTTACAACTCGACACAAAATAACTAGAAACATAAACAACATCCTTGAGCAAAGAGGGACCGCGCGTACGTCCACCTAGTTACCTGAAATACATGTAAGTTTTGGAAAATCGTCAACATAAGTTGGTGTGAATTCATGCAGTTTTGCGTAAAACATTTAAGTATTCGTTGTAAGAATCATGGTATGCAATTGTACTTGAAAAAGTATTTTGTAAATGTAAGGAAATCGAGATGGCTAATGGTTTGTAAGGCCATTAACATATGTAACGGCATAGGAAGCATCCAAACCATAGGCATTTTACTTGTCGATTCACGACTAGAGACACAAAAGCACTCTCGGTAAAAATGTGGCCAAGAGTGTGGCTGCCTGAAACCCATTAGATCTAACCTTTTGTTCCACGGTCTAGGACTTACGTTGATTAATGGTGCTTATGACACCCTATTCGTGACATGATCTATAGTATCATTTCTTAGTTTTGTTTCAACAGACCACAATACATGTATTTTCCCTAAGTTTAGAAAACAAGAAAATGTTTAAAAGTGGGGACATGAACTCACAGTTTTGCTTAACTCGCGTCGTAAACGTTCACCGGCTTTGTTGTGTAGGCTTCGCAACCTATAATTGTTCTATGTACGTTAGTTACTAGACTTGTATCACACAAGTATAAGTCACCATCTTAAGTTTATGTATTTGTCTTTTGTATGTCCAACTTTTGTGAGGGTCGTGCCCTTGTTTGTCGGGTCTTGCCCGTTCGTCGTGTCTTTGCACTTTGAATTTGTATTGTTTATTTGTAAATATATATTTTACTTCTCAAAAATATATATTTGTTTATGTAGTCTTTGCCAAAATAATAAGTGTTAAAAATAAACTATATTTTTAACTTGTCCATATATGTTACTTATATTATTTTCCAAAAATGAATATAAGTATTTTGCTAAATAACATTCTCAATATTATTTTTGTGTAAGTATACTTAGGAAAGTATACTTGTATTTTTATGTAAATACTTGTATATTTTACATTATTTGCCAAAAATCAATACTTTGATTTTTATTACTTTCCGGAATTATATTTCTTAAAAATAATATATTTTTAAGACTTGTGTGGAATATATATATTTTGTCATGCTTGGAAATATATATATTTATTTTTGTTATTCACCCGATTTTGTATAATTTTTACTACTTTGTAGTAGATATATATATTTGTCCAAAAATATATATTTAAGTCCATAATTGTCCTTAAATTGTCCAAGTCCAAGAATTTGTTAGGGAATATATTTATAAAAATATATTTTCTTGTGTTTGTCCATATACTCTTCTTGAGAGGAATTTTGTATACTTGTATACTTAAGTATCCTTATCTATTTGTATGTGTATTTTGGTATTTATACTCCTTGGGAGTATTTAGTGTATTTTTCAAGTTTCTAATACACTACTACATATAATACACATAATATACACTTAGCACAAAATTTGGTGATCACTAAATATATATATTTTTCCTAAAAATATACATACTTAATATTAATTTTAACTTGAAGAAATCATTATTTCTTAGCTTGATATTTTATGCAAAAATTAGGAAACCTTGATAAATATTTTTAGGTGAATTTTTGGGGAATAAGTTTCACCAAAACTTATATTTTCTAAGTGTCAAAATTTTACAAAAATTTTGACATAGTTTCCCCTAAAAATGGATGTTTCCCATGTTTTCAAAACATGTGTTTATTTTCTTTTCATCACCAAAAACAATTTCCAACAATTTTCACAAGTAACATACACTAATTACTTCATGTAAAACATTATGATGAACTTGATTTTTGCTAAAAATGTGTAGTGTTTTAGATCTACACTTTACATACAATGATCTTTCATAATCAAGTGTTCTTGCAAATTTTAAACAAACTTTTTATGAAACTTTAATTTACCAACCAAACCATCCATGAGTTTTAAGGTTTCAAAGTCTTGAAAATTATGTTCTAAAATCATTCTTATGCTCATTTAAAGGATCTTTATGTTTAAAACCATGTTTCATCATGGATCTTTCAAGATCCATACTTAACATCCTTGAATCCTTCATAAACAAGCTTCTTGATGAACCTTTAACAAACTTTTCAGGGATTTTAGTTTCAAAAGTTAGTTTTACATACACTTAGTTACTTCATGAACACAAGATCATGCTTCAAAAATCATCTTTCAAGTTCACATAAAGGTTTCACAAGTTCATCTTCAAGTTTAACCATGGATCTTTCAAGATCCATGCTTAAACTTGTTAGATCTAAGCTTCTAACAAGCTTAACATGATAGATCTAAACATACACACAAGATTCAACAATAACAACTTCATCACATACAACACTAAAATCACTTGTTTTCCTCATGATTATGTTAGATCTTTACATCTTCATCTTTTAAAGTTTAGTTTCTTAGATGGTGTGACTTGTATATAACATAAACATGAACTAAAATAGTGTTTAGGAGGCTTACTACTAGCTCTATTGGCTAGGGAAGTGGCACAAGAAGGATGAAGATGAAGAATGAATAATATGAGAGGTTAAAAGCTCCACAAAGAGGTCCTTCAACTTCTAGCACTTGTAGCCTCCTTAGATAGCCTCCATACACCTTAGAACAAGCTTAGATTGCCTTGAAATAGATTGAAAATGGTGGATGTGTGTTGTATGTAGCCGTGAGTTAGGGAGGGAAGGAGGAGAGAAAGATGAAGTTGAATGGCGTGAAATGATAATGAAATGAAGTCTTAAGGTTTTTATCATAATCTTCTAACATCTCTTTATCCACAAGATCATTTGCCTAATATCTTGGTTACAATCACAAATATTATATTAAAAAAGGTGGGGTGGGGCCCTTGGGGCCGGTTTTCGAATGGGGGGGGGGGGGTATTATGTCAAAGTTTGAAAGTTAAGGGTGAAAGATGTAAACTAGAAGGTTTAAGTTAGTTTAAGTGTGTTTAGGTGTTTTTTTTTATTTTAAGATGTTTTATCACCATAACTAGCTTAATATCATAAAAACAATGCTTCTAGTCTAATTTTGATGTTTTGGGTAGTGTCCGGTTATTCGTTCGGTTAACGGTTCGTTAAAGTGCTAAATTGCGCAGTTTTACTAGGTATGAAGCACCTTTTGTGACAGTTTTAATTTCCGACACTTCGTAAGTTATTTTGGACACTAAAACATCAATTCTGCATAATATTTGGTGTTAAAATGCTATTTTTTGCTGTTTTTCTGCTGAATTCTGCAGAATTCAACATTTAAGTTGAGTTTCGGGTGTCTTTTAGTGCGTATTTTAGTTTCCGGAAAGTTTATATGTTAACCCTTGTATCCACACTTGGATTTTAATGTGTTTTTGATGTTGGACCTACTCCTAGGCCTTAAATCTATTCTCTGACTGCTTTCTGCAGAAGTCCTGACACAGCGTGTCTTACCGGTGAGTTTACTAGTCTTTCTAACACAACGCTTAATGTAATGCACAATGCAATATTTGAAGTATAAAACATGCATGAATTCATATGTAAGGCAAGTAATCAAACAATGTTGACGTTTAAGCACATAATTGCAGATAATAAATAATAAATAAATAGTACGGAAATTACTGGTTTTGTGCCAGTTGTCACAGTCTCCCCCCGTTGAAAGAATTTCGTCCCGAAATTCAAGCTGAGTTATCTCTCACAGGAGCTTTCTTGAATAGGTGGGGGTACTTGGATTTAAATTGGTCTTCGCGTTCCCACGTGTACTCGGGTCCATGTTTAGAGTTCCAACGTACCTTGACAAGTTTAATGTGACTCCTCCTTGTTTTCTGGATTTTCCAATCCGTTACCTCAACAGGCTCTTCAGTGAATCTGAGTTTGTCGTCGATGTGTACCTCATCCACAGGGATGATAATTGTTTCCTGGGTTGGACTTTTTTTGAGGATTGACACATGGAATGTATCATGTACGCCATTTAGTTCCTCCGGTAACTCCAGTTTGTACGCTACAGTACCGATCTTTTCCAAGATCTTGAATGGTCCAATGTATCGTGGATTCAACTTTCCACGGTTCCCGAACCTTGCTACACCTTTCCAAGGCGAGACCTTTAATAAAACTTTGTCTCCCACCTCGAAGTCTAAAGGCTTCCATCTTTGATCGGCGTAGCTCTTTTGTCGATCACGAGCCGCCTTGATGCGTTCTCGGATCTGCATGATTTTGTCGGTCGTTTCTTGAACAAGTTCAGGACCAATCATTTGTTTATCTCCAGCGTCTGCCCAACACAACAAGGAGCGAAACTTGTGGCCATATAGAGCTTCGAACGGTGCGGTTTTTATGCTCGTATGGTAGCTGTTATTATAGGAAAACTCAACTAAGGGTAGATGAGTATCCCAGCTGCCGCCTAAATCCATCACACATGCGCGAAGCATATCTTCCAGTGTTTGTATAGTATGTTCGCTCTGACCGTCTGTTTGTGGATGGAAGGCCATGCTTAGATCTAATTGAGATCCAAAGGCCTCTTGGAAGGATTGCCAGATCCTTGATACGAAACATCCATCTCTGTCTTAAATAATCGAAATGGGCACTCCATGACGTGCCACAGTTTCCTTAAGATACAGCTTGGCAAGCTTTCCGGTGCTATCTTTTTCTCGGATTGGTAGGAAGTGTGTAGTCTTTGTTAATCGGTCAACTATTACCCATATCATATCGTGCCCTCTAGGGGTCCTGGGCAACTTTGTTATAAAGTCCATCGAAATTTGCTCCCACTTCCATACGGGAATTTCAGGTTATTGCAATAGACCGGACGGTTTCTGATATTCGGCCTTGACCTTAGCACAGGTTAGGCACTTTCCAACATAAGCTGCAACGTCGCTTTTGAGTTTTGGCCACCAATAATACTCTTTCAAGTCCTGATAGATTTTGTCCGATCCTGGGTGGATCGAGTATCTTGACTTGTGAGCTTCATCAAAGATCATCTCTCAAATACCGCCATAGAGCAGAACCCAAATGCCTCCCATAAATTATAAGGTTCCCTCTTCGTTTGGCACCAATTTCTTCTCCTTACCCTGGAGATATTCAGCTTTAAGATTTTCCTTCTTAAGGGCTTCTTGTTGTGCATCATGAATGCGCGAAGTGAGATTCGTCCGAATCCTCATTTCTAGAGCATGAACTCTTAAGGTCTTAATCCTTTCCTTTCAACTCAATGCGTCTGCTACCACGTTTGCCTTTCCAGGATGGTACTTAATCTCACAGTCGTAATCGTTCAGCAACTCAACCCATCGTCGTTGATGCATATTTAACTCATTCTGATTAAATATGTGCTGCAAGCTCTTGTGATATGTGAAGATAGTACATCGAGTACCATACAAATAATGTCGCCAAATCTTAAAGGCAAATACCACCGCGCCTAGCTCCAGGTCGTGGGTGGTATAATTCTTCCTATGTAGTTTCAATTGTCGTGATGCTTAAGCGATGACTTTTCGGCGTTGCATGAGCACGCAACCCAATCCCTGACGCGAAGCGTCGCAGTATACCACAAAGTCTTCAGTGCCTTCGGGTAGAGATAATATCGGTGCATTGCATAGCTTGTCTTTGAGAAGTTGGAAGGCTTCTTCCTGCTTGTCTCCCCAATCATACTTCTTGTCTTTCTGTGTAAGGTAAGTTAGAGGTTGAGCAATTTTTGGAGAAATTCTCGATAAATCTCTGGTAATAGCCCGCTATTCCCAAAAACTGTCGAACTTCAGTCGGTGTCTTGGGGGCTTCCCAATTCTTTATCGCTTTAATATTCGCTGGATCTACATGGATACCATTCGCGTTTACCACATGACCAAGGAACTGTACCTAGCGAATCCAAAATTCGCATTTTGAGAACTTTGCATAAAGCTTCTCTTTCTTCAGTAGTTCCAGAATGGTTCTGAGATGTTGCTCGTGCTCTTCTTTTGTTCGTGAATAAATTAGAATATCATCGATAAATACAATCACAAATTTATCGAGATACGGTTTGCATACACGATTCATCAGATCCATAAACACTACTGGTGCGTTCATCCATCCAAACGGCATCACAAGGAACTTGTAGTGCCCATAACGAGTCCTGAACGCAATCTTCGGTATGCTCTCCTCCTGAATCCTCAACTGATGATAGCCCGATCGAAGGTCAATCTTTGAGTAATAGCTTGATCCTTGTAACTGGTCGAATAAGTCGTCAATCCTTGGTAACTGATACCGATTCTTAACAGTGAGCTTATTCAACTCTCTATAATCAATACACATCCGCAAGGTTCTATCCTTCTTCTTCATGAACAATACTGGAGCTTCCTAAGGCGAGAAGCTCGGCCTTATGAATCCTTTATCCAACAACTCCTGGAGTTGTGTAGATAATTCTTGCATCTCAGATGGTGCAAGTCGATATGGTTCCTTGGCTACAGGAGCGGCGCCTGGAACCAAGTCAATATGGAACTCGACGTGTCTTTGTGGAGGTAATCCTAGCAAGTCTTCGGGAAAAACATCAGGGAATTCCTTTATCACAGGAATGTCTTCAAGCTTCGGCTCCTCAACCTTCTTATCTACTACATGCTCCAAGAATGCAACACATCCTTTTCGCAAGAATTTTTGTGCCTTTATACAGTTGATGATCCGCAAGGGCGTGTCTCTTTTCTCTCCATGGACTATGAGCGTTTCATCATTCGCAAGAGGGATGCGAATGATATTCTCATGACAAACAATTTTGGCTTTATTCTTGGACAGCTAGTCCATTCCGACTACAACATCAAAGCTACCCAACTGAACAGACAAAATATCGATGCTAAATCTTTGTTTACCAAGTTCCAATGTACATCCTCTAACAACATCGCCCGATTCAACAAGTTTACCATCGGCTAATTCTATGGAATAAGGGATATCTAATTTACTAGACTCAACTCCAAGCATATGTTTAAATTCCACAAATATGAAACTATAATCGGCACCAGTGTCAAATAATATGGATGTAAAGTGATTGTTAACGAGAAACGTACTGGTGACCACATTAGGGTCCTCTCGGGTGTTCCTTGCTCCTATCACGAATGCTCGAGCTAGAGCGTTGTTTTCCCTTGGGCAATCTTTCTTGAAGGGCTCTTTGCTACCACACCCAAAGCATCCTTGGTTTTGTCCGTTTCCATTCCCGTTTCTATTACCACTTCCATTTCCTCTTCCTCAACAGTCTTCGGTACGATGACCCAATTTTCCACACTTATCGCATTTTGGAATGAGAAAAGCTCCATCATGGTGACGCTTGCACTTGTTACATTTGGGTAGAGTGCCCTGGTATCCTTTAGCTACGACATCATTCGCAGCTGCTGTGACAACTGTGTCCTGTAATCGATGCACGATGTAAAACAATGATGATTATTAATAAAACAATGTGCTTTGGTGTTATTATATGTGTTTTGGTGTTACTATGTGTGTATTTGTGTTTGGTGATTTTTCAATTCGATTCGATTCCGATTGCAAGCTTTAAATCGCATTCTGGAAGGTTATACGCAAACTGGTGCGTAAACGCAGTCAGTATAATGCGAAAAACACTCCGGAATAGTGACATAGGCTTAACATACCTTAAATAACCTCCACATAACTTAGAAATAAGTTTTGAATGGTTTGGTGTGTCGAAATCAACTTTGTTCGATCGCAGGGACTATTTGTGTCAAACTGCGAAACTATGCCGATTTGTATAGTAACAAACATTCCGGAACATGATCATAAGTTAAACATACCCTAAATAACCTTTACATAGCTTAGAAATAGGCTTTGAGGGGGTCGGTATGCTAAAATAAACTTTATGCTCATTCAGGGACTAAAAGCGTCAAAAAGTGCATAAGTTTGCATTTTCGCGCATAACTTACGTTCTGAATACATCCGGACATCCAAAAATTTATGTAAGCATTAAAATATTTTATTTTAGTGTTTGGCATAAGAAAAATCCATTCGTCGCACAATTTGGATCGTTTTTCGCACTTATGCGCATTCCGTCGTAATTAACCGATCAACGCAATCGTACGGCCAAACGAACCAACATCCGACCTATTTTAGAGCATGTTTCATGTTCCCTATACTTTAACATCCTTGTGAAGCTTAAAAATGGGCTTGACGAGTGTTAGAAGTGCCAAAACACGACCATACGCGCACAGGGACCAAAACTGCCAAAACTGAAACTTTGCTGGTCTGCAGGGTCCTTACGGATCGTAAGGGTGAGGACCATACGGTCCGTAAGCATGTCCCAGTTCATCAGAAACTTTTTTCCAGCCTGTTTCCAGCTGTTAAACACTCAAAACCCAATTCCACATGTTACTTCCTGATGCTAGGGGGCCATTTTGATGTATCCTTAGTATTGTAACACATGTATGGATGAGATTGAATCACGGTTTTCGATAAACGATCTTAACGGCTCTCCGAACACTATATATACCCCATGCATTTCACTTCAAAAACCCACAATTTGAAATCTGATTTATGCTCTCTAAGTGGAAGTATATGCTTCCTACCTGAGAGAAAATCGTAATCAAATCTTGCGGGGACCTTCTATAAGTGTTCTTTCGCTCTTTTCATTCATTTTAGCGTTAAAGTCAAACTGCGTTTGACTTTCTGCATTGACCAGTTTATGGTCAATGTGAAGTTCGTTTGAACTTCATAACGTGAGTGTAATCACGATGGTTATAGCCCCTAGTGACTATACCTACTGATTACCACGTTATCTAGGCTCAGTGACGAGTCGAAGTTTCGGCCAAAATGCGCATTTACGCGTATTTTGTAACCAAACTACTTTAGGATATCAAAACCGTTTGTTTTGATATCAAAACCTGTTTTCTAACTTAGGTAAGCATGTTTTAACATGCTTAGCTCGTCACTTTTAGTTTAGTGCTTATATAGGGTCGTAAAGGTAAGCGATCTAATCAATCGCTTATACTTTCGAACCCGACCCGTTTGGTCGATCATTAGGATCCGACCAAACACATTAGGTGACCATAGTAGCATAGGGAATAACCTTCCGAGGTTATAACTTATGGTCACCTAGTTTAGATGGTTGTATGATAAGTAGTTTATATGCCTTAGGTAAATGACCAAAATGCCCTTTTCATGCATAATTGGTAATTAAGCATATGTAACCTAAACTTTTGTCACATAACTGATTATACAACATGATTAAACTTGTATAGGCATATAATACTTGTCATAGGACTAGTTAGACGTCTCGAACGCGCGTTTGCGCGCACGACGCGTTAAAGTAGCATAAGATGCCTTAATGGGTCGCGATGGGTCGAAAGCACTTAGGTTAGGTTCCGATTTAGGATGTAGGCTTTGTTAAACCATATCACATGAGTTCCAACACTCATTTGGGTTGCAAGACCTCATTCTGTCCGATCTTCCGATTTAGGCGTCTATTGTTTGACAAGTGGTTCGATTACTAGGTGCTGCTTGATTTCTCTGGTTTACTCGAGTTTGTTGAAGTACTATTGATTGAGGATACCTTGCACTACTTGTGAGTACATAGTTCCCCTATTTTACTGTTTTCAAATGTTTTGGGGTGATTCATATGTACATAATGTTTTCAAGGTGTTAACGATAATTTCAAAAACGATTAAAACGATTTATACTAAACTAATAGCGATTTCGATAATGCGAACGAACTTGTTGGTTGTAGTTACATAACGAATGACATTCATTAATTTTGGCCGAACCGACCAGTATTAGGTTATGGTACCATAGGATCTGACATATCCCGTTATTGCACTATACCCATGGTTATGTGTGGGTGTTGTGGGTAACGACTGAATCTGTAATTATTAACTTACCCTTTGGAGGTTTGTTAATATGAGGAGCGAGGAATGAGGTAGTCGAGTCACGAAGGTTTGAATGTTATTAACGAGACGACCATATATAAGTTTTCACAATTAAAACGAGGATGAGTTAAACGATTTAAACGAGTAAACGATTTGGAAACGATGTTAAACGATTTGGGTAAACGATTGGTTTTTGGCTAGTGTTTAGATAACGGGACGGGTCTAATGTGGTGAAAACATGGTAGATACGCCGCTGGTACTTCTTATATATAAGTGTTTTCAACATATTACATACCGTGGCGTTATTTAGGTCACTTGGGTAAACGATATTGAAACGATGTCACTCAACGATGTTTTCGAAATAATATACGAGTTTTATTAACGAGTTTATACGAGATGTTTTACAAGATGATTTTCTAAAACAAAAAGCTTTTGGGTTAAGAATCGTGGCTACGAAACTTTATAAATTATAACCATCTTGATTAGAGTTGGTTAATCATGTTGCAATATTATACATTTTTTTAAAAACAAGGTTTTCGAGGTATTGCAATATATGTAAACAAGCCATGATTCCGATACCCTTATAAAACCTATGTACTCGCCAGCATTTCTTTGCTGACTTTGTTTTTACATATGTTTCAGGTGTTGTTGCTTGATTGACGTTCTAGGATGCATGCGTCACATAGGATCTGGACAAGGCCTTAGTGACATAAAACAATGATAGTCGATATAAAACTTGTTTGTTATGTGTTAAAACAATGTTAATGTTTAATATTATCAATAAAACGAAACACTTTTTGTATCCATGGTTATGAAACGATAATTCTGTTACAACACTCCCCGACGTTTCCGCCACGCTTTGTTGTTTTACGTGGTCGGGGTGTGACAGAAGAGTTGGTATCAGAGCCAATGGTTATAGGGAATTAGGTTATTAGTAATTCTTTGACCTAGACTATAACTTCTAGGACCCCAACGCAAGTTTATTTGCGTTTAGATTTTTAAAACAAAATCGTCACCTATCCTTAGGTGATAACCACAACGAGAACACAATTTTCAAATCCGCTTCGAAAATTAATCATCTATCCTTGGATGATTGATTATATGGTTTTGAACCCTTCCAGTTTGATTCATTTTCGGCTTTATGCCCTTTGAATTTTCAAAATCTCGTCAAAGTTTGGGTCTAAATAATGTGAACACGTGCAAACTGGAAGAGTGAGTGCCTGTACTCTGAGTTTTCTGTCTATGGCTAGAGTGTTCGTACAAATCCACAAAATCGGACCAGTCACTCTTACCTGGGATCTCTTGGGGTGAGTGTTCACTTATAGGCGAGCATGTCTTCGCGATACATTATTTTTGACCTATTTACTTTGATTAGTCACTGCGTGTCATTTGTTTGTTCGAGGTAACAAACAAATGATCGCCTTCCTTGTGTTTTGTCGATACCTCTTTTGTTTTTCCTAATTTTCAACCTCACTCGATTCTCCTGTTTCCTTGTTAGACAATGCCTCCTCGACGTGAAGCACAATCTTTTACTATTGAAGAAATCGCAGCCCTGGTCTCTCAGCAAGTGGCTGCTGTGCTTCCCGGTGTTGTGACCCAAGTCCACGAGATATACAACAACAACAACAATAATAACAACAACAATAATGCACCGTGTAATTTCAAGAACTTCAATTCTGCGAAGCCGCTTAAATTTTCTGGGTCGCAAGGAGCAACTGCGCTCCTGCAGTGGTTTGAGAGTATCGAGAGCACATTCAGACATGTGCAGTGTCCGAATGCGTGTAAGGTTGAATTTGCTTCAAGCGTGTTTGAGAAGCGAGCGCTTACCTGGTGGAATGGTATTATGCGCGACAGGGGTGCCGAAGTGGCGTTGGCACAAACATGGGAAGAGCTTCGGGCTCTCATGATGAAGGAGTTTTGTCCCCGTCACGAAATTCGGGCTTTGGAGCGAGAGTTTGACGATTTAAAGCAAGATGGGGCTGAACACCGTGCGTACACGAATCGCTTCGAGGAACTCAGTCTATTGTGTCCCACCATGGTTACCCCTCTGGAGAAAGCAATCGAGAGATATATCGATGGTCTACCCGATTCTATTATGGAGATTGTGACCAGTGTTAATCCTACTACCCTTCGTCAAGCAATCGAGTTGTCTGCTACCCTGACTGAGACTCAAGTCAGGAAGGGTAAACTCACCCGCAAGGGTGATAAAAAGAAGGCGACTGAGTCAGGGAAGGACAAGAAAAAGGATAAGGGTAAGGAAGGTGAGTCGTCGAAGAAATCGAGGAAGCGAAAGGGTGCCCAGAATTTTGCTGTTACAGAACAGACTGCTCAGAACCCACTGGCTCAGCCACCTACAAAGAAAGCGTATGCTGGTACCGCACCTCATTGTACTCGTTGCAACGGTCATCACGTTGCATAACAAGCTTGCAAACAATGCATGACGTGTGGTAAGCTTGGGCATTTGGCCAATGTTTGTCGTTTGGGACATAATCAGGTTGCTCAGGTTCCAGCTCCGGGTCAGGGGAATGCTGCGAGATTCCCACCGGGTTCATGTTTTAATTGTGGAGAGTATGGTCACTTCCGCAACAACTGTCCGAGACTAGTGAATGCAAACGCGAATGCTAACGCGAACCCGAATGCGAACGTCAATGTTAATGTGAATCCCCCTCGTGGGCGAGCGTACAATTTGAATACAAACGAAGCGAGGGCTGACAACGAGGTTGTCAATGGTACATTTCTTGTTAACAATCAACCTGCATCTATTCTTTTCGATTCTGGTGCCGATAGGAGTTTTGTTTCATTGTCATTTGAGCCTTTGCTTGCGAAACCTAGAACTAAACTGAGGAAACCCTTATCTGTTGAAGTTTCCACTGGTAAACCTCTTGTTCTTGATTCAATTATTCGTAATTGTCAGTTGAACCTTGATAACCATCTTTTTCCTATTGACCTCACACCGATGCAACTTGGGAGTTTCGATATTATCGTTGGAATGGACTGGTTAACCAAACACCACACTGAGGTGGTTTGTTTCGATAAGATTGTTCGTATTCCTTTGTGTTCTGGCGATGTTCTGGAGATTCGTGGCGAGAAGCCATCTGGTGGTTTGAAGCTTATGTCGTGTATGGAAGCCCAAAGTTATTTGCGAAAAGGATATGTTGCTTTTCTGGCACATGTCACCGAGGAGAAAGACAAGAGCAAGAGTATACAGGATATCCCGATTGTGCGGGATTATCCAGAGGTGTTTCCTGATGAACTGCCTGGTTTGCCTCCAGTTCGTCAAGTCGAGTTTCATATTGACCTTATACCCAATGCCAACCCGATTGCAAAAGAACCTTATCGTCTTGCACCGTCGGAGATGCAAGAGTTATCGAAACAGCTTCAAGAGTTATCTGATAAAGGATTCATTCGACCGAGCTTTTCACCTTGGGGTGATTCACTAGGTGCTGCTTGATTTCTCTGGTTTACTCGAGTTTGTTGAAGTACTATTGATTGAGGATACCTTGAACTACTTGTGAGTACATAGTTCCCCTATTTTACTGTTTTCAAATGTTTTGGGGTGATTCATATGTACATAATGTTTTCAAGGTGTTAACGATAATTTCAAAAACGATTAAAACGATTTATACTAAACTAATAGCGATTTCGATAATGTGAACGAACTTGTTGGTTGTAGTTACATAACGAATGACATTCATTAATTTTGGCCGAACCGACCAGTATTAGGTTATGGTACCATAGGATCTGACATATCCCGTTATTACACTATACCCATGGTTATGTGTGGGTGTTGTGGGTAACGGCTGAATCTGTAATTATTAACTTACCCTTTGGAGGTTTGTTAATACGAGAAGCGAGGAACGAGGTAGTCGAGTCACGAAGGTTTGAATGTTATTAACGAGACGACCATATATAAGTTTTCACAATTAAAACGAGGATGAGTTAAACGATTTAAACGAGTAAACGATTTGGAAACGATGTTAAACGATTTGGGTAAACGATTGGTTTTTGGCTAGTGTTTAGATAACGGGACGGGTGTAATGTGGTGAAAACATGGTAGATACGCCGCTGGTACTTCTTATATATAATTGTTTTCAACATATTACATACCGTGGCGTTATTTAGTTCACTTGGGTAAACGATATTGAAACTGTTGGTGCATCCGTCTGTCGTCTACGTCTTGTATCGAGTCTTGTACTGTACTAGTTAGATCAGGGCACGAAAAATGAGATAGTGGTTTTTAGGAGTGATTCCGCTCGAAATGACACCTTGTCATTTCAAGCTAAATCACATAAGTTCTGATTCCGCTCGAGATGTTTATTCTGATTCCGCTCGAAAGTGTTCAAGCGAAATCAGAACATCTATAAATAGGTAGTTCTGAGTGAAATCAAGTAATCAGTCCTTCCGGTTTGCAACGAAGTGCTGCCGAAGTGTCGAGTCGTTGTAAAAGTCATTCAATCTATACAATCGACAATTAAAGTATATTCCTTGCTGAATTGAACTCAGTTTCTTAGTTTCCGCCTCTGAAACTGAGAAAAACTCTTCCGAACGACTCGTTTGGGTCCGTATACGATCCTACAAGTGGTATCAGAGCTCAGGAAGAAGAGTTCTATTCAATTCAGCTGCAAATTCTGTTTCTACACCATTCTTTTTCAAAATTCAAAATTTTTACGGTTAAAATTGACTCAAATTCACACAGTGCACTCGGAATTGCACACTAACAAAGCCTTAAAAGTTTCAGCTTTAAAATCAATCTAAAAGTGACAATTTTTGCTATTCCGCTTGAAATTGATCGATGGTATGATGACATCAGCTTGATTTCGCTTGAGATTTGGTTCTGATTCCGCTCCAAATCCAGGTTCCACTTGAAAGTTCCCGGTTGATTTCGCTTGAATTTGAGATTCCGCTTGAAAGTGATATTTGATTCCGCTTCAAATCAGGGGTTTCGCTTGAAATCAGTGATATTGTTGAACTTGGTTATTTCGCTCCAAATTAATCTGGGATTCCGCTTGAGGAAGTGTTGTGATTCCGCTCAAAACCACCTTTCGCTTGAACAAGTTTTAACTGGTTCCACTTGAATCAGTATTTAGTGATTTCGCTTGAAAAGTTGTTGTTTGAACTTGGTATTTCACTTGAAATAACTGTTTTGAGAATTTCTTAAAAAAAATGGACGAAGATTTTTACAACACATTCGCTACCCCGGTTACCCCAATGAGTATTGCACAAAACACGATGTTGGAAAACGAAACGGGAACCATGCAAAAACCGCCTAAACTTATGAACATCGAGGAATATAAGGGATGGGAAGGACGGTTTGAAAATTGGGTACAAGCTAACTATTTAGATGCTTGGGAATATGTTGAAACGAAGTATGTGAGACCGATGAATGACGATGAAGAGGAGATTCCGATCAAAGACATGAGTGCGGATGATAAGAGGAAGTACAAAAATGAGAAAATGATGTTAAGTCTTCTACAACAAGCTGTGAAAGAAGACATCATGATCTTACTGCAACACAACGGGAGTTATTATTCGATTTGGAAGGCTCTAAGATCAAAGTTTGTTGGTAGTCAGGAGATGGTCAAGAACAAGAAATCACTTCTTAAGAAAGAGTTTGATTTGTTTCGTGGTTTGAAGAACGAGAGCACAAAGCAGATTATTGAAAGATATTGCAATCTGTTGGTAAATATGAAGAGAGTAAGTATCAACAAAGATAATGAAGAGTTAACTGAAAAATTAGCTGATGCATTGCCACATGAAACATGGGGAACATACTTGATGATGATCAGAAACAAGAAAGGATTTAACACGCTAACTTTGAGTAAATTCATTGAAAAATTGGAAGCTCAGGAGATGGAACAGATAAAAATTTCCAGAATGAAAGTGTTTGATGGCGAACAAGACATCGGTTTGTACTACAAAGTAGGGTTGAATGAGAAAGCAACAAATTTGTCACCGAAAGTTGAAACTGCATTTAATGCCAAGAATTCATCTAGAAGTTATTCAACAGGATCAAGCAGCAAAACAAGTTTCTCATCATTTCCATCATTTGATCCGAATATTTCAGCAACAAAGAATGGAAGAAAACTTCAATACAATATTGTTTTAAATCATGAGAATGATCAAGATTATTCAGAAGAAGTTGCTAAGAATCACATGTCTTTGTTGGGAATGGTTTTGGAATCATACAGTAGTTTTGTGGCAGGAAAGATCGGGAATCCAATGCTTACAAAAGAGGATTACGATCAAATAGATGCTGAGGAGATGGAGCTAATGGATATAAAATGGTGTTTGGCCAGCGTGTTGAGGAGAGCTAAGAAATTTAAGCGGATTACAGGAAGAAATGATCTTCGTGAGGCTAATATTTCTACTTTAGGTTTTGATAAATCTAAAGTCACTTGTTTTCGTTGCAGGGAGAAAGGACACTTCAAGAGGGAGTGTACCAATCGCGAAGCAAGTGGAGCTCAAAATCCATTCAACAACAACAATGATTACTACCGAAAGGCCATCTACCATCAAGTTGCTCAACAACCAACTCAACAACAACATCAGGCACAAACTGCACATGAAAGAAATGTGATTGAAGATTCTGGAAAGAGAGCTTGTGTGGTTAATCAAGATGAACAGAAATCATCAACAGGATTCAACTGGGATAAATATATTTCAGCTGATGGTAAAGCTTTGGTAATAGATCAAGATGATGAGAAATTACCTGATGGGTTTAGCTGGGAGAATTTCACATGGGATGATTATATTCCTGACCAAGTTCCTGTTCACACAGCTTTTGTTGCCCGTGTTGAAGAAGATAGTGATGATGATACTGAGTATTATGCAAGAAGAATGGCAGAACATCTGAAGATGATGGCTGAAAGTGACAGTGAAGATGAGAAAGCCAAGAAGAAAAAGAAAAAGATCAAGACACCGGTTAGCAGTGATGATGAAACTCCGGTAGTCAAAAGAAAAGTAAAAGAAGTTCCGAAGTTCGAAATTAGTGAAGAGGTTATTGCCAAAGAGATTTTTGTGAATTGTGAAACGTCTGAAATCTTGAAGAAGAAAAATAGTGAATTAATCAACAACATGAACAGGTTGAAGGAATCATATGATGTGCTCAACAAAGCGATGAATATGTACAATGACACTAGTGAAGAGCAGACATCTGCTATGAAAACTCTTCAAGGAGCATTCATGACTAAACAGAAAGTTGTGAACAACTACATCGAGAAATGTGCTGTTCTTGAACAGAAATTAGAGTTACAAAGAATTGAAACTGAAAGAGTTAATCATTTGTTAAAAGGTTATTCATGTACTTCTTATGTAATTGACAGGATCTATCCAACTGTTGAGGGCATGAAGGCATTTGAAGAAGATGAAGTAACTGAAGAGCATAAGACAACTGATGAAAAGACTTCAGAGAAGAAGACCGAGAAGAAGAAAGACACTAAGAAAAAGGCTGACAAGAAAAATTCTGGTAAGAAACAAGGTGTCAGTTACAACAAGTGTCCACCCCCGCTGGAAAATGGATTTTTACCCAGAAATCCAAATTTTGAAAGAGTCAAAAAGGCAACAAACTTGAAATGGGAATCGAGTCTACAGTCAATTTGCCAGACAGTATTGATGTCACATTTACATCGTCTGACACTGATCAACAATCTCAATTGATGAAGAAAGTGGTGGATCATGTGTTAGATAACGATGAAACTGAAGAGTCAAAGTCGGAGTCGATGTCGGAGTCAAAGTCTGAGTCCAGCATTCCGGGTCAAAATGAAAAACAGGGCAAAATAGTTTACGACAAAGAATTCCTGTTATCAAAATCTAATTTGGATGATGAAACATTTAAAGTTGCATACACTTTAAATGATTCGGACAAATTATATTCTGATGAGGTATTTCCAATAAGAGGTGTCAAAACTGAATTGATCAAAAAGGTTTTCAAACGAACAGAAATTAATATTTCTGAAATAAAAGATTTAAATCTTAATGGTAAACCTAAACCTTACACCTCAAGAGTACAACAAAGATTAAACAAGAAAAAAGGTTATAGTTCTGGTTCAGGTTTTCACAAGAAATCAAACCAAAACCGTAATTTCAAAAAGAAAGGTCTTGGATTTAATCCATCAGAAAAACAGAAAAATGAAAAATATGTTCGTGATTTTAAATCAAATACGACATTTGTTTCAGGTACCTCAGCAGATGAGGAAGAAAAGAAAGAATTCTGGAGGCAGTCAAACAGTGAGTTCCTTGCAAAGAAGCAAGAAGAGATGAAGATTGCTGGACAGAGGAAAGATACGAGAACCTGTTTCCAATGCAACACTGTTGGACATATTGCCAGAGATTGTTCTAAGGCAATACCATCAAAACAGGGAGTTTCTCGTAAACAGAAAGAGAAAGTGATTGAGTTTGAACCACCAATTGACAGAACAAAGTTATTCAAAAATTCTACATTTGAAATTGGTGAATGTTCAAACAAGTTTTACAAGAAGAGAGCTAAAAATGACAAACAAAAATGGGTGGTTAAGAAGTCTGGAGGTAGTTCTAGCGATGATTCTGATAGGTCAAAATCAGAGGAGCTATCTTCTGGTGATGAATCTGATTCCATAAAATCAGAGAAGCCACAGGTTGTTTCAAAAGGTGAAAAATCAGTTCCGACTGTTGATGATGAGAATTTTCCATCACTTCGGGCTGAAAATTATAAAAGGAAAATTGGTAAAGTGGAAATCTCAAACCAATTTTATGATGATAAAAAGGTTTTCGATGTTGAAAAGGCTTTTAACCCCACTGTAAAACATATTTTTGGAAAAATGATTGATAGAAAAGTAAAAGGGGTTAAAGAGTTCTATGAAAAGAAGAGGGAAGGTAAGAAACCGAGTGATGATGACTCGGTGACACCCAAGGCTGGTCAGGCTTGGGTGGATATTTTCTTTGACTAAAAACCTGACTTGCCGGAGTTCCCAGGTTCGTAAGAGTGGAACATGAATCGGCATCCTTCTTTGTATTTGATTGTGTTTTACATACAAGTGGTACAAGAGGTTGGTTCTTTCAACGCGATTAATCAAGGTCATTAATTTGAACTTGATGTAATCTTCATATATTGGTTTTAAGATGATATGATGAACCACATCCCCGAACCTAGAAGTGGTAAAATCAACTAAATTTATTTTCCGGAAAAACCATTTTGATTAAAACAAACTTAAGTGTTTTGAAATCTAAATGGGAAAATAGTTTGTTGATAGGGGGAGTTCTGATTGTTTATGCCAAGTGAATGGTGAATTGAAGTGATTTGATATCGGTTGTCAATTTTTTTGAAAACAAACTGTACAGGTAGAGTATCAAAATTTGTTTTCAAATTTCTTTAAATGTGTTTGCATTTTAGGGGGAGTAAGATTTCAGAAAATCCAAAAACATTTGAAAATCTGAAAAAGACAAAAACATGATAAAATTCAAAAATGAGTTTTTGTGTCAAAGAAGAGGAAATGATAGTACATCAGTGGGCTATCACAACATGCTAAAGATATGGAAAGTTAAATATGTGATAAACAATCTCACTACGGATATGCCAGTAGGTTTTTGCACATTTAGTAAATTGTGACGAGATATAAACATAAAATTCAAACTTGCTTAATTCGTGGGTAACAACTTCTTGGATATATGGGTAACCCCCGAAATCTTGTTTGAAAGGTCCCTCTTTCTGAGATACTAGGTCTTTATGCTTAGTGATATCTGGGGTATTATCCCGGGACTTCTGCTGAATGGAAATTCTGACCTAGTCCCCGCATAATACTTTCCGCAAATGCTTGAAACAAAGCATCACCCTCAGCAAATTGATGAAACAATAAAATTGATAGTCATTGCTGTTGTAAAAAAAAAGATCCTCTAAAGGGGACACACCAAAAGTCAAAGCCGTCATCTCTCTGCGTATACGGAAGTATCGACCTGAGCTCTCACGGCCCTCGCAATATAACCCCTTACAGATATCATCTAGGTATACTCACCTGTAAGACTGAATATTGGGATCTGGATATGGGAGTATATTCAAGTAGTGGGACACGCGATTAAGTTTAAGTGTCTAAGACATTAATATCGTATCTCGGATCAGTTGAACTTTGTGTGAAAATTTAAGTGGACAAGTATACTGACAATCTAGGTGAATTGTTTAGAACTTAAAATGAAATGAAGCTTAACGGTGTTGATGATATGTCTCATAAACTGATATGATCCTCTTACACAAACTCACAAAAATATTGTTTGTAAATATTTCTTTACTGCATTTCATATTATTCAAAAATCCCAAAAAGATTTTAGTGTGTTGTAGCATAAATTTTGAAAAATTCAAAAAGATTTTCGACAACTGGTGTTGAAGAGCTGATTTTCAAAATTCCAAGTGCTAAACTTGACGAACTGGTTTGGGAGTGTTGTATGTGAAAGATTTTAGAGTCTTGTTACAAGTGATCATCAGAAGTTTTGAAAATGATACATCTGCAAGAGGTTCATCAGAGATTATATGTTAGATCAATTTATGATTTCTACAATTGGTGTCTGAGTGAGTTACAAGTTTATATTAGAAAACTTATGTTTGAGGTAGAGATTGTGCAGATAACCTGAGCTGGAGGAAAGCCAGGTCACGATCTTGGAATGGATTCTGAACCTGTGAAAGCCAGACTGCGATCCCAGCTGATTGAGAGGGGGAGTCTGAATGACAAAGAGCCAGGTTTTTATCCTGGGATTGTTTCTGCTGATGAATTTAAAAGATTCAACATTTGAGGGAGAGTGTATGTTGGTGCTGATGATTTTGAAGACATCAACATCCAAGAGAAAGAGTTTGTTGAAAGGTGAAAGAGAAGAGTTAGAGATTGAGAATACTTACAACGTCAAATACTTCAAAAAGAAGCCCAAAGACTGATAAAGACTGATGTTGCGAAGACTCGACACTGAAGACTCCGTCAACATCCGAGGGGGAGTTTGTTGGTGCATCCGTCTGTCGTCTACGGTTTGTATCGAGTCTTGTACTGTACTAGTTAGATCAGGGCACGAAAAACGAGATAGTGGTTTTTAGAAGTGATTCCGCTCGAAATGACACCTTGTCATTTCAAGCTAAATCACATAAGTTTTGATTCCGCTCGAGATGTTTATTCTGATTCCGCTCGAAAGTGTTCAAGCGAAATCAGAACATCTATAAATAGGTAGTTCTGAGCGAAATCAAGTAACCAGTCCTTCCGGTTTGCAACGAAGTGCTGCCGAAGTGTCGAGTCGTTGTAAAAGTCATTCAATCTATACAATCGACAATTTAAAGTGTATTCCTTGCTGAATTGAACTCAGTTTCTTAGTTTCCCCCTCTGAAACTGAGAGAAACTCTTCTGATCGACTCGTTTGGGTTCGTATACGATCCTACAGAAACGATGTCACTCAACGATGTTTTCGAAATAATATACGAGTTTATACGAGATGTTTTACAATATGATTTTCTAAAACAAAAAGCTTTTGGGTTAAGAATCGTGGCTACGAAACTTTATAAATTATAACCATCTTGATTTGAGTTGGTTAATCATGTTGCAATATTATACATTTTTTTAAAAACAAGGTTTTCGAGGTATTGCAATATATTTAAACAAGCCATGATTCCGATACCCTTATAAAACCTATGTACTCGCCAGCATTTCTTTACTGACTTTGTTTTTACATATGTTTCAGGTGTTGTTGCTTGATTGACGTTCTAGGATGCATGCGTCAAATAGGATCTGGACGAGGCCTTAGTGACATAAAACAATGATAGTCGATATAAAACTTGTTTGTTATGTGTTAAAACAATGTTAATGTTTAATATTATCAATAAGACGAAACACTTTTTGTATCCATGGTTATGAAATGATAATTCTGTTACAACACTCCCCAACGTTTCCGCCACGCTTTGTTGTTTTACGTGGTCGGGGTGTGACAGCTGCAAGTGTTTTCGCCTCCTTAGGCGGGTTAGCATCACGTTTCTTTTTGTTGGAACCCTTGTTGTTGTTACGTGTCGCTTGATTCAGATTCGAATGTTTCCTTTTCTTGTCACCAGATGATTCAGCATGGGTCTCAGTTTTCTCAGTGGACTTCAATGATAGCTTCTTCATGCGAACATCATCCTCAGTAAGGCTGACAGCCAGAGTTACAGCCTGAGTGATCGTTGTGGGTTCTACCGTAGTCACCAAACTGCGAAACTCCGAAGCCAATCCCCAGATGTAGCGCTCGATGCACTTAAATTCAGGAGTCACCAGATAGGGGATCACTCTCGAGAGATCATGGAATCTCTGAGTATAACCAACAATGTTCGCACCAACCATGGATAGATTCCAAATCTCAGTCTCCAGTCATTGAAGTTCAGTACGCGTGCAATACTTTTCCCTCATTCTTTCCTTTAACTCATCCCATGTCATACCGTAAACGGCATCATCACCCAGAGTTTGGACTTGTAAATTCCACCAAGTCAGAGCTTCTTCAACGAACAATCCAGTAACAAAAGTGACTTACTGGTCTGTGGTGCACTTGCTCATGCGGATCGTGGAATCAGTTTTCTCCGTCCAGCGCACGAAAGCCACTGCACCTCCAGTGTTGTCGTAATTCAATGGCTTGCAGTTGAGAAACTGCGTGTAAGTGCAACATGTAATTTATCCAACCAATTCACACGTGAGCAATCAATGAAACAATGAAACAAGGACCGTTCATGAGTTTCATCAAATTATAGCAAATCAACTTAAGGTTACCTTGGGTCGGGTTTCCTCCAGATGAATCTCCATGTCCATTGCGCCCGGTACCGCCTGAGCCTCCACTATTCTCAGCATGGTTTGCCTTGTACTGGGCGATAGCTTCAGAAATCCTATTCCAGCAGAGAGTTCAATTCCTCAGCAGTCCTCGACATCGGCGGAGGAGGTGGTTGGTTAGAACCTCAAGTGTTCACAACTCTCCTAGGTGCCATGTTCTTCCAAAACACAACACAACAGGGTTAGGTACTTGTGTGATGCCATGCTACTAGATAGTAATAGTACACATACATATACACACATAAGTAACATCAAACAATCCACCAAAAATATAAATCAATTCATACAGCAACAGGCATGCATAAACAGATAAATACTGATGTGTCATAAGATATTCACCGAGTTTTTATCCATATCAGGACAACTTGTTACATCACCCAATAGTACAAGTTTAATACATATAAAAGACAAAATATCTGTCTTCACATTGGCGGTCCTCGTCTTCATGTTGTACCCAAAACTCGGCTGTAGTCTTCATACCAAAAATACTGCTCCATCAAAGTACCTGCAATGAAAAATCTAATGGGCTGGTGGAGAGGGTGGGGGTGTAGGGAAAATCAAAATGCGAAGATGAGCCACTTCATCCTCGAGCTCGTGGACTCGACGGATGAGAAAACTGACCTGCTGCTCTTGGGTGAGGAACCGAGCAGCATGACACTCAATAGGCGCACGCACATGTGGTGGTGGAGATGCTGGTGGGGGTAAAGATGGTGGTGGAGGTGTGACGGGTGGTGGATAATCTGGCGGAGGAGGTCGTCTAGCATTGGCCTCATTCTGCAGCTCGTAGACCCTACGACAGAGGATCTCAACCTGAAGCTAGAGTTATAGAAGGAGATCATCTCTAGTGTATCCAGTGTGACGAGAAGGATGGTATGGATCAGATAATGGCATCGTATACGGAGGGAACAATCGGGGCGACTGAAAGTGTGGACTCAACTTAGGTGGGGGTATATGTGGATGACCTGAAGGGTCTCCCCCGTGAGTGGGAGGTGTATGCGGAAAAGCTGAAGCATAACGGATACTACGTGCACCACTAGAATGATCTGCGGGGACAGGTGGCTGTGAAGAGCTTTCACTGGCAACGTGAGTGGGAGTATGAGGAGGTGTATCAGTAGGTGTAGGAACGTGGACAGGGGAATCTGGTGCAACAGACATAGCATCATCATCATCAGTAGGGTAAGCCCCTAGTCCAACAGCTAGAAGGGCTGAAGAGGTCACTGAATCAAAAGAGTCGGCATTAGAATCAGGGTTAGAATCAGAAGAGATATCAATAACAGAGACAACAGGTGATGCTACGTCTAGGATGGCAATGTCGAATACGTCTCCATCCTCGAGGTCCGCGTTGGCGAGGTATTCTTGGGATACTGGAATCTCATCATCGTCAGAGACAATAGCCATCGGTCGTGCTCGTCATATATCCCGCTATTATGGAGGAAGACATGATAGCTTGTAAAGAAATGTAACGCAACATATATATATATATACATATTAATAAATTCTACTTAATATACACATATATATAGTTATAAACATTGTTGCAAGTAATCCCTATTTGAAGTTAAGTGCTGCCCATGTGCACCCTAAGTCTCGTAGTGTCCTTACTTGTGTGTGACCTAATCATGTAATCGTCCTTGCTTGGTTTTTGAAAAACAAGTTCAGGTAGTTGATGTCACGGAAAGTTTTATGCAATGAAAACTTTTGAAAAATTGTTTTCGTGAGAGGATCCTAAGGATTGTAGACTACACTCGAGAAGGAATTCTGGTTCACAACAATCGCAACTCTTATACCAATCTGTCACACCCCTTTCTAAGGCGGAAGCATGAGGTGTGATCCTGAAAGGTTCTCATTGCATACGAATGGTAAATATACTACATGATCATAAAACAAACTCCACAATGCCATTGATAATTAATATCCAAAACAAAATTTAAGTTGTAAGTTTTCATCCCACATAAGATAACTGTTTGAAAAGTTTACAACTTCGTTTCAAAAACAAGTATCAAGGTTTTGATCATTATATCACCACAGGAGGTGGAATATGACAACCAAATCCTACAAAAGTGGCATTGGAGCCTCGACACAAAATAACTAGAAACATAAACAACATCCTTAAGCAAAGAGGGACCGTGCGTACATCCACCTAGTTACCTAAAGTACATGTAAGTTTTGGAAAATTGTCAACATAAGTTGGTGTGAACTTAGGCATTTTTGCATAAAACATTTAAGTATTCGTTGTAAGAATCATGGTATGTAATTGTACTTGAAAAAGTATTATGTAAATGTCACACCCCCCAAAATCCACAAGCGGAGTATCACCGCAGGAGGCGTGACTGACCAGGATCTAGCCACCAATCACATTGAACTCATGATTAAAAATAAATAAAACTTTCATTTATTGTTGATAGAAGTGTTACAAAACATTATTTAACGTCTGGTGTTTCCATGTATCTCGACCCATGACTACTCCAGCATCCCAGACAGCAAGTTCCAACAATATGCACCTAAAGGCCTGCAAGGCATGTAACAACGAGTCAACAACAAAGTTGAGCGAGTTCACAGTTGGTTGTTTAGTTTTAAATGTTTGTTTCGAAAACCATAAGTTGTTTCGTAAACCACGAGTTAACCAGTATCTTTGTTTCCCAAACCATATCCATAATTAGTGGGGGCTTCCCCATGTGAACCACTAGACCGTTACCATATCGACAACTGACGAAAATAAGTTGTGCCCTAAGTCAATGTCTATCATCATTGACTGAATTCCCAGATCCATTAGTACACACCCGTCCGACCGGCACGGTGTGAGGCTTGTCAACCCTAATAGCGCTATCAACTAATGACCCGCTCGCCATTGGCCCGGCGATTAAGTCGATATAAAAATGAGGGACTTCATTATAGAGTTTTGTCTAGTAAGTTTAAGGTTGTTGTCCTACCTAAGGAGGACGAACGTACGTATTCTACCCAAGGAGAATACGCAGGATTAATATTGGCATCCTACCCATGGAGGATGGAGGTACATATCCTACCCAAGGAGGATATGTAGGTTCCGTTTTAATTCTTTAACCCATTCCCAACCCCTGGGAATCCCATGCCTTGTGGAAAGTGTGAACTCACCTCGATTTGCTCGGCAGATAGTTTACTTGTTTAATAGTTTTGATCAACCACGTCCTATTTATGGTTACCAAGTTTTAATCAGATTCGCATACAAGTATTTCACGTATTGGCACACATTACAAATCAAGTAGCATACAAGGTACACACATCACATGAGTACACGTACGGTGTATATAATTAACAATAGTTTAGATAGCCAAATGTATAACACCGAGTGTATGGACCAACTAGTTTATAACCCAATACGGGAGTGTTCGGCATAGTCACTTACACAATTACATAACACATAGCACCTAGGAATCGTGTAACAATCATAACATATTTCGATGTTTCCTATTTAACATGCAAGCCATTACATATCCAATACATCACATTCAACATCTCATAATCACAATTTAAGTGTGCGGTTTCAAATAGAGTGGGCGACCCAGTTTCGTGAATAGACATGGCCCAATCAACTTGGCCCAGTGCATAACTCAGCTGCCTGGTCAGGCCCACACGGGTGCGGCCCGATTCGCATGCGCGATCTATTTAGACTATGTGGGACACATCCCTTGTGTGACCCACTATAAAATGTATGGCCCACTATAAAATGTATGGCCCACTTACTCGCTCGTCCCACTAAACGCTCGTTTAACTGTGCAGCCCAAATGGCGATTAATCAAACATAAACATAACTAATCCTTCAATTATAACTTATAATTATAATCACTTATTTTCTGTTTTGTTCGACCCAATATTTCCCAGCCCATTCACGTAACCCCCTCGGCCCACTCAACCAAACAACAACTCCCCAAATAATTCATTGGTTATTTTCTAGAATCATAGCACACACAAAAGTCCTTAAACAATATTCACTGTAACTTAATAGCATAACCACTACCGAAACTGATTTGCAATTTATTAACAATAAGGTGCCATCAATTTTAAATCGGACCCTAATCATAAACATCAAGTTTAATAGTTAAATCTTCATACTGTTAACATTCAATCCCTCATTAGCATTCATGATATCAACATGATCGATCACCCTAACCCAAGAGTATTAATCACTATGACTAGCAAATTTGTAACAAGCCTATAAACAACCAACCTAAATCATTCATGCCGACTGTTTAGTATATATATATATATATATATATTTATTCATGCTTTAGTCTATAATCAAACTCATGCATACACATGCAATCACATAATCTGGTCACAACTAATATTATATACACATATTCACAATTCATACACCAACAGTACATCCACGTGTATAAGCTATATAATGAGAGGGACATACCAATCAAATGATTATCAATAGAGGAGAAGGTCACGAGAGGGAGGGGGTCCGCTGTTTCCGTATACACACAAAAGTTGAAGATAGGGTTTGATTTGTTTAAGTTTTGTGTTAATATATCTAAATAACCAAGATTTTGGGGCGGTTCACTTCTTTGACCGAGATGGGCTCAAGCCCCTTCAATTGGGCCATAACAAGATACATTAGAGTTTTTATCCTAATGGGTTAATTTTAATCTAATTAATTTTTATTAGGTTACCAGGGTTTTTGGGGTGCGGTCCGCTCGAACAAGTAACACTAAGATGTGGCCCAATACAATTGCGGCCCAAAACACTAATGTGTTTGTTTAACGAAGTGATCATACGCGGTTATCAGAATTGTACGATTACGGACGTGTAGCATTATGAAAAGAAATAACGAGGAGTTGAGATCACAAGATTTAAACGTTACCAATCTTGAAAGTTCGGGTTGTCACATCATCCCCAACTTGAAAGAAATTTCGCCCTGAAATTTAGCACGTAGTTACTGAGGAAGCTAGTGAGGTTGCATGGTTTCCTGGTTTTCCTGGGGTGTCACATCATCCCCCCATTGGTTTGGAATTTCGTCCCGAAATTCCGCAGTAGCTTCAGCCTCAGTAGTGGTTTCATGGTTCTCGAACAACTGGGGATATTTGTGTTTAATCTAGTCTTCTCGTTCCCAGGTAAACTCTGGGCCGCGACGGGAGTTCCAACGAACTCGAACAATAGGTATCCTGGTACGTTTGAGAATCTTGACCTCCCGGTCCGAGATTTCCACTGGTTCTTCGACAAATCGCAACTGATCATCGGTGGTGAGCTCCTTAAAAGGAATTGTGGGTGTTTCATCTGACAAACACTTCTTCAGATTCGACACATGGAGTACGTTGTGAACTCCACTGAGTTCTTCAGGTAGATTCAATCTGTAGGCCACCTTGCCAATTCTCTTCGCGATTTCGAAAGGTCCAACACATCTGGGTTGAGTTTGCCTCGTTTACCAAAATGAACCACACCTTTCCAAGGTAAGACTTTAAGTAGCACTCGATCCCCAACCTGGAACTCGAGTGGTTTCCTGCGCTTATCAGCGTAGCTTTTCTGACGGTCACGAGCTGCCGCCATTTGTTGTCGTATCTGAGCAATCTTCTCTGTTGTGTCTACGACGAGTTCTGGGCCAGTGACTTGGCTGTCTCCAACTTCTGCCCAACAAAGAGGTGGTCGGCACTTCTGCCCGTACAATGCCTCCAACATAGCAGCCTGGATGTTGGTGTGGTAACTGTTGTCATACGAAAATTCCACCAAAAGTAGGTGCCGCTCCCGGCCGTTACCAGAGTCGATTACACATGCTCAAAGCATGTCTTCAAGGGGTTTGGATGTTGCGTTCAGTCTGCCCATCCATCCATGGATGACATGCTGTGCTCATGTCTAGACGTGTGCCAAAGGATTTGTGCATCGCTTGCCACAAATCAGATGCAAATCGTGGGTCGCGATCAGAGATAATGGAGGTTGGCACCTCGTGCCTAGCAACCACTTCTTTCAGGTAGATGACTGCGAGTGTAGAAGACTTATCCGTTTCCTTGGTGGCTAAAAAGCGTGCTGGTCATGTGAGACAATCAACGATCATCCAGGTGATATTGTTTCCGTTTCGAGTTTTAAGTAGACTAGCGACCAAATCCATGGCAGTCTGTTTTCGCGTTCCACATAGGTGTTTTTGGTTGCTAACACTTCACCTTGACTTTCCTACAAGTCAAACATCATTCCCATACCTAGCTAGGTGGGCCTTCATGCCCGATCACCAGTATAAAGTTTATAAATCCTAATGCCATCTCATCACAACCCAGACGACTAGAATATCTAAGAAGGTGTGCTTTGCTCAACACGAGTTCCCTACAGTTGCCGTATAATGAGACCCACCTTCAATCCATGAGGTAACGAGTATCGTCCGACCCGTCAAAGGTTGCTTCTCCATGTCCCGCATGGGTTCAACTTGAAAATCCTCTTCCTTCAGTTCTCCAGTTTGAACAGAGCGAGTCTGGTCAGGTAAGTTAGAGTCGATAGTGAGCTGCAAGGCTCGTGCATGTTCAAGTTTCATAGTCGTAATTATCCTAGAGTTTCCCTCCAGCAATGCCATTAACTGATTTAGCTCTATCGAAGACAACGTACGCGGGAGGCTCTTGTGATCGGTCTAAATAGCGCATCTGGTACCGTCCAAGTAATGCCTCCAACTTAAATCCAAGGTCCACGATTGACGCCGCAGGTTGTGTGTTGTGCAGTCCCTCGTTGTAACTCTATTACGTACGCCATCACTCTCTCTTGTTGCGTCAGCGCGAAACTGGGACTCTGATTCGAACCATCATGATATACCATTAGGTCACCTGCAGTCTCGGGTAAAGACGATGCTTAGTGCATTGCAGAGTTGGAATTCGAAAGCTGGAGAGACGTCCTCCTGTTTTGTCTTCTACCATCACAGTACCCTGTTGTGCTAAAGAAATTACAGCGGCGCAATATTCGAAAATCTCTCGAATCCAGATGTTACATTTGGCAAAACTTCATACGGAATGGCTCCTCCCTCTGGGGCTCTAAATAAGATACAGATGCCGTCCATGGTGTTCCTTTCTCCTGGTCATGATTCAGAACGTCGTCAACAAATACGGTCGATTCATGTGATCCCTGAAGCTGCTGGTGTGTTTATCAACTCAATGATCATGGTGTACAAAGTTGAAATGGCTGCATTGCATTCGACATGCTATACTAAGAGCATTCTCCTCTTGGAGTTCCATCTGATGATAGTTCGTTCACTAGCGAACGGTTCTTGATTGTCACCTTGTTGTGTTCTCGATAATCAGTACACATACGAAAAGGCTTCTCTTCATGGGTATAGCGAGGGCTCCTTAAAGCGAAAATTCCTGTCCGACCGTTCCTGTAGTTGATTAAACAGCTCCTGCAATCTTCCTGGTGCAAGACGGTAAAGAGTACGAGTAGTTAGAACTGCCTCCGGCGCGCGGTCAAACTTAGTTCCTACCTAACGGTTGTAGAAATGATCCTGGAAGTTCCTCGGGTAGCACATGGAGGGTAATCACGAACAACTGGTGGATCCTCGATCCTCTTCTTCCTAACCTTACGTCTATAACAGTTACCAACATAGCGGGGTAATCCCTCCGTCGACACTCCTGGCTTTCATTGCTGAAATAACGCTAACCGTTGCGCCACTCTGACGCGTTAGAACAGATAACAATCCTCCACGGAGAAGAGGGATACGTAGAATCGTCTCTTCTCAGGGTACATCTATCAAGATCAACAGAAGAAAGGTCGATATCGAACACTTGTCCCACAAGGTCGAGTTTGCATCCCAACGATCATATGAGGTTTCCATTGTCTTGCCATCAGCCGATTCCATAACAGGTTGGGTTTTAAGAAGCATCAGGGTTATAGAGAACAGAGGAGAAGTTATTCGTTACCAAGAACGTGTATGCCACCTTGTTATTACAATCCTGGCGTCGCCCACGCCAATCCTAAATGCCCCTCCATGAGCATCATTTCCCGTGTGGTTGTACTCGTTGCGAGGATTTCCAGTACGGCCGTTGTTTCCTTGGTTGTTGTCCTCTTAACTTAACCACGGCCAATCCATGTTGTAGGAACCTTTATTTCCATACTATAGGCTAGGGTTACGAATACCTTGTTGTCGCTGTGAATGCTGCTCCCAATGTCGTTGCTCGAAACGTTACCAATCTTGAAAGTTCGGGTTGTCACAGTAAATGTAAGGAAATCGAGATTGCTAATGGTTTGCAAGGCCATTAACATATGTAACGACATAGGAAACATCCAAACCATAGGCATTTTACTTGTCGATTCACGACTAGAGACACAAAAGCACTCTCGGTAAAAATGTGGCCAAGAGTGTGGCTGCCTGAAACCCATTAGATCTAACCATTTGTTCCGCGGTCTAGGACTTACGTTGATTAATGGTGCTTATGACACCCTATTCGTGACATGATCTATAGTATCATTCCTTAGTTTTGTTCCAACATACCACAGTACATGTATTTTCTCCAAGTTTAGAAAACAAGAAAATGTTTAAAAGTGGGAACATGAACTCACAATTTTGCGTAACTCGCGTCGTAAACGTTCACCGGCTTTGTTGTGTAGGTGTCGCAACCTATAATTGTTCTATGTACGTTAGTCACTAGACTTGTATCACACAAGTACAAGGCACCATCTTAAGTTTATGTATTTGTCTTTTGTATGTCCAACTTTTGTGAGGGTCGTGCTCTTGTTTGTCGGGTCTTGCCCGTTAGTCGTGTCTTTGCACTTTGAATTTGTATTGTTTATTTGTAAATATATATTTTACTTCTCAAAAATATATATTTGTTTATGTAGTCTTTGCCAAAATAATAAGTGTTAAAAATAAACTATATTTTTAACTTGTCCATATATGTTACTTATATTATTTTCCAAAACCCTAACATGCATACATGATCATAGAGTTACTAACTAGCAAAAATCATTATATAAACATCAAAATACATGTTTTTAGCAAACCTTAGCACATGTAAGATCATGTTTTCATGCATCAAGAACCATAGCAAGATCAAGACTTCAAGTTACACACATATAAACGCAATTTATCAACAAAGAGATGATTACCGGAAGCAAGCAAAGAGTGTAGAGACGAAGAAGAAGATCAAACAAGCAAGATTCGGGTTCCTGAACTCCTTGAAATCGCCTAGAAGGAGAGAGGTGGGAGAATGGGTGTGCGTACGTGAGTATGGGGGCAGCCTAGGGTTGGGATTTGTTATATTATTTTTTAAACCAACTTTTTATAAATGCATAAAAGGTCCCACCAGGTTTTCTAAATCAAACTTGAGTAGAAAGTTATCAACGTAACTTTGTATAATGGCACACAAGTCCCTTGTTTTGCAAAGTTAATCAAATTAACCTCGCATGTTTGTTCATACAAATCTACTCAAGTTTCAATGATCGTCCCTTGCTGCTTTTTTTCGTCTCCTCCTCTCTTCAATTCGTCTGTGTCCCCTCCAGAATGGGTATTCTGTTTTCGTTATAATATATTCTTTTCTGACCTAAAAGTCCAAGCGAATTCCTAAAGGACAGGCCCAAAAGATGAAGGCGGTGGCAATGTATGGCAATTATCGTAGTTCATTAGTGGCAATACGGTAGTTTTGACTCATTACCCAACCCAACCCACCCAACCAAGCCATCTTTCCATCTCTATAGAAGTAGGAAAGTATAGGACCCGGAGACAACAATTTGCGCTGTAACATTGACTTTTCTTCCCTGCATTCCAAGTGGATATGGAAGAAAAGAAATAATAATTTACTTAAGAGAACGAAAGACAACATGTAGTTACTATTTAATATCTTTAATATTTTTGTTACAATTCATTCATTTGGTGTTTCTTTCTAAAATAATACTTTCTGAATTGAAACAAACTGAACCCACTTTTAATTCGACACATTCTAACCTACACGTCTCTATCACTTTATGCAACCTCTATCGTTTTCTTAAATTGAGTTGCAATATATGCGTATACTGCAATTAGGGATGTTATGCCCCGCTTGCGGTGTGTGCATATAATGTATATATGTGTGGGCACTCGGGGGGGAAAAAGTGAAATGGTACTAACTTTAACGTTATTTTTCTAATTTCGTGAAAATATCGTTACGGCGGATGGTTAATCATGCATCATGTGGTGACATTGATAGCTTAAAGACACGGGACACATGCACCAATCAGTCTCTGTCCTGATTGTTTGAGTGTTATGTGTCTTAGGTCCAAGGCTTGATACAAAACTACAATCGAGCTGGGGTCTCACTTGAAGTAGCCTCTCTATTCATACGGGGTAGAGCCGTAGAGGTAATGCTGTCTACATCTTACCCTCCTGAGACCCTACCTTAGCTTTGCTGTTGGTAGGATTTACTGGTTATGATGATGATGACTCCAATTAGGGATCTGATGATATACCACATAAAGATAGATTCAAGTGAAACTATAATTAATTAAATATACTTTAAAGACTGAATATTGAGAATGGTTATATTAGGCTCATTCTATACACACCCCCCTCCTGATTACACCCCCCCTTGTGAGAGGAAAACTGTCTGTCCCACGCAGGCCCCACCTGTAAGTATGTGAGAGAAGGGGGTGAAAAAAGTAAATATGGGAGTGTAGAAAGTAGCACCCTATTATTACCAGGTGACCTGTGCATGCATAATGCATATAGCAAGGGCGTAGGCTAGAACAACTGAGGTGTATGACATAAAACACAAATCTTGATCCATGAGAGAGTATGAGGTAGTGCATGTTGTTCAAATATATGACCTGCCAAAGAAAAAACTAGAATATATCATAATTCGATTTTTCGAATTAAAACAATACAGTAATATATTTATATAAAACAGAATAATATATTCATCTTAAAATATCAATACTATATTTAATTAATAATAATTATATATTGATATTGAAAATAAATTCAAATTTTCAATTTTAATCCATCAAAAATCACTTACCCAAATAATATTAGTGTCTTTCAATCTTCTTGTATCATAATCCATGGTCAATCCGGTCCAATGTTGTTTGGAGGCCCTAAGTGAACTACAAAGGGCCCTTTTGTTTAAACTCGTTTGCTTTTTTTTTCATAACCTGATTCATAAGTGTGGTTTTGATTTGAAATTGGTAAATATCAATTAATTTAAGAGGATAACAATGATAAATTGGGACTAATAGCAAATTCCTTAAGCAAATGTGAAGAAATACTGGTTCGAATGACCGGAATCAATCGGACCTGGGGTTTAGTTCTGCATAAAAGGGTAAGTCCTCTCGTTTGATTCGGGGTTTGGCTGAGTTTATTCTCCGAACGATATCTGCAAAACAGACAGCCATTAGACTCGCCACGTGGAGAATGGGGGTTCTCTTCGTGACCACCCTCCGGCGTGAGAATAAGTACAGATCTCAATGAAAAAGAAGAAGTAGTAGTAGTGGAATTGAAGTGAGAGTAACTTGAGAGATTATACCTGAGTTGTCTTATTTATAACCGGATTTGGGTGGGAAAGTTTGTTGACGGAGGCAATAACGGAAAGCATTTTCCGTAAGCAGTTACCCTTTCTGCCGTTAATCACCATCTTGACGTTATGCACACGGATCGTGGGCGAGATTGATGCGTGTGTAGCGTTATATGTTTTTATGTATATTTTAAGCCCCTTTTAACCCCTTAGTCAAGTTTTAAATTTATAAAACACGATATTTTACTAACACTAAACACACATATGGGCAAGTGCACCCATCGTGAGCATAGTATAACGTTGGTAAGATACCGAGGTCATCCAAGGACACAAGAGCTTTTAGTACCGGTTTATCCTCAACGTCTAATCAAATAAAAAAATTTAGAAAAATGTTTTAAACAAGAAAATGAAAACTAACTAAAAATGCTGAAAATAAAAATAAAAATAAAACAGATAGACAAGATGAACCACTTGGATCCGACTCGCCTTTAGTGTAACCTTTGATGTTTTCCGCACATTTGCACTTTTTAAGAGATTATCTTAGTTATAGTAGTAGGCTCCTCTTTTGAAGGTGACGTTACCCTCAACCCTGTAGTTTGAGTCAGCAAGGATACAATCTTAAAGGGTTGGATTATTGGAAAATAATTAATTAAGTTATTAATGCGTAATTTGGTAGGCCCCTCTTTTGAAGGTGACGTTACCCTCGGCTAAGTGGTTTGAGTCAGCAGGGATACAATCCCAAGTAGCCGGGTTAAAGTATTAATAGTAATTTACATATGAGGGGATCAAGAAATTCGCACCCCCGCCATCCAATACCAGTGGGTATTGAAGGAGGTCCTACTAAGCTTGACCCAGGTCCTTGCAGGATCTATACACTGAACAAGGCAATAACCTTACCAAACCATTCCCTTAACCCCCGACCAGGTAGCCAACATATCTCCATATAAACCGTGGAGATATGAATGGTGTAAATCTTTTATTTTATATAGACAGTAAAATAACGCCAACACACCACGGACAAATGATAAGGAAGTTTCACCTTCAACATAAGAAACTAGTTATTAAAGTAATTAATACAAAACCAAATAAAAAGTGTGAAAAGATTAAAAAACAAAAGTATTACACTAAATGCTTGTCTTCACCAAGTGATGTAAGAGACTTAGGCAAACATGGCCTTTGATTGTCAAGAACTCTTACTATCAATCTTGGATCCCGAGACTACTACACACACTCTATGATGGATGATGGATGATGGTGGTGGATGTGGGTGTTGTGATGGTGGTGGAGTGTGGGTGAAATGGGAGAGAGGTGGTTTGTCAAGGGATGCCTTTGAAGTGAACCAAGCAACCCTATTTATAGCCTACACAGAAGCCCGGACACGGCCCTGTGTCCATTGGGCACGGCCCCGTGTCCATCCACTTTCTCTTTCTTCATTAATTGAAGTTTGTCTGCATTAGTTGACCACGCCCCCGTGTCCGCTGGGCACGGCCCCATGTGCAGAAGCGTATCTGTACTATCAAGATTTGCTTGGATTCTGCGAATCTTAGCATTGACCACGGCCCCGTGTCCGTTGGGCATGCCCCCGTGTTCAGAAATAGAAGCTTCTACAACTTTGTCTTTTCTGCTGACACTTGGGCACGCCCCCGTGTTCAATGAGCACGGGGCGTGTTCAGTCTTCTGATGTCTTGTTTTTGCTTGGGAAGATGTTGTCGAGGGGTCGGGCATGCCACGTTTATTCCTTTTCTTGTCTTATTGTTAGATTTGGCTGTATTTTTGCTTCTTTTGTTCATTTAAGCTCATTTAACCCTGAAAATACAAAAGGAAGACAAAAGTACACTTTTTCCAACATTAGTACTAAAAAGGGGTTAGTTTTATGCCTTATTTGATGTAATTTATATGTTGCATTTTACACACATCAAGATCAAAAGGGAGGTGCCACGTGGAAAGTGAATGTGAGTGGATCCTTTTCCAAGTTAGTGCCATCATCGTGAATGGTTTATGCATGATGAAGTCTTCTAGAAGGTCTTACAGCTGTAACCCTTCATCCTCTTACCACATGTTAATTCTGTTACAACAGAAAGGACTTCTTTTGCTTAAGTCTTGGTTTTAATCGCGCGGCGATGTTTTCAGATTTTGCTCCCAAATTTAACTATTCCGTTGCATGAGCCATGGCAAGGATGTGCTATTAGTTCTACCTTGGCGCACGGATGTTGAAGACTGCTTTCTTATAAGGTTTTCTTCTTTAGAACCGGTGCACAGGGTTCTCGTAAAGAGGTTTGTCGTGATGAAGTTGTGGTATGGTCCAATGTGCCTGCGCAAGGTTTTTGGGACCATACCCCTTCATGTCCCCCAGTCCAGTGTTGCTCTTATGTGAGTAAGTGGAGTACTGGACTATATAAGAGGAGTGTGTGCTTTTTGCTTTGTGAAGTTTTTGCGCGAAATGTGGAGAATCTTTTTGAGGAAGATACTTTTACTTTTAAGTTGAAACGTTCATTATGCTATAGTGAACGTTTTTTAGCGTATGTTGATTTTGTCGTCGATGTGACGTGGACGTTGTGTGTCATAGGCTAGAAGACGAATAGGTATTTGACCGATCACCTTCTTATTGAAATTGTAGCTTGTGGGAATGTGTGCAGGCGTTTGATGCTGTCAGAAGTCATTAATGAAATTGATGATTACTGTAACGCCGCCGTTCAGAAGGTGGCGATTTGACATTAATCATTACGATTTCTTACACATCCTTAATTATGCTTACGTCAACTCGTTTCAGACTTTATATATGTATTATTTCTTTTTACCGGATTTGGTAAAAACAACATGAGTCGCAAATACCGTCTACGGAGGGTTTCCGAAATCTTGAAGACCCTTGACGCTGCTGATGCTATGGTCCGTCTTGGAGATCAGACACCGGAAAAGGCTGCCGGAAGTGAAGGATTTCTCTGTTCCGTACCTCACCCGAGTAAAGGTAAAGATGATGTCCCATTCCTTACTAGGATTGGTGGTGATGCAGGTGTTATGCTATTGTCGGCAGATGCCTTGATGCAGGTTTTTTCGTCCGATCGGAGAAGTCGATGTACACTGGTGTATAAACGGCGTCAAAGTGATCGTCGTTCTGCAAATCCGGCCAGAGCCTAGATGATGACGTCTGCTGTGGGTGATGAGGAGAATGATAACGACTGGATCGTTGACCCTCACCCTCTAGAGTGGTATGGTGAAGCACTACACACTCCTGCAGAGGTGTTGGCCATGTTCCCAGATGTGTAGTTTATTATAACTTCTTTTGGGATGCATGTTTCGTTCTGTAAATATCGTTTGATGCACTGCTGTGCTCGTATATTTTGTTAATGTGCTTACTGCACAAGTAACTTGTTGATGCACTGGTGTGCATGTAGATTTTTTGTTAATGCGTATGGTGCGCGAGAAACTGTTTCGAATATAAGATATGTTTGTATTACAATGTCTTGCATATGTATAATTACTTTGTTTAGGTAAAGCGAATAAAGATGGTAGAAAGCTCATGTGTGAACGTAGGTCTGGATCGTGTGTAGGACTTGTATCCGTGGATCGTTCATGAAACTTGTAATGTGTTACCATAGTGTTTTCGCGCTTACCAAAAGAAATTACATGCATTTTGTAATAAACAATAGAACATAACAAAAGTGAAACTTTGTATTGATTGGATAAGGTGCGAGGGCCAGTAGATACAAAGTAAATAAATATAATAATTATGTTGCCTGCGCAAGCGTTGGCTGTTGTGCGGGACGGATGGGTCAGCTACATATAGCATCTGCGCAACTGTTGAGCGTTCCAAGTGCGTGGAACGTCTGTTCCATCAAGCCGTTTTAGGGTATACGTGTCACACCCCGACCGCGTTAAAACAACAAACCGCGACGGAAACGTCGGGGGGTGTCGTAAAAGAATCATTGTTTCACAACACATGGATGAAATTTCTGTTTTATTGAATTAAGGTTATTACATTGTATTGAAACTAGAAACAAAACATGAACAAATTGACTTTCAGTATTATTAAGTCACTAAGGCCTCGTCCATTCCTATGTGAGCATGCACCAATATCATCATCAAACATCATCAACTATGGTACTTGAAACATATGTGAAAATACATCAGCATAAAAATGCCGGCGAGTACATAGGTTTTATGTGAGTGTCAGATTCATGGCTCGTTTGTATTTTGAAATAACTTAAACAACTTCATTAATTGTTATTAGAAAACCTAGTTTTGTAAAATGTTTGTAATGTAAATTGAAATAACCAAGTCAAAACAGTTTAGTTATAATTTATAAAACCTCGATGCCATGAATCTTAACTCCAAAACATTTGTTCAAGTAAACCCAGATCGTAAATTGTTTTTGTAATAAAACTCGAATGGTTTATATTGTTAGAAAAACCTTGTAATATAACTTTGTTTTGATAACATTTGTCCAAGTGATCTAGATAACGCAACGATATATAATGTGTTAAAAGCACTTATATATAGGAAGTACCAGCGGCGTATCCACCATGCTTTTAACACATTACACCCACCCCGTTACTTAATCACTTCCCTAACCCAACGGTTCAAACAGTTCCAAACGGTTCACATAAATCAATCAGTTCCAAACAGTTCACATAAATCAAACAGTTCCAAACGGTTCAAATAGATTAATTAGTTCCAAACGGTTCACATGGATCAAACAGTTCCAAACGGTTCAAACAGTTCAAATAGTAATATAAACCATAGCATTTGTTTAAAAGACTCGAAAACATTGGCACATATGAATCACCCCAAAATAGTTTAAAACGGTAAAAGAGGGGAACTATGTACTCACCTGAGATAGCCTAGAATTCTTGATTAACAACCAAGCAAAGCTAGAAGGATCACGGAAATCAATCGGCACCTAATATCGGTAACTACATTAATAACCGGACCTAAATCAGAAGATCGGATAGGATGAGGTTTCGTAAACCAAATGAGTGTTGGAACTCATATGATATGGTTTAACAAAGCCTGCATACTAAAACGGAACCTAACCAAAGTGCTTACGACCCATTACGACTCGTTTAGGTAGCTTACGCTACTTTAACACGTCGTTCGCGTAAAACGCGTTTGAAACGCCTAACTAGTCCTATGACAAGTATTATATGCCTAAACATGTGACAACCCTCACTAAACCAGGTATCCGTACGACCTAATTAATAATTAATTACTTCTTAATTACTGTGCTTGTTTGAAATTACTGATGAACTGCTACTTGATTTCTGATACATACATATACCTGCATCATACTTTACTTACCGTCACTACATTATTTACATGCTGAACCTTAGTGACATACATGATGCACAAAAAGCACAGTAGCACTATAACGGATAGCCTATTGAACATGCTGATAAAGCCAGCATTAGGCAAACACTGCCTCTAAGGCCTGTATGAGCCAAAAATATTTTACTACACTAGTGGTGAGTGTAGGTATACAAGGGTTGTAGAACTGCGTCTCTAGGAATAAGTTACAATGACTGAATGTGCCTAAAACGTACTCTAAGCACAAAAACTCAGCACTTTAATAAACAATCCAGCTTTTAGCTAACTAATAAAGTGCCAAAACATGAGGAAAATATTCCCGACACTTTGGAAGAATAAGTTGTGTCACTAAAAATAATTATAACGACACTTTAAAGCTTGTTTAACGCTTTAACGGATTACTATCCAACCGAATAACCGGACTTTACCCGGAACATGAAAATATTGTTAATAACATAGTTTTTCTTTCTCTGAGCCAGTTAGGGTCCCTGAACACCCTAACACCCGCTATAAGGCACAACACACTACTAACCGGGTTAATCACTTAACTAACTAGATTAACCTAACTATACATTAACTAATTGGTTGGAAGTGAACTAGGAGACCCCCCCCTCTTTACGAATTCGGTCCCCAAGGGGACACCCTTGTCCTATATTTGATTAAAATAATCAACTTTGTCTAATATCTATTAGACACTTGATCCCTTGGTTATTTGTGCATGACTTTGCCTATAAGATCTACAGTTAACACAACATAACCTTCACATCACTAAACAAGAATCAACTCTTTCTCTCCCTCTCTTGGAGGTTTCGGCCGAGAACCACCCACCATCCATCCATCATTTTCGATTTTGTTCAAGCTATTCCAAGCTCATACAAGTGTTAAGGATCTCGTATAAGGAAGCTTGGTGCATTCGGAAGGCGAAGGACCTCACTCTATTGCTTTTATCCACGCGTTTTTCGACTAGATTCTTCCCTAGCCTCGAGCTAGTAGTAAGTTGCTTAAATCACCCTCCCGAACTATTTTAGAGTGGTTAAAATGATATGTAACGGTTAAAAGTCGCAAACATACAAGATGAAGCATAAAAGTCTACTAAAAATGCTAAAAGTAATGGTTAAAAGCTTGAATGTTGTGTAAATCTTGTAGTATTTGATTTGTGTAGTTATTTGGACCCGATCTATGTTGTGGTAGCTCGGATCATCGTTTAACCCGGGTTGGTCATGATCATGGATCATGACATAAGGTTGTTTTGGAAGTAACAAGGGTTAAAGGATGAACTCTACCACACACGAATCATGAACTTGTTTAAAAATGATTTTTCTTACGAAATAGTGTTTAAAACTAGTAGATCTACGTATCTACAAGCGGTATTTTCAAAGAACCAAGTATCAAAGAAATCATGTTTTCTAAAGGCGGATCTTACACTAACACGAATGATTTTTAGAACACACAAGTGTGTAAACACTTGTGTAGCACACACTTTCGACAAAATAACTATTATTTTGAAAAAGATGACGAGAAGTTGTAAAGACGGAACTTCCCTAAAAACGAGGTTTTTACAAAATCGGATTGCTTTATATAAAGATCCACTAAAAGTAATGGGATTTACTTCATATTTTAGATAAACCACGAGTTCCTGTAATTTATGCGATATACATATTTATTTACTAGTTTGTTGTTTTGGACATTGTTTTGATTGAATAAAAAGAATGTTGGTTTGATTTGTAAAAGAAAATGATACGCTTGAAAGCGTGGCCACCTCCAGTTACAGAGGAAACTCTGGCGAAATTTTTCCAAAACCCTAACACTTAGAAATATTTTTACTACAAGTGTTAGAAGTACAATTTTAACGTGTTTACAAATTATAGATTTCGCCACAACTTTAATTACAAAACACCAGAGGTGGGATTTCACAAAATAAAACTTGGCAAATATATATTTAGTATATATTTTTCATAAAGTCACTTGATATGTGTTTATGATTATTTTGTGAAAATACTAGTATTATTTTTAGGGTAAAAATAATACTATCGAATGTTAATGGATCCAAAATAATACGAACGCCTCTACGATAAATATATAAGTTACACTGGTAATTATTATTACCACTCGATCATTAAAACGTAACTTACGCATTTTTAGAAAATATGACTTAACGCGTATTTTGTCAAGGTATTATTTTGGGAGAATTATTGGTAATAGAAAATATAATATTTTTGAGAAGAATATTTATGTTTTGGAGATAGAAATAAAATATATTTGAAGTGAGACTTAATAATATATTTCGAACGCACATGTATTAAATCCCCCATCCTTGGGAAGGAAAATAACTACCAAGTATATACAGAATGTAAACACGAAATAGTTGTCTAACTATTTCCCGAAGACTTAAACCTTAAAGCTAAGGCACGGCCGTCCGTCTAATAGAATTAGTACGTGTAGGTCGTCACACAACTGCTTGATCAGGAGACATACTTGGTAGAGACGCACCACTGTGAGTTCATGTCCCCCTTTTCTCTTAACTGTTTTCAGTTTTTAACTGCGGGGATGAAATACATGTTACTATGATTACGAATACTTTTTACATGGTATGGTTAGCGTAAGGAGGGTTACTACTTAGATCATGTGAGTGGGTAGGCGGGAACTGGAGGCCATTAATCCTCATTGTAGGACCGAGGGACGTAAGCGGTAGATCTATCTGGGTGTAGCGAGCCCAACTCCAGGTCCAACAGTACGGACCTTGGGGTGACTTTGTACCCAATGCGAAATCTGCTAGGTTTGAGTTTTCCTACTTGCACTTCACACATATCAATGGCCTTGCAAACCGTTGGTGATCTCTTTTTCCTTATTTGCTACATACCAGGATTTTTATACATACAAAGGTTTATTTACTCACTTACACATGAACTCGCTCAACATTATTGTTGATTTTTCAACTTACATGTATTTCAGGGAATTAAAGGATCTGGCGCGGTATGACACGTTTTCCCGCTGCACTAGTTACGAGATCATCTGGGTTTAGGGAATGTGACTCTTTCCTGGACAAGTCACAGTCCTTAAACTATCATTATGTTATGTTGTGTTTATTGAACAATGTTTATGTCGTTAGGATGTGTTTCCGTTAAGACAATGTCGTTGTATTTGGTTTTTAAAACTTAATTAAATGGATGATCTTGCATGGTTTTATTTCATATAGCTTTGTTATGGTTAAGCTATGGTATTAAGAAGTCACACCAAATTAACCACGCTTCCGCAAAGCCAGGGTGTGACAGCTTGGTATCAGAGCTCTGATCATAGCGAACTAGGATTCCTTCTCGAGTCTAGACTATGATCACTAGGGCTCTCACAAAACATTTTTACACCGCATACCACTTAAGTCCAGATCCAAAACTTTTTATAAACAAATGTTGAGCACATTTTATTTATTGGTTTTTTTTTAGGCTCAGTCTTGGAGGCTAAGGCTCGGTCTTGGAGGCCGAGGCTCGGTCTGGGAGATCGAGGTAGTGGGCTAGTGGGACTAGGAGAATTGGCTAGTGGGACTAGGAAGAGCCGTCTGAGAGGCTGGGAGAATTGGCTAGTGGGACTAGGAGAATTGGCTAGTGGGACTAGGAAGAGCAGTCTGAGAGGCTGGGAGGCTAGTGGGACTAGGAGAATTATTTGAATGCTTACTTGGTGACTAATGTGATTATTTGATTATCTGATTGACTGTGTGTGCATGTTTGTGTTTATGTTACAGAAACCATGGACACCTCTAGCACAGGTGACTCAGACACCACAGGACCTAGACCTATAGTATCAGATGACCTAGAGTCTTCAGAGCATGAGGTCCACACATCCGACGTTACTAGCACGGACGAGGACGACTTTCAGCCCTTTGCTTTACCTGATGGTGCTGATGAGCTCGCTGATGGCCCTTTGGCCGGGGACCTACCGTTAGTGGAGATCCCTGCTCCCATACCACTTGCTTCATATCCTGCTTACGATTTGCTTCTCGACGCCGACGATGATGACGACGTCGATCTGTATGATGACGAGCCCTTAGAGGATGATGTTCAGGGCGAGGCCCTTCTTGCTACTGGTGATCTCTTGATGATCGCAGATGCTCCCGCCGAGGAGTCACCCGCTCACTCTCCGGTCCCAGACTCTTTCGAGTCTGTGGCCTCCGCACCTTCACACACTCAGAGTGCGCAGCACTTTTCTCATGGATCAGATCCCGACCAGGCATCTTCTGTTGCCCCTATTCCTAGTTTTGCTTTCGACCACGATGATGTGGAGGATTCCGATCCTGTCTTTCCCCCAGGATTTGACTCAGATCAGGATATAGAGTTTATACCCATGGATCAGCCTATGGAGGATCCAGTTGACCCAGTTGATCCCATCGATCCCGAGTTTGATTTTGAGATGGCCTTTGATGACCCCGAGTTTGCCATGGCCCCTGAGCAGGTAGCCGCTCTAGACCCTGCGTTTGAGCACGACCCAGTTCATGCTGACGCACCTATTATTGAGCCTGTCATTGCTGACCCACCTATTGATGATCACCCAGTGGATGCTCCATTATTGGAGGGCGATCATGTCATTGCTGCTGATCATGTTGATCCCCCACTTATTGCTGATGCACCAGTTGACCCTCTTGTTGCACCTCACCATGATCCTATGCCAGTTCATTTTGATCGAGCACTTTTTGAGGCACAGATTGACCCACGAGATGAGCACGCTCAGTGTGGGTGGATTCCTGCTGACGATGAGGTTCCACCTATTCCCCCTCAGATCACTGATACCCGTCACATTGATACCTCCTTTTCATTTCCTCGGTTTACACCTCCAGCGCGACCTGGAGAAGGTTCTTCGGCTCACCCTTTTGGACATGTACCGGTATCTATCCCTGCTATACCACCGTCTGCTACTTTTCCCCCTGTTTCTCCATTTCATGTGGCACCTTTTGATCCCACCAGTGAGCCGTTTCTCTGGGCGTCACCTTCTGTTATGCCACCGACCGACCCCTACCATTCTTTCCATATGGGGTATTCTATTGAGGACGTTCTGATGTCGTTTGTTGTCCAGCATGAGGCACTCACACGGCGTATTCAGGAGCTTGAGAGAGCTCAGCCACCGCCGTGTCAGTGCCAGAGTCAGACCCACTCTCCGTTGCAGCCCCCTCGACCTTTACCACCAGACTATGCTGCACGCCTTTTTGCCCTAGAGCAGCAGGTTGCTTCTTTCTTGCGTACCCAGAGAGCCATGGAGGAGGACTGGCTCCATTTGCGTCGCTTGTTTTACACTCATTTTCCCCCTCCTGCACCGCCATCCGTGTAGAGCTCTTCAGTACCGTATGCGTAGACGCTGGTGAGAAGACGGCGATTGCTTTTGACTGCACAGCATTTTTGGAGACTACATTATGATTCTGACTTTTGTTGACATGTATTTGATGTACTGACACTGATTTGATATAGTTTTTGGACTAGGGTGATGTAGCCCTTAGTCGATGATGATGTATGACACTATTATGTACCTGTACACTTACTATGTGGTCTCGATATATGGCAATCGCAGTATTCTCATCATATGTGATGTTTTGATTGATTATTTATGTTTTATAACATGGGATGTTGTGTGATTGATATGATTATAACATGAGATGTTATGTACTATTACTATCATTATATACGTACGCTACATTATGACCTGACTTACGTATTATAACATGGGATCTTTACTATGGCCTGACCTACGTAAACCATCTTTTAGAAGATGCCGTCGAAACGTCCAACGCCGATGCCTACCAATGAGGCAGAACTCCAACAAGTCATCGCTGCTGCCATCGCGCAATACGCCGCCTCGCAAGGAGGACCCAGCGGAAGCAGCTCAAACAACAATGGCAACAACAATCCACCTCATGGTAATACTGAGTCATTTAGACATACCATGACCTAATTGGATATCTATAGCAAAGACGCTAATGCCGTTCACATGTTATAATGTATGTGCAGGGTGCACCTACAAGCAGTTTCTAGACTGCAAACCGGTCATCTTTGATGGCACAGGAGGTGCTGTCGCCTTTGTTCGTTGGGCTGAGAAAACTGAATCTGTTCTTTGCATGAGCAAATGCGCACTAGATCAGCAAGTCACCTATATCTCAGGGCTATTCTTGGATGGAGCCCCCTCTTGGTGGAATTTGCAAGTACAGACACTTGGTGAAGTTGCTACCTACGCGCTAACCTGGACCGAACTGAAGGAACTTATGCGCAAAAAGTACTGCTCTCGCGCGGAAATCCAAAGATTGGAAACCGAGTTCTGGCATTTGAAAATGGAAGGTCCAAAGATCGCAGAATACGTTCAAAGGTTCCATGACTTATCACATGTGGTACCCTACATGGTCACTCCGGACTTCAAGCGGATTGAACGTTTCATTTGGGGATTAGCTCCTCAAATCATAAGCATGGTGACCTCATCCAAGCCTGCGACAATTACTGAGGCAATCGATTTGAGCGTGGCTCTCACAGAGGAGGCTATTCGCCTGAACAAGTTTGGTGATGCTGAGACTAAGAATAAAGAGACTCACGTCGAGTCATCAGGAGGTAATAAACGGAAGTTCTCGAACTTCAAGCAGGGCGCCAGTGTGGTGGTTAAGAAAGGAGGATTAGGCACGCCAGCTCAGGTTACAGCTGGTAGTGGAAAGAGAGGAAAAGGATATATGGGCACCCAGCCCAAGTGTAATACCTGCCAACGCCACCATACTGGCCATTGTAATGTGAAAGTATACGAAGCATGTGGAAAGTCGGGCCACTTGAAGGACACTTGTTGGGCCACTACTGGCCAGGGAGGCCAGGGAGGATCCGGAAACAGAAATAACAACCGGGGTGGGAATGGAAATCGCCCACAAGGAAACAATGGAGGTAATGGGAATCGAGGCAACAATGCTAACCAAGCGGGCGCTGTGAATCATGACCAAAGGAATAATCAAGCTGGTGGAAACAGGCAGAGACCTGGATGCTTTAACTGTGGTGATATCGGGCACTTTAAGAGGAACTGCCCAGAGTTAAACCAAGCCCGTGGAAGAGTGTTTAATATTGAAGCAAGGGAGGTGCGCCAGGATCCCAATGTTGTCACTGGTACGTTCCCTGTAAACCAACGCTATGCATCCGTTTTATTTGATACTGGCGCCGATCATAGCTTCGTGTCATTAGAGTTTAAGAATATGCTTGGTTTAGCCGCTAATAAGTTAGATATTCCGTACTCAATCGAATTGGCTAATGGGAAGTTAGTAGAAGCCAATGAAGTAATCAGAGGTTGTCTGATCGAATTGGGAGAGCGTGAGTTTGCTTTGGATCTACTACCAGTCCAGTTGGGAAGCTTCGACGTGGTGGTAGGAATGGATTGGTTATCAAGCAACAAGGCAGAGATAGTTTGTCACGAAAAGGTCATTCGTATCCCAACCGAAGAGGGCGAAACAATTGTGGTTCACGGGGAGAAGCGTGAGACGCCGTTAAGAATTATCAGCTGCCTGAAAGCGCGAAAGTGTTTGCAGAAGGGATGCGTTGCCTTCCTGGCACACATTGTGGATAAGAAGGCTGCTGAGCCGAGAATAGAAGACATCCCTGTCGTGAGGGAATATCCAGAAGTCTTCCCAGAGGACTTACCTGGACTGCCACCTCAGAGACAAGTAGAGTTCCGCATTGACTTAGTTCCAGGCGCCGCGCCTATGGCTAAGGCACCTTATAGACTTGCTCCGTCTGAAATGCAGGAACTGTCGACACAACTTCAAGAGTTGTTAGACAAGGGATTTATCCGACCAAGCTTTTCGCCTTGGGGAGCTCCGGTCCTGTTTGTCAAGAAGAAGGACGGTAGTTTTCGTATGTGTATTGACTACCGGGAGTTGAACAAGCTGACGATCAAGAATAGATATCCTCTGCCAAGAATTGATGATCTGTTTGACCAACTGCAAGGCTCAAGCTTTTATTCAAAGATCAATCTTCGATCTGGATACCATCAGTTAAGGATACAAGAGGAGAGTATCCCGAAGACAGCCTTCAGAACTCGTTATGGACACTACGAGTTCCTTGTTATGCCGTTTGGGTTGACAAACGCACATGCAGTCTTTATGGACTTGATGAATAGAGTTTGCAAGCCATACTTGGACAAGTTCATGATTGTGTTTATCGACGACATCTTGATTTATTCAAGAACAAAGGCTGAGCACGAACAACATTTAAGAGCTATTTTGGAGTTGCTAAAGAAGGAACAGTTGTATGCCAAGTTCTCTAAGTGCGAGTTTTGGCTACGAGAAGTACAATTCCTTGGGCACGTGGTAAATGGAGATGGAATCCACGTGGATCCCACCAAGATCGAAGCGATCAAGAATTGGGAAACGCCAAAGACGCCAACCGAGATTCGACAATTCTTGGGTTTGGCTGGCTATTATCGAAGATTCATTGAGGATTTTTCAAAAATCGCTCAACCATTGATGCTCCTCACGCAGAAAGATAAGAAGTTTGATTGGGGAATCAAACAGGAAGAAGCGTTCCATATATTGAAGGATAAGCTCTGCAATGTGCCAATCTTAGCACTACCGGAAGGTACAGACGATTTTGTGGTATACTGTGACGCCTCGCGTCAAGGATTGGGTTGCGTGTTGATGCAACGCCAAAAGGTTATTGCTTACGCATCACGTCAATTGAAAGTGCACGAAAAGAACTATACCACACATGATTTGGAACTTGGCGCAGTGGTATTTGCATTAAAGATATGGAGACACTACCTTTATGGTACAAAGTGTACAATTTTTACAGATCACAAGAGCCTACAACATATATTCAGCCAGAAGGAGCTGAATATGAGGCAAAGACGATGGGTCGAGTTGCTGAACAATTACGACTGCGAGATAAAGTATCATCCAGGGAAGGCGAATGTGGTCGCCGATGCCCTAAGTCGAAAGGAGAGGATCAAGCCCATAAGGGTTAGGGCTTTAGAAATGATTATCCGAACCGATCTTTCCTTGCCCATTCGTGCCGCACAGAAAGAAGCTCTTAAGGAAAGAAATCTTGAAGAAGAATATCTCCGTGGGATGGAGAAGCTTTTGGTGCCAAACGAGGAAGGTACGTTATGTTTTGAGAAAAGGATTTGGGTTCCTTGGTTTGGAGGTTTAAGGAAGGTTATTTTCGATGATGCTCATAAGTCGCGGTACTCTATCCACCCTGGAGCGGATAAGATGTACCAGGATCTCAAAGATTATTATTGGTGGCCTAGGATGAAAGGCGATGTTGCTGTTTATGTGAGCAAATGTTTAACATGCGCTAAGGTTAAAGCCGAATACCAGAAGCCTTCAGGACTTCTACAACAACCCGAGATTCCCAAGTGGAAATGGGAACAAATCTCCATGGATTTTATTACAAAGTTGCCAAGAACGCCAAGAGGCCATGACACTATTTGGGTGATAGTGGATCGATTAACAAAGTCAGCACACTTCTTACCTATCAGAGAGAAGGATAATACGAGCAAGTTGGCCGAAATTTACATGAGAGATATCGTCGCACGTCATGGAGTGCCCCTCTCAATCATCTTTGATAGAGACGGAAGATTTGTGTCAAGGATATGGCAATCCTTCCAAGAAGCTTTTGGCTCACAATTAAATTTTTGCACTGCGTATCATCCGCAAACTGACGGTCAAAGCGAGCGAACGATACAGACTTTGGAAGACATGCTGAGAGCGTGTGTTATGGATTTGGGCGGTAGCTGGGATAAGCATTTGCCTCTGGTCGAATTTTCATACAACAACAGCTACCACACCAGTATTGGTGCCGCGCTATTCGAAGCTCTTTACGGACGCAAGTGTCGATCACCCCTATGTTGGGCTGACGCAGGTGATAGACAGCTTGTTGGTCCCGAAATCGTCCAAGAGACGACATACAAGATTGCGCAAATTCTAAAACGCATCGAAGCAGCTCGCCACAGACAGAAAGCCTATGCGGATCCAAACCGGAAACACTTGGAATTTCAAGTTGGAGAAATGGTTTTATTGAAAGTTTCACCCTGGAAGGGTGTGGCACGCTTCGGAAAGCGTGGAAAGTTAAATCCGCGCTACATTGGTCCTTTCAGAATTTTGGAAAGAATAGGACTAGTAGCATACAAGCTGGACTTGCCTGCCGAACTCCATTCAGTTCACGATACATTTCATGTATCCAACCTGAAGAAAAGTCCAACTCAAGATACCATTGCCATTCCCATCGACGAGATTCATGTTGACGACACGCTCCATTGCGTTGAAGAACCGGTTGAGGTCACGGATTGGAAAGTAAACAAGACCCGCCGGAGCAGTGTCAAGCTCGTCAAGGTTCGTTGGAATGCCAGACATGGTCCTGAATACACCTGGGAGCGTGAGGACCGGATGAAGGAGAAATACCCCCACTTATTTCCTAAGAACCCTGCATCTACAAGCAGAACTTAAAATTTCGGGACGAAATTTTTCTAACGGGGGGAGAATGTGACAACCCTCACTAAACCAGGTATCCGTTCGACCTAATTAATAATTAATTACTGCTTAATTACTGTGCTTGTTTGAAATTACTGATGAACTGCTACTTGATTTCTGATACATACATATACCTGCATCATACTTTACTTACCGTCACTACATTATTTACATGCTGAACCTTAGTGACAAACATGATGCACAAAAAGCACAGTAGCACTATAACAGATAGCCTATTGAACATGCTGATAAAGCCAGCATCAGGCAAACACTGCCTCTAAGGCCTGTATGAGCCATAAATATTTTACTACACTAGTGGTGAGTGTAGGGATACAAGGGTTGTAGAACTGCGTCTCTAGGAATAAGTTACAATGACTGGATGTGCCTAAAACGTACTCTAAGCACAAAAACTCAGCACTTTAATAAACAATCCAGCTTTTAGCTAACTAATAAAGTGCCAAAATATGAGGAAAATATTCCCGACACTTTGGAAGAATAAGTTGTGTCACTAAAAATAATTATAACGACACTTTAAAGCTTGTTTAACGCTTTAACGGATTACTATCCAACCGAACAACCGGACTTTACCCGGAACATGAAAATATTGTTAATAACATAGTTTTTCTTTCTCTGAGCCAGTTAGGGTCCCTGAACACCCTAACACCCGCTATAAGGCACAACACACTACTAACCGGGTTAATCACTTAACTAACTATATTAACCTAACTATACATTAACTAATTGGTTGGAAGTGAACTAGGAGACCCCCCCCCCTTTACGAATTCGGTCCCCAAGGGGACACCCTTGTCCTATATTTGATTAAAATAATCAACTTTGTCTAATATCTATTAGACACTTGATCCATTGGTTATTTGTGCATGACTTTGCCTATAAGATCTACACTTAACACAACATAACCTTCACATCACTAAACAAGAATCAACTCTTTCTCTCCCTCTCTTGGAGGTTTCGGCCGAAACCACCCCCCATCCATCCATCATTTTCGATTTTGTTCAAGCTATTCCAAGCTCATACAAGTGTTAAGGATCTCGTATAAGGAAGCTTGGTGCATTCGGAAGGCGAAGGACCTCACTCTATTGCTTTTATCCACGCGTTTTTCGACTAGATTCTTCCCTAGCCTCGAGCTAGTAGTAAGTTGCTTAAATCACCCTCCCAAACTATTTTAGAGTGGTTAAAATGATATGTAACGGTTAAAAGTCGCAAACATACAAGATGAAGCATAAAAGTCTACTAAAAACGCTAAAAGTAATGGTTAAAAGCTTGAATGTTGTGTAAATCTTGTAGTATTTGATTTGTGTAGTTATTTGGACCCGATCTATGTTGTGGTAGCTCGGATCATCGTTTAACCCGGGTTGGTCATGATCATGGATCAAGACATAAGGTTGTTTTGGAAGTAACAAGGGTTAAAGGATGAACTCTACCACACACGAATCATGAACTTGTGTAAAAATGATTTTTCTTACGAAATAGTGTTTAAAACTAGTAGATCTACGTATCTGCAAGCGGTATTTTCAAAGAACCAAGTATCAAAGAAATCATGTTTTCTAAAGGCGGATCTTACACTAACACGAATGATTTTTAGAACACACAAGTGTGTAAACACTTGTGTAGCACACACTTTCGACAAAATAACTATTATTTTGAAAAAGATGACGAGAAGTTGTAAAGACGGAACTTCCCTAAAAACGAGGTTTTTACAAAATCGGATTGCTTTATATAAAGATCCACTAAAAGTAATGGGATTTACTTCATATTTTAGATAAACCACGAGTTCATGTAATTTATGCGATATACATATTTATTTACTAGTTTGTTGTTTTGGACATTGTTTTGATTGAATAAAAAGAATGTTGGTTTGATTTGTAAAAGAAAATGATACGCTTGAAAGCGTGGCCACCTCCAGTTACAGAGGAAACTCTGGCGAAATTTTTCCAAAACCCTAACACTTAGAAATATTTTTACTACAAGTGTTAGAAGTACAATTTTAACGTGTTTACAAATTATAGATTTCGCCACAACTTTAATTACAAAACACCGGAGGTGGGATTTCACAAAATAAAACTTGGCAAATATATATTTAGTATATATTTTTCATAAAGTCACTTGATATGTGTTTATGATTATTTTGTGAAAATACTAGTATTATTTTTAGGGTAAAAATAATACTATCGAATGTTAATGGATCCAAAATAATACGAACGCCTCTACGATAAATATATAAGTTACACTGGTAATTATTATTACCACTCGATCATTAAAACGTAACTTACGCATTTTTAGAAAATATGACTTAACGCGTATTTTGTCAAGGTATTATTTTGGGAGAATTATGGGTAATAGAAAATATAATATTTTTGAGAAGAATATTTATATTTTGGAGATAGAAATAAAATATATTTGAAGTGAGACTTAATAATATATTTCGAACACACATGTATTAAATCCCCCATCCTTGGGAAGGAAAATAACTACCAAGTATATACAGAATGTAACACGAAATAGTTGTCTAACTATTTCCCGAAGACTTAAACCTTAAAGCTAAGGCACGGCCGTCCGTCTAATAGAATTAGTACGTGTAGGTCGTCACACAGCTGCTTGATCAGGAGACATACTTGGTAGAGACGCACCACTGTGAGTTCATGTCCCCCTTTTCTCTTAACTGTTTTCAGTTTTTAACTGCGGGGGTGAAATACATGTTACTATGATTACGAATACTTTTTACATGGTATGGTTAGCGTAAGGAGGGTTACTACTTAGATCATGTGAGTGGGTAGGCGGGAACTGGAGGCCATTAATCCTCATTGTAGGACCGAGGGACGTAAGCGGTAGATCTATCTGGGTGTAGCGAGCCCAACTCCAGGTCCAACAGTACGGATCTTGGGGTGACTTTGTACCCAACGCGAAATCTGCTAGGTTTGAGTTTTCCTACTTGCACTTCACACATATCAATGGCCTTGCAAACCGTTGGTGATCTCTTTTTCCTTATTTGCTACATACCAGGATTTTTATACATACAAAGGTTTATTTACTCACTTACACATGAACTCGCTCAACATTATTGTTGATTTTTCAACTTACATGTATTTCAGGGAATTAAAGGATCTGGCGCGGTATGACACGTTTTCCCGCTGCACTAGTTACGAGATCATCTGGGTTTAGGGAATGTGACTCTTTCCTGGACAAGTCACAGTCCTTAAACTATCATTATGTTATGTTGTGTTTATTGAACAATGTTTATGTCGTTAGGATGTGTTTCCGTTAAGACAATGTCGTTGTATTTGGTTTTTAAAACTTAATTAAATGGATGATCTTGCATGGTTTTATTTCATATAGCTTTGTTATGGTTAAGCTATGGTATTAAGAAGTCACACCAAATTAACCACGCTTCCGCAAAGCCAGGGTGTGACAAAACATGTTTAAATATGTTGCATAATCAGTTAAGTGACCAAAGTTTAAGTTACATATGCTTAAATACCAATTATGCATGAAAGGGCATTTTGGTCATTTTACCTATGGCATATAAACAACCTATCATACAACTAATTAAACTAAGTGACCATAAGGTATAATGTCACACCCTGACTTTTGCGGAAGCGTATGATGTGTGACTGGTTTAATATCATTGCATTCAATCGTAAAAAACAACTACATGATCAAAACGATGTTCATCCATTCATAAAATTTGAGTATTACAAACACTGGTTATTTAAGTTTTCAAAACACAACCTTCGACAAGGTTACAAATCAACAAAAGTGGATGACATTTAAACTTGAAGTTTACTTCTAGTTATGACACATGCGCCCAAGATCCATCATGTTACCTGAAATACATGTAATTTTGGAAAACATCAACAAAAGTTGAGCGAGTTCATGCGTTTGTTTGTGTGCTAGCAATCTTGTAAATCTTTGAGAGACTTCTTTGTAAACATGTATGAAAAGCGTGTATGAACATACTAAATGAATGTTTGTACAAGGACATTAAGGCATGTGAGGACATGGGGAGTACTTGTTGTGACTCCCTGTCGGAGTACTCGTTCTGACTCCTCGTCGAAATACTCGTTATGATTCTTTATCGGAGTACTCGTTCTGATTCCTTGGCGGAATACTCGTTCTGATTCCTTATCGGAGTACTCGTTCTGACTCCTTGTCGGAATACTCGTTCTGATTCCTTATCGGAGTACTCGTTCTGACTCCTTGTCGGAATACTCGTTCTGATTCCTTATCGGAGTACTCGTTCTGACTCCTTGTCGGAATACTCGTTCTGATTCCTTATCGGAGTACTCGTTCTGACTCCTTGGGACACCGAAGCACTACTAGGTACTAGTTTTGACCAGGAGTGGGGTTCGGCCGTACCCGTTAGATCTAACCCTCGTCCCTAATTATGTATTAATGGCATTTCTGTATTTAGTCTATGCTCACATGATCTAGTATTTCATAGGCCTTTCATAGGCATTTCATATATCCTTTCTTAAAACGCATCATACTTGGTACTCGTTCTCACCAAGAGTGCTTCTTGTTTTTGTATCATACTATTTATAAACATTGTGATATTTGTAACATGTATTTCACCCCCGATGTTATAAAACTGAAAACAGTTAAAAGAAAAGGGGGAGCATGAACTCACAGTTTTGCATTCCGAAGCGTATGCTAGCAAAATCAAATGTCCAAAACAATTCTTGACCTACACGTATCCTAAATCATATAAGACACTAAGGTCCATGACATAAAGCCCAAGCATACGTGTTGGCCATAATCAAATCATCCAACTAGCTAGCTTTGATAACTCGTTTCTTGTTTTAACACGAGACGCTGACACGTTGGGGATTCGTTCCAATTTGACAAAGAAATATTTATATTTACAACAAAATATATATTTTATGATAATAATTATGTGTTAACATTATTATACTCGTAGTAGTCTTTGGTTAAATCATATACGTGTGTAAAAGTAAATATACTTTTAACCCGGTTCTATGAGAAAAACTATATACGTATACAAAAATTGTATACTTATATTTAGAGAATAACTCTCTTAATACAACAAATACTGGTGGAATATATATATATATATATATATATATATATATATATTTCAGTTTATAGTTTTTCTTACACATTATTTACTATGTATAAACATATATATGTATGAAATAAAATTTCTAGATATCAAGTCCATCACTAACTATTTCTAATAAAGAAAAATTATATTCATTTCAACTCTACATATTTCTTTCCCGAATAAATATTGCCATCAAATTGTTTCTAACTTATGTAACATGAGGTTTTCATCATAGCATTTAATTGAGAAAACCTTTTATAATAATAATAATAATTATTATTATTATTTTGCTCTAACAACTATGAGTATGCATATAGACACGTAGAGGTGTATAGTCTAGTCCTTAAAATAATAACTTTTTACAAGATCTTATACTATAAGTTGTATAAATAAATATATATTAGAAATCATAGTATGATTACTTCAAGACAATGTTTAAATTCCATGCATGGTTCATACATATAGAACCAAAAATTATGATCAGAAGCATTAAGAAAATGGTTTCATCCAAAATGGCCATTTTTCTAATAACGTATGCATGTAGTGTGTAGGATTTAAAGAGAATGTTCACTTGGTTTAAAACCAATTGTGGCTGTTGTCGAGTCACATAAGTTTATGGACAAGTTTTAAATTTCACTTTTTTATATTAGCGACATGGAAACTACTAATAGCAACATGTGTACCGTCGCAATAAATACCGACTTGAAAGCTTGTTAGGAAACTATGATTTTCTTTACAAGAGTCTATGTATTTGTTTTAGTTCAAAACTCTACTCGGATGATTGATTAGGCATTAATTAGCAACACGGTAAATTCAAAGGATAACCATGATAAACACTTACAAAAGCAAGCAAGGTTGCGTTCGAAAGACAAGATGGCGAAGAACTTGAGCTTGCTTTCCGCGGAGGTTCGAGACTCGATTCTTACGATCGCGGACCGTGAACTAAAATTCAGCATGAACTCGAGGTGCGAATGTCATGCGAAAGACACCAAATAGAACCGTAGTGGGTGGAAATGGATGTTGGACCTTAGCTCCCTGGTGAAACTTGAATACTCATGATGTTGGGCTGAATTAGATCAAGTTTTTTTTTTGGAAAGTTAAAAGCTGGTCCTAAGGTGGATAAATGAGAGCCGAGAGAGGGAGAGCAAGACCAAGAGGGTGAGAGAGTTGAGGTTGTGAAGTGTGGTGATATATGTGATGGTTCAAGACTTCTTATAAACATGCAAACCCTTTACCCATTGTGTCTTGTGTTTCAAGAGTACACTACACAATCTTCTCATCAAATCTCACAAGATTAGGAAGATCAAGTAATATCTCAAAGGTGGGGCCGGCCTAGTTGGGGCCGATTACTTACATGGGGGGTTAAATGTAATTTTAAATGGTAATTAGTTAGCTTATACTTCAATTCCAAGTATATAGTTACAAGTATTAGTTAATAGATATTCTAGTGGGTGTTGGGGTGTTCGGGATCCATAACTAGCTCAGAAAAATTAAAACAACGCTTCTAGCAATATTTTGGTATTCCGGGTAATGTCCAGTTGTTCGGTTAGATACCGGTTCGTTAAAGTGTAAAGTTTTCCCGTTTAGTGTTCTTTATGTAACTTTTTGTGACACTTTTAGTTCCCGACACTTAGGAAAGCATTCAGGACCATTTTGCCATGTTTTTGTATGATACAAGCTTATTAAAAAGCTGAAATTTGCTGAAATATGCAGAATTCTGCACTTTGGGTGAGCTTTAGGCACTTCCCGGCACTTAAACTATCACTTAGGGATGCAGTTTTGTGGTCCTTACTTCCCTACACACTATACTAGTGTAATAAGTAGTCTCTGTCTCATACTGGGCCTCAAAACACTGCCTGTCTATGTACTGAACTTCGTCAGCATTTTTGTTAGTCGGATAAAGGTGCCAATTCTGTTCTGTGTATTATTAGAACTGTATTGTGTTGCATGTAGCAACGATAAAGTCTTGCAACAAGAAATGCCATTGTATGTATATAACAGAAATCAAAAATTCATTTGTCTTGTAAACTAGATCATGCACAGTTATTAAAGCACAGATTACTGTTCATTTAGTGTGCGGAATGTACGGAAAAGTGACAGTTGTCACAGACTCCCTCCGTTAAAAGAATTTCGTCCCGAAAGTCAAGCGATGCCATCGGTCGCAGGGGGGGTTGTGAATCAAGTGTGGTCACTTATGTTTAAAATTTATCTTCGTGTTCCCATGTAACTCTGGGTCATGTTATGAATTCTATCGTACTCAAGTAATCAATTATGTCTTTTCTGTGTTTTGTGGACTCTTGGTCCGAAACCTTAACAGGTTATATAGTATTGTGGACTCTTGGTCCGAAACCTTAACAGGCTTTATAGTATTGTGGACTCTTGGTCCGAAACCTTAACAGGTTTTATAGTATTATGGACTCTTGGTCCGAAACCTTAACATGTTTTATAGTATTGTGGACTCTTGGTCCGAAACCTTAACAGGTTTTATAGTATTGTGGACTCTTGGTCCGAAACCTTAACAGGTTTTATAATAATTTTGTCGTTTGCCTTTGACGTGAATCTTATTTGTGGGAACTACGACTGTTCCTTGAGTCAGACTCCTTTAAAGACTAGACACATAGAATGTGTCGCGATCACTACGGATCTTTTCTAGAAGTTTCATCTTGTGAGCAATGGTTCTGATCCCTACACTAGGGGTCCAACCTTTACGTTTTCCAAATCACACCATGCCTCCTCTAGGCGAGGCTCCCATTAAAGCCATATTTCTTGTATCAAATTCTTACGATTCCCGCCGTTCATCGGCGTAATCTTTCTGTATTTCACGGACTGTCTTGATAAGATCTCATATCTGAACGATCTTGCCTCTAGTTTTTCCTGGGCCGACTCGGGCCAGTTGATTGCTGTTCAACATGACGGGGATCGACTTATTATGTCCCATCTAGAGCTTCACACGAAGCGGTTAATACTGTTTTAGAAAACTCCACCAGAGGGCAAGTGAGTGTTCCAACTTTTCGTCAAAGTTTATTAAGCACGTAACGTGTCCATACAATCGGCATCGTTCAGTAGCTTAGTCCATCTACGTTAATATTCAAGTTCTCACGATCAACGGTGTGCTGCAGCCCTGATGATTGGTAAGGGTCGTGCGGCATTTTCTTTCAGGTAATGACGTCAAATTTGCGGTGCACATTTACTGTATCTGGATCATGGTTTCTTCTCATGATCTTTTAATCAACGTGACGCGTATGCAATGTCGTGATCTCGTTGCGTCGACGCGTAATCGAGACTTTATCGAGGAGCGTCACATAATTGCAACTTTAACTCCTTAGCTCTTGTTTGCCGGGTTGGCATGAATCTCGTTCTCATTCACCATGTATCCTAAAGTTCTAACTTCGCGAATTCGAAATTCGCTTTACGTCATCATAACACAGAACTGTTCTTTCTCTAACAGTCGCAAGATAAATTGCAGTTGTTGTTCATGACCTTCCTTGGTCGTTGGCCATATAAGAATGTTGCCAATCAATATAGTTGTGATCTATGCATGTGTTAAGCCAAACGGTACGACAAGGAACTCGTAATGCTCGAAGCGAGTCCTAAAGGTCGTTTTAGGGATATTTCTTTCATGTATTCACAGTTGAGGACATCCTATCCTCAAGTCGACCATTGAGCGGTAACTATATCTTGACAATTGTTCTGTCTATGTCATCAATCCTTGGCAAAGGATTCCGATCCTTGATATCCAGTTCTCTGGAATTGAGGTAAAGTGGAAATTGTCAAGTTTCTTCTCATGTCCTTAACTAACGATGTCATACCCTTAATTCCCTTTGTCTAGCAGCTCTTGCAGTTATATTGGAGGTTCATGTTTCTCGGACGAAACTATTTGGTAAGGCGTCTTCTTGCCACCGGTGCCGTTCCTGGCACGAAGTTCGTCCTAAACTCCTCTTAAGCTTCCAAAATCATAGTTCTTAATCTTCTATTTTGCTTAACTAGCCTTCCATTTGCCAATTCTAAAGAATAGGGGACGTCTATTCTACTTGAAACTAGGCCAAGTAGTTCTTAGGTTCTAAGGATACGAGATTAAAGTTGATGCCAGTATTGATCAAAAATAGATGCATAAGGTTGGTTAATAGGGGACGTACCCGTAACCGCACCTGGATCCTGGCGTGCTTCACGAGTTTTGATCGTGAAGACCCTTCCTTTCTTGGTTCTACCTAGGGCAATCTTTCCTGAAGTGCCCTATTTCACCACATCTGTAGCAACCTGGAACTCTCTTATCTCTTCCATCTGGGTCCTTCGCCCAACAGGCATACTTGCTGTGCCCTTCCTTTCCACATTTTCCGTAGTTAGGCCTCAGACATCGACCTTCATGGTAAAAATTGCATTCCTCGCACCTCTGCTTAGTTCTCAAGTAAATCTTACCACCATCTTTATTAGTGGCTCCATACGCTTTCTTGCCACGTGGCGGGTTCACTTCCTTTCTCTTGTTTGCTTTAGAGCTCCCATAGCTGATTTGGGTGCTTATCTTTAGGTTCGAAGACTTCCGCTTCTTGTTGCCTGAAGACTCCACATGAGTCTCTTTCTTGTTTGCCTCAGGTTCCGAGAATTTTCCCGCATGTAGAGCTTCTTCAGTAAGAGTGACATTCAAATCGATAGCCTCTGCGATGGTTGGGGGAGTTGAGGAAGTAACCATACTCGTGATTTGAGGTGCAAGTCCCCAAATGAATCGCTCAATCTTCTTGAATTCCGGCTTGACCAAGTAGGGTACGACTCTAGACAGGTCGTGAAACTGCTGGACATATTCAGAAATCTTCGGTCCGTCCATTTTCAAATTCCAGAACTCCACCTCAAGTTTCTGGATTTCAGCCCTAGAATAGTATTTCGCTTCCATCATTTCCTTGAGCTCATCCCAGCTCAGTGCATAGGAAGCATCTTCACCAAGGGTCTAAACCTGAAGGTTCCACCAAGAGAGTGCGCCTTCTAAAAACAACCCTGAGATACAGGTAACACTCCATTGAGGCGAACAGTTGCTCATTCTTAGAACGGAGTCAGTCTTTTCTGCCCAACGGACAAATGCAACGGCACCTCCTGTGCCATCAAAATTCAGTGGCTTGCAGTCTAGGAATTGTTTATAAGTACAGCCAGTTGGAGGGTTATTTCCGGTAGTGCCACCGTTGTGTTCAGAGCGGAGGGCTTCATGTCGTGTAATTGCCTGTGAGATGCGTTCTTGCAGCTCGGCTTCTGTCCTTGGTAACGTACTGATGTCTGTCTCTCGTCTGGGTGGCATTCTCTTCTGGTTGGTTAGACAACTTTTCATAATTGTCTATGAGGTACACGGTACCATATGCCAGCATGTAATCACCCAATACCACATGCATATATAATCAACAATGTGTGAGCGAGGAAACAATCATTGAGCCTTCACATAGGCTTGGCATCTTGGCTTATTGTTTGTACTAAAATGAACTCGAGGCTACATCGCCTTGGTCATACATGTTTCGTGAAGTAGTAGTTGTACACGTAGGGTGATAGAGAGTGTAATGTCACTGAATCTTTCCGAATGTTATCCCTCTTCACTTGCTTAAATATCGTTTCTCAAATATCGTGTACACGGGTAGAAGTGTCAGTCACGAAGTAGGCAATGACAGGTTTCCTACTGTATAAAGTGCTAACGCACTGGTCTATGTATTGTTCTACCAGATGAAGGTGTGAACACCTATAGATTATTTTTGGAGGGATGGTGATCCTTAGCCTGACCCGCATAGTCCACCAGGATTTCCATGCACTACAAGTTGTTATTACGTGCGCCCCCGTAATAATAATTTGTCTTGCACAGTTACCCCAATTTTCTCTCATCCAAGCAGATGATCAATCAAGGAGGGGACATTACTGTCCTTATACCTCTGTCATGGAAAGGACCATTACGGTGGTCCACGCGCTAACACTCGTTATCGTTACGCGCGAATAGGCACGATGATTAAATGAAACAGGAACAAGGAGAATTCCTAGTAGTTGGAGGGGCACCTTCAAGATGAATTCTTCATCTTCCTTTTCTGGTCATGTATGTCGTCAATCTTGCTTCACAAAAGCCGCAGGGATCTCGTCCCGCTATTAAAGAAGTTGCTCAAGGTTGCCGCCCCTGCCTCGTCATCACTACCGTAGTCAGGCATCTTAACGATCGAGAGGGAAGAGCAGACATCTCCTACGGAAGCAAGCTCGGTATCTTGTTTGGTAATTATTCCAGCCATGAGCTTTGCAATGAATGCGAGGTCGGTATCTTCATCGTGCGAGTAAGTACAGTAATAGGAGTCAGAGTCGAAAGTATATTATTCACGTCAGTAATCATTCCGTACACTTATTTGTATGTTTATATTCACGTCAATAATTATTCCATACACTTATTCGTATGATGTATCAATAAACAAATATGCTACTTAGCATAACAAGCAATTTAATGCATCATATCACGTATAAATCTCGTTTTTTTTTTTGGGGGGGGGGGTCATTTTGTCTTTGGAAAGTCTAACTCGTGTAGACTATGCCTTAGTTGGCACCTTATCTAGGGGTATTCCCTATTAGTGTCCTTGCCTTGTCCCTTTTTGAAAAGTGTTTGACTCGTGGATCTTGGCGCTTACGTGAATGCAATGAAAACCTTTTTGTAAAATGTTTTTGTGAGAGAACTCTAGTGATTGTAGTCTAGACTCGAGAAGGAATCCTAGTTCACTACAATCGAAGCTCTGATACCAAACTGTCACACCCTGACTTTGCCGGAAGCGTATGATGTGTGACTGGTTTAATATCATTTCATTCAATCGTAATAAACAACTACATGATCAAAACGATGTTCATCCATTCATAAAATTTGAGTATTACAAACACTGGTTATTTAAGTTTTCAAAACACAACCTTCGACAAGGTTACAAATCAACAAAAGTGGATGACATTTAAACTTGAAGTTTACTTCTAGTTATGACACCTGCGCCCAAGATCCATCCTGTTACCTGAAATACATGTAATTTTGGAAAACATCAACAAAAGTTGAGCGAGTTCATGCGTTTGTTTGTGTGCTAGCAATCTTGTAAATCTTTGAGAGACTTCTTTGTAAACATGTATGAAAAGCGTGTATGAACATACTAAATGAATGTTTGTACAAGGACATTAAGGCATGTGAGGACATGGGGAGTACTTGTTGTGACTCCCAGTCGGAGTACTCGTTCTGACTCCTTGTCGGAATACTCGTTCTGATTCGTTATCGGAGTACTCGTTCTGACTCCTTGGCGGAATACTCGTTCTGATTCCTTATCGGAGTACTCGTTCTGACTCCTTGGCGGAATACTCGTTCTGATTCCTTATCGGAGTACTCGTTCTGACTCCTTGTCGGAATACTCGTTCTGATTCCTTATCGGAGTACTCGTTCTGACTCCTTGTCGGAATACTCGTTCTGATTCCTTATCGGAGTACTCGTTCTGACTCCTTGGGACACCGAAGCACTACTAGGTACTAGTTTTGACCAGGAGTGGGGTTCGGCCGTACCCGTTAGATCTAACCCTCGTCCCTAATTATGTATTAATGGCATTTCTGTATTTAGTCTATGTTCACATGATCTAGTATTTCATAGGCCTTTCATAGGCATTTCATATATCCTTTCTTAAAACGCATCATACTTGGTACTCGTTCTCACCAAGAGTGCTTCTTGTTTTTGTATCATACTATTTATAAACATTGTGATATTTGTAACATGTATTTCACCCCCGATGTTATAAAACTGAAAACAGTTAAAAGAAAAGGGGGAGCATGAACTCACAGTTTTGTATTCCGAAACGTATGCTAGCAAAATCAAATGTCCAAAACAATTCTTGACCTACACGTATCCTAAATCATATAAGACACTAAGGTCCATGACATAAAGCCCAAGCATACGTGTTGGCCATAATCAAATCATCCAACTAGCTAGCTTTGATAACTCGTTTCTTGTTTTAACACGACACGCTGACACGTTGGGGATTCGTTCCAATTTGACAAAGAAATATTTATATTTACAACAAAATATATATTTTATGATAATAATTATGTGTTAACATTATTATACTCGTAGTAGTCTTTGGTTAAATCATATACGTGTGTAAAAGTAAATATACTTTTAACCCGGTTCTATGAGAAAAACTATATACGTATACAAAAATTGTATACTTATATTTAGAGAATAACTCTCTTAATACAACAAATACTGGTGATATATATATATATATATATATATATATATATATATATATATATATTTCAGTTTATAGTTTTTCTTACACATTATTTACTATGTATAAACATATATATGTATGAAATAAAATTTCTAGATATCAAGTCCATCACTAACTATTTCTAATAAAGAAAAATTATATTCATTTCAACTCTACATATTTCTTTCCCGAATAAATATTGCCATCAAATTGCTTCTAACTTATGTAACATGAGGTTTTCATCATAGCATTTAATTGAGAAAACCTTTTATAATAATAATAATTATTATTATTATTATTTTGCTCTAACAACTATGAGTATGCATATAGACACGTAGAGGTGTACAGTCTGGTCCTCAAAATAATAACTTTTTACAAGATCTTATACTATAAGTTGTATAAATAAATATATATTAGAAATCATAGTATGATTACTTCAAGACAATGTTTTAATTCCATGCATGGTTCATACATATAGAACCAAAAATTATGATCAGAAGCATTAAGAAAATGGTTTCATCCAAAATGGCCATTTTTCTAATAACGTATGCATGTAGTGTGTAGGATTTAAAGAGAATGTTCACTTGGTTTAAAACCAATTGTGGCTGTTGTCGAGTCACATAAGTTTATGGACAAGTTTTAAATTTCACTTTTTTTTATTAGCGACATGGAAACTACTAATAGCAACATGTGTACCGTCGCAATAAATACCGACTTGAAAGCTTGTTAGGAAACTATGATTTTCTTTACAAGAGTCTATGTATTTGTTTTAGTTCAAAACTCTACTCGGATGATTGATTAGGCATTAGCAACATGGTAAATTCAAAGGATAACCATGATAAACACTTACAAAAGCAAGCAAGGATGCGTTCGAAAGACAAGATGGCGAAGAACTTGAGCTTGCTTTCCGCGGAGGTTCGAGACTCGATTCTTACGGTCGTGGACCGTGAACTAAAATTCAGCTTGAACTCGAGGTGCGAATGTCGTGCGAAAGACACCAAATAGAACCGTAGTGGGTGGAAATGGATGTTGGACCTTAGCTCCCTGGTGAAACTTGAATACTCATGATGTTGGGCTGAATTAGATCAAGTTTTTTTTGGCAAGTTAAAAGCTGGTCCTAAGGTGGATAAATGAGAGCCGAGAGAGGGAGAGCAAGAGGGTGAGAGAGTTGAGGTTGTGAAGTGTGGTGAGATATGTGATGGTTCAAGACTTCTTATAAACATGTAAACCCTTTACCCATTGTGTCTTGTGTTTCAAGAGTACACTACACAATCTTCTCATCAAATCTCACAAGATTAGGAAGATCAAGTAATATCTCAAAGGTGGGGCCTAGTTGGGGCCGATTACTTACATGGGGGGTTAAATGTAATTTTAAATGGTAATTAGTTAGCTTATACTTCAATTCCAAGTATATAGTTACAAGTATTAGTTAAAAGATATTCTAGTGGGTGTTGGGGTATTCGGGATCCATAACTAGCTCAGAAAAATTAAAACAATGCTTCTAGCAATATTTTGGTGTTCCAGGTAATGTCCGGTTGTTCGGTTAGATATCGGTTCGTTAAAGTGTAAAGTTATCCCGTTTAGTGTTCTTTATGGAACTTTTTGTGACACTTTTAGTTCCCGACACTTAGGAAAGCATTCAGGACCATTTTGCCATGTTTTTGCATGATACAAGCTTATTAAAATGCTGAAATTTGCTGAAATATGCAGAATTCTGCACTTTGGGTGAGCTTTAGGCACTTCCCGGCACTTAAACTATCACTTAGGGATGCAGTTTTGTGGTCCTTACTTCCCTACACACTATACTAGTGTAATACGTAGTCTCTGTCTCATACTGGGCCTCAAAACACTGCCTGTCTATGTACTGAACTTCGTCAGCATTTTTGTTAGTCGGATAAAGGTGCCAATTCTGTTCTGTGTATTATTAGAACTGTATTGTGTTGCATGTAGCAACGATAAAAGTCTTGCAACAAGAAATGCCATTGTATATATATAACAGAAATCAAAAATTCATTTGTCTTGTAAACTAGATCATGCACAGTTATTAAAGCACAGATTACTGTTCATTTAGTGTGCGGAATGTACAGAAAAGTGATAGTTGTCACATATAACCTCGGAAGGTTATTCCCTAAACATCTATGGTCACTAAACATGCTTGGTCGGATCCTAACGATCGACCAAACGGGTCAGGTTCGAAAGCCTAAGCGGTTGTTTAGACCGCTTATCTTACGACCCTATATAAGCACTAAACTAAGAGTGACGAGTTAAACATGTTAAAAATGCTTAATGAAGTTAGAAAACAGGTTTGGTATCAAGACAACCGGTTTTGATACCCAAGAATAGTTTGGTTGCAAAATACGCATAGGCACGTATTTTGACCGAAACTATGACTCGTCACTACGCCTAATCAACGTGGTAATCAGTAGGTATAGTCACAAGGGACTATAACCATCGTGATTACGCTCACGTTGCAAAGTTCAAACGAACTTTGTGTTGACCAAAGACTGGTCAAAGTAGAAAGTCAAACACTGTTTGACTTTTACGCTTAAAAACGCATAAAAGAACGAAAGAAACTTATAAGAGGTCCAAGCTATGAAGAATTTGATCTAAATACTCAGGTATGAAGCATAAAGCTTCAACTTAGAGCATAAAATCAGATCAAGTGTGAGAAATGAGAGCAAATCAAGTGGGAATTTATAGGAATTCAAGAGCCGTTAGAATCATTTCTCAAACTACGAGCTTCAATCTCAACCATCCAAGTGTTACCCACTGTTTTGGTAATCTATGGATGCCCAAAACAAGCCCCAAGAGTTGAAAAACCATGAAGAAAACCCAGAAACCAGCTGCTGAATGGAGAAAACTGAATTTTGCAGGTCTGATGGGCTCTTGTGCCCTGCGTAGACTCAGTAAGAGTCTTACGCGCCCCTCCTGAGCCAAAGTTTGGCAGATTTGTCAATTTTAGTCCCTGCAGTTGTAATTCTTGGTTTTCGATGCATTTTCGATACATTTAAGCCCTGTTAACCCCATTTCAAGGCTCTAAAATGAAGTTAAAGTATAGGGAACTTAAAATATGCTCGAAAATATGTCAGATGTCGGTTCGTTTGGTCGTACGGTTGCGTTGTTCGGTTAATTACGACGAAACACGAACGGACGTGAAAAACGATCCAAATCACGCGACGAATGGAATTTTATCATGCCAATCACTAAAATAAAATATCTTAATGATTACATAAATTTTTGGATGTCCGGATATCTTCAGAACGTAAGATATGCGCGTAAATGCAAACTTATGCACTTTTTGACGCTTTTAGTCCCTATTGATCAAAAAGTTTATTTTTACGCACCAAACACCTCAAAGCCTATTTCTAAGCTATGTAAAGGATATTTAGGGCATATTTAACTTATGATCAAGTTCCGGGATGTTCATTACCATTCGATTCGGTATACTTTTGCAGTTTGACGAAAATAGTCCGTGCAATCGAATAAACTTGATTTCGATACACCAAACCCTCCAAAACTTATTTCTAAGTTATGTAAAGGTTATTTAAGGTATGTTAAGCCCATGTAACTGTTCCGGAGTGTTTGTCGCATTAAACAAATTACGTTTACGCATCGGTTCGCGTATAACTCTCTACAAGGCGATTTAGAGCTCGAAATCGAACGAGAATTGATATGTGCAAATAATACATATATTTATACAAATCCCAAGTATGAAACACAATATTTCTTTGATTTGGTATGTGTTCCATGTTCGCAGAGGCACAGATGTCACAGTCTCCCCTACTTTAGGAAATTTCATCCCGAAATTTATTCGTAGGAGTCTGTCTGTGACGCTGTGTTAAATAATTGTTTTGCATGGAATCTAGGTTGTCATCTATTTGCGTAGAGTAACCCATCAAAGATTTTTATGCAAGGCATAACCATGTCATTCCCCAGTGGATATACTTCGAAGTGAAAATGAATGGACGATTCACTTTCTCCAATGGGTTCTTCATCAGGTGTCGAAAGGATATTCATTTCCCTCGATGGATATTCTTCAGAAGCGAAAATGAATGGACGATTCATTTTCCTCAATGGGTTCTTCGTCAAAAATGGAAATGAAGGAATAATCAAAAGGATATTCATTTCCCTCAACGGATATTCTTCAGAAACGAAAATGAACGGATTGAGTCATTTTCCTCAACGGGTATTCTTCAGAAATAGAAATGAAGGAATAATCAAAAGGATATTCATTTCCCTCAACGAATATTCTTCAGAAACAAAAATGAACGGATTGAGTCATTTTCCTGAACGGGTATTCTTCAGAAATGGAAATGAAGGAATAATCAAAAGGATATTGATTTCCCTCAATGGATATTCTTTAGAAACGAAAATGAACGGATTGAGTCATTTTCCTCAACGGGTATTCTTCAGAAATGGAAATGAAGGAATAATCAAAAGGATATTCATTTCCCTCAACGGATATTCTTTAGAAACGAAAATGAACGGATTGAGTGTCACACCCCGATATTTGCACGTATTACCGGTGGGCCCGGTGGAGAGTATCGTGATGTAGTTGATATCATCATAGTCAAATAATCACAGTTCAATGCACAACGGAAGTGTAAAGTAATAATAATACAAACCGATTCGAAAGTATAATAAAATATTACACAACGGTTGTATATGGATCCACAGGCGAACCTTAAAACAGAAATATAAACATTGTTCAACAGACTTTAGACGTTTAGAACTTGCAAGATTCCTTATTAATGCCCCGAGCTCCCAGCCAATTTACGTGTAGTACCTTTCACTTAATCTTTTTGGAAAATACGTCAGTTTACACTGGTAAATACAATTAACTGACTCTTTTTGAAAAGTGTTTATAAAATTGATTTAAATGCACAAGGCACAAATATTATTTTATAACTTGGGACAATTATGTTAATAACAATCTTGTATCAGAATTACATGTTTGTCCAACATTTAGGGCCGGTGTTAAATAAACCGACCAAGATTAATCGACACACCACAAATATAAACTCATAAGAAGTTTCCTCACGAGTGAGTATATCTTTTACATACGCAACAGACAGGTGTATGCCTACACCCCGTGCTTAAGTTGTGGCCATTTATGCTTTTTTAAATGAGCCAAGGATATCCAGGACGCGGTCATTAACCCCCAATGTTATTTGTTATCAAGCAATACTGATTAAAACGGGATTATGCAATTTCATCATCTCCAATTAAAAGGTTTCTACACCCGACCAAGCGGTAATAATTTACCGTATCCCAAGCCCGTATAAGGGAAAATAAGTTAAAAGTATTTACCTGAGCTTAAAATGTAATTTATACTCAGCCGTATATTCTAATCAGCAAGTGCAAGTACTTCTACCGGGGCTCTCAATATGGAACGAAGGTTTTATTAACCTATTAGATTCCTAACGGGTCTTATTTAAGTTGTAACTTAGACCGGTTAGTTTTAAGGAAATGTTTATGGTTCAAAACGCAAGATTAAGCGAAGACCGGATTAGATTGTGATTTAGACCCGGCAAGTATGAAGACTTGTATAATATGGGTAAACTAAACACATTCTGGATTTTGAAGTGAAAATGATAAGGTTTGACCCGTTTCGGTTAATTTTTGCATACTAGTTACATAAACCGTACCGAACGCGAATATGCATAACGGGTAATCAAAAGAGTCATGTAATGGTTCCACAAGTTAATATGCTTAAAATATGTTATGATATCAGTAGGTTATCTTCCATTATGCCTAAAACGAATTTAAAATCAATTTATGCCTGAAGGGGTATTTTGGTCATTTTAGAGTTTGTAAAAGAGGTTAAATAGTAATCTAAAGTTATGGTCTAAAATAATCAGTAAAAATATTTAATTTAGCAAGTTACATCAGTAAGATATCATGTATATGTGAATTTTATCATTTATGACCAAACTACGCACCGTAGGGGCATTTTGGTCATTTCACATATGTTTTAAGGGTCAAATTTGGAAATCTGAGTTCAAGACTTAAACTTACTATTATAGTATAAAAATTTATTCATAACATCAGTAGTTAACAGGTCTTAGGTGCCAAATATGGTTTTAAACCATACTATGCGCCTAAATCGCATAAAAGTCGGTATTTGACGGTATTCGGGTTGATTAAGGGAATCTGAGATTTTGATCAGCCTCTACTGTTTAGAATCACTTATTTAATGTATAAAATCAGTAGAAAAAGGTTTGATATGTAAAGGATGTGTAAAACTCAATTTATTAGCAAAAAGGGCATTACCGTCAATTACCGAGTCTATGCAAGAACCCTTTGTTATGATCTATTTAAAAATTCAACAAAAATTTCCAAAAATCCCTAAATATTATATCTTAACAGTAGGTGGCAAGTTTGGTGTCAAAAGTTGGGTTTAAATATGATTTATGCCAAAAATGCCATTTAATTAATAAAAAGCTTTCATTTTACGATATCGCACATAACTTCAATTTTAGACCATGAACTAATGTCAAATTTTTAGGACATGCTTATAAATCAGTAATAAAGGTTTTTGTCCTCTCACATTTTCAAAAATCTCGTTTTAATATCAAAAGGGCATAATGGTCAACTTTTAAGCATTTAACGGAAACATGCAATGAACTAGGATTTCTAAGGAACCATGTTGTATAACCTCAGAGGGTTATACTAACACATAATGTGGTTCTAAAGGAACCCTAAACTCAACTTTTGTGACTTTCGGTTGCGAACCGAGCCTAAACTCAGAATTGTCAGGTTGAACATGCCTAGACATGTTCAATTAATATTTACCAAGTTATTAAAGTGACAAAACTGATTTTAATGCCTTTACATCATTAGTTATGAATTTTATTTAAAAACCGACTCATTTGACTTTTATTTTAATTACTTTGACCCGACAATTAACTAAGCAAACGTGGTAATCAGGAGGTGCCCTTTTGAGGGTTTAATACCTACCTAATTACGATCACGTAGCCATGTTCGTTGCAAATAATGGCTTGACCGTTTAAAAGTCAAAGCGTTTATCGCAACGCTTGACTTTTTGGCTTTCTAAGCCAAATAAACATAACTAGCCATAAGAGGGCACTTACAAGGGGTCCAAGCAAGGAAGAAATTAATCTAGAATACTCAGGTATGAAGCATATGGCTTCAACTTAGAGCAATTTAGATAAAGTGTGTGAAATGAGAGCAAATCAAGTGGGTATTTATAGGATTTCAAGAACTGTTAGGATCGTTTCTCGTAACCCGTGCTTTGATCAAGACCCTACATGTGTACCCACTGATTTGGAATACTATGGGTGTCCAAAACCAGCTCATGGTATTGAGAATTTTGCATAAATAACCCCTGAAATTTGATCCAGTTGCTGAATCAAAGAATCTGCCCAGATCAGTCTCTGGCGCCCCACGAGAGGCCTGTCGCGCCTCGGAAGAGACCAAAATGGCAGAATGTCAGAAATGGTCCTTGCATGCAATAAACTCAGTGTTTGACACGTTTAAGCCCCGTTAACCACATTTCAAGGCTCCATAATGAAGTTAAAGCATAGGGAACATGAAATATGCTTAAAACTATCTCGGATGTCGGTTCGTTTGGTCGTATGGTTGCGTTGTTCGTTTAATTACGACGAAACACGAACGGACGCGAAAAACGATCTAAGTTACACGACGAATGGAATTTTATCATGCCCATCACTAAAATAAAATATTTTAATGATTACATAAATTTTTGGATGTCTGGATATATTCAGAACGTAAGATATGCGCGAAGATGCAAACTTATGCACTTTTGCAGTTTGACGCAAATAGTCCCTACGATCGAATAAACTTGATTTCAACACACCAAACCCTCCAAAACTTATTCCTAGGTTATGTAAAGGTTATTTAAGGTATGTTAAGCCCGTGTCACTATTCCGGAGTGTTTGTCGCATGTATTATTAAACATCCCAATGCTTTGGGTTTGTTAAAAGGTCACTCAGAGGTAAGAATTAACATGTGGACGCTTTTAACCCTTCGTTGCGCAAACTTTCAAACTATTACGCAAACGGCTACTCTCGATCAACAAGTGGCTCATTTGTGAATATGAATACCGTAAGAGGTTATTCAGAGACTTATTTTAAGGATGATAACACTTCCAGTCCTTCCATAATCAAACTTTTTGATTTTTCGTAAAATTAGTCCTTCATAGTCAACGTTTGACTTTATTAGGGTTTTGTACACGTGTCAACACATCATTGGATGTGATTTTTACGAGGTGTTACATCCTCACCCCCTAAAAAGAAATCTCGGCCTCGAGATTTGCACAAAAGATGGAAGTACTTTCTGTATTATAATGGACTTAATCTTCCACAGCATATCTTGGGCCTCTCCAGGCACCCAAGATGACCTTTATAATAGGTACATGTATCCTTTTGGAGCTTCTAATCTTGTCGATCCTCGATCGATGCTGATTTCACCACAAACTATAAGTTTTTATTAATCCGCACATCATTATGTGACAATGCTCTTGACCTATTGTCTAGCCATATCTTTAAATCACAAGTGTGGAACACATTGTGAGTTCCACCAAGCTCCTTAAATAGGTTTTAGCTTATAAGCTACTGATCTTGACGTATTCGATTTTCTTGAATGGTACTATTTATTCAGTGTTTAATTTGCCCGCTACATCAAAATGTAGTACACCTCTCTAGGGTGATACCTTCTGTTGAATCTTATCCCTTGTTAAGAACTTAAGAGGTTTGCGATTCTCATCACTCAATGATTTTCTGTTGATTATTGGCAACTTTCAGACGATTACGGATTTGTATGATCTTATTCGTTGTTTCCAAGGTAATTTCAGGTCCTGCTAATTCGGACTTACCAAACTTCTGTCCAACAACAGATGTTTAACATCCCATCTATACAAGGTCTCCAAAGGAGCAGCCTTGATGCTTACATACTAACTATTAGTTATAGGAGAGCTTATTTAAGGTGGGATAGTCTTTCCAACTACTACTTAAACCAATCTTAAAGATTTGCTAACCTCATGGTTAGTTGAACAAGTCGACGATCCTGGGTAGCTAATAGCGATTCTCAGTTAATACCTAAGTAGGGTTGCGGTAATCAATGCATAAGCATAATGAACCATCTTTCTTAATTAATAATATCGGAGCTCTCAGAATTACGAATTAGGCTTTATGAATCTTTATCTTAAAACTCATTTAATTAGGGTTTCGATTCTTCCATAATTGGTGGTACTAATCGACACTGAGATTTCACAATACTACAGCCCTAAGCGGGATGTTAATCTTAACTCTACTTGTCTTTGGAGGTAAACAAGGTACTTCTTTGGAGAAGATAGTCAAGACGCAAGGAGATTACAGAGATTTTCCAAATCTCAAGCCTCGGTTCTACTATCTTTGCCTGTGTCAGATAAATGACACATTTTCTTTACGAATCCATGGATACCTTAATCCGTTACACTTACTTTGACATTTCTGTTCCGGATATCTTCTTTGAATACCATTAGCTGACTTTAGTACAATATGACCATTGGGATATCTCAGTGGTTCCATGCATTAAACCTCCAAACTGATCAGGCATGGAGGCAATCTATGGAACATATTAAGATACACCAATCCTCATATGGCACTTTCATCATACAGTCTGGTATTCGCAGTTGATAGAAATCAATAAGATATTAAAATAAAATAACATATAATGACGTACTCCATCTAGAGAGAGGGTACTCAAGAATTTTATGAATGAAGATTTCTGACAGGGAAATGGTTCCTATGATTTTTTCCTGTAAGTTTTACCTTACACTTAATATCTGGGGTTCTTATGGAAAAATTTTAAAAGTTTGCTATGCTTATAATTTATGAACGATTTATTGGTATCCGAATCAAAACAGAACTCTTAGCACTTATATTACTGATAAATGATAAGGAATGTACCTGGTGTCATTATTGATATGAACTGCCTTAGACATTCATCGGGAGAGTTTAAGCGCTTTCATTCTTAGGCGTTCTATCCTTAGTCGCACCTCCCTTGACAGATTTAGGGCACGTAGTCCTGACGTGGCCTTTCTTGTTACAGCTGAAACAGACTGCATCCTTTATGTCCTTATATTCATGGGTTTTATGACCAGTTCATTTACAGATGCCACACGGTCTTGGCTTTTGATCCATTCGACACTACCCCTAGTGTCTTTTACAGCAGGTCTTGCATACAGGTTTCTTATTGGACTTTTGTTGGTAAGCTTACCCTTTTTCTTAGAAATCTGGGAGTTATCTTCCTCCCTTTTCCTTTTTGGTTCATTCTTTGCATTCGAGGTATGAACAAGATCCTTCTCATGAGTAAAGAAGTGTGGTTTTAATTGGGATTTGGAGCAAGTAGCATTGGGCTCTTTGAACTTTTTCACGACCTTTCTCACAGCCTTTCTAACAGCTGCGTCAATCATAGCTTGGAGAACATCTCTGTTAATTTTGAGGTTCACAATTGTAGCATCATTAGCATGTGTCGCATCATCAATGACGCGATTGACGATTGTCTTATCCAAGTTTGTCATACTCGAGACTTGGTCCCTAACACCAAATGAAACAATTACTTAGTTGCACTACAACAGTTATTCATCATCCTGATGACCCAACATATACTAACCATGGTATCATTAAACCATACAGGCTAATATGGTATGAACATTCCCAATGAATGTTATTTAAATGTATATCAATTATATTTAGCCTAGGTCACAAAAGGACCATCAATGGCATTTAAGGCTTGGACCTAGTCCATTACCTTTTTGACAGGGGATCAAAATGTCACATCTGTCTTTGTCATATTGATGATTTTGGATAGATTGAAAGCTCACCGCAAGGACATTGGAAAAGAGTGATTCCTAATGGATATAAAGCATCCATCTAAAATTGTTGAAGCAATATCTAAGGTATCATCGGCCAATTCCTTCCTCATGTTTTATGTCTAGAGTTCTAACAGGCAAATTCAATAGTTTACAACATTTATTGTCCACAATAGACTTATCTTCGCCAGAATCAAACAAAATTCTTAGCATAAACTTTATTGATAAGAAAGGTACCTGCTATATCGTTATCATTCTGCACTATCTCCTGGGAGTTCATCTGGAAGACTCGCGCGTTTGTTTTCTTGGCCTCTGCAGGCTTCCTTGCAAGCTTTGGGCAGTTGGTTTTGATGTGCCCTTCCTCGTTACAGTTGTAACAACTCGCGTTCTTCAACTCCTTGCATTCTAAAGTCTTGTGACCCTTGGTCTTGTGAATTCCACATAGTTTAGCACGTGGGTCGATCGTACATTTTCCATAATGACGCTTTCTGCAGTTACTGCATTTGGGTCTGTTATGAGACTGACTCGAGTTTTTCTTAATCTCGGAATCTTTCTTGTGTTCAGAATTTCCCTTCTTCTTGTTGTTAGATCGATGAGAGCTTTCCTCTTCTCCTTTCCTTTTTCCTCGCCAGAAGTCTTAACAGAATTATTCCTGATTGCATCTAAAGTGAGAGATAAGGATAAGTCCACCACGGACCTATATGTGGTAGGCCTAGATGCTTTAACATTTCCCTTAATTTCTGGTGCTAAGCCTCCAATAAAACACGCTATGCGTTTAGGTTCAGGGGTGACTAAATAGGGAACCAGGCGAGACATGGTGTTGAAACTTGTCACGTAAGCCTGACAATCTAAATTCTTCATGACCAGAGTCAAGATGTTTATTTCGATATTTTCTACCTCATGCTGAGGATAGAAGTTTTCCTTGATCAATGCAACAAATTGATCCCAAGATAAGTTATAAAGCGAGATCTTCCCCGTGGCTTGGATCAATGATCTCCACCATGCCAAAGCTTCTCCTTTGAATGATTGTGAAACAAATTTCACAATATCCTGCTCGGCACAACCACTGATGTCTACTACGGTATCCTTTTTATCCTGTAATGTCCCTTGGTTTGCAAGAGACATGTCATACAATCGATGGCTCCTTTTTATCCTGTAATGTCCCTTGGTTTGCAAGAGACAAAGTATTTATAAGAGCAGGTCTTAACACGTGGCTCCTGATTGAGCATAATTTGTTTGGATGGGACACTCCTCTGATTCGACGAATGATGAGAATCATCCTTATGAGATGTTTGTGTCTTAGAAGGTGGCTCCGTATGAGGTGCAGACTGGTTCCTGGTGCGAGCACCCCTTGATTCTTTAAATTGTCTGTCAAGGGATCTAGTGACAGCATTATCTATCATTGCTTGAAGATCTACACCCGATACATTCATTCTGGTGTTGTCATTCCTCATAATGGAATGACTGTTAACCTCATCTGATTCAGGCATGCTGAAACTTGTCTTCTATAAAACAATTGTCAATAATTTTGTTTAGAAGTCTATTTTGGAATCATCATCTTCGATGATTCATTAACCATGGTATAAATAGACCATATTTGGTTAATTTGATAATCCGGTTTATTTTAAACGTTTCATTATAATTATCCAGTTATAAACTATTAAGGATATTGAAATGGCACAAAAGGCCTTGTCACGAGGACAGTTTTGAATTTATAAGCCATGATCTTATAGGATCGAGGCATTAAGGTTTGAACATAGTTCATTACCTTTCTTGACAGGGATTCAAAGACTACAACTGTCTTTTGTCTTTTGGGACAATAGATATAGCCCGTAGGCACTTCATCACTAATGGATGTTTATGATATGATCATTTTATTTGATGATTTAAGCCATGATTTCTAAATCACTAGGCTAGATAAGAAATTGGAAGAATCCAATATAAGGATGACTATTGTGATTTTCTCGAACCACATTTGTCAAGAGTGCTAACACGTTCTTAGGTGTTAACAAGGATCTATTATCTTAAAAAGGCTTTACCATTTTAGCTATGTCGAAAATGACATATAGGCTAGGTTATACCTTTAAGATTTTCTTTGAAATATAATGGCAAAGCAATCATAAATTGAAATGACGTTATGATTTAGGACATAATACATATGTATATGTTTAATACCAAAATAAAATTCAAAAAGGATACTTTTCATAGAAAGTCCTAAAGAATCACAATAATTGCCCTAAACGGGTCTTACACATAGAGATTCGCCCACGCAGGGACTTAGAAGATATATATGTCCTTATAGGGACTACTATAGAAATGAAATATAACAAAAGAAGTTTCTTCTTCATTTTAATTCTGAAAGTTTTCTCCTTGGTTAACTGAGAGCGATACGGATACTGAAGGTTTTTTGTGGGTAGTCGAAATCTTCTATATTAGGAGTCCTTGCAAAAGTGGAATCCAAGGATTTTATGGTTAATGAATAATATGGATCACGAATAAGGTCAAGACTGGTATAATCCAAGTTTGGGATTCCGAGACTTAGAGGTAAGAAATATGGGTCGTTTGGGTCCATAGGTATCATATTGGGAGTTGGAGCCTCAGGGAGAGTTGGTATGGACTCCTCCGATGTTGGCTTCTCATTTTAAGTTTCAAAAGTCTTAGGTACAGATCTGAAATATGGTTAATGGGTTCAACTGGTTTGATTTTTGGGAATGGGATCAAAAAGGTCCTTTCTCCATACTGGTCGTACGCTAATTCGAGCTGTGATACGAAGCTTAACATTCTTAGACTTCGGATTTGGGGAGCTTCCACCAATAGCAGCTTTGCTCGGCGACACGTTCCTATAATCCAAAAATATCGAAAACAATGTATACATATAACAGGGATGAGATCATTCCTAGTTCATGTCTTGACTCGGAAGTCAACGAATGTGCTACTGTGTCATTGAGATTAAACACAAAAGGCTAGTGTTTAATTCACTCAATGTTGGCTCTGATACCAACCTGTCACACCCCGATATTTCCACATATTACCGGTGGGGAGTATCGTGACGTAGTTGATATCATCATAGTCAAATAATCATAGTTCAATGCACAGCAGAAGTCTAAAGTATTAATAATACAACCCGATTTGAAAGTATAATAAAATATTGCACAACGGTTGTATATGGATCCACAGGCGGACCTTAAAACATAAATATAAACATTGTTCAACAGACTTTAGACGTTTAGAACTTGCAAGATTCCTTATTAACGCCCCGAGCTCCCAGCCAATTTACGTACAGTACCAGTCACTTAATCTTTTTGGAAAATACGTCAGTTTACACTGGTAAATACAATTAACTGGCTCTTTTTGAAAAGTGTTTATAAAATTAATTTAAATGCACAAGGCACAAATATTATTTTATAACTTGGGACAATTATGTTAATAACAATCTTGTATCAAAATTACATGTTTGTCCAACATTTAGGGCCGGTGTTAAATAAACCGAACAAGATTAATCGACACACCACAAATATAAACTCACAAGAAGTTTCCTCACGAGTGAGTATATCTTTTACATACGCAACAGACAGGTGTATGCCTACAACCCGTGCTTAAGTTGTGGCCATTTATGCTTTTTTAAATGAGCCAAGGATATCCAGGACGCGGTCATTAACCCCCAATGTTATTTGTTATCAAGCAATACTGATTAAAACGGGATTATGCAATTTCATCATCTCCAATTAAAAGGTTTCTACACCCGACCAAGCGGTAATAATTTACCGTATCCCAAGCCCGTATAAGGGAAAATAAGTTAAAAGTATTTACCTGAGCTTAAAATGTAATTTATACTCAGCCGTATATTCTAATCAGCAAGTGCAAGTACTTCTACCGGGGCTCTCAATCTGGAACCAAGGTTTTATTAACCTATTAGATTCCTAACGGGTCTTATTTAAGTTGTAACTTAGACCGGTTAGTTTTAAGGAAAGGTTTATGGTTCAAAACGCAAGATTAAGTGAAGAGCGGATTAGAATGTGATTTAGACCCGACAAGTATGAAGACTTGTATAATATGGGTAAACTAAACACATTCTGGATTTTGAAGTGAAAATGATAAGGTTTGACACGTTTCGGTTAATTTATGCAAACTAGTTACATAAACCGTACCGAACGCGAATATGCATAACGGGTAATCAAAAGAGTCATGTACAGGTTCCACAAGTTAATATGCTTAAAATATGTTATGATATCAGTAGGATATCTTCCAGTATGCCCAAAACGAATTTAAAATCAATTTATGCCCGAAGGGGTATTTTGGTCATTTTAGAGTTTATAAAAGAGGTTTAGTAATATGAAGTTCTGGTCTAAAATAATCAGTAAAAATATTCAATTTAGCAAGTTACATCAGTTAGATATCATACATATGTGAATTTTATCATTTATGGCCAAACTATGCACCGTAGGGGCATTTTGGTCATTTCACATATGTTTTAAGGGTCAAATTTGGAAATCTAGGTTCAAGACTTAAACTTACTGTTAAAGTATAAAAATCTATTCATAACATCAGTAGGTAACGAGTCTTAGGTGCCAAATTTGGTTTTAAACCATACTATGCGCCTAAATCGCATAAAAGTCGGTATTTGACGGTATTCGTGTTGATTTAGGGAATCTGAGATTTTGATTAGCCTCTACTGTTTAGAATAACTTATTTAATGTATAAAATCAGTAGAAAAAGGTTTGATATGTAAAGGATGTGTAAAACTCATTTTATTAGCAAAAAGGGCATTACCGTCAATTACCGAGTCTATGCAAGAACCCTATGTTATGATCTGTTTAAAAATTCAACAAAAATTTCCAAAAATCCCTAAATATTATATCTTAATAGTAGGTGGCAAGTTTGGTGTCAAAAGTTGGGTTTAAATATGATTTATGCCAAAAAAGTCATTTAATTAATAAAAAGCTTTCATTTTACGATATCGCGCATAACTTCAATTTTAGACCACGAACTGATGTCAAATTTTTAGGACATGCTTATAAATCAGTAATAAAGGTTTTTGTCCTCTCATATTTTAAAAAATCTCGTTTTAATATCAAAAGGGCATAATGGTTTTTGTCCTCTCATATTTTCAAAAATCTCGTTTCAAAAATTTTTAGGACATGTTCAATTAATATTTACCAAGTTATTAAAGTGACAAAACTGATTTTATTGCCTTTACATCATTAGTTATGAATTTTATTTTAAAACTGACTCGTTTGACTTTTATTTTAATTACTTTGACCCGACAATTAACTAAGCAAACATGGTAATTAGGAGGTGCCCTTTTGAGGGTTTAATACCTACCTAATTACGATCACGTAGCCATGTTCATTGCGAACAATGGCTTGACCGTTTAAAAGTTAAAGTGTTTATCGCAACGCTTGACTTTTTGGCTTTCTAAGCCAAATAAAAATAACTAGCCATAAGAGGGCACTTACAAGGGGTCCAAGCAAGGAAGAAATTGATCTAGAATACTCAGGTATGAAGCATAAGGCTTCAACTTAGAGCAATTCAGATCAAGTGTGTGAAATGAGAGAAAATCAAGTGGGTATTTATAGGATTTCAAGAAACGTTAGGATCGTTTCTCGTAACCCGTGCTTTGATCAAGACCCTACATGTGTACCCATTGATTTGGAATACCATGGGTGTCCAAAACCAGCTCATGGTATTGAGAATTTTGCATAAATAACCCCTGAAATTCGATCCAGTTGCTAAATCAAAGAATCTGCCCAGATCAGTCTCTGGCACCCCGCGAGAGGCCTGTCGCGTCCCGCCGGAGACCAAAATGGCAGAATGTCAGAAATGGTCCTTGCATCCAATAAACTCTGTTTTTGACACGTTTAAGCCCCGTTAACCCCATTTCAAGGATCTATAATGAAGTTAAATCATAGGGAACATGAAATATGCTTAAAAATATCTCAGATGTCGGTTCGTTTGGTCGTACGGTTGCGTTGTTTGGTTAATTACGACGAAACACGAACGGACGCGAAAAACGATCTAAGTTACACGACGAATGGAATTTTATCATGCCAATCACTAAAATAAAATATTTTAATGATTACATAAATTTTTGGATGTTCGAATATATTCAGAACATAAGATATGCGCGAAAATGCAAACTTATGCACTTTTTGACGCTTTTAGTCCCTGTTTGACTCAAAAGTTTATTTTTGCACACCGAACCCCTCAAAGCCTATTTCTAAGCTATGTAAAGGATATTTATGGTATGTTTAACTTATGGTCAAGTTCTGGAATGTTCGCTACCATTCGATTCGGTATACTTTTGCAGTTTGACGCAAATAGTCCCTACGATCGAATAAACATGATTTCAACACACCAAACCCTCCAAAACTTATTCCTAGGTTATGTAAATGTTATTTAAGGTAGGTTAAGCCCATGTCACTGTTCCGGAATGTTTTTCGCGTGTATTATTAAAATGTTTTTCGCGTGTATTATTAAACATCATGATGCTTCGGGTTTGTTAAAAGGTCACTCAGAGGCATGGTTGTAAAACAAGGTCTCCAAGGCCGAGTACTCCCCGAGTAGTCGCTACAAGGTAGGTTGCCGAGGTGACTTTCTTCAACTCCGACTAATTACTCGGAATCGATCAAATGTGGTCAACATTGGCCAAAATCGGATATAATAAGTCAACTCGGGCCGAGTTTGACATAAAATAAAATAAAACATAATTTCTATGCCTATCATATTAAAGAATGAATATCAATTTCATGTATTTTGTTATAAATATTAGTGAATTTATGTTATTTGACATATATTTAACTTCCGAAAACTAATTTCTTTATAATTTAGCTTCTCCGAGTACTCCCCGTGTACTCTCCGCCTAGGTCGAGTACTCTCAACTCCCTGGTCGACCGACTAGGGAGCGCCTAGCGACTTTTACAACCATGCTCAGAGGTAAGAATTAACATGTGGACACTTTTAACCCTTCGTCGCGCAAACTTTCAAACTATTACGCAAATGGCTACTCTCGATCAACAAGTGGCTCATTTGTGAATATGAATACCGTAAGAGGTTATTCAGAGACTTATTTTAAGCATGATAACACTTCCAGTCCTTCCATAATCAAAGTTTTTGATTTTTCGCAAAATTAGTCCTTCATAGTCAACGTTTGACTTTATTAGGGTTTTGTACACGTGTCAACACATCAATTGACGTGATTTTTACGAGGTGTTACATTGAGTTATTTTCCTCAACGGGTATTCTTCTGAAATGGAAATGAAGGAATAATCAAAAGGATATTCATTTCCCTCAACGGATATTATTCAGAAACGAAAATGAACGGATTGAGTCATTTTTCTCAACGGGTATTCTTCAGAAATGGAAATGAAGGAATAATCAAAAGGATATTCATTTCCCTCAACGAATATTCTTTCAGAAGTGAAAAACTAATTAGCTAGTTCATTTTTCCTCAACGGGTGCTTCATCAGAAATGGAAATGAATAGAGTTAACTCTAGATACATGACAAAACTTGCTGTGATTTCTGTGCACTAAATTCCATAATTGTGTAGGCATCCATAATTACATAATTCCTTGCATAGTAATCACAGTTTGTTTTATAATGTGAAGGGGTTAGAATTTGAACAAGCTCGAGATAACTTTGATTAGGTCAACACATAAGCACATAATGGTTTTCTTGGTTATTAACTTGTTATCAGTTTGTTATTAACTTGTTGTCAATTTGAACATGGGTATTCAAGGTATACCAGGAACCCAGTCGATGGACTTCAACGTCCTCAAGAATCTATCTGAAAAGATTGGATGATCTTAAAAAGAAAATTCGATTTCGATTACAAGGAATCGTAATATTCGAATTACGGTACACAAGGAATCCAATTAAGGACTTACGGAAGTACCCTTAGGTACCCTATTAAGGATTTATAGTGGTACTTTGGGTATTCGTCCAGAGTTGTAACTTGCGCCTTGTACTCCGTTTCCTTGGAAGAAACAGGTACTTAGGATTTTCATGGAAATCGCAAGAAATCATAAGATGGAAGAATTTTGGGAGTAGTCTGTTCTACAAGGAACACAGTTCCTTGGTTGTCGGTATCGTAGGGGATTTGTTGTTTATACATGCAACCACATTTGTACACTGCGATGTAAATAAATGATTTATTTATAAACAACAATAAAAACTGTTTCATAGACCATGATAACAAAAGAAAATAATACATAAGGCTCGATTATTTCTAGACAGCGTCATCTTCCAGTTGGTCAAATGCTCATCCCTGCGCTTGATTTGCATTAGCAAGCTTTGGATATTTCTTTTGGAAATGGCCCATCTCGCCACAGTTGTAGCAAGAACCTGGTGGAAAACGAGCTTGAGTAGGATTGATGTCAGCTTGATTTGGTGCAGCTGCAGCTGGGCAAACTCTTGCTGTATGACCTATAAGTCCACAAATTAGGCATTTGCGGCACTTCACACTAGCATGATGATGAAGGTTACATTGGTTGCAAAAGGGTGTAGTTCCGTTGTATGGCTTCCTAGCAGGGGGTTGAGCTAGTTGGTTGGGGACAACTTGATCACTGTGGGCAACCACGATGAAGTTCTGAGAAGCCTTTCGCTTCTTTGACTTCTTGGAGGATTCAGTCTGCTCATCCTTTGGTTTCGATTCTTCGATCGGTTTCTTGTCGCCCTTTCGGAAAAGTTTACCTTTCCTGATCTGAGATTCAGTCAGGGTAGCGGATAGCTCAATGGCCTGTCTAACTGTAGTGGGGTTGCTACCAGTAACAATGTCTTGTACTGAGTCAGGTTGGCCATCAATGTACTTTTCGATTGCCTTATCCAAAGGCATAACCATGTTCGGGCATAACAAACTTAACTCCTCATAGCGGTCCGTGTAAGCTCAATGCTCACCACTATCTTGCTTAAGATCGTCTAATTCCCTTTCCAATGCCCTAATCTCTTGACGAGGACATAATTCCCTCATCATTAGAGCTCGAAGCTCTTCCCAGGTTTGAGCTAGTGCCACGTCGGCACCCCTATCTCTCATCACACCATTCCACCATGTTAAAGCTCGCTTCTCAAAGACACTAGATGCGAATTAAACCTTTCGCTCATTTAGACACTGAACATGCCTGAAGGTGCTCTCTAGACTCTCGAACCATTGCAGAAGTGCAGTTGCTCCTTGAGACCCAGATTTTGATGGCTTAGCTGAGTTGAACGTTTTGAAGTTACATGGGGCATTATTGTTGTTATTGAAGGCTTGGTTACATTGAGCAATCATGTTTGGGAGTGCAACAGCCATTTGCTGCGTAATGATAGCTGCGAGTTCTTCATTAGGTATCTGATTATCACGTCGAGGAGGCATTCTAAAAGAGGAAGCATGAGAGAAAACAAATGAAATGGCATTGGGTAAGGATCTTACAATTACCGACCAAAAAGCATGGATGATGGTCATTTGTTCGAACCACGAAGCAAACAAATGATGCACAAAAGCTGAATTAAAGTAAATAGGTCCTCATAATGTACTGCGAAGACATGTTTTAGCCTATAAGTGGACACTCACCCCAAGAGTTCCCAGGTAAGAGTGACTGGTCCGATTATGTGGATTTGTACGAACACTCTTGCCTTGGACAGAAAACTTAGGATACAGGCACCCACCCTTCCAGATTGCACGTGTTGACATTAATAAGACCCAAACTTTGACGAGATTTTGAAAAATTTGAAGGTTCAAAACCTTACAATAAATCATCCTAGAACAGATGATTAGTTTTCAAAGCGGATTCGAAATTTGGGTTCTTGTTGTGGTTGTCACCTAAAGATAGGCGACGGTATTGTTTTATGACTAAACGCAAGTAAACTCGCGTTAGGGTCCTAGGAAGGTTATAGTCTAGGTCAAATCATTACTAATAACCTAATTCCCTATAACCATGGGCACTGATACCAACTTTTCTGTCACACCTCAACCGCATTAAATCAATAAACCGTGGTGGAAACGTCGGGGAGTGTCTTAACAGAATCATTGTTTCACAACACATGGATGAAAGTTCTGTTTTATTGAATTAAGTTTATTACATTGTATTGAAACTAGAAACAAAACATGAACAAATTGACTTTCATTATTATTAAGTCACTAAGGCCTCGTCCATTCCTATGTGAGCATGCACCAATATCATCATCAAACATCATCAACTATGGTACCTGAAACATATGTAAAAATACACCAGCATAAAAATGCCGGCGAGTACAAAGGTTTTATGCGAGTGTCAGATTCATGGCTCGTTTATATTTTGAAATAACTTGAACAACTTCATTAATTGATATTAGAAAACCTAGTTTTGTAAAATGTTTGTAATGTAAATTGGTATAACCAAGTCAAAACAGTTTAGTTATAATTTATAAAACCTCGATGCCATGAATCTTAACTCCAAAACATTTGTTCAAGTAAACCCAGATCGTAAATTGTTTTTGTAATAAAACTCGAATGGTTTATATTGTTAGAAAAACCTTGTAATATAACTTTGTTTTGATAACATTTGTCCAAGTGATCTAGATAACGCAACGATATATAATGTGTTAAAAGCACTTATATATAGGAAGTACCAGCGGCGTATCCACCATGCTTTTAACACATTACACCCACCCCGTTACTTAATCACTTCCCTAACCCAACGGTTCAAACAGTTCCAAATGGTTCACATAAATCAATCAGTTCCAAACAGTTCACATAAATCAAACAGTTCCAAACGGTTCAAATAGATTAATTAGTTCCAAACGGTTCACATGGATCAAACAGTTCCAAACGGTTCAAACAGTTCAAATAGTAATATAAACCATAGCATTTGTTTAAAAGACTCGAAAACATTTGGCACATATGAATCACCCCAAAATAGTTTAAAACGGTAAAAGAGGGGAACTATGTACTCACCTGAGATAGCCTAGAAATCTTGATTAACAACCAAGCAAAGCTAGAAGGATCACGGAAATCAATCGGCACCTAATATCGGTAACTACATTAATAACCGGACCTAAATCGGAAGATCAGATAGGATGAGGTTTCGTAAACCAACTGTGTATTGGAACTCATATGATATTCTTTAATAAAGCCTACATACTAAAACGGAACCTAACCTAAGTGCTTACGACCCATTACGACTCGTTTAGGTAGCTTACGCTACTTTAACGCGTCGTTCACGTAAAACGCGTTCGGAACACCTAACTAGTCCTATGACAAGTATTATATGCCTAAACATGTTTAAATATGTTGCATAATCAGTTAAGTGACAAAAGTTTAAGTTACATATGCTTAAATACCAATTATGCATGAAAAGGGCATTTTGGTCATTTTACCTAAGGCATATAAACAACCTATCATACAACTAATTAAACTAAGTGACCATAAGGTATAACCTCGGAAGGTTATTCCCTAAATATCTATGGTCACTAAACATGCTTGGTCGGATCCTAACGATCGACCAAACGGGTCGGGTTCGAAAGCCTAAGCGGTTGTTTAGACCTCTTATCTTACGACCCTATATAAGCACTAAACTAAGAGTGACGAGTTAAACATGTTAAAACATGCTTAATGAAGTTAGAAAATAGGTTTGGTATCCAGACAACCGGTTTTGATACCCAAGAATAGTTTGGTTGCAAAATACGCATAGGCACGTATTTTGACCAAAACTATGACTCGTCACTACGCCTAATCAACGTTGTAATCTGTAGGTATAGTCACAAGGGACTATAACCATCGTGATTACGCTCACGTTGCAAAGTTCAAACGAACTTTGTGTTGAACAAAAACTGGTCAAAGTAGAAAGTCAAACACTTTTGACTATTACGCTTAAAAACGCATAAAAGAACGAAAGAAACTTACAAGAGGTCCAAGCTATGAAGAATTTGATCTAAATACTCAGGTATGAAGCATAAAGCTTCACCTTAGAGCATAAAATCATATCAAGTGTGAGAATTGAGAGAAAATCAAGTGGGTATTTATAGGAATTCAAGAGCCGTTAGGATCGTTTCTCGAACTACGAGCTTCAATCTCAACCATCCAAGTGTTACCCACTGTTTTGGTAATCTATGGGTGCCGAAAACAAGCCCCGGAGTTGAAAAACCATGAAGAAAAACTAGCTGCTGAATGGAGAAAACTGACTTTTGTAGGTCTGATGGGCTCTCGCGCCCTACGTAGACTCAGTAAGAGTCTTACGCGCCCCCCCTGAGCCAAAGTTTGGCAGAACTGTCAATTGTAGTCCCTGCAGTTGTAATTCTTGGTTTTCGATGCATTTTCGATACATTTAAGCCCTGTTAACCCCATTTCAAGGCTCTAAAATGAATTTAAAGTTTAGGGAACTTAAAATATTCTCAAAAATATGTCGGATGTCGGTTCGTTTGGTCGTACGGTTGCGTTGTTCGGTTAATTACGACGAAACACGAACGGACGCGAAAAACGATCCAAATTACCCGATGAATGGAATTTTATCATGCCAATCACTAAAATAAAATATTTTAATGATTACATAAATTTTTGGATGTCCGGATATCTTCAGAATGTAAGATATGCGCGTAAATGCAAACTTATGCACTTTTCGACGCTTTTAGTCCCTATTTATCAAAAAGTTTATTTTTGCGCACAAACACCTCAAACCTATTTCTAAACTATGTAAAGGATATTTAGGGCATATTTAACTTATGATCAAGTTTTGTAATGTTCGTTACCATTCGATTCGGTATACTTTTGCAGTTTGACGCAAATAGTCCCTGCAATCGAATAAACTTGATTTCGACGAACCAAACCCTCCAAAACTTATTTCTAAGTTATGTAAAGGTTATTTAAGGTATGTTAAGCCCATTTCACTATTCCGGAGTGTTTGTCGCATTAAACTGATTACGTTTACGCATCGGTTCGCGTATAACTCTCCAGAAGGCGATTTAGAGCTCGAAATCGAACGAGAATTGATATGTGCAAATAATACACATATTTATACAAATCCCAAGTATGAAATACAATATTTCATTGATTTGGTATTTTTTTAATGGTCGCAGAGGCACAGATGTCACAATACGCGCCTTTTCCTAGGACTTCATGAATGACGTATGGTCCTTCCCATTTGGGCACTAGTTTCCCTGGCTTCTCAGCGTTGGAGGCCTCATTGTCTCGTTGAATGATATCTCCTGGTACAAAAGTGCATATGCGCACTCGAGCATTATAGTATTTTTCTAGCTTTGATTTGTACCTGGCTTCGTTGATGGCTGCGTTTTTGCGTCTCTCTTCAAGGAGGTCCAGGTCGATTCTGTGCTCACGTTCGTTGTTTTGCTTTTCCATGGCTATCATTCGTGGTGATGGGAGGCCAATCTCTGCTGGAATTACCGCTTCTGAGCCGTAAACGAGGCTGAATGGCGTTTTGCCTGTGTTGGTTTTCAGCATAGTGCGGTGGGCCCATAAAATGCTTGGGAGTTCGTCTACCCATCCCCTTCGCACGGTTCCCAGTCTTGCTTTTATGCCATCCACGATTTGCTTGTTTACACTTTCGACTTGCCCGTTCGCCTGTGGGTGCGCGACGGAGGCGAAGCTATGTTCAATGTTCATCTCCTTTAACCATTTTTGTAGATCTTCTGATGCGAAGTTGGTACCATTGTCTGTAATGATGCTCAATGGTAATCCGAAGCGGCAGATGATATGCTCCCAGATGAATTTTCGGATTACCATTGCGGTTGTTGATGCGAGGGCCTTTGCTTCTACCCATTTGGTAAAGTAGTCCACTGCTACTACTATAAATTTTACTGCTCCGGGTGCGTCGAGGAAGGGACCTACCAGGTCGATGCCCCATTGCTGGAAGGGCCATGCTGAAGTGACTGGGACCAGAGGGTTCTTTTAATTTTGCGCGGATTGCTGGTGAGATGGCGTGTCCTAACAGAATGGTTTACTCAGGGTATTCCTCGTTGAGGACCCACTTTTCTGGTTCGTTTAGCGGGGAAGGCTTGGCAACTTTTACTAGTGGCTCGTCATTTACATACATCACTTCTTTGCTAGAATATAAAATTGCTACCCCGGTTTCCATTGGAAAACCACAAGCGGCATGCGGTATAGATGTAATCATGCTGAACTCCCTCTGTGATCGTCTTCCTAGCAGTACGTCATGGCGTGATGTAGCTGGCATAACCATGAAATTGACTGTGACAGTGCGCGAATGTTCGCCGTCTGAGAGTGTTACAGGGAAGGCAATTTGATCCAACGGGAAGACGGCTTCATTGTAGAAACCAGTTAGAGGAAAATCCACTGGTTTTAAGCGCGCCTTATCCTCTGGGTCTAATTGCTTGAAACATTGCTCATAAATTATATCCATGGAACTACTTGGATCTATGAACATGTAATCAGTAAGATAATGACTAAAGATACCAGTTATGATTACCGAACGTTCCTCTTGAGGACCTCCTGGAACAACAGGGAAGACTACTTGTTGCTCTCGCCAGTGCTGACTGTGGCTCCGTTTTTGTGGTTTACGTGAGGGTCCCCCTTGCACCATGTATGTTTGTTCCGTACTGTTTTTTTTTGTTGTGGTTATCTTCCGTATCTTGTTTCATGTCTCTAAATGTTTCTAGACATCCTCTGTTACTGGGCTGGATGTCCCACTGATGTGTTGATCGTGGGTCCAACGCTGTAGTATCAGATTTCTTCTTAAGCACGTACTCTTCCTGAGACTCCTGATAACTAGATCTATTATGGAGAGACTCAGATCTGGAATTTGGTGCAAAAATTTCGTTTATGGTGTTTTGGAATTTGGTGAACCAATACTCTGGAGTTTCCTCCGAAAGTGGATCTGGATGAATCTGAGTTCCAGATTGCATTTCTGAGGCAACAGATCTTTTTACCCCATGACGGTTTTTGCTGCTAGTTATTTTTCCTATGATTCCGTCGATCTGAGTAACCTGGGTTAGATCACCCATGTTTTCGGATCGAGGACTTGATGGGTAATTTGACAGAGTCTCTACCATGGAAAACAGAGATTGAAGAGAAATTAATCAAAACGAGAAGATGAGAATGGAAATTGAAGAATCGGTGGGCGCCAATAAAGAAACACTTGTTCGAATGACCGGAATCAATCGGGCCAAGGGTTTAGTTCTGCATAAAAGGGTAAGTCCTCTCGTTTGATTCGGGGTTTGGCTGAGTTTCTTCTCCGAACGATATCTGCAAAACAGACAGCCGTTAGACTCACCACGGAGAGAATGGGGGTTCTCTCCATGACTACCCTCCAGCGTGAGAATAAGTACAAATCTCAATGAAGAAGAAGAAGAAGAAGAAGTAGTAGTGGAATTGAAGTGAGAGTAACTTGAGAGATTATACCTGAGTTGTCTTATTTATAACCGGATTTGGGCGGCAAAGTTTGTTGACGGAGGCAATAACGGAAAGCATTTTCCGTAAGCAGTTACCCTTTCTGCCGTTAATCACCATCTTGACGTTATGCACACGGATCGTGGGTGATATCAATGGCTGGGGAGGTGCCACGTGGAAAGTGAATGTGAGTGGATCCTTTTCCAAGTTAGTGCCATCATCGAGACCTGGATGAGCATTCAGGATGATGCCACATCACCAATCGGTTATAACTGAATGTTTTATGCACGATGAAGTCTTCAAGAAAGTCTTACAGCTGTAACCCTTCATCCTCTTGCCACGTGTTAATTCTGTTACAACAGAAAGGACTTCTTTTGCTTAAGTCTTGGTTTTAATCGCGCGGAGATGTTTTAGGGTTTTGCTCCCAAATTTAACTATTCCGTTGCATGAGCCTGCACAAGGATGTGCTATTAGTTCTATCTCGGTGCGCGGATGTTGAAGACTGCTTTCTTTTAAGTTTTTCTTCTTTAGAACCGGTGCGCAGCGGCGCAGGGTTCTAGTAAAGAGGTTTGTCGTGATGAAGTTGTGGTATGGTCCAATGTGCCTGCGCAAGGTTCTTGGCACTATACCCCTTCAAACTGTGTAATAGGACTAATACCAAATTCCCTAAACACATAGCAAATAGAAATTGAAATATGTACGAAACTCCCTTGCTAATAGAAAATAACATATGTAATATAAAATTACCTGTGCAATAGCCAACTGCCGAATGCCAATACCAGTCACCAAATTTGCAATCTGTTGATGCATATTTTGTGTCTGTAACTTGTTCATTTTAAGAGTTGTAGTTTACGTTCTTTTATATTATCGAGTCTGTAATTCTGTTAGTCGACCAAGTCGGATATCCTCCTATCCTACTTTGGTCCGACAGTTTGTCTCATTTGGTTTGTAATGTTTAAAGACAAATGCATGTTGCATATTAGGTAGAAAAGTTTATGTATGTGTGTTTATTCAGTCTGCTGCAAACTGTTTGACAGTTTGCAGCATACAACCTTTGCAGCCCTCGACGAAACTCTTTGTTTCGTCGTTAACATGTATGACGAAACACCCTTTGGATGGTTATCCAAGTTTCCCCATGAACAGTGACAAAACACCTAGTGTTTCGTCAACTTTGGTATTTCGTCAGGCCCATGTATGTGTTTCGTCGACCTATGGGCTGGGCTGCCTATATAAACCACACTTGGTTTCTGTGTGAAACTATGAGAGCATACCCTACTATGAAGTTTACTGTCAAACATTGTGTGTATTTGTTTGATCCTTGTTCTCATCCGTTTTAATCAATAGACTGTGATTCATTGGTTATTCCGTGTTGTTACTTTCTGTGTTTGGTTTGGCATCGTCACGGGGATTCCGCACTCGTGACAGTGTTTGATATAAATAAGTGATTTGGTTTCATGATCGATCCTCCGAAAACGGACCTACAAGTGGTATCAGAGTGTTGGCTCTTATCCTTGTTTAAAACCAAACAAAGTTGTGATTTTATCAAGTGTTGAAAGTGTTGTTTGTGATTTTCTGAAAAATGTGTTCTTGAAAAACTTGCGATTTTCTGAAAAAGTGCTTAAAAATCTGTTTAGATCTTGTTTATTTGCCAAAGTTTTATCAAAAACCTTTGTTGTATTACTTATTCACGTGATAAAACCGGGCTTTCAGTGAAAGTTTGTGCAAATTTGTGTTTCGGAAAAATTCTCCGGTGAAAAACTTGGCCGGAAAGTTCATACATTCATCAGTGTTCTTCATATCTTCAAGGTGTTCTTGGATTTTACAATTAAAAGATAAAATGTTAAATTGATTAAAATATTGGACACCATGCTTGGGTTGGTAAGATAGGTATGTTGTAAGTTGAAACCGGTGTCTTGACAGTACAAAAGGATAAGATTTACTTTTGAAAAATCTCACCAACTTTCTCACCAACTCTCTATGACCATATCTCGACGAAAGACAAAGCGACGAAATACCTTGTGTTACGTCAAAGCAACTTCGACGAAATACCTTATGTTTCGTCACGAGTACTGTTGATGAAAGACCTAGTGTTTCGTGGCAAGAGTGTTTGAAGAAAAACCATCTTTCATTAGACTTGGTTTTTCGCCAAAGACATAGTGTTTCGTGGGAGATACTTGTCACAATTTCAACAGAGGCTTTGCAAAAGTGTTTTAACAGTCTGTTTTCAAGTGTGTGATTAGGTATTCTCTTTCATATATCAATCATGAGTACGAGTCCATGGGATTGGAGCACGGACCCAAGACCAGGTGAAGATCAGACCTCCGCAGCCGCTTGGTTAAGGAATGTTATGCCACCACAATCTTTAAGTGCTAGTCAATGGGCATTGGTGACGAACCAGAATCAAAGTATTCAGAATCTGTTGCTAAGTGAGAGTGAAATGAGCAGCAACAATCGCCCACCAAATCTTAATCATATGAATGACTATCCATCTTGGAAGGGTCGTTTTCACACTTATGTTCTAGGGCAAAACACTTAGTTATGGACGTGTTTCACTTCGCCATACAACACAGCTCTCGAAGAAGCAGGATCAGGTGCGACGACCTTTGCAAATATGTTTGAAGACGACAAAAAGACATATGATCTGCAGAAGAAGGCATTTGCTATTCTTACACAAGCACTTCACAACGAAATCTATCATCAATTCACTTACTGTACTAGCACAAAAGCCTTATGGGATGCCTTGGTAGCAAGAGGAGTAGGGAATGCGGCTACAAGAAAGACACGCCACGATTTGTTGAAGAAGGAATTTGAATCATTCCAATTCATGGAAAACGAAACGCTAAATGATATGACAACTCGTTTTTATCATTTGATTAGTGAAATGTATTCTTATGTTGTTCTTGCAACTCAACAGGAAATGGTTGCACGGTTTGCTGATGCTCTACCTCCAAAGTGGAGTCCATTCATTGAGCTTTTAAAGCATACGGGCATCTTGGATGCGGTTAGTATCTATGAGTTCGTTCAGAAGTTGGAGCATAAGAATGAAGAGGAAATTCGGAAAGCTAAAAGGATTGCAGTTCCTCAAAACACGGAAATGTATCTTGGAGGTTTTAATCCTGCAGCTAGTTCCAGTTCCGGTCAGCAACCAAAACTATAAACGGCGTTTATGTCAAATACAAGCTCTTTTCCTTTTCCACAGTCAGCTCCACCTCAGGTTTTCGATCCGAGTGCCTATCTTCCACCAGCGCATGTTATTGCTAAAGCTCATGCTTTTTCAAAACCTCAACTCGATCCGAGTGCCTGGCTACCTAAACCCCAACCTCCACCTCAAGTTTCCACTACTCAACCTCAGTTTGATCCAAGTGCTTATCTTCCACAAGCCCAATCACAACAACAGCAAGCATGTTACAATAACAATCCTCCACCCAAAAACCCCAACACAGTCAGAGTTGATACTTCAAACCTTTCGAAAGTCAGCATCGAAGTGGCGAAGGAGCATATGGAACTAATCAATACAATGGTCAGTGCCTACTGTGGATTGGTCGCAGGTCAAATTGGAAACATTAATTTGACCAATGAAGATTATCAACAAATAGACCATGATGATATGGAGTTAATGGATATTAATTGGGCGTTCGCAAGTGCTATTAGAAGGGCTAAGGATTATATGAGTCGAACAGGAAGAACATCCTTGGAAAGCAAAAAGGATACAAAGTACGGTTTCGATAAGGATGTTGTTACGTGCTTCAATTGCGGTGAAAAGGGTCACTTCAAACGTGAGTGCACTCGACAAAGCAAACAAGGCAATCAAAATCCATTCCGAAATCAGACGAGTACTTCCAACACAAATCAAGATAACCGTGAAAGAAGGATGGTAGCTGTGAACAACACCACCAATCAGAACCAGTCTGGACCTTCAAACACCAACCGAGCATTAGTCGTTCAAGCTAATGAAGGGTGTAATTGGTCTGTACAATTTGGGGATGGTGATCAAGAAGGAGGAGGAACCACATGTTATGCAATGATCATCAATCACATCAAGCATGTTCACAAAGAAGAATTTTCTGAAAGTGATGATAGTTCGGGTTATAGCGGGAGTTCGGATGAAGAAAGCTCAAATTCAGGTGGTTATAATTCAGAATCTGATGTGAAGGAAGAAGTGAATTTTGATGTTGATGATTTGTTGAATGAAGCAGAGGAGTTAAAGTGTCAGAAATCTATTCTGATCTAGAAGGCTGCTATCGCATCAAAGGAAATGGAGAAGTTCTTCTCTGAAGACGGATCTTTTTCTTATCAGACTGCCTTTATGGCAAATGTCTCAGCCTCTACGAGTCAGGTAAAATCCGACACTCCTACTCCTAGTGTATGTAATTTGTGTGCAGATTTGAAACTGGAATCCGAAAAGATTCATAGTCATAATCAAAGTTTGGTTATTGAGCTGTCTAAATGCAAGGAGGCAAATATGGCTTTAGCTCGAAATGAAAAGGACTTTAAATCTGTAATTGAAACTTTAAAGAAAAGTGTTTCCGAACCGACAAAAACTGTTTTCAACAAACAAATTGGTATTAATAACTACATTAATATCATTGAGGAAACCAAGAAAGAACTAGCCATTGCTATATGTGAGAATGATGCAATCAAGCTCAAATTGGAGAGTTATTCAAACTCCCGATATGTGCTCGATCACATCATAGACGCTTAACAACTGAAAGGGAACAAGAAAGGCGTTGGGTATAAGAAGTGTCTGCCCCCTTGAGACATAACTATACTCGAATGCCCGATGAAGAGGAAATGCCTCGTTTTGAACCTAGTGTGCCTCTTGATTATGAGGAAGTTACTACTGGATCAGGGTTCAAATCGGACATTTCCTCGAGTACCTCGTCTAAAGAAACTGAAACTTCAACATCGACGCATCAAAGTGCTCCAATTATTGAGGACTATGAGTCGTCTGATGATGAATCAGATGTGAGTGATTAGGATAAATCACTTGATAAAATGAAAGGAATAGAAATTCCAATTGAGAATCATATTCTTTGTGATCCTCCTACTCCTGCTATGCAACCTGTTGCCAAACAAGTGATAGATCCTATCAAGGATGTCAAGGATGAAAAGGAATCTGTGTCTACCGTTAAAGGTAATAACGTGTTGTATACTCTGGTCGGTGATTCTAAAATTTTCTCAGACAAAGACTTTCCAATTAAAAATGTCAATCCATCTTCGATTGATAAAGTTTTTGAAGATAATACAAGCAAGTTTTTGGGAAAGACGATCCCAGGAGTTATTGTAACTCAATGTGATCCTATTCCAAAATCAGAGGTTAGAAAACAATTTGGAAACCAAAGACTACCAACAAAGCAACAACCTATTGCTTCTAAGGGTAAACAACCAGTTCAACGAGCTCAAAAGCCTAACGTTTCTCAATCAAAGTTTGAAACAAAAGGAGCTCATTACAAGAAGAAAACAGTGATGTCAAATTTGTAGCATCAAAGGGTACTGATAAAATTGAGACTTTTGAAAACAAATCAAACACCGATTTTGTCCAACAATTCAAAATTTTAAATCGAAATAGTTAAAACAACTACACCCAACACACAAACGGGTGTTATGAAAAAGCAAGTACCTCAGGTTCTACAGGTTCGACATCTGTTCGTCAATCTGAATCTCCTAAGTTTGTTGAAAGGAGAACTTGTTTTAAGTGTGGGGAGTTTGGACATATCATCAAAAATTGTACAAATACTCCTAAAGAGAAATTTGTTGAGAGAGCACCTCCTGAAAAGGATCACCCACAACGTCGTTCTGTTTCGCCAAAACATGATAAAAGAACTGTTAAAGAACAAGAAACAAAACAAAGGCGTCAAAACATCAAAGCAATTGAAAAGGCTTTAAAATCTAAAGTCAAATCTGTTAAAAGGGAACCAACTTCATCACAACCGTTAAACCCAGAAGTTTCAAAATCTTTTCATAAAATTCAAACTGGTAAACAACATCAAACTTGGAAACCTAAAACTGGTGAAAGTTCAAGGGGAGGTGCTATATTTGAAAATCATCAAGAAATCGAGATCACATTTCGTGATGCTCAGGGACGACCCAAGACCACTAAGGCTTGGGTCCCCATCCCCAACTAATCGTTAGATGATATGTGCAGGATGTTCCAGGAGGAACTATTAATAGTCATTGGATTGTTGACAGTGGAGCATCTAGGCACATGACGGGCGACTTACGACTTCTGTATGATGTGAAAAATATTAGAGGAGGTTATGTCGCATTTGCTGGAGACAAAGGCGGATATATCACTGGAGAGGGAATGGTCTCCAATGGTGTTGTGTGTTTCGATAAGATCAATTATGTTCGTCAAATTGATCACAATCTTCTGAGTGTTTCACAAATCTGCGATAAGAAATTCACCGTGTATTTTGATGATGCTGGTTGTAATGTGCTGAAGCCTGGTTTCAAAATTCCAAAAGAATGGATTCTCTTATCGGCTCCAAGAGTTAATGATCTTTTTATTCTTGATATGAGCCAAGCGATTACGACATCTGCGCAAGTGACATTTTTTGTCTAAAAAGCCACAGAAAAGGAGTCTATATCTTGGCACAGATGAATGAGGCACATTCACTTAAGAAAAATGAACCATTTGGTGAAAAACAATATTGTGAATGGTGTGCCTGTGAAGAATTTTCATCTACAAGATATCTGTGTTTCGTGCCAGAAGGGTAAGCAAATGAAGAAGTCTCACCCGATTAAGAAAGTCAACACTGTTAGCATGCCTCTCGAACGTCTTCATATGGACCTCTTTGAACCTATGAAACACAAGACAACCTTTGGGGATGCTTATTGTCTGGTAGTTACTGATGACTATTCTAAATTTTCTTGGGTAGCTTTTATGGCACACAAGAGTGAAACTCTTGAAATCCTCAAGAATCTTCTTACTATGTTGGAAAATTTGTACATGTTGAAAGTGAAGAGGATCCAAAGCGACAATGGCACTGAGTTCAAAAACCGTATAATGGATGAGTTCTGTACTTCTAAGGGAATTCTTCATGAATACAGTTCTCGCTACACTCCACAACAAAACGGTGTCGCTGAGAGGAAGAATCGGACGATAATAGAGACTGCAAGAACGATGTTGGTAGAGCCTGAGCTTCCTGTTCAATTCTGGGGGGAGGCTGTTTCTACTGCTTGCTACACGTTAAACAAAGTTCTCACAGTTAAAAGGCATGACAAAACGTGTTTCGAACTTCTACACAAAAGGAAACCGGATATTTCTCACTTAGAACCTTTTGGCGCCCCATGCACTATGATTGAGCCACACGGAAAGTTTGGCCCCAAAGCTATCGAGGGTTTCTTCCTTGGATATGCTACTCCGAATTTTCGTGTATGGAATTTGGCGACCAAAAAGATTGAGTTATGGAATGAAGTGAAGGTTCAAAGGTATACTGATTCTGTTAGAGCTCCGGGTGATCCTTGGATGTTTGATTATGATGGGCTATTCGACTCCTTTAATCTGCCAACCTTTGACGAAACATCTGCAGCTGCTCAAATGTTATTTGAAAGTGACAACGCGGCTGGCTCACCATTGGTTAGACCAATTATTGTTAACCCACAAGCTTCTAATTCGGTTAACAACACGGTTCAAAATGAGGTATTTGAAGATGCTGCTGATTACAATGAGTCATCGGAAGATGATGAATACCATGATGCGAATGAAGGCACTTCAGCTCCGGTTGCTCCTGTTCAAGGTGCTTCTGTAGAAACTCCTCATGTGCAGAATGCAGATACTGCTGAAGGGAATGCATCCATTTCTACGCCAATGCCCGGTGTGGAGTTGGTTGTTGATCTTAATCTTAACAATTTGGGTATTAATAATCATGTTCCTGATTTTCCTAAAACGAGAATTCATGATACTCATCCGCAGCAGAATATTATTGGAGATGTCCAAAGCGGTGTGCAGACGCGTAATCAGCTGAGAAACAACCAGAATGCTGGTTTGTATTTAGCCATCAGAGAATCTCTTCTTCAAAATGATTGGTCCTTCGCGTGTTACGTTTCACAAGAAGAACTAAAGTCTTGGAAAGAAGATCTTAAGGATAATTCTTGGGTGGAAGCCATGCAGGACGAACTGCAACAATTTCAAAAGCTAGGTGTCTGGAAGCTTGTTGAATGGCCTGAAAACTACAAGAAAATTGGCAAACGCTGGGTTTTCAAATGCAAAAAGGACGATCGTGGAGTAGTCATTCAAAACAAGGCGAGATTGGTTGTACAAGGATTTTGTCAGATCGAAGGCATTGACTACAATGAAGTTTACGCACCAGTTGCACGTCTGGAGGCTATTCGGATCTTTCTAGCATATGCTTCATTTAAAGGATTCAAAGTCTACCAGATGGACGTCAAAAGTGATTTCTTACACGGTGTGGTTCAAGAAGAGGTGCACGTCGAACAACCTCCGGGTTTTGAAGATCCTATTCATCCTGATCGGGTTTGGTTGCTCAACAAAGCTCTTTATGGTTTACATCAAGCACCTAGGGCTTGGTATGCAACCTTATCCAACTATCTGCTGGAAAATGGTTTTCGACGAGGTCTTATTGATTGCACTCTCTTTATCAAAGAGCAAGATAGAGATCTTCTGTTGGTGCAGGTATACGTTGATGATATAATATTTGGTTCAACTAATGATTCTTTGTGCAGGAAATTCGAGCGTGTGATGCAAGAAAAATTCGAGATGAGCGCAATGGGGGAAATGAATTTCTTTTTGGGCCTACAAGTTCAACAAACCGAGTCTGGGATATTCATCCATCAGACTAAATATGTTGGTGACATCTTGAGCCGATTCCAGATGTCTGATGCAACGCCCATTGGTACCCCACTTCCGCAGAATCACAGGATTACTCCGGATCTGAAGGGTGAAAGCATTAACACTTCATATTATCGCGCTATGATCGGATCTCTAATGTATCTCACAGCCTCGAGGCCCGACATCATGTATCCGACGTGCCTGCTTGCAAGATATCAAGCCAACCCGAAGGCCTCGCATCTGGCAGCTGTTAAAAGGATTTTCCGCTATTTGAAGGGTTGCCCGGACACCGGTCTCTGGTACCCTAGGGATGATACCTTCGACTTGATTGCATACAGTTATTCTGATTTTGGTGGTTGCAAAATCGACGGCAAATCAACAACAGCTGGATGTCAATTCTTAGGAAATCCCCTGGTCATGTGGCAGTGCAAGAAGCAAACCTGTGTTGCTACATCAACTTGTGAAATAGAATACATTGCTGCCTCTAGTTGTTGCTCCCAAGTCTTGTGGATCTAACAACAAATGCGCGACTACGGTTTTGAATTCCTATCTACTCCTATTTTTGTTGATAGCAATGCTGCCTTACAGATCACTAGAAATCCTGTGCAGCATTCTAAGACCAAACACATCGAAATTAAATATCACTTCATACGTAATTGTTTGAACAAAAGACTCATCGATGTTGTTAAAGTTCACACCGATCACCAACGTGCCGACCTGTTCACTAAAGCTTTTGATAAATCACGTTTTGATTATCTACTTTTGGTCAATGGCATTAAGGTGATACCCGAGTAAAACTTCTTTGGCTAATCGTTTTTGTAAATATTTTCTTTAAAAAAATCTAAAAATAAAAAAAGATTTTCGTTTTCGTAACCTTTTAGCATTTTAAGGGGAGTAAATTCAAGAAAAAACAAAAACATTTGAAAAAGTCAAAAATCCGAAAATATGTCCTTACTTTCTGTCCTTTCTTTTGAAAAATTCAAAAATTAAAAAAAAAAATAGAAAAACAAAAAGGAGTTTCTTGAATAATGGAAAATGATGATATTCACTGGTGTGGTCGGTCAACGTGTTCAAAATGTAAAACAAAAAAATTGAGAAATGATAAGTATCTCTACTAACAATGTATCAGTAGGCTCACAATCAGACTAAAATGTGCAGGATGATACAAACCTAACAGACTTCAAGTCAGGTGGGAACCATTCATTGGCATATGGTCTTGTTACCAAAATTTCGTTTGATTAATTGCCGAGGTTCTGAGATATTCGGTCTTTATGTTGTCTTATCATCTGGGTATCATGGTTGTATCTTTACCGAAAAATAACGGAGACGAAGTCTAGATCTTTCATGATACTATACATACGTGTACATATTGCATTCGACCTCAATAAGTGATCAACAATCACATGTCCAAACAAAATAAGTGATAAAATATCACATTTATCCGGGAGTCAAGTTTGTCTCTTTGTTGTACATTGTACTGACCTGTTCACGGACTTGCTCCTGTGCCCTCATGCATCTGAAAATCAAGTTCCTCATCAATAAGTGATTCTATCACATAGGGCTTGTTCTCAATAAAAAATAAGTGAGTATCTCACATTCTTTTATACGGTCAAACAGATGATAAACGTTATACTCACCAGTAAGATGAACTCTCGTGCATACCTTGATACGGGAATGTGTCGTGAGTGGATGAACACCGACTTGTAAGTATAATCCTTACCGTAAATCGTATCTCCTAATTATGATTACATCCGATCAGTTTGAGCTTAAGTGGATAAAGATACCGAAAATCGAGGTAGTATACTTATCCAAAGCTTTAAACCGAACAAAAATCATGTTGACTAAGACCGTAAGCTGGTATGATTCCTTTACCTTGAAACGCGCAAAAAGTTTGACTTTGTACAGTCGTTTACTGCTTGTTATTGCTTCTCATTAGTTTACCGCACTTTAATTTATGTTCTAGTGTAATTTTGTAAAGTTCGTTTTTGGTTAGCCGAAGTTGTAACTTGGATTTTTCTGCCGAAAGCCTGAAACCTACTTCATAAAATGTCCTTTGCATTTGGTAAACTCAATCACAATGAAAATCTGTTCAAGTGTGCAAAATTTCATAAGACTTGGTAAATTTTTTAAAAAGGTTTGACGAAAAACCCTAAGGTCTACGAAAGACCTAAGATGTCGACGAAAAACCATTCTTGGTCAACTGTGGTCAAGTCTTGGTCAAAATTCAAAGTTTCATGACGAAACACATGTTTTTCGTCGAGGTAACGACGAAATACCCGTGGGCCTTTTTAACTTTCGTCATGGGCTTACTGTTCAAGCCCAACCAAGTGTTTCGTCGAGCCCACAGATGTTTCGTAAAGGATGGAGTTTCGTCGTGTGAGTGGGTATTTAAGGGGACCCAGTGTACAGAGATGTCACTTTTTCAAAACAACTCTCTGATTCATCTTCTCCAACACTCCAACACCCATACCCCCTTTTCACCGACTTCAAACATCAACCCCCTTTCATTTTATTTAAATTTTAAGTAAATCAAAGGTATTCATGTGTTATTTTCATATTTTGAATCTTTGAAACCCTGTGTTTTTACCCGATTGTTTGACAAATCCTCGGAGACCCTTCTTGTTCGATTTCTGCATTTGAATCGTTGTTCATTGTTTATGTTCTTGATCAAAACTGATAGAACCAGGATTTTTATGTTGATTTATACATTGATTTGGGTTGGGTTTCGGATAACAAAAACAGGGGATGTTTGTTTGCTTGTTGTTAAAATTGTTTAGGTGTGTTTTCGGTCAAAACTTGCGTCAATTTCAGTTCTGGGTTTGTTTCGTTTTGTTTGTGGTTGAAACAAAGTGTCATAATGTTGGTTTGTTTATGAATTGGTCATCGGTTAACCAACAGTCGGCGAAAAACCCTTTGAATTTGAAAATCCCCAATTCGACGAAACCCTAACTGCCTATGACGAAACCCGTTTGACGACGAAACTTATGTTTCTTCAAACTGATGACACACGAAACACCCTACGAAGAAATTCCCTTTTAACATTGGAGCATCTTTCATCAAGAGACTGTCGACGAAACACCACTGGTCAAAGGTCAACTCTGTCTTTGTTTGACCAAGGGTGTTTCACCATGAAGAAGAGTGTTTCGTCGAAGTGCTAATGTTTCGTCGTCCAACACTTTGAATATTTTCATTTTGTGTGCCATTTCATAGTCTAACATGCATACACATATGTTATTGCACATGTTATATCATTATAACTTACTATGATTGCTTTCGAATACAGATCACACCGAAAGAAAAGAAACGTAAGCCCACGACCAAGATAACCGACAAACCGGAAGAACTAGTGATGTCCGAAAGCCGTCACAATACGATTGCCTATCTTGATCCGAAAGGGAAGATCTCTGAACTGAAAGAGATCACGCAGTGGATAAGGGAGTTGCGGATAAACAAAGCTATCACTTTCTCAACACCGGTTTACAAATCGCTCGTCAAAGCATTCTGGAATTCTTCAAGCGTTGTTGAAGTTGATGGAACCGAATTTATTCAAGGGCAAGTGAATGACGTGAACATGAATGTCTCACCGGAAATCTTGAACACCGTTCTAGAACTGCAAGACGATCTGAATGCACCGTCCTCTATTCCAATCATGTGTACTCGTGGTTGTTTACTAAGGATGAAGTGTACTGGTGATATCCTCAGCAGTCAAATCAACAAGGGAGATCTGCCAATGCGGTATAAGTTTTTATTACACGTACTTAATCAATGTCTTAGCAACATGCGAGCTGGCTATGACATGGCAGGCAATGATCTCGTGGGACTCATGGTGGCATTAGTGCTGAACAAACCGTTTAGCATTTCAAAGTACATCTTTGCCAACATGAAGGAGAACATGACAAGAACTGGTGGTCGTACAACTGGGCATAAATTCCGGATGAATCCCCGTTTTCTACAAATGATCATGAATGTCCAGCATCCCAACCTTCCAAAAGCCGATGATGACATCTTGAAGATAGATTCTACGATCGAACATTCACTGAAGATATTCAGGGGCCTTGCAATAAAGAGATACAAAGAAAGGAGCCGCCTAGGAAACTGTTCGGTGCTCTTGATAAAACCGACTACATCGCTCCATAAGATGACAAATGGCGTCACAATGACAGCCAATCTGATGATGAGGAGCCGTAGTTAAAGAAAAAGATGGAAGAAAAATTTGGGCGAAAGGATTCGGATTCTTCTGAGAGTGACAGTGATGGTGATGATGAAGCTGGTGATGGTGGAGATACAGGTGCCATTGGTGCATCTGGTGCTGGTGCATCGACTGCTTGTACAGCTGGTGATACTTCAGCTGGTGGTGATGAGGAGGATACGGAATCGGACAACAATGTTCCTGAGCTTGGGTACGAGTTCTATTTGGATGAACATGGTTTAAGGCAGGTCAGGAGGATTAGATAAGAAGATGACCCTGAATACGTTCCTTCGGATACCGAAGCGGAACGTTTGAAGAAAAAGCAAACGGTTTTCCATCGAAAGAAGAAATCAAGGAAGTACATTGGTACTTCATCTGCGCAGCAATCCGTTCCACAAGAACCTTCTCAAGAAGCGAAAATGGATCCAAACCTTGGATTCACGGCCACTGAAGCTACTTCTATGGTGTCATCTCCTCCAAGATCTTCAGAACCAACTCCTGTAGTGACTTCAACTCCTGAAACTCCTACAATGACTCCTCAAGCACCAACACGCTCTATTGCATCAACCATTCATGCAACAACTTCGCAGCCGACCGCAGAGCGCAGACAGAGTATATTCTCTCAGATGCAGCAGGATGAAAAGGTAGACTTCCTATTTTCTCAACTGCAAGCTACTGCAGGTCAAATCAACAGGCAATCGGAAGTGATAAACGCTACAAGAGCAGACACTATCAAGCAACAGTTGGAGATAAACACACTGAATTCCACTGTTGGGCTACAACAAGCAGAGATCACTCGCCAACAAGGAGAATTAGAGCAACTGAAAGCAGAAAATGCTCGCTTAAAAGCTGCAGATGAAGAGAGAGAGCGACAGTTGAAACAAATGCGAGCGATGGATAATACTCGTGGTGTTGAAATGAACAGCATGAAAGAAAGAAGCTCTGAGCTTCAGAGGTTGGCCGAGGCTCTCAAAGAAAAGCATGACTATATGAAGGACTGGTACAATTCTTGAAACACCACGATAGTTGATGGAGTCAAGCGAATCACTGAAGGCTTTGAATTTGTTAGAAAGCGTGTCAATATTATGTGGGCCGATCGATGTAAACACCAGGAAGTGTTACAGAAAAGGGGTCATGATGATGAGGATCCAGGGAATCCTGACCCTTCTGCCACATCAGAGCAACCGCCAGCAACTACCTCTACTCAAATGGTTGTCTTCAAACCTTCGCAGCTTGGATCTGCTCAAGGAACCACTAGTGGAGCCGTTGAAGAGATACAACAGCTTGAACAACAGCTTGAAAGCAGTTCTTACATCGAAAGCTCTTTGCCTGGTACATCTTCTGTTCCTAGCACTGCTGATTTTGCTTTACAGGCTGTGCATCCTATTACTGGAGAAGTTCTTGAAGAACGAGAGTTTGTTGTGGATCTTACACATGATCAGCTACTTGCCTTGAACGAAATGAAACCAGTTGAAGATTCTGTGATCGATCAAATGCCGGTTGAACCAGAGACTGCTGATACAGAAAACATTAAAGAGATAGTGTTTGAAGGTGAAACCAGCAAATCAACTTATGTCCGTGCTGACGGAATGGAGTTTGATCCGTTTGATGAAGAATGGATGAAAGAAAATCAAGAAGACATTGATGAGCAATTAAAGAATCGCACGTCTTCAAATAACCCGACGGATTCATTCCAAGAATGGAGAAAGAGATTCTTGTCGAAGGTTGAAAAGCCTACGCCTCCGGAAGCACAGGTTGATTTTCTGTAATTTGAAAAGGTTAAACCGCATGGAAAGATTCTGAGCTGGATGTTCGTAAAGGAAATTCATTGTGTTGCGATCAAGCGCGAACACGGAATCCAGTACTTCAACTCCATGCTAAGCATTCTACCTCTGCCGTTCAACGACGTTGCTGCCTTATCGAAGCTAGAGATCATTAATCGTTCAAATTACTTTGGCGCAATGTTATTTGCAAGAAAAATTAAGTTCAAACGGAAGAAAGGATGGAAGGATGCATCGTACAAGCCACAGTTTCCAATATATCAACAGATCAAGTTCACGTTGGATCCGTTGACCAACACGGCTTGATACAAGCTCATATACCAGCCAGCGAAGGTCATGAACAAGATTCCGTTGATGCCTATGGAACAAAACTTTCTTGAAGAAATGGCGTTGTGGTGTTACGATTCAGATACTCATGAAGCGGTGATTGTGTTTAAGGGTGATCGTGAGAATTTTTGGATGCTAGATCCGATTTGGATCATGAATATGTCGGGGAACGACATCAGCAAGCTATTCCGGCATTACATCTTTTACGAAGACAAGGACGCACATCAAGCGCTACAGTTTCAACGCGTCGTTTGTTACTGCTTTTACCGAGGAATACATGCTAGAAGCACCTATTCGTTCAAGCATTGAAGATTGAAGACCGAAGACCAAGTAACAGACAAGGGGGAGTTTGTTGATGCATATTTTGTGTCTGTAACTTGTTCATTTTAAGCGTTGTAATTTACGATCTTTTATATTATCGAGTCTGTAATTCCGTTAGTCGACCAAGTCGGATATCCTCCTATCCTACTTGGGCCTGACAGTTTGTCTCATTTGGTTTGTAATGTTTAAAGACAAATGCATGTTGCAGATTGGGTAGAAAAGTTTATGTTTGTGTGTTTATTCAGTTTGCTGCAAACTGTTTGACAGTTTGCAGCATACAAGGTTTGCAGCCCTCGACGAAACTCTGTGTTTCGTTGTTAACATGTATGACGAAACACCCTTTGGATGGTTATCCAAGTTTCACCATGAACAGTGACGAAACACCTAGTGTTTCGTCAACTTTGGCATTTCTTCAAGCCCATGTATGTTTTTCGTCGACCTATGGGCTGGGCTGCCTATATAAACCACACTTGGTTTCTGTGTGAAACTGTGAGAGCATACCCTACTGTGAAGTTTACTGTCAAACATTGTGCGTATTTGTTTGATCCTTGTTCTCATCCGTTTTAATCAATAGACTGTGATTCATTGGTTATTCCGTGTTGTTACTTTTTGTGTTTGGTTTGGCATCGTCACGGGGATTCCGCACTCGGGACAGTGTTTGATATAAACAAGTGATTTGGTTTCATGATCGATCCTCCGAAAACGGACCAACACAATCGCTCCTTGTTGGACTAAGTGAATCAATTATCAACAGCTTATGCTCAATCGGTTATGTCTCAGTAGCTACCAATAATTATGCAAATCGGTTTAGTATAAAAAATTATCAATTAACGATTAGGATTTTGGGCAAACAGTATGAGTACATGGCATACATTATACAGATTTCTAAAAAAGTCATGGTTAACATATTACATACCTCGATTGTCCTTGATAATGTCATTGGTTACACCTAATCTCGCCCTTAATCTCACCCCCAATTGCCATGCCATATAGAAAGAAAAGGTAGACGATTTGAAGAATATGGCGAGAACTCGATCGATAACAGCTCAAGCTATAACAAAATAGCTTTTTTAATAGCCTTGAGAAACTTCCGTTTACAAAATAATAGATACAAAAAAGTAGTCCAGCAATACGCTGACTGCACACAAAAGACCATACATGGAAAACAATTACATCATAACCTAGAAGAACAACTACTTCCAATTTCCAATGGAGCATCATAAAACCACATCAGACTCTACCAAAGGGTAGCTCATACGTCTAATAAAGGTACACAAAAATCATGCCAAAAGAAACCAAGGCACCTATGCTCCCACTGATTTTTTATGTGCCTTACGCTTAGGGTGAAGACATTTATTCTTGCATCACCTGATGACATGGGGTCTGCCAAGAGATGCATGGACGACTAAGATGTGTGCGCAATGCCACAACCGATACATTGTTGCAGTCCTACCCATTTGAGGTACTTTACAAGCATGTGTAGCCACTAACAATTAAAAAAAGGGGCCAACCATGCTCTATGTGACAATCTTTGTTCCATTACTGATGCCACCAAAATATTTGTACTCGAGACGGAGAACCTGAGCATTTGAGAAAGATGCAACATCACCATGAGTTACAAAAAAAAACGCCTTGTATCTGATGGAGCACCATGAATATTTTCCATTTGATGAAATAAATGCCTCTGCTTTCAACAGTTGCCAAATAACCATCTTCGAACATCATACATAACCTTTGAGGAGAACCCGTTGCTCTAACATTGCAATAAAAATCAATTATATATCAAAAGGTAGAGTTAACAAACATGTCATGGGCATGCTGAGCTGGAAAGTAGGCATAAAATCTTTACACTTAGGTAAAGAAACTTCACGAAACCACTCATGGTTGAGCTACTGGCATCAAGTAATAAAAGATCATCATTTTTTCTGCATTAACTAAATTATTATTTTTTATTTGTATCTCTAAAGTTTTGGAGATGGACATACACTTAGGGCAAAACTCAACACCAAAATCACTGCTATCACGGGATCTATCATGAGACAACCGAATATCTATAAAGAAAATTAGGGTTCCGCCAACAAACTCAAAAGCTCAGATTAGTAAGGTGATTAAGAGATCAATGAATGAAAAAGATACCTTTGTTATACGCATTTGTCAAACCAATTAAGATGTGATGGACGCCAGAGTGGATGCCAATGATTGTGAAACTGATTTTAAGAGTAATAGTGATTATGGAGGAAAAGGCATTAGAATCCCGTTCATTTTTTTGTGATTTAGGGTTTGTAAATGTGAATAAAGACCGAAGGAAAAAAAAAGGGGAAAGAAGAGATTGTTGAGAAGAGGGTGAAGAAAAAAGAGCGGAGGCACAAATTTGTATGCTTTTAGCGCTCAAAATTCCAGGAAAAGTCGTCCAGATACCGCTTAGAGCACTACCCATTTGGTTAACAAACAGTTTTTTACAACTAAATAACACCTAATATCATATCTACAAAGATTTGAACTCACATAATTTTTGTAGAGGTAAACACTATACCACTGAACAAGTAGGTAATCGGTATCTAAGGAAACTAGATATATAAAATAAAAAGTAATTGGATTAGTAGATTTTGTCTATTAATTCAAGATGCTCTCCTCGGGTTGGAGACTGACTCTTTTGAAGGAAACTTTAGACAGTCTTTCTCTATAGTTCTTCTTTCTTTTCAAAGCTCCGCAAGGAGTTTTGGATAAGTTAGAGGCAATTAGAAGAAGGTTTTTTGGGGCGGTAACGACGAAAAGGCAAAGATAGCATGGGTATGTTGGGAAAAGGGTTATTGGTCTCGTCAAAAAAAGGGGGGCTGGGGCTGGGATCACTTAAAGATATGAACATGAGCTTGCTACTAAAATGGTGGTGGCGCTTCAAATATCAAAAGGATTCACTTTGGGGAAAAACCATCAGGGCAATTCATTCACATCAGCATTCGTATTCGTATTCTTATGTTCTGGAACTTGGAATAACATTGTTCGGATCCGAAAAGACTTGGAAAATAGTAATGTTCATGTGGAAAGACTGATAAAAGGAGTGGTAGGAAACGGAAAAGAGGTTCAGTTTTGGTTGGACTTGTGGGTAGGGGAAGGCACGTTGAAGGTAAGGTTTCCGGAACTTTTTGAACTAGAAAAACACAAGCGTGCAACAATGGAAGAATGCATGGCTAAATTGGAATGGAGAGCGGTTCCGAGTACAAATAAACAAACTTCACAGCCGCAACATCTTTTAATCCTGAGGCAAAGAACCAGTTTGAAGAATCGGCCAGATAAATGGTCATGGGCTCCAGCCGCTAACGGGTCATTTTCGGTAACGTCAACCAAAGCAATTCTAAACATATTCGCGGTTCCTTATTATCCTTATGAATGGATTAATTGGGTTCTAAAAATGATCAATATATTTGGGTGGCGAGGAATCCAAGACCGACTATCAACATTGACTAGGTTAAAGAAAAGGGGTGTGCCTTCAAGTTCACCAATATGTAAACTATGCGGAGACCGAGTAGCAACGGTTTTGTGGAATAAGGTGAGTTCGTGGTGTAGAATTTAACCAATTTTTGCTTTTTCTATGAAAGATTTGTTGGAATTTTATAAAACACAGTCTATCAAATAACCAAAAATAAAATATGTTCAAATCATAATATTGGCGACTTGTTGAAGCATATGGAAAGCAAGGAATGAAAGAATTTTCAATGGGAAGCGAGCGAGTATAGATGGGATCTTTGGGGAAATGTAGGTGAATACTTTCCTGTGGATTAAACACAGAGCAAATAAAAAAAAATTGGATTGGAGGAAATGGGTGAATTTTAAGTTTTTAAGTTGAGTTTGTTACTTTTTATATTTTTATGGTGTTAAGATCCTTAATTTTTTATTTAAAAGGGGATATTCTAATAGGTGGTTGGCTTAGTAGCTTACTAACCAATTATAATAAATGGTTGACTTAGTAGCTTACTAACCAATTTTGTAATTACAAATTTTGAATGATGAATAAAGCTATTGTTTTGCTGTTTAAAAAGAAAATGATTGCCGGTATAATTCGGATGAAAAGACCATTTTATCCTGTACTTAAAATAAGAAAACAAAAATACAAAGAAAAAAATGTAAACTCCTCTTCGGCCACCCTTACCATATCATTCATCCTCTCTAGTCACCCTATCCACTTTAGTTGTAACACTCGTCTTATCTTCAACTCTAATCGTTTCTTTACCACATTGATGGTGCATTCAGCAAAGATAACTTGGAGTTTCAAAAGAAGATTTGGAAGTTTCAAAACTTGGAGTTTCAACTCCAAGGCCATTTATAGGCTTGTAACCAAAAGGAATTCAACAAGACATTAACCCACTAACCCATTGATACCAAACTAGAGCAAAATAACTAATAATGTAGCCCATGAAATTATAGTCTAGTGGCATCTTGGGGTGAGGTAAGGCTTAGGGACCATTAGGTCTCGTGTTCGATTCTCACAAGGGCTTTTTTTCCATATTTGGTGTATAGGAATTATTGTCTAGTGGAGATGGATAAGATCAGGTGGTTCCGCTGGTGACACAATCATAATCCAGTTGTCCGTCAGTAATCCAAATTTGCCGTTCAAAAAAACTAATAATGTACATATATAAGGAAATCATGTAGAGGCATGAGACCCACAATGTCAATGCCCACTTGTATGATGCATGGGAAGCATGGGTAATTTCTCCATGTCTACAAGGAGAAGATCCGGACAAGACTGAAGACCCTCCACCACGGTCACCACTCAGTCCTTCTAATGGCATATTATCATTATCGAGTGTTTATAAAACACCACGGTGGCCTCCACTCATTGATAGACACGACATGTCTATTATAATATCCCTTTGTGTGGATAAAATAATCAAGATTGGGCTAATGAGCTTGGGCACTTGTGGCTTATCGGTAGTAGCTTTGGAAGACTTTGTTCGCTTCGATTTCTTGTCGGTAGCGGTACGTTTCTTCCTGGCTCTGGCTTTCAGTTTTTTTTTCTTTTCCATGTTTCGCTAGCTCATATATGTCTTTGGAAAGTATGCATTTGAAAACAGATATGGTTTTAGGAACTGTTATAGGTGCAGATGTCATGCCTGTTTTGGTGCAGGCAGTGAGGGCGATGATACTTATAGTGGGGTTGGTTACTTTCGGTGTAGAGGGCAAGGGTGGTCGTGCTCGTTTTGGTGCTGGTGTAGATTATGTTTGAAGAATAGCGATCATCTTATAAATACTTAAGACATTGTTTAAGTCAATGCTGAATTCAAGCTCAGGTTGGATTTGAGCGTCCATGATGTGGATCATAATCGCTCTAATTGATATGTACCAAAAAATTGTAGACACAAGAGAGGGAGATTGAGAGGACTTCAAAACAGATTGGAGATGATTTAACAATTCATACTCAACTTATATCTCAACTCAAAACACTCCAAGACCATTTATAGGCTCACAACCAAAAGGAAACTAACAAGGGAGTAACCCACTACTACTAGAGTTGTAAAAAAAGGAGATCATGAGGAGGTATCAGACCCGATGCCCTCTTGTATGATGCACGGACCACATGACCATGGGAAGCATTGGCAAGAGATGACATGTATCACATCGTTACAATCTTGTTTTTCTATTTTCGGTTATCTTTGCCCGTGATATATTTATTTTCGTAGTGAAGTTTTTTAATCGAAGTTGAAGAACCGATCAAGACAAAAAGAACGTGTGTCTTAATCAATTTAATTAGATAGGGTAAATAGAGTGTCGAATAAAGAGTAGTTAGAGGTTGATGTGTAAAGTGAACTGATTGCAAAACACAATGAAAAACTTATAACTGGATTTAGTGTTTTGATTTAAACGGTTAACACTAAATTAAACTGTGAAAATAAGTAATTAAACAATAAACACAACCGATATTTATATCTGAGGTAAATTAGTTTTTGAGTCCTTATGTTTTAGAGATTATAACCACTTGAGTACAAAATCAAAATGTTTAACGCCCTAAGTCCCTATTGCCACTTTTCTTAACCATTTGAGTCTAAATTTCTAACTTTGTTTAAATTTTCTGTTAGCTTTTCATTAAAAGACTAAAATGCCCTTGCATGTTATTATTATTATTATTATTATTATTATTATTATTATTATTATTATTATTATTATCATTAAAAGACTAAAATGCCCTTGCATGTTGTTATTATTATTATTATTATTATTATTATTATTATTATTATTATTATTATTAATACATAAACTATCTCACATACACTCACGCAACACACACCGATTACTCTCTATCTCTCTTCCTCATCTCTCTCCCACTTCTCTCTCAACCACACCACCACCACACCACCATCACCACCACCATCCTAACGCCACCACCATCACCATAACTGTTGATGCATATTTTGGTTTCTGTAACTTGTTCTTTATTAGCGTTGTATTTTACGGTCTTTTACTTATCGAGTCTATATTCGTCAGTCGACCAAGTCGGATATCCTCCTATCTAACTTTGTTCCGACAGTTGTCTCTTTGGTATGTATGTTTAAAACTGATGCATGTTGCATATGGTGTAGTTTATGTTTATGTGTGTGTTTATTCAGGTTCTTCTGCAAACTGTCAAACAGTTTGCAGTTGTTCTATTTTGCAGCCCTCGACGAAAGACCATCTTTCGTCGTACATGTGTGTGACGAAAAACCTTGTTATTCATCACACTATGTTTCGTCGCAACAGTGACGAATAACCTGGTCTTTCGTCGACCAAGGTTATTCGTCAAGCCCATTTATGTTTTTTGTCATGTTTGGGCTGGCCAGCCTATATAAACCACACTTGGACTTCTGTGTGAAGTCATGAGAGCATATCCTACTGTGAGTTTATCTTCAAGCATTGTGTATATATGTTTGATGTTTATTCTCATCCGTTTAATAAATAGACTGTGAATCTTTGGTTACATCGTGTTCTTGATATTCTGTGTTTGGTTTTGCATTGTCACGGGGATTCCGCACTCGTCACCGTGTTTGTTATAAACAGGGATTTGGTTTCGTAATCGATCCTCCGAAAATGGACCTACAAGTGGTATTAGAGCATTGGCTTTTATCCTTGTTTAAAACCAAACATAGTTGTGTTTTCATCAAGTGTTGTTTGTGAATTTTCAGATTTGTGTTCTTGAAAAACTTTCATAATTTTCTGAAAAAGGCCTTAAAAATCTGTCAAGATCTTGTTGTTTGCTAAATGTTTTATCAAAAACCTTGTTAGATTGCATGTTTACATGGTAAAACTGGGTTTTTATTGAAAGTTTTAAGCAAATTTGTGTTTCAAAAATTTCTCCGGTGAAAAATTTGGCTGGAAACTTCATATGTTCATCAGTGTTCTTCATATCATCTTCAAACCTTCAAAGTGTTCTTGATTTTAAAATTAAAAGATAAAAGGATATTTGATTAAAATATTGGTAGACCATGTTGGTTTGGTAAGGCAAGGTGTGTTGTTAGGTTGAACGTGGGTGTCTTTGACTGAAAAGATAAGATTTGCTTTTTGAAAAATCTCACCAACTCTCTGTGTCTGTGACCATCTTTGACGAAAAACCCAGGCGACAAATAACATAGTACTTCGTCAAATTGCTCTCGGCGAAAAACCCTGTTTTTCGTAAAAGAGTTGTTGACGAAAAACCTGTTTTTTGTAGCCATCGTTTTTTACGAAAAACCATTTTTCGTCTAACTTGGTTTTTCGCCAAAAACCTAGTTTTTCGCCAAAAACCTAGTTTTTCGTTGAGTCACTTGTCAAGTTTTCAACATAAGCTTTGCAAAAGGATTTTAACAGTTTCTTTTCAAGTGTGTGACTAGGTATTCTCATTTATACATCAATCATGAGTACGAGTCCATGGGATTGGAGCACGGGCCCAAGCTCAGGTCAAGATCAGACCTCCGCAGCGGCTTGGTTAAGAAATGTGATGCCACAACAATCGATTAGTGCAAGTCAATGGGCATGCATGACAAATCAAAATCAAAGCATTCAGAATCTATTATTAAGTGAGAGTGAAACGGGTAGCAACAATCGCCCACCAAATCTTAATCATATGAACGACTATCCGTCTTGGAAAGGTCGTTTTCACACTTATGTTCTAGGGAAAAACACCGAGCTATGGACGTGTTTCACTACACCGTATAACACAGCTCTTGAAGAAGCAGGATCAAATGCGGCGACCTTGGCAAATATGTTAGAAAACGACAAAAAGGCACATGATTTGGAAAAGAAGGCGTTTGCTATTCTTACACAAGCACTCCACAAAGACATTTATCATCAATTTGGTTATTGTACTAGCACGAAAGCCTTATGGGACGCCTTGGTAGCAAGAGGAGAAGGAAATGTGGCTACAAGAAAGACACGACATGATTTGTTAAAAAAGGAATTTGAAGCATTTCAATTCATGGAAAACGAAACACTAAATGATATACAACTCGTTTTTATCATTTAATTAGTGAAATGTATTCTTATAGTGTTACTGTAACTCAACAGGAAATGGTTGCAAGGTTTGCTGATGCTCTACCCCCAAAATGGAGTCCATTCATTGAATTGTTAAAGCATACGGGTGTTTTAGATACTGTCAGTATCTATGAATTCATTCAGAAGTTGGAACACAAGAATGAAGAAGAACTCCGGAAGGCTAAACGGATTGCAGTTCCTCAAAATATGGAAATGTACCTTGGAGGGTTTAATCCTGCTTCCAGTTCCAGGCAGCAACCAAAACTACAAACGGCGTTTGTGTCCAATACAAGCTCCTTTCCCTTTCCCCAGTCGGCTCCATAGGTTTTCGATCCAAGTGCCTATCTCCCACCACCGCATGTTATTGCTCAAGCTTACGCTCTTTCAAAACCTCAACTCAATCCGAGTGCCTGGCTCCCTAAACCCCAACCTCCACATCAAGTTTCCACTACTCAACCTCAATTTGATCCAAGTGCCTATCTTCCGCCCTCACCACAAACCCAACCACAGCAAGCATGTTACAGTAACAACCCTCAACCCCAAAACCCCAACACAGACAGAGTTGATACTTCAAACCTTTCGAAAGTCAGCATAGAAGTGGCAAAGGAACATATGGAACTTATCAATACAATGGTCAGTGCCTGCTACGGACTGGAAGCAGGTCAAATTGGAAACATTAATTTGACCAATGAAGATTATCAACAGATAGACCGTGATGAAATGGAGTTAATGGACAATTAAGTGGGCGTTTGCAAGTGCTGTTAGAAGGGCTAAAGATTATATGAGTCGAACTGGAAGAACTACCTTGGAAAGCAAGAAGGATACGAAGTACGGTTTCGATAAGGTTGCAGTTACGTGTTTCAATTGCGGTGAAAAGGGTCACTTCAAATGTGAGAGCACTCGACCAAGCAAACAAGGCAATCAAAATCCCTTCCGAAATCAGACAAGTACTTCCAACACAAATCAAGAAAACCGTGAAAAAAGGATAGTAGCTGTGAACAACACGACCAACCAAAACCAGTCTGGACCTTCAAACACCAACCGAGCATTAGTCGTTCAAGCTGATGAAGGTTGTAACTGGTCAGTACAGTTTGGAGATGGTGATCAAGAAGGAGGAGGAGGAACTGCATGTTATGCAAAAATCATCAATCACATAAAGCATGTTCACAAAGAAGAGTTCTCTGAAAGTGATGATATTTCGGGTTATAGCGGTAGTTCGGATGAAGAAAGCTCGAATGCGGGAGGTTATAATTCAGAATCAGATGTGAAGGAAGAGTTGAATTATGATGTTAATGACTTATTAAAGGAAGCTGAGGAGTTAAAGTGTCAGAAATCTATTCTGATAAAGAAGGCTGCTGTTGCATCAAAGGAAATGGAGAAGTTCTTCTCTGAAGATGGATCTTTTTCTTATCATACTGACTTTATGGCAAATGTCTTAGCCTCGACAAGTCAGGTAAATTCCGAGACTCCTACTCCTAGTGTATGTAGTATGTGTGCAGATTTGAAACTTGAATCAGAAAAGATTCATAGTCACAATCAGAGTTTGGTTATTGAGCTGTCTAAATGCAAAGAGGCAAACATAGATTTAGCTAGAAATGAAAAGGATTTCAAATCAGTAATCGAAACTTTAAAGAAAAGTGTTTCTGAATTGACAAAAACTGTTTTCAACAAACAAATTGGTATTAATAACTACATTAATATCATTGAGGAGACAAAGAAAGAGCTAGCCATGGAAAAATGCGAGCATGACGCAATCAAGCTCAAATTAGAGAGTTATTCTAACTCCCGATATGTGCTTGATCACATTATAGACGCTCAACAGCTAAAAGGGAACAAGAAAGGCGTTGGGTATAAGTCATGTCCGCCTCCTTTGAGACACAACTATACCAAAATGCCCGATGAAGAGGAAATGCCTCGTTTTAAACCAAGTGTGCCTCTTGATTATGAGGAAGTTACAACAGGATTAGGGTTCAAATCGGACAGTTCCTCGAGTACCTTATCTGAAGAAATAGAAACTTCAACATCTACGAAACAAAGTGCTCCAATTATTAAGGACTATGATTCGTCTGATGATGAATCAGATGTGAGTGATTAGGATAAATCACTTGATAAAATGAAAGGATGTTAGTGCATTATGTCTATTGACTTCGTCTTGTATCGAGTCATGTAATGTAATAGGATAGGATAATTAGTGCTCGAGTTGCTAGAAACTGAATTTAGTGGATTTAATGCTAATTCCGCTTGAAAGTGTCAAAGACATGTTCAAGCGAAACTAACAAATTTAATTCCGCTTGAACTTGCCTTGAGCATTTCAAGCGGAATCACCACCATTATATATAGGAGCATACCGTTTCATTTGAAATGGAATTAGAGTCTTGTGTTCGGTAACGAAGTGCTGCCGAATTGTCTCCAGGTGCTGTAATTCTATCAGATTAATACAAGAGACATTTAAATTGAATTGAGCATCCGTGTCATTGATTCCGCCCTTGATTCGGATAAACAACTCTTCTGATCGACTCATTTGGGTCACACAACGTTCCTACAAGTGGTATCAGAGCATAGGAGGAAGAGTTTAGCTTGATATCATCTGTTTTCTGACTTCTACACCTTCTTTTTCAAATTAGACAAGATTTCACGGTCAAAATGGATTGAATTTCACACATTACATGTGAAACAGTGTTTTAACAAAGCCTTGAGAAGATCAGACCTAAATTCAGCTTAAAAGTGACTAAAATGGACCAAAAACCTAATTTCGCTTGAAAGAACATCCTAATTCCGCTTGAAAAGTTCAGTTGATTTCGCTTGAAAAGTACTATTCCGTTTGAGATTAGCAAGTGATTCCGCTTGAATCTGCTATTTCGCTTGAAAGATCATCTTATTCCGCTTCAAAGTGTAATTCCGCTTGAAGATTTCGCTTGAATCAGTTATTCCGCTTGAAAGTCCGGATTCCGTTTAAAGTTCTTATTTCGTTTGAAGTGTCATCTAGGGATTCCGCTTGAAAGCTGCTATTCCGTTTGAACAAGTGATTTAGCTCCAAAAGTGATTTCGTTTGAAATCTTATTCCGCTTGAGATTCTTATTCTGTTTGAAAGTGGATTTTTCGCGTCAAGATCATTTCGCCTCAACCGAGTGTCAGTCTGTTTTAAATTGTTTGTTATTGTTTAAACTGATTGTGTTTGTTGTTTTGTCTCCAGGATCAAATCATGGCTGAAGAATTCTACAATACCTTCTACAACGCGTTTACATCAGAATCTTCCGAGATTACAACCGTTACACCAAAAACTATTACAAAAGCGAACAATGAGAACATCAAGCATGATAAATTCTACGGAACACACTCGAAGCCACCAACTCTTGAAAGTATTGAAGACTATACATGGTGGAAAGAGCGTTTCATTAACTGGGCGAAAGCATACGCACATGAAAGCTGGTTCTGTATGGAGTTTGGATATGAAAGACCAAAAGATGATAAAGTAGAAGAACTTCCATTCAAGAAATTATCCAAAGATGATAAATCTGAATTTGCAGCTGAACAGAGAATGATTGCTTTGATCCAGTCAGCAATTAGAAATGACATTTTTGCATTGCTTAACCATGATGGATCATCGAAATCTGTTTGGGAAGTTTTACGAGTTAAAGCCGAAGGGGGTAAACAGATTAAAAAGAACAAAATTGCTTTGCTAAAGAAAGAATTCGATCTGTTTGATAGCATTAAAGGAGAGTCTGTGAGGCAAATGATAGAAAGATTTTGTCACCTAAAAATTGAACTCGAAAGGTTTGAGATTGTGAAAACAAGAGAGGAAATTATTGATAAAGTCATAGAAGCGTTACCACGAGCTGATCAGTGGCAAACGTTTGTTTTTATTTTGAAAAATGATGCTTCGTATGAAACAATTTCTCTTGATACATTATTTGAAAAGATTGAAACTCATGAGCTTGAATTGTAGAAACAGAACAAGATGAGGAGTTCTTCACATCAACAGAATGTTGGTCTGTATTACAAAGGTAATTTACCTTCGATGAAAGCTAGTGAATCACCAAAGACGGCATTCAGTGGTGAGAGGACAAAAGAACCTTTGACAAGCTCATCAAGCTACAATTCGGGTTATCATTCATCTGCTTCAAATGCTAATTCTGAAGAAACAGAGGAGATACTGTGCAACATTGCTCTTAAGTTGAAAAACTCTCCGGCAATGAGCATCAATGCAGCTAAATAGCAAATGAGCTTTCTTGCATTTGTTTTGGAATCGTATGAAGGTCTAGTTGCAGGTAAGATTGGAAACTCTGAATTAACCAAAGAAGACTACGACCAGATTGATCCGGAAGAGATGGAACTCATTGACATCCGCTGGTGTTTAGCTAGTTGCATCCGCAGAGCTCAGAGATATATGGAAATTACTGGAAAACAATCTCTTGGTGGTGCATCAACAAAGCTTGGATTTGATAAGTCCAAGGTGACCTGTTTCAGATGTAAGCAAAAAGGTCATTTCAAGAGAGAATGCAACAATTCTGCAGTAGGTGGAAATGAACATCCGTTCAATGATGATTATTACCGAAAGGCAATCTACCACCGAAGCAAAGAATAGCCAAAAATGATTGAAGACAAACCCAGAGATAAGTCAAGAGCTTATGCTGTAATCCATCATGATGAAGGATTTGATTGGAGCCAGATTTGTCCAGAAGAAGATCGTTTGGAAAATATAGTTACAGCTCATGGCAAAAATATATCAAAGAACCACCATTATATTTTTGTTGCAGAAATAAAAGAGGAAAACAAAGAAGAAAATGTTGTTGCTGAGTTCAAAGAGAAAACCAGAGAAGAGATTTTGAATGAGAAAACTTATCGTGAAAGAAACATTACCTTGAACAGAATGGATGAAATGCAAGAAGAGTATGAGAGTGCTGTCAGCAATAAGAGATGGGATAAGAAGAGAGAGTGCTATTTCAACAGAGAAGGTGAACCTGTTGTTCCGAAGAAAGATATAATTTTTGAAGATGTTCTTCTCATAATTCCTCGATCTGCCGAATAATATAGAAATGTATTAAAAGATGACACATATGCAAAAAGGCATGAAAAGGAAATAAAATATGCCATGACATCGTGTTTGAGAAAGAGGGATGAAGAGAGAATGAAGAAGAATGTTGAAGAGATGGTAAACAATCTGAAGAAAGTTGCTGAAGAGGTTAAAGAAGAAGCAGTTAAAGAAGAAGATGTGAAGATTGTTGAAGAAGTGGAAGAAGAAGTTGTTGCAAATGTAGAAGTTGTGAGAGAAACTGTTACTGATGAACAGCAAGTTGTTGAAGAAGCTGAAAAGAAAGTTGAAGGTTCAGCTGATAGTGTTGGTGATGCTAGTACTGGAGAAGTGAAGAGTAATGTTGGTGCTGGTGATGAGATTGGTGTTGAAGGAAAGCAGGAAGATGCTGATCAAACAGAAGTTGCAGCAAACATCGAAGTACCAATAACCGAGGTAAATTATGATTCTGAAACTCAGATCAAAATCGTTGAACAGTGCAAGAAATGCATGGAAACATGCAGTGCTTGTACTGAAAAAGACAAACAATTCAAAATAAGAAATCTTGAATTCAATAAAATTGAAGAAGTTTTCAAAAATAAATGCAAAGAAATGTTAGAAAATGAAAAGATTTTGAAAGATAATGATGAAAAACTTTTGGAAAAATGTAAAAAGTTAGGAAAAGAAAATGAAATTTTAAAAGAAAATGTTTTGAAAAAGACAAAAGAATGTGATCAAAAAGAAATTGTTTGTCAAGAAATGAAGAAAGAATATGATTCAATAAAATTGGCATATCACATTACAAAAGAGTCATATGAAAAAGTGAAAGATGAAATGAAATTTGCTCAAATTAGAATGAATTATTTTTCTGAAACAACTAAAGAGCTTAAACGAATGTATGAAATAAAAAAGTTGTTGTTAATTTCTATATTGAGGATGTTGCTAAGCTAAAACGACAGATTGTTGATTTAGAACAGGACAACAACAAGTTAAAAAGTTATCACGTGTCGTCATATGTGCTTGAACGTATTTTCAATATAAAACCGGGAGATGGTGAGTCTGAGCGAAACAAGAAAGGCATTGGCTCAGAGTTTCATCAAGTTCCACCACCGGAAAAGTTTGCATTTTATGATGATGAAAAGGTCCAAAAAGCTTTCAACTTGGTAGATCAATTGCCAGACAATATTGATGTAACCTATTCCAAATCTGATGATTCTAGTGATTTAGAGGTGGTAGGTATGGTCGTTGAAAGTGTGTTGAAAGAAGAGTCGGTTGATACATGTAAATTTGAATCACAAGATGAAAATGAAGGTAATTTTCATGATGGATATCTGAAAAACACAAAATCCGAGAAAAAATTGAATGATGATTCAAAAGGATTGGTTTATACCATGATTGGATCGGACAAATTATTCTTAGATGTTGTATTCCCGATTCAGAATGTGATTTAAGAAAAGGTTGATAAAGTTTTCAAGATGGTTGAAATTGAAAAGTCTGAGATTTCAAAATTTGCTGGAAAAGGTCAGAAAACTTTTTATAATAAACCTGGTTTCAAAAAGAAAAACATGAAGGCTGGGTTGGGTTATAAAAAGAAACAAAATCGAAATACACATGAACTGCAAAGATATCAGACAAAGATGAATTTTATTCATGGAACAAGTTCAGAAGAAGAGAAAGAACACAAATTTAGGCGTCAGTCTAATGAAGAGTTCTATGCTCAAAAGAAAAAGCAACAACCACAGGTCAAAGATGTGTCCAAGAGAACATGTTTTAAGTGTGATCAAGTTGGTCATCTTGCACGCAAATGTCCAAATCCGAAACCTGTGGATGTTGACAAAAAGAAGTCTGAAAATGTTGGGAAACAGAAATCTGAGGATGTGAAACAAAGGTCGACTAGATTTGATTCAAAACAAACTTGGAGGTATAACACAAACAAGTTTGTTTCGAACCAAACTTGGAAATCAAAACCTAATAGGTTCGATTCTAGACAGACCTGGAATTCTCACACACCCAGATTAAGAACAACACAAAGTTGGAAAACAACTGTTGATGAAACAAAACTGAACGAATTTTGGAAACCAAAAGTTGTTGTTCAAAATAAAAATGTTCAAAAAGATTCACATTTTTACAAAAGAGGTACTCTGAAAGGTAAAAATTGACTGTTAAGAAACAAGTGAATTTGGTAAAAGATGAGAAAGTTGAAATCAAAGTTGAAAAAGTCTTTGATGATAAAGATTTTCCGAAATTGCATGATACATATTGTGTTGAAATGCCTAAGGTCCAACATACCTGGGCTAAATTGTTCAAGTAATCAAGTAGTCTAAATGTGCAGGTGCTCAACAAAAATGAAGATTGTGATAATGGAAGTTGGAGCAGCCTGGCCCAACGAGGAGAGGAGGCTGCTGAACCCTGGTTTGGTTAAACAGGGAGTTTTTTTACTTTCTGTACATAAATAAACAATATTTCAAAAACCCTAAAAAATTGAAAAATTTTGAAAAAAATCAAAAATATGTTTGTTTTTTAAATATGTTGATTGAATACGCTGAAATCCTCACGGCTGAACAAACATGATTGAAAAACGGTTTTCAAACTGTAAATATCTATGGGTTGTAAATCATGGGGGTACATTATATTTTCTGCAAAACAGAGCACGAAAAGCAAAAAATGGATGGCGAGACAAAGCTATCAGTATTGGTTGTCAAATTTTCTTTAAATGGTTTTGCATTTTTGGGGGAGTATTGTTGTTAGAAAATTCAAAAACATTTGAAAATTTGAAAAAAAAAATGATAAAATTCAAAAATTGAGTTTTTTTTTCTGTAAAAAGAGGAAATGATAGTACATCAGTAGACAGTTACAGTATGCTAAAGAAATGTAATGATTGTATAGCGTTAAACAGTCTCACTGATGATATGCCGATAGGTTTTTATACATTTAGTAAACTTTTTCGGGATATAAACTTAAATTCAAACTTGCTTATTTCGTGGGGAACACTACTTGGATATATAGGTAACCCCTGAAATCTTGTTTGAAGGACCCCTCTTTCTGAGATACTAGGTCTTTATGCTTAGTGATATCTGGGGTATTATCCCGGGACTTCTGATTTTGCGGAAGCAATGGCCTAGTCCTTGTATAATACTTTCTGCTTGCTTGAAATATAGCGCCGCCCTCAGCAAAAATGATGAAACAATAAAATTGATAATCATTGCTGTTGAAGAAAAGATCCTCTAAAGGGGACACACCAAAAGTCGAAGCCGTCATCTCTCTGCTGAACGGAAGTTCTGACTTGAGCTCTCACGGTTCTTCGCAAATTAACCCCTAACAGATATCATCTAGGTATACTCACCTGTAAGACTGAATATTGGGATCTGGATACGGGAGTATATTCAAGAGGTGGGACACATGAATGAGTTTAAGTTCTTAATACACCTAATTCATATCCTGAATCAAGTGAAAATTTGTGTGAAAATTTAAGTGGATCAGTATATCGACAATCTAAGTGAATTGTTTAATTCTTAATGTGTAATTAAGCTCAACGGTACTTGTGACTTGTCAGAAACTGATATGATCCTCTAACGCAAACTCAAACAAAAATATTGTCTGTAAATATGTTTGTAAATATTTCTTTATTGCTTTATATTTCAGAAAATTCAAAAAGATTTTTAATTCTGCTTTATTTTCGACAACCGATGTCTGAAATGCTGAGTGTCAAAATCTAAGTAAGCTGATTGTGTTTCTGAAAATAAAACAAGTTCATTAATTTGAAACTTGAATTTTTTTTAACAAAAATCAAAAACAGTTTGTGATATCTCCAAGGTCATTAGTTTGGACTTGGATGATTAACTGTGAGGGAGTTTGGATGTTTATATTGTTAAATAGCCAGTTTCCGATTCGGTTAGTTGAAACTGCAAAATTTTGAAATTTGTTGAAAAGTGTTAGTTTGGAAAATTTGAAAAAGACAAGTTTTCAAATCCTGGAAGTTCAAAATGTTGTTACTTATAGATGTGTGAGTGTTGCAGATATGATACCAGACTATGATCCCGATAGCTGAATCTAAGGGGGAGTCTGAAGACGAGCTCAAAGCAAGGGGGAGCTTGTAACCGGAAAGCAAGGTGTCGATCCCTAAAGCACGGAATCTTGACGAAAGGGGGAGCCTGAAGAAGCTGTCAATGTTAGAGCCAGAGACAGATGAGGAAGATAAAGATTGATGGATGCTTACAGTGTTAGACAATTTGAAAAGTGCAAAAAGACTGATCAAGACTGAAGATGTGTCATGATAAAGACTCGACACTGAAGACTTCGTCAACATCCAAGGGGGAGTCTGTTAGTGCATTATGTCTATTGACTTCGTCTTGTATCGAGTCATGTAATGTAATAGGATAGGATAATCAGTGCTCGAGTTGCTAGAAACTGAATTTAGTGGATTTAATGCTAATTCCGCTTGAAAGTGTCAAAGACATGTTCAAGCGAAATTAACAAAGTTAATTCCGCTTGAACTTGCCTTGACCATTTCAAGTGGAATCACCACCATTATATATAGGAGCATACCGTTTCATTTGAAATGGAATTAGAGTCTTGTGTTCGGTAACGAAGTGCTGCCGAATTGTCTCCAGGTGCTGTAATTCTATCAGATTAATACAAGAGACATTTAAATTGAATTGAGCGTCCGTGTCATTGATTCCGCCTTTGATTCGGATAAACAACTCTTCTGATCGACTCATTTGGGTCACACAACGTTCCTACAAAGGAGTAGAAATTCCTATTGAGAATCACATTCTGTGTGATCCTCCTACTCCTGCTGTGCAATCTGTTGTCAAACAAGTGATAGATCCTGTCAAGAAAGTCAAGGAATCTGTGTCTGCCATTAAGAGTAATAATGTGTTGTATACTTTGGTCGGTGATGCTAAAATGTATTCAAACAAAGATTTTCCAATTAAAAACGACAATCCATCTTTGATTGATAAAGTTTTTGAAGATAATACCAGTAAGTTTTTGGGAAAGACGATCCCGGGAGTTGTTGTAACTCAATGTGACCCTATTCCAAAATCAGAAGTTAGAAAACAATTTGGAAATCAAAGATTGCCGACAAAGCAACAACCTATTGCTTCTAAGGGTAAACAGCAAGAAAAGCGAGCTCAACAGCCTAAAGTTTCTCAATCAAAGTTTGAAACAAAAGGACCTCGTTACAAGAAGAAAAGCAGTGATGTTAAATTTGTAGCATCAAAAGGTACTGATAAAATTGAGACTTTTGAAAATAAATCAAATACCGATTTTGTCCAACAAGTCAAAATTTTAAAACGTAATAGTCAAAACAACTACACCCAACACACAAATGGGTGTGATGAAGGAACAAGTACCTATGGTTCTGCAGGTTCGACATCTGTTCATCAATCGGAATCTCCTAAGTTTTTTTAAAGGAGAGCTTGTTTTAAATGTGGGGAGTTTGGACATATTATCAAAAATTGTACAAATACTCCCAAAGAAAAGTTTGTTGAGAGAGCCCCTCCTGAAAAAGGTCACTAACAACGTCGTTCTGTTTCACCAAAACAAGATAAGCGAACTGTTAAAGAACAAGAAACAAAACAACGACGTCAAAACGTCAAGACAATAGAAAAGGCTTTAAAATCGGAAGTTAAATCTGTTAAAAAGGAACCAAGTTCATCACAACCGTTAAAAACATAAATTTCAAAATCTTTTCATAAGACACAAACTGGTAAACAAAATCAGACTTGGAAACCTAAATTGGGTGAAGGTTCAGGGGGAGGTGCTATATTTCAAAATCATCAAGAAATCGAGATCACATTTCGTGATGCTCAGGACGACCCAAGACCACTAAGGCTTGGGTCCCCAACTTCAACTAATCGTTGAATGAAATGTGCAGGATGTTCAAGGAGGAACTGTTAATAGTCATTGGATTGTTAACAGTGGAGCATCTAGGCACATGACGGGCGACTTACGGCTTCTTTATGATGTGAAAAACATTAGAGAAGGTTATGTCGCATTTGCTGGAGACAAAGACGGATATATCACTGGAGAAGGAATGATCTCCAATGTTGTTGTGTGTTTCGATAAGATCAATTATGTACGTCAAATTGATCACAATCTTCTGAGTGTTTCGCAGATCTGCGATAAGAAATTTACCGTGCATTTTAATGATGCCGGTTGTTATGTGCTGAAGCCTGGATTTAAAATTCCAAAAGAATGGATTCTCTTGTCGGCTCCAAGGGTTAATGATCTTTATATCCTTGATATGAGCGAAGCGATTACGACATCTGCACAAGTCACATGTTTTGTCTCGAAAGCCACAGAAAAGGAGTCTATATCTCGGCACAGACGAATGGGGCACATTCACTTGAGAAAAATGAACCATTTGGTGAAAAACAATCTTGTGAATGGTGTGCCTATGAAGAATTTTCATCTACAAGATGTCTGTGTCTCGTGCCAGAAGGGAAAGCAAACAAAGAAGTCTCACCTGATTAAGAAAGTCAACACTGTTAGCAAGCCTCTTGAACGTCTTCATATGGACCTCTTTGGACCTATGAAACACAAGACAAACTTTGGGGATGCTTATTGTCTGGTGGTTACTGATGACTACTCTAGATTTTCTTGGGTATCTTTTATGGCGCACAAGAGTGAAACTCCTGAAATCCTCAAGAATCTTCTTACATTGCTAGAGAATTTGTACTCGTTGAAAGTGAAGAGGATCCGAAGCGACAATGGCACTGAGTTCAAAAACCGTATAATAGATGAGTTCTATACTTCAAAGGGCATTCTTCATGAATACTGTTCTCACTACACTCCACAACAAAACGGTGTCCCTGAGAGGAAGAATCGAACGATAATTAAAACTGCAAGAACAATGTTGGTAGAGTCGGAGCTTCCTGTTCAGTTCTGGGGGGAGGCTGTGTCTGCTGCTTGCTACACTTTAAACAGAGTTCTCACAGTTAAAAGGCATGACAAGACTTGTTTCGAACTGTTATACAAAAGGAAATCGGACATTTCTCAACTAGAACCTTTTGGCGCTCCATGCACTATGATTGAGCAGCACGGAAAGTTTGGCCTCAAAGCTATCGAGGGCTTCTTCCTTGGATATGCTACTCCGAATTTTCGTGTATGGAATTTGGTAACCAAAAAGATTGAGTTATGGAATGAAGTAAAGGTTCAAAGGTATACTAATTCGGTTAGAGCTCCGGGTGATCCTTGGATGTTCGATTGTGATGGGCTATTTGACTCCTTTAATCTGCCAACCTTTGACGAAACATCTGCAGCTGCTCAAGTGATACTTGAAAGTGACAATGCGGCTGACTTGCCATTGGTAAGACCAATTGTTGTTAACCCCCAAGCTTCTAATTCGGTTAACAATACGATTCAAAACGAGGAATTTGAAGATGCTGCTGAGTACAATGAGTCATCGGAAGATGATGAATACCATGATGCGAATGAAGGCTCTTCACACTCCGGTTGCTCCTGTTCAAGGTGCTTCTGAAGCAACTCCTCATGAGCAGAATGTAGACACTGCTGAAGGAAATGCATCCACATCTACGTCGATGCCTGGCGTGGAGTTGGTTGTTGATCTTAATCTTAACAATTTGGGTATTAATACTCGTGTTCCTGATGTTCCTGAAACGAGAATTCATGATGCCCATCCGCAGCAGAATATTATTGGAGATGTCTAAAGTGGTGTGCAGACGCGTAATCAGCGGAGAAACAACCAGAATGCTGGTTTGTATTCAGCCATCAGAGAATCTTGTTTACAAAATGATTGGTCCTTCGCGTGCTATGTTTCCCAAGAAGAACGAAAGTCTTGGAAAGAAGCTCTAAAGGATAATTCTTGGGTGGAAGCCATGCAGGATGAACTGCAATAGTTTCAAAAGCTGGGTGTCTGGAAGCTTGTTGAAAGACCTGAAAATTACAAGAAAATTGGCACACGTTGGGTTTTCAAATGCAAAAAGGATGATCGTGGAGTAGTCATTCGAAACAAGGCGAGTTTGGTTGTTCAAGGGTTTCGTCAGATCGAAGGAATTAACTACAATGAAGTCTATGCACCAGTTGCACGTCTTGAGACTATTCGGATCTTTCTAGCTTATGCTTCATTTAAAGGATTCAAGGTCTACCAAATGGATGTGAAAAGTGCTTTCTTACATGGTGTGGTTGAAGAAGAAGTGTACGTCGAACAACCTCTGGGTTTTGAAGATCCTATTCACCCTGATCGGGTTCAATATGGTTTACATCAGGCACCGAGAGCTTGGTATGCAACTTTATCTAACTATCTATTGGAGAATGGTTTTCGGTGAGGTCTTATTGATTGCACTCTCTTCATCAAAGAACAGGATGGAGATCTTCTGTTGGCACAGGTATATTTTGATGATATCATATTTGGTTCAACTAATGATTCTTTGTGCAGGCAATTCGAGCGTGTTATGCAGGAGAAATTTGAGATGAGCGCAATGGGGGAAATGAATTTCTTCTTGGGCCTACAAGTTCAACAAACAGAGTCTGGGATATTCATCCATCAGACTAAATATGTTGGTGACATCTTGAGCCGGTTCCAGATGTCTGACGCAACGCCCATTGGTACCCTACTTCTGCAGAATCACAGGATTACTCCGGATTTGAAGGGTGAAAACATTAACTCTTCATTCTATCGTGCAATGATTGGATCTCTAATGTATCTTACAGCCTCGAGGCCCGACATCATGTATCCTATGTGCCTGCTTGCAAGATATCAAGCCAACCCGAAGGCCTCACATTTGGGAGCTGTTAAAAGGATTTTCCGCTATTTGAAGGGTTGCCCAGACACCGGTCTCTGGTACCCTAGGGATGATAGCTTCGACTTGATCGCGTTCAGTGATTCTGATTTTGGTGGCTGCAAAATCAACGGCAAATCAACAACAGCTGGATGTCAATTTTTTGGAAATCGCCTGGTCACATGGTAGTGCAAGAAGCAGACCTGTGTTGCTACATCAACTTGTGAAGCTGAATACATTGCTGCCTCTAGTTGTTGCTCCTAAGTTATGTGGATCCAACAACAAATGCGCGACTACGGTTTTGAATTCCTATCTACTCCTATTTTTTGTTGATAACAATGCTGCCTTACAGATCACTAGAAATCTTGTGCAGCATTCCAAGACCAAACACATCGAAATTAAATATCACTTCATACGTGATTGTTTTGAAAAAAGACTCATCGATGTTGTTAAAGTCCACACTGATCACCAACGTGCAGACCTGTTCACTAAAGCTTTTGATAAATCACATTTTGATTATCTTCTTTTGGTCAATGGCATTAAGGTGATACCCGAGTAAAACTTCTTTGGCTAATCGTTTTTGTAAATATTTTCTTTAAAAACTCTAAAAATACAAAAAATATTTTCATTTTCGTAACCCTTTCGCATTTTAGGGGGAGAAAATTCAAGAAAATACAAAAACATTTGAAAAAGTCAAAAATCCAAAAATATATCTTTACTTTTTGTCCTGACGTTTGAAAAATTCAAAAAAAAAAATCAAAAAAATTAGAAAATTAAAAAATTCAAAACATTAGAAAATCAAAATTGAATTTCTTGGATAAAAGAAAATGATGAGATTCACTGGTGTGGTCGGTCAACATGTTCAAAATGTAAAACAAAAAATTTTAGAAATGATAAGTATCTCTACTAATGATGTATTGGTAGGCTCATAATCAGATTAAAATGTGCAGGATGATACAAACCTAACAGACTTCAAGTCAGGTGGGAACCATTCATTGGCATATGGTCTTGGTACCGAAATTTCGTTTGATTGATTGCCGAGGTTCTGAGATATACGGTCTTTATGCTGTCTTATCATCTGGGTATCATAGTTGTATCTTTTACTGAAAAATAACGGAGACGAAGTCTAGATCTTCCATGATAATATACATACGTGTACATATTGCATTCGACCTCAATAAGTGATCAACAATCACATGTCCAAACAAAATAAGTGATAAAATATCACATTTATCCGGGAGTCAAGTTCGTCTCTTTGCTGTACGTTAGTACTGACCTGTTCACGGACTTGCTCCTGTGCCCTCATGTATCTGAAAATCAAGTTCCTCATCAATAAGTGATTCTATCACATAGGGCTTGTTTTCAATCAAAAATAAGTGAGTATCTCACATCTTTTATACGGTCAAACAGATGATAAGCGGTATACTCACCGGTAAGATGAACTCTCGTGCATACCTTGATACGGGAATGTGTCGTGAGTGGATGAACATCGACTTGTAAGTATAATGCTTACCGTAAATCGTATCTTCTAATTATGATTACATCTGATCAGTTTGAGCTTATTAGGACAACAATATCGATAATCGTGGTAGTATACTTATCCAAAGCTTTAAACCGAAACAAAAACCATGTTGACAAAGACCGTAAGCTGGTATGATTCTTTTTCCTTGAAACTCGCAAAAAGTTTGACATTGTACAGTAGTTTACTGCTTTTTATTGCTTCTCGTTAGTTTACCGCACTTTAAATTCTGTTCTAGTGTAAGTTGTAAAGTTCGTTGTTGATTAGCCGAAGTTGAAACTTGGAGTTTTCTGCCGAAAGCCTGAAACAGTCTTGTTTGTGATTTCTCTTCTTCATTAAATGTCCTTTTGCATTTGGTAAACTTAATCACAAGTGAAATCCTGTTCAAATCAGTAAAATCTGTTCAATTTGTGCAAATTCAGTGACTTGGTAATTTTGGGTAAAAATGTTTCACGAAAAACCGAGGGTCCACGAAAGACCTAAAAGTCAACAAAAAACCATTCAGGTCAACGGTGTTCCAGTCTTGGTCAAAGTTAAATTTGTTCACGGCGAAAAACCTATTTTTCGTCAAGGTTATGGCGAAAAACCTTGGGCCTCATGGACTTTCGTCATCGGCTTACTGTTCAAGCCCAACAAGGTTTTTCGTCGAGCCCAACATGTTTTTCTTTGAAGACGGTGTTTCGTCGAGGGTCAGGTATATAAAAAGGGATCCCAGTGCATTATCAACATCACTTTTTCAAACCTACTCTCATTGTTCACCTTCTTCCACAAGCAAACCCCATACCTCTTCACCGAATTCAAAACCTCTTTGTTTCCTCTAAAATTTTTCTTCAAATCAAGGTATACAAAGTGGTTATTTTCATGTCTCGATTCTTTAGGACCTCTCGGTTTTGGTCGAAAATGTTCAAATAACCCTCGGTGACCCTTAATGTTTGATTTCTTCATATAATACTCTGTTTGTTTTACTTGTTCTTCATCAAAACTGATAAACAGAGTGTTTTATGTAGATTTGTACATTGGTTGGGTTTATGTTTTCGGGTGCTAAAACATGGGATGGGTTGTTGATTGTTGTTTAAACAGGTTTGGATATTTTCCGGTCGAACTCGTGTCGGTTACACATCTAGGGTTGTTTCATTCTTGTTTGAGTTTAAACAAAGTGTCCATTGTGTGTGATTTACTGAATCAATCGTCGATTGAACTTCAATCGGCGAAAAACCCTCTGTTTCGAAAAACCCCCAAATTGCTGTCCATCGAAAAACCCTAACTGACGACGAAATACATTTTTCTTCAAACTACCTGCGACGAAATACCTGTTTAACAAAGGAGTGTTTTTCGTCGAAAGCCTGTCGACAAAAACCCAGGGTCAAAGGTCAATGTTGACTTTATTTGACCAAGGGTTTTTCGCCATAAAAGCATGTTTTTCGTTGTTGAGATAGTTTTTCGTCGTCCAACCCTTAGAAAATTTTTCAGTTGTGTGCACGTTCACAGAAGATATGTATATACATGTTCATTGTTCACTTTATACATGAACATGTATACACATATGTATATTGCACATGTTATGATATTATGACTTACAGTGGATGTTTTCGAATACAGAATGGCACCAAAAGAAAAGAAACGCAAGCCCGCGACTAAGAAAACTGACAAACCGGAAGAACAAGTCATGTCCGAAAAACGTCACAACATGATTGCATACCTTGATCCTGAAGGGAAGATTACGGAACTGAAGGAGATCACTCAATGGATAAGGGAATCTCGAATAAACAAGGTCGTTACTTTTTCAACACCGGTGTACAAGTCGTTCATCAAAGATTTCTGGAATTCAGTGAGCGTTATCGAAGTTGACGGAACTGAGCTTATACAAGGGTAAGTTAACCAAGTGAATGTGAATGTCTCTCCTGATATCCTAAACACCGTACTAGAACTTCAAGATGATCCGAATGCACTGTATTCTGTTCCAATAATGTGCACACGCAGTTGTTTGCTTAGGATGAAGTGTACCGGTGATACTTTTAGTAGTCAAATTAACAAAGGAGATTTGCCGAGGCGCTACAAGTTTCTACTGCATGTACTCATTCAATGTATTAGCAACAGACGAGCTGGCTACGACATGGCAGGCAATGATCTCGTGGGACTCATGGTGGCTTTAGTGCTAAACAAGCTGTTTAGAATTTCGAACTTCATTTATGCTAAGATGAAGGAAAATATGAAAAGAACCGGTGGTCGTACGACAGGGAATAAGTTCTGGATGTATCCTCGATTTTTTCAAATGATCATGAATGTCCAGCATCCCGATCTTTCGAAAGACGATGATGACATTCTGAAGATAGATACTATGATCGAGCATTCACTAAAGATATTCATGGGCGTTGCAACGAATAGATACAAAGAAAGCAAACCACCAAGAAAGTTAATCGGTGCTCTTGAGAAGACAGACTACGTCGCTCCAGAAAATGACAAATGGCGTCACAATGACAGCCAATCTGACGATGAGGAGCCGAAATTGAAAAATATGATGGAAGATAAGTTTGGACAAAAGGATTTGGATTCTTCCGACAGTGACGATGATGGTGATGATGAAGGTGGTGATGGTGGAGATGCTGGTGCTGCTGGTGCATCTACTGCTGGTGCATCTGCTGCTGGTACAGCGGGTGCTAATTCAGCTGAAGGTGATGAAGAAGATACTGAATCAGATGATAATGTACCTGAGCCTGGGTACGAGTTCTATCTCGATGAACGTGGTGTGAGGAAAGTCAGGAAGATTAGACAAGAGGATGATGTTGATTACGTTCCTTCGGATACCGAAGCTGAACATTTAAAGAGGAAGCAAACTGCTGTCCGTCAAAAGAAAAAGGCAAGGAAGTACATCAGTTCTTCATCTGTGCAGCAGTCCGTTCCATAGCAAGAGCCTACTCAAGAAGCAGAAATGAATCCAAACCTTGGATTCATGGCCGATGAAGCTACTACTTTTATATCTGCTCCTCCAAGATCCTCCGAACCAACTCCTGTAGTCACTTCAGCTCCTGAAACTCCTATCGTGACACCTCAAGAACCAGCACGCTCAATTGCAACGACTATTTGAGCAACGACTTCTTAGCCGACCTCAGAGCGCAGACAAAGTAGATTCTCTCAGATGCAGCAAGATGAAAAGGTAGATTTCCTGTTTTCTCAATTGTAGATTGTGTGAAATCATCAGGTCGTGTGAAACTCAGATCGTTTGAAACATTACATCAGGTCGTTTGAGGATTAATCAGTTTGTTTGAAAATCTGTCATTGTGAACTTTTAAAACCGAAACATGGATTTTGAAGATGAAATAGCGTATTTTTATTACGAATCTCAGCAATTCAGTCCGAAAAAGAAAGAAGAAGAACCAGTTTCAACAAAAGAGGATTCAGAAAAAGAACCTATCTTTGATCACTCATCAGATGAAGAGAGTGATGATGATAGTGAAGAAATTCGAAAGCTTGAATATTATAAAAGAGAATTTTCACCTGATAGATATAATTTGTATTTTGTAGGTAAAATGGAAGAGATCAAAGAAAGACAAGTTGCGAAAAAGAAGAATCATAAGGCAGCAATTGTTAAAGAAACAGATGACAGTGATGAGGAAAATGTTCGAGTGGTAAAAAAGCAGGTTAAAGAAACTCCAGCTATCAAGGTTGAGAAGGAAGCAGATACTGAAAAGATGTCTGAGAAGTGTGAAAATTGTGATACTGTGAAAAGGCACAACAACAAATTAATTCATAACATGAACAGACTGAAAGAATCTTATGACGTTTTAAACAAAGCTATGAATCAATATAACAAGTCAAGCAATGAACAACAGATAGCTATGAAGACACTCAATGGAGCGTTCATGAGAAGCAGAAAATCATCAATCAGTACATTGAGAAATGTGCTGAACTTGAACAAAAATTGGAAACCCAGAGGATAGAAACTGAGAGGGTAAACAGGTTATTGAAAAGTTATTCATGTGCTTCTTACGTGATTGACCGGATTTATCCTACAGTAGAAGGCATGAAAGCGTTTGAAGAGGAGAAACCTGAAGTAAAGGATACAGGTAAGAAACATAGTACCAATTATACAAAGTGTCCACCTCCGCTTGAAGAAGGATATTCTCCACGAAACCCTAATTCAGAAAGAGTAAAAAAGGCAACCAATTTAAAGTGTCTGAACCGTCAGATGGATTGCCAGATAATATTGATGTCATATTCACATCGTCTGACACTGGTCATGAGTCTGAGTTAATAAAGAAGGTGGTCGATCAGGTGTTGGATAAAGATGAGGAGTCAGAGTCAACGTCAAAGTCAAAGTTTGACACTTCAAGTCCAACAGTTGAAAAGGGAAAAAGGGTTTACAATAATGATTTTATGATATCAAAAAATAGTTTGAATGACGAAACATTCAAAGTAGCATATACTTTGAATGACTCCGACAAATTATATTCTGATGAAGAATTTCCAATAAGAGGTGTTAAAACTGAAATGATTAACAAGGTTTTCAAATTAACAAAAATTAATATTTCTGAAATAAAAGATGTAAATCTTACTGAAAAACCTAAAAAGTACACCTCAAGAGTTCAACAAAGGTTAAACAAGAAAAAGGGTTACAGTTCTGGTTCGGGTTATCGAAAGAAACCAAACCATAACAGTAATTTCAAAAAGAAAGGATTAGGTTTTATTCCACCAGAAAATCATAAAAATGAGAAAATTTATAAATCAAAAACTGTATTTGTTTCAGGAGAAAGTTCGGAAGAAGAGGAAAAGAGCTCATTCTGGAAGCAAACGAACAAAGAATTCCTTGCTAAGAAGCAAGAGGGAATGAAGAATGATGTTGCTTAGAAGAAGGAAATGAGAACCTTTTATCAATGTAAAAAAGGTGGGCACATTGCACGAAACTGTCCGAAGGCAACCCAAACAAAAAAGGGAGTCTCTGAAAACTTGAAAGAAAAGTTGGTTGATAATGAACCACCAACCGAACAATTTAAAGTGTTCAAAAATTCAAAATTTGAGGTTGGTGAGAGTTCAACACGTTTCTACAAAAGAAATGTGAATCTTAACAATCAAAAGTGGGTTGTTAAGAAATCAGATGTTAAATCTGGTGATGAATTTGTTTCTTCGGTGTGACAACCTGAGTTTTCAAGGTCCCTATCCGATTTAATCTTGTACTTATTTGCATAGTGTGTTTCTTATATTTGGGATGCATAATATTTATCATATGTGAGTGTATGATAATAAGGTTTTGTATTAATTTGCATGTTATAAATAAACATGGAACCCAGCCGAAATCACCCACACTTGAGGACAATTCTTTGGTGAAAACCCTTGTCCCACGAAAACAACATGATGAAAACACATTAAGTGTTTTCGTTCATTAGGGTCCAGTGAAAAGCATATGGGCTTCGGCCCAGTAGTAATGGGTTTTGTATATATTTTGTTCCTCACGTTATGTAAAAGATTAATCTCAAACAAACCGAAACCCTAGAGTATCTTCCTGTGTGCGACGGCAAGACTAAGATCGTGAATCCTTTTCACATATTCGTTGTGCTTTCTGTTTGAGGTTAGTTACCTGTTAGATTTAAATCCATCATGAACAATCTGCTTGTTACATGAATCGATTATTATTGTGGAGTGATAGTGATGATATGATATTGTTATATTGATGGTACATGATAGTTGCAGTCAATCGGATAAGAATTCTGTATGGTTGTCAGCTATTATTCTCATATTTACATATGATGTTACTTTGATTTTGGTCCAATAGTATTAGGACTAGTGGTATGGTTGTCGGCTACTTTATGTAAACCCTATTGACTATTATTGATGTTAGCATTCATATTTGCACATGGAATTGTCAGAAAGCATGTGATGGTTTATTTGTTTTCAACTTTGATTCTTGTGTAGCATGAATAATAAGATTAGATATGAATGCTGTTAGTGATTTCGTGAATAGGATATAGTATTGTATAGCTTGTTCTTGCTAGCATATGAATTTTTGTTACTGAATGATTATATGATGAAGTCGACATGATTACTATATGATCACTAGGGTGCTGCGTTTGTAACTGTTGTTGATGTGATGTATTATGGTAATCGGTTTGTGGTACTCATACACTAGGGTTCATGCTAGACGTCAGTGCTGTGATGATTTCATGAATGATGGCGGCTGCTAGCATGATTAGGGTTCTAAAAATCGTAAATGATACTTTCACGAAACGCAATTATGACGAAACGCAAGTGTTTCGCCGAGATCGTTGACGACGAAACAGTCACGATGAAACAAAGGTGATTCGTCGAAGGGGCTCACGGCGAAACAGGGGGTGTTTCGCCGATTTGGGTAATATGCACAGTAACTATCTCTGTTAATACTTAACTGAGTTAACTAATTACCGTTAGATGCTATGTATGACTTGTATGATCATGAATACGTGCAATGTGCAACTTGGTAATTATTGATGCGTTGTCCACTATGATTATACTTACGTGCCAACTTCGTAAATACAAACTGATTGTGTATACGTGCACACTTTAGGACGTGATTTATTTACTTTGAGCACTTACTTAGCATACCGAGCAAACCAAGGTGAGTTCACACTCTTACCAAGGCATGGGATTCCCAGGGTGGGAATGGGTTTGGATTATTCACTTGTACTTACCTAACTTATAGAACTTAGTTATATGGTCCTCGGGTGAGGAAGGGTTATTGATAAGATACGACTAGACTAGTGATACTTATAGAACTGATCTTCGCACACACGCCGAGGTTGGCTGCGATAATATGACTGATCTTCGCACACACGCCGGGGTTGGCTGCGATAATATGACTGATCTTCGCACACATGCCTGGGATGGCTGCGAACCATACTTTGAACTTCGCACACATGCCGGGTGGGCTGCGATACAAATATACCTAGTCTAGAAAACATGGGAAACCCCCCCCCCCACATTCTTCGCACACATGTCTGGGAGACTGCGATTCAAGTACATACGATATATGGGTTACTAAACGAACATACGGCTTACAATACAATTACTATAACTGAACAACCAACTGTGAACTCGCTCAACTAGTTGTTGACTCTCTGTTACATGCCTTGCAGGACCATAGGTACACATGGAGCTTGCACGGGAGGCACGGTCGTTGTGGACATGGATCGTGAATGCTTTGTTTACCATTATAACATTTCATACTTATACTTATGTTGGGTTTTACATTTATGCTTCCGCTAAACATTGATACTATACTTTGGTTTTCGAACACCTTTCATATTGTTTGGTTGATTTACATTTATTAATAACATGGTTCAATATGATTGGTGGCTTGATCCTGGTCAGTCACGCCTCCAAGCGGTGATACCCCGCATGTGGATTTTGGGGGTGTGACAGATTGGTATCAGAGCCATTGGTTATAGGGAACTCGGTTTTAATAAGAGGAAAACGTTTTTATTAAAACCAGACTATAACCAGAACAGTGCTCAACGATCCACAACGGTGCCTCGCTCCACGTGCAAGACTCAATATTCTAGGTAATAAGGTTTAAGTTTATTGCCTACATGCTAGAATTACATAGAACTTTGCTTGTGGTATGTTTACATTACATTGTCTACTATTCGTTATTGCTTGAGAACACTTGTGTGCTTACTCTCTTCTGTCATCGCACTATTCGCGAACCTCTCTCACTTACGTTACATTTGCTATGAAGATCATGGCCGGACGTATCAACTTGACTCAAGCCCAGTTGACGGATCTCATTAACGAACAAGTTGCTGCGGCACTTGCAGCCATACAAGCAGGAGGTCAACACGCACAGCCACCTGTTTGCACCTTCAAAAATCTCAAGGATTTCCGACCTAGTAACTTCAGTGGTACTGACGGAGTTGTAGGCCTCCTCCATTGGTTCGAATGGCTCGAAACTGACTTTGAGGTGCGTGATTGCCCTGAGTCTCGTAGAGTAAAGTTTGCTACTGGAACACTCGAAAGTGTTGCATTAACCTGGTGGGAAGCACAGGTTCAAATGTTAGGGCTGGCAGCTGCTAATGCCACCCCCTGGAACGAGTTCAAGGACCTAGTTAAGGAAGAGTTTTGCAGTCGGGAAGACATCCACAAACTAGAGGTGGAGTTCCTCAACTTACAGATGACGGGGTCTGAAATTGAGGTTTATACGAAGAGATCGAATGAATTAGCCACATTGTGTCCCACTATGGTAGACCCTCCCACTAAACATATCGAGCTATATCTCAAGGGTCTGGTGCCAGAAATTCAGAGTCATGTGATCGCAGCTAATCTTGGCACTATCCAACAAGTCACTCGGCTTGCTCATCGTCTCACAGACCAGGCAGTAGAACAAAACAAACTACCGAAACGTGTTAAAGCTGCTACTACATGTGCTTCTAGTGACAACAAACGTAAGTGGGATGGAAACCTGAGCAAGGGATTAATTCCGGTTCAGCCCCTGGCGCAGCAGCAAAAGACAGGTGACTACCAGAGTCCCAGTCAGCAATTTTCTAGTAGTCGTGGGCAGAGTGGATATCGAGGAAATCATCCAAAGTGTAACAGATGCAATAGGCACCACAGCGGTCAGTGCAACAAGGGTCGTTGTCAGAGGTGTCTCAAGATAGGTCATGAAGCTAAGGATCGTCGAAACTCACGTCCTGTAACTCAAGAACAGCAACGACCGCCTCAATCTCCACAGAATCAGCAGCAACAACAGAGTTTTAAGGGATGTTTTCAGTGTGATGCTAAAGATCACTACAAGAGACATTGTTCGCAAATAAACCAGGACCAGACTCAGAACCACGACCATGGAGACAGGGACGACCATGGGGATAGCATTGGGGCAAACAATGGAAACAATGACGCCGGGGTCGCGTGAACGTGATTGGTCAGGGTGACGCAAGGAATGATCCCAACGTAGTTATGGGTAAGTTTCTTCTTGACGATTTTTATGTTACAGTATTGTTTGATTCGGGTGCGGATACTAGTTATATGTCTCTAAAAGTTAGCCAAATGTTAAAACGTGCACCAACTCCCTTAAGCACTAAACATGTTGTAAAATTAGCTTATGGCAAGAGTCTAGAGGCCACACGAATAGTTCAGGGTTGTAATCTTATCCTCGCTGGTCAGACTTTCTGTATCGATCTCATTCCCATAGTTTTAGGTAGTTTCGACATCGTTATTGGCATGGATTGGTTGTCCCAGCATCACGCAGAGATCTTACGCAAGAAGAAGATCATTCATATTCCCCGTTCTGGCAAGGAACCTCTCGAAGTACAAGGCGACAAGAGTGGTGTCGTGAGTGGCATCATCTCTTTCTTGAAGGATCAGAAGTGTTTACGAAAGGGCCACACAGCTGTTTTAGCACTCGTTACAGATACATCGAAGAAAGAGAAGAAGATTGAGGATATTCCTGTAGTACGCGATTTTCCTCAAGTGTTTCCTGAAGAGTTACCTGGGTTATCGCCACATCGCCAGATCGAATTTCAGATCGAGCTAGCTCCAGGAGCAGCACCCATAGCTCGAGCACCTTATCGCTTAGCTCCCACGGAACTGGAAGAGCTGTCTAAGCAATTACAAGAACTATTGGAAAAGGGTTTCATACATCCTAGCTCTTCGCCCTGGGGAGCTCCAGTATTATTTGTAAAGAAGAAGGGCGGTACCTTCCGCATGTGTATAGACTACCGCGAACTGAACAAGGTGACTGTGAAGAATCGCTATCCACTTCCACGCATCGACGACTTATTCGACCAGTTGCAAGGGTCGAGCTATTACTCGAAGATTGACCTGAGGTCAGGATATCACCAACTGAGAGTCCGGGATGAGGACGTCTCCAAAACAGCATTCAGAACTCGCTACGGCCATTACGAGTTTCTGGTCATGCCATTCGGGCTAACGAACGCGCCTGCGGTTGTCATGGACCTTATGAACAGGGTGTGCAAACCTTATCTTGACAAGTTCGTCATTGTATTTATCGACGACATTTTGATTTACTCCAAGAGTCAGGAGGAACACGAGCATCATTTACGACTTATTTTGGAATTTCTTCGAACGGAACAACTGTACGCCAAGTTTTCGAAATGCGACTTCTGGCTTCGTGAAGTCCACTTCCTAGACCACGTGGTAAATAAGGATGGGATTCATGTCGATCCATCCAAGGTAGATTCGATCAAGAACTGGCCTGCACCTCGCACACCAACCGAAATACGCCAATTCTTGGGTTTGGCGGGTTATTATAGAAGGTTCATCAAAGATTTCTCAGAGATTGCAGCCGCTTACACTACTGACACAGAAAGGTGTTGCTTACCGTTGGGGTAATACACAGGAAACAGCGTTTCAGCACTTAAAGGGTAGACTTTGTAGCGCACCTATCCTCTCATTGCCTGAAGGCACCAGCGATTTTATAGTCTACTGCGACGCATCCATCCAAGGTCTTGGATGTGTGTTGATGCAACGGGATAAAGTCATTGCTTATGCTTCGCGCCAACTTAAGATTCACGAACGGAATTACACTACACACGATTTAGAGCTGGGAGCTGTTGGTTTTGCGCTCAAGATATGGCGACATTACCTGTATGGCACCAAGTGCACCATCTACACCGATCACAGGAGTCTCGAGCATATCTTCAAGCAGAAAGAGTTGAACATGCGACAACGTCGATGGGTCGAATTACTGAACGATTACGAATGTGCTATAAAGTACCATCCGGGCAAAGCCAATGTGGTGGCCGACGCCCTTAGTCGAAAGGATGCTACACCTAGGCGTGTACGAGCGTTGTAACTCACTATTCACTCTAGTCTTCCTTCACAGATACGAGATGCTCAGGTAGAAGCATTGAAACCAGAAAACGTCAGGGCTGAAGCCCTACGCGGCTCAAGACAACGGTTAGAACAAAAGGCAGACGGCGCCTACTATGTAACAGGACGCATTTGGGTCCCACTCTACGGTAACTTACGCGAGCTTGTAATGGATGAAGCTCATAAGTCTCGCTACTCAGTACATCCTGGTTCGGATAAGATGTACCACGACTTGAAAACCACATATTGGTGGCCTAGCATGAAAGCTCACATAGCAACTTACGTCAGCAAGTGTTTGACTTGTGCGAGAGTCAAAGTCGAATACCAGAAACCTTCAGGCCCATTCCAACAACCTGAGATACCACAATGGAAATGGGAACAAATTTCCATGGATTTTGTTACTGCCTACCCAGATCTCAGCGCAGAAATGACACTATATGGGTGATCGTGGATCGACTCACAAAGTCTATGCACTTCTTGGCTATGAAGGAAACGGATAAGTTCTCCACCTTAGCAGACGTATATCTTAAGGAAGTTGTCCCGAGGCACGGGGTGGCCACCTCTATTATCTCTGATCAAGATGCACGTTTTACTTCAGAACTGTGGCAAGCAATGCACAAGTCCTTTGGCTCACGTTTAGATATGAGCACAGCTTATCACCCTCAAACGAATGGGCAGTCGGAACGCACTATTCAAACTTTAGAAGACATGCTTAGGGCATGTGTAATTGACTTCGGCAACGGCTGGGAAAAGCACCTGCCACTTGTGGAATTTTCATACAATAACAGCTATCACACCAGCATTAAAGCTGCTCCGTTTGAGGCATTGTACGGGCGTAAATGCCGGTCACCTCTTTGTTGGGCAGAGGTGGGGGATAGTCAGATCACTGGTCCAGAGCTTGTGGTAGACACAACAGAACAAATTGCTCAAATACAACAACGAATGGCGGCACCTCGTGACCGTCAGAAAAGCTACGCCGATAAGGGCAGGAAACCACTCGAGCTCCAGGTTGGGGAGCGAGTGCTACTGAAAGTTTCACCCTGGAAGGGTGTGGTTCCTTTTGGTAAACACAGCAAACTTAACCCACGATACGTCGGACCTTTTGAAATCATCGAGAAAATAGGCAAAGTGGCCTACAGACTGAACCTACCAGCTGAACTCAGTGCAGTTCACAACGTCTTCCACGTGTCGAATTTGAAGAAGTGTCTGTCAGATGAGACCCTCATAGTTCCTTTGAAGGAGCTTACTATCGACGAACAGTTGCGATTCGTCGAGGAACCAGTTGAAATCACGGTCCGGGATGTTAACGTCCTCAAGAACACCAGAATACCTCTTGTTCGAGTTCGTTGGAACTCCCGTCATGGCCCAGAGTTTACCTAGGAACGAGAAGACCAAATGAAGCTCAAGTGTCCCCAGTTATTCGGAAACAGTGCAACCACTACTGAGGCTGAAGCTACAACAGAATTTCGGGACGAAATTCCAAATCAACGGGGGGATGATGTGACACCCCAGGAAAACCAGTAAACTATACAACACAACTAGCTTCCTCAGTAACCGCATGCTAAATTTCGGGACGAAATTTCTTTCAAGTTGGGGATAATGTGACAACCTGAGTTTTCAAGGTCCCTATCCGATTTAATCTTGTACTTATTTGCATAGTGTGTTTCTTATATTTGGGATGCATAATATTTATCATATGTGAGTGTATGATAATAAGGTTTTGTATTAATTTGCATGTTATAAATAAACATGGAACCCAGCCGAAATCACCCACACTTGAGGACACTTCTTTGGTGAAAACCCTTGTCCCACGAAAACAACATGATGAAAACACATTAAGTGTTTTCGTTCATTAGGGTCCAGCGAAAAGCATATGGGCTTCGGCCCAGTAGTAATGGGTTTTGTATATATTTTGTTCCTCACGTTATGTAAAAGATTAATCTCAAACAAACCGAAACCCTAGAGTATCTTCCTGTGTGCGACGGCAAGACTAAGATCGTGAAGCCTTTTCACATATTCGTTGTGCTTTCTATTTGAGGTTAGTTACCTGTTAGATTTAAATCCATCATGAACAATCTGCTTGTTACATGAATCGATTATTATTGTGGAGTGATAGTGATGATATGAAATTGTTATATTGATGGTACATGATAGTTGCAGTCAATCGGATAAGAATTCTGTATGGTTGTCAGCTATTATTCTCATATTTACATATGATGTTACTTTGATTTTGGTCCAATAGTATTAGGACTAGTGGTATGGTTGTCGGCTACTTTATGTAAACCCTATTGACTATTATTGATGTTAGCATTCATATTTGCACATGGAATTGTCAGAAAGCATGTGATGGTTTATTTGTTTTCAACTTTGATTCTTGTGTAGCATGAATAATAAGATTAGATATGATTGCTGATAGTGATTTCGTGAATAGGATATAGTATTGTATAGCTTGTTCTTGCTAGCATATGAATTGTTGTTACTGAATGATTATATGATGAAGTCGGCATGATTACTATATGATCACTAGGGTGCTGCGTTTGTAACTGTTGTTGATGTGATGTATTATGGTAATCGGTTTGTGGTACTCATACACTAGGGTTCATGCTAGACGTCAGTGCTGTGATGATTTCATGATTGATGGCGGCTGCTAGCATGATTAGGGTTCTGAAAATCGTAAATGATACTTTCACGAAACGCAATTATGACGAAACGCAAGTGTTTCGCCGAGATCGTTGACGACGAAACAGTCACGATGAAACAAAGGTGATTCGTCGAAGGGGCTCACGGCGAAACAGGGGGTGTTTCGCCGATTTGGGTAATATGCACAGTAACTATCTCTGTTAATACTTAACTGAGTTAACTAATTACCGTTAGATGCTATGTATGACTTGTATGATCATGAATACGTGCAATGTGCTACTTGGTAATTATTGATGCGTTGTCCACTATGATTATACTTACCTGCCAACTTCGTAAATACAAACTGATTGTGTATACGTGCACACTTTAGGACGTGATTTATTTACTTTGAGCACTTACTTAGCATACCGAGCAAACCAAGGTGAGTTCACACTCTTACCAAGGCATGGGATTCCCAGGGTGGGAATGGGTTTGGATTATTCACTTGTACTTACCTAACTTATAGAACTTAGTTATATGGTCCTCGGGTGAGGAAGGGTTATTGATAAGATACGACAAGACTAGTGATACTTATAGAACTGATCTTCGCACACACGCCGGGGTTGGCTGCGATAATATGACTGATCTTCGCACACACGCCGGGGTTGGCTGCGATAATATGACTGATCTTCGCACACATGCCTGGGATGGCTGCGAACCATACTTTGAACTTCGCACACATGCCGGGTGGGCTGCGATACAAATATACCTAGTCTAGAAAACATGGGAAACCCCCCCCCCCCACATTCTTCGCACACATGTCTGGGAGACTGCGATTCAAGTACATACGATATATGGGTTACTAAACGAACATACGGCTTACAATACAATTACTATAACTGAACAACCAACTGTGAACTCGCTCAACTAGTTGTTGACTCTCTGTTACATGCCTTGCAGGACCATAGGTACACATGGAGCTTGCACGAGAGGCACGGTCGTTGTGGACATGGATCGTGAATGCTTTGTTTACCATTATAACATTTCATACTTATACTTATGTGGGGTTTTACATTTATGCTTCCGCTAAACATTGATACTATACTTTGGTTTTCGAACACCTTTCATATTGTTTGGTTGATTTACATTTATTAATAACATGGTTCAATATGATTGGTGGCTTGATCCTGGTCAGTCACGCCTCCAATCGGTGATACCCCGCATGTAGATTTTGGGGGTGTGACATTAATAAATGTAAATCAACCAAACAATATGAAAGGTGTTCGAAAACCAAAGTATAGTATCAATGTTTAGCGGAAGCATAAATGTAAAACCCAACATAAGTATAAGTATGAAATGTTATAATGGTAAACAAAGCATTCACGATCCATGTCCACAACGACCGTGCCTCCCGTGCAAGCTCCATGTGTACCTATGGTCCTGCAAGGCATGTAACAGAGAGTCAACAACTAGTTGAGCGAGTTCACAGTTGGTTGTTCAGTTATAGTAATTGTATTGTAAGCCGTATGTTCGTTTAGTAACCCATATATCGTATGTACTTGAATCGCAGTATCCCAGACATGTGTGCGAAGAATGTGGGGGGGGGGGGTTTCCCATATTTTCTAGACTAGGTATATTTGTATCGCAGCCCACCCGGCATGTGTGCGAAGTTCAAAGTATGGTTCGCAGCCATCCCAGGCATGTGTGCGAAGATCAGACATATTATCGCAGCCAACCCCGGCGTGTGTGCGAAGATCAGTCATATTATCGCAGCCAACCCCGGCGTGTGTGCGAAGATCAGTTCTATAAGTATCACTAGTCTAGTCGTATCTTATCAATAACCCTTCCTCACCCGTGGACCATATAACTAAGTTCTATAAGTTAGGTAAGTACAAGTGAATAATCCAAACCCATTCCCACCCTGGGAATCCCATGCCTTGGTAAGAGTGTGAACTCACCTTGGTTTGCTCGGTATGCTAAGTAAGTGCTCAAAGTAAATAAATCACGTCCTAAAGTGTGCACGTATACACAATCAGTTTGTATTTACGAAGTTGGCACGTAAGTATAATCATAGTGGACAACGCATCAATAATTACCAAGTAGCACATTGCACGTATTCATGATCATACAAGTCATACATAGCATCTAACGGTAATTAGTTAACTCAGTTAAGTATTAACAGAGATAGTTACTGTGCATATTACCCAAATCGGCGAAACACCCCCTGTTTCGCCGTGAGCCCCTTCGACGAATCACCTTTGTTTCATCGTGACTGTTTCGTCATCAACGATCTCGGCGAAACACTTGCGTTTCGTCATAATTGCGTTTCGTGAAAGTATCATTTACGATTTTCAGAACCCTAATCATGCTAGCAGCCGCCATCAATCATGAAATCATCACAGCACTGACGTCTAGCATGAACCCTAGTGTATGAGTACCACAAACCGATTACCATAATACATCACATCAACAACAGTTACAAACGCAGCACCCTAGTGATCATATAGTAATCATGCCGACTTCATCATATAATCATTCAGTAACAACAATTCATATGCTAGCAAGAACAAGCTATACAATACTATATCCTATTCACGAAATCACTAACAGCAATTATATCTAATCTTATTATTCATGCTACACAAGAATCAAAGTTGAAAACAAATAAACCATCACATGCTTTCTGACAATTCCATGTGCAAATATGAATGCTAACATCAATAATAGTCAATAGGGTTTACATAAAGTAGCCGACAACCATACCACTAGTCCTAATACTATTGGACCAAAATCAAAGTAACATCATATGTAAATATGAGAATAATAGCTGACAACCATACAGAATTCTTATCCGATTGACTGCAACTATCATGTACCATCAATATAACAATTTCATATCATCACTATCACTCCACAATAATAATCGATTCATGTAACAAGCAGATTGTTCATGATGGATTTAAATCTAACAGGTAACTAACCTCAAACAGAAAGCACAACGAATATGTGAAAAGGCTTCACGATCTTAGTCTTGCCGTCGCACACAGGAAGATACTCTAGGGTTTCGGTTTGTTTGAGATTAATCTTTTACATAACGTGAGGAACAAAATATATACAAAACCCATTACTACTGGGCCGAAGCCCATATGCTTTTCGCTGGACCCTAATGAACGAAAACACTTAATGTGTTTTCATCATGTTGTTTTCGTGGGACAAGGGTTTTCACCAAAGAAGTGTCCTCAAGTGTGGGTGATTTCGGCTGGGTTCCATGTTTATTTATAACATGCAAATTAATACAAAACCTCATTATCATACACTCACATATGATAAATATTATGCATCCCAAATATAAGAAACACACTATGCAAATAAGTACAAGATTAAATCGGATAGGGACCTTGAAAACTCAGGTTGTCACATTATCCCCAACTTGAAAGAAATTCCGTCCCGAAATTTAGCATGCGGTTACTGAGGAAGCTAGTTGTGTTGTATAGTTTACTGGTTTTCCTGGGGTGTCACATTCGGAAGCAAAGGAGCCACTTTCTGGCGATGAATCTGACTCGTCAAAGTCAGAGGAGCCACAAGTTGAGCTAAAAATTGATAATTCCGTTCCGACAATGGATGATGCAAATTTTCCACCATTATCAAACGGAAACTTAAAGCAAAAAATTGGCAAACTTGAGATTTCAAATCAATTCTTTTCTGAAAAGAAAGAATTTGATGTTGAAAAAGCCTTTAACCCTAAAGTTCTAAATATTTTTGGAAAAATGGTTGACGGGAAGGTCAGAGGGGTAAAGGAATTTTATGAAAAGAAAAAGAAAGGAAAGAAACCGAGTGTTGATGACTTGGAATCACCCAAGGACCGTCAGGATTGGGTGAATCTCTTTAACTGAAAAACCTGACTTGTCGGAGCTCCCTAGTTGGTAATCGTGGAGCAGGAATCGGCATCTTTCTTGAGAAATATCACAGTTGTGATGAAGTTTTTGGTGGTTGTTCAATGATATTTCGACTTACAAGTGGTATTGTTGATAAGAACCTACAAGTGTCATATTTCTTGAAAAATGTGTTTGTGAAAAACCTAAAAGTGTTAGATTTTACAAGGTGGTTGAAAGAACAATGTGATGAATCCCCATGATGTGTGATTTCAACAAAACTAATTTTCCGGAAAAACCATTTGATTAAAACAAACTTAAGTGTTTTGAAATCATAATGGGAAAATAGTTTGTTGTCAGGGGGAGTTCTGATTGTTTAAGTCAAGTGGATGGCGAATTGAAGCAATTCACATCAGTTTGTCATTTTACTTGTACAGTTTATTGCTTTTATTTTCAAATTTTCCCAGAAAATCATAAATTGAAACATGTTTTTGATTTTAGGTGGAGTAAAAAATTTAGAAATTTTGAAAATTTTAAAAATCTAAAAACCAAAAACATCGAAAAATTAAAAATGAGTTTTGTTGTGAAAAAGAGGAAATGATAGTACATCGGTAGACAGTCACAGAACGCTAAAGAATTGAAAAGTTAAAATGTGATAAACGGTCTTTCTGATGATATGCCAGTAGGTTTTTACACGCTTAGTAGATTGTTTTCGAGATATAAACCTAAATATCATACTTACTTATTTCGTGGGGAATATCTCTCGAATATATAGGTAACCCCTGAAATCTTGTTTGAAGGGCTTTCTATTTCTGACATACTAGGTCTTTGTGCGTGATGATATCTGGGGTATTATACCAGGACTTCTGATTTTGCGGGAGCAATAGCCTAGTCCTCGTATAATACTTTGCACTGCTTTAATCATAAAGCCCACCCTCAGCATAAAAAATGATGAAACATTGAAAAATGCTAATCATGTGTTGTTGAAGAAAAGATTCTCTAAAGGGAACACACCTAAATTCGAGCCATCATCTCTCTGATTTTGCGGAAGCAATAGCCTAAGATCTCATGGTCTCGCATTTAACCCCTTACAGATATCATTAGTGTACATTCACCTGTAAGACTGAATATAGGAGTCTGGATACGGGAGTATATTCTGAGGTGGGACACGCGAATAAGTTTAAGTTCCTTAAAATACTAATCTCGTATCTCGAATCAATTGAACTTTGTATGAAAATTTAAGTGGATCAGTATACTGACAATCTAAGTGAATCGTTTAGATCTTAAAGTGTTTAAAGCTCAACGGTGCTAGTGATTTGTCATAAACTGATATGATCCTCTTACACAAACTCACAAAAATATTGTCTGTAAATATTTCTTTACTTCTTTTCATTAGTGTGTTTTAGCATAAAATTTTGAAAAATCAAAAAGATTTTACTTTATCTTATTTTCGACAACTGATGTTGAAAAGCTGATTTTCAAAATTCCGAGTGCTAAACATGATGAACAGTGGTTGGGAGAGTTTGTTTGAAATGAGAATTGATTTTGAAATGATTAAATGGTTCATTAATTTGAAACCAAATTTGTGTGTTTTAAATACAAGTGGTTTAATTTAAGAAATGTTAAACGATATCTACAAGTGGTTTCTAAAATTGTTAAATTTTATAAATTGTGAGATTTACTGTTGGGTAGAGTTTTGTGCAGATCCCCATGTCTAAGCCTAAGCAGAGTTTGAGCCAGGGTACGATCCCGGAACAACTTAAGGGGGAGTCTGTTAACAAAGTTCGAGATAGAAGCTGCTGATGCTGAAGAACTTAAGGAATCAAGAGACCTGATCAAGAGAGAGAATAGAGCCAGGTTGAGATTCTGATAGAAGAAGAGAGAGATTGATGAGGATGCTTACAGAGAAAGATACTTTGGAGAGAGCGAGAAGACTGATCAAGACTGAAGATTCGACACACTGAAGACTTACACTGAAGACTCGTTAACATCCAAGGGGGAGTTTATTGGTGCATATGTCTGTTGACTTCGTCTTGTATCGAGTCATGTAAAAGAATAGAGAAATCACGACATGTAGTTCGAAAAAAACGGGAAACAGGTCAGAACTGACCAGTTCGTGCGAACTGGGCAGTTCGTGCGACCTGGCACCAGTTCGTGCGAACTGGACTGATCCAGTTCATGCGAAGTGGCTTCCCTATAAATAGTGGTCTTGTGTTTGTCATTTAGAACTTTCTGATTCCGGTAGCGAAGCTCTGCCGAAGTGTCGCCAAGCTGTGTAACATTGTGAAATCAATCAAATCGACATTTAATCTACTTCTAAGTGCATATCAAGCTGAATGAAGATCAAATCACTGAATTCTGCCTCTGATTTGGTCAAGAACTCTTCTGATCGACTCGTTTAGATCCATTCCCCGATCCTACAAAAAGCGCATCAACATTTTGTGGGGCGATCGATGAAAACAACAGGAAGTTTTGAAGAAAATGGATCATGATTCTGAGGATCCGGGTAACCCTGACCCTTCTACAACATCTGAGCAACCGCCAGGCACTGCCTTTACTCAAATTGTTGTCTTCAAGCCTTCAGAGCTTGAATCGGCACAAGGAACCTCTGGTGGGACCATAGAAGAAGTACAACAACTAGAGAGCAGTTCTTACATTGAAAGCTCTATGGCTGGTACATCCTCTGTTCCTAGCTCTGCTGATCTTGCTTTGCAGGTTGTGCATCCTATTACTGGAGAAGTTCTAGAAGAGGGAGAGTTTGTTGCTGATCTCTCGAATGAGCAGATGCTGGTTCTAAATGAAATGAAAACAGTTGAAGATTCAGTTATCGATCAAATGCCGATTGAACCAGAAACTGTTGATACTGAAAACATTGACGAGATAGTGTTTGAAGGCGAAACAAGCAAATCAACGTATGTACGTGCCAATGGAATGGAGTTTGATCCGTTTAATGAAGAATGGATGAAAGAAAATCTTGAAGATAGCGACGAGCAGTTAAAGAATCTTACGTCTACAGATAATCCGAAGGATTCATTCCAAGAATGGAGAAAAAGGTTCTTGTCAAAGGTTGTAAAGCCTACGCCTCCTGAAACACAAGTTGATTTTCTGAAGTTTGAAAAAGTTAAGCCTCATGGGAAGATTTTGAGTTGGATGTTCGTGAAAGAAATTCACTGTGTTACGATCAAGCGCGAATACGGAATCCAGTATTGTTGGTGCACTAAATGTCTGCTGATTACGTCTTAATCAAGTCTTGTGTCTACATAGTTTGAATGAACACACATTAGGGTTTTATATGTATAAACTTGTGTATTTCGCTTGAAAGGGTTTATGTGTGTTTCAAGCTAAATCAACATTGAAGATTTAGCTTGAAATGGTTCAAGGGAAATCATGATTTAGCTTGAAATGGGTTCAAGCGAAATCATGATTTAGCTTGAAATGGTTCAAGCGAAATCTACAGTCTATAAATAGGTTTGTGTGTGTTCATTTGGTAGAGACTTGGTCATTGTATGTGAGACAAGGTGCTGTCGGATTTGTATCAGAAAACATTGTACAAGCACGTAAATCAATCAGAAAAGAAAGATTAAAAGGAAACTAGCTGTTATGACTTTGTTTACGTTGATTCCGCCTTCGTACTCAAAGATGAACTGCCTTAACTGACGTTTAGAGGTCGTACAACGGTCCAACAAGTATTTCAACTCAATGCTGAGCATCTTATCTCTGCCATTCTATGATGTTGCCACCTTATCAAAGTTGGAAATAATTAATCGTTCAAATTATTTTGGTGCAACATTATTTGCAAAGAAATTGAAGTCGAGCGAAAGAAGGGGTGGAAGGATGAATCGTATAAACCACAGTTTCCAGTATTTCAACAAATCAAGTTCACGTTGGATCCATTGACCAACACGGCACGATACAAGCTCATATATCAGCCGCCGAAGGTCAAGAACAAGATTCCGTTGATGCCCATGGAACAGAACTTTCTTGACGATATGGCGTTGTGGTGTAATGATTCAGATACTCATGAAGCAGTTATTCTTTTCAAAGGTGATAAAGAGAACTTCCGCATGCTAGATCCGATGTGGATTGTAAATATGTATGCGAACGACATCAACAAGCTATTCCGACACGATATTTTTTACAAAGACAAGGACGCGCATCAAGCATTACGATTTTAGCGCATCGCTTGCTTTTGTTATTATCGTGGGATCCACGCTGGTAGTTCCTGGTCCAAGAAACACTGAAGACTGAATATTGAAGACCGAAGACCAAGTAACAGAAAAAGGGGAGTTTGTTGATGCATATTTTGGTGTTTGTAACTTGTTCATTATTAGCGTTGTATTTTATGGTCTTTTACTTATCGAGTCTGTATTCGTCAGTCGACCAAGTCGGATATCCTCCTATCTAACTTTGGTCCGACAGTTGTCTCTTTAGTATGTATGTTTAAAACTCATGCATGTTGCATATGGTGTAGTTTATGTTTATGTGTGTGTTTATTCAGGTTCTGCTGCAAACTGTCAAACAGTTTGCAGCTGTTCTGTTTTACAGCCCTCGACGAAAGACCATCTTTCGTCATACATGTGTGTGATGAAAACCCTTGTTATTCATCACACTATGTTTCATCGCAATAGTGACGAATAACCTGGTCTTTCGTCGACCAAGGTTATTCGTCAAGCCCATTTATGTTTTTCCTCATGTTTGGGCTGGGCTGCCTATATAAACCACACTTGGACTTCTGTGTGAAGTCATGAGAGCATATCCTACTGTGAGTTTATCTTCAAGCATTGTGTGTATATGTTTGATGTTTGTTCTCATCCGTTTAATCAATAGATTGTGAAGCTTTGGTTAGATCGTGTTCTTGATATTCTCTGTTTGGTTTTGCATCATCACGGGGATTCTGCACTCGTGACCATGTTTGTTATAAACAGGGATGTGGTTTTGAAATCGATCCTCTGAAAACGGACCTACAATAACCATCCTAACGTCGCCGCCACCACCACTATAACATCGTCGCCGCCACCCTAACACTGCCACCATCACTACCCAAACGGGGCCACCATCACCGTCGCACCACCACACCACCACCACCCTAGGATGAGAAGAAGATGGCCGGCAGTGTGATGTTCTCCACTGTACCCCAAACCTAGGGTTCCAATTTTTGCACCCTTATTCAACAACCCTAGATCTCTTTTTATCTCTCTCTCTCGCTCTTAATCAGCAAGGGCTTTTACTCAAAAGCAGTTTCCGATCAGAATGCATATAATAATTGTAGGTCCAACTAGCGGAGGATCTAGTCGCCTAATCCTTGTATACGAACAAACTCGCTTGTGCGGAATCCAATCGGGAAAGCAAACCGAGATCGAGATAAATACAAGACACAGAGATTCAAAGATTAACACACACACTTGTATATATTCAGAAGAGTTTTGGTACAAGATTATGCAATATTAGATTCACACACTAAACTCTCCTGTGTTCTCACACTTATCTTGTGTTCTATCTCTCGTTCTTGTATTCTTGTTCTGTCTTCTGTCTGCTGCTGTTTATAAAAGCAACAAGGTCGACGAAACAACTTCAGCTGACGAAACATCATCAGCAGCCGACGAAAGTTCATCAGACGACGAAACATTCATGGCGAAACACCATGTCTGAGGAAAGACATCAGGTCTTTCGTCACAGCAGGAGAAGCAGGAGTTTCGTCATGATCATATGCATGTGTTTCGTCATAGAGGACATGCAGAAGTTTCGTCATAATCATATGTATGTGTTTCGTCGCAGACATACAGCAAACATAAAGGTAGTTCAGCAACAACCATCAACTTCAGAACATTAAGTCACGTTTATTCCGAAATTCGATGGAGGATATCGGATATCGGGCTTCGGACTTCATTTCGTAGACGAGCCGAACCGATACGTGCCGCGTCCACATATATCCATCAACAAACTCCCCCTTGGATGCTGCTCGTGAGGTTCGTCTTCCATGTCGGAGGATCTTCAAAGTCTTCATGGGTCGTAAGTAGAAAGTGTATCAACAAACTCCCATTTTCATTTAGGAAGTGTGTTAACAAACTCCCCCTTAAAATAAACTCCATTTTTAGTACTTAGATCCTTGAGGTGTTGATGAGAGGTCAGTGGCAACTCGTTTATCTTTATCTTTTGAGTGCCTCCACGTCGTGTCTTCATTCCAAAGCTTGTCTTCTATCACGTTCTCTTCGTCTTTAGCTGGTTTGATTGTAGCATCTGCACATACCAGAAAGCTAAACGTATAATGAGAACAAACGCTTGGAATATAGTTAACGTAAACAAACGACACACATGTGACCATTTTTCAATCAACTACCGTCCGACAGTTTGAAAGTTTAACAAATTGTTCAATTTTGGTATTTAACTTTCAAAAACTTGCAAATTTTGACCGTTTATGAAGAGTCAGTTGTTTTGGTTTTCGTTCAGGTTTCAGGTAACAAAGACTTGAGTTCCAACATCGAGTAATCAAAAGAAATTATAAATAGAATCTTTTTGGCTTTTATAAAGTTTATATTAAAACACACCTAAAATCTTTTTGGAATTTTGAATATTTCAAATGTAAAGACTGAAAGCAGTAAATAAATATATACAGAGATGCAGAAACTGAAAGCATTAAATAAATATTTACAGACATTCTTTTTCCGAGTTTCGAGGGTAAGAGAATCATATCAGTGTACGGTCATGCCAAAACACTCTTGTTGTTCGGTTAGTTAACATTTAGATAAGCATCCTATAACAATTATCGGTATTGTTATCCACATAAGCTCAACTTATCAGATGTAATCATGGCGAGGGGATACGTTAAGGTATGATTTATACTTACCGACTGGTGTTCATCCACACACGACACATTCCCGTATCAAGGTATGCACGAGGATTTCATCTTACTGGTGAGTATACCATTTATCATCTGTTTTGGCGTATATGAAAATGTGAGAAACTCACTTATTTTGGATTGAAAACAAGCCCTGTGTGATAGAATCACTTATTGATGAGGAACTTGATTTTCATATGCATGAGGGCATAGGAGCAAGTCCGTGAACATGTCAGTACAACGTACAGCAAAGAGACGAACTTGACTCCCGGATAAATGTGATATATTATAACTTATTTTGTTTGGACGTGTGATTGTTGATCACTTATTGAGGTCGTATGCAGTATGTATACGTATGAATGGTATCATGCAAGATCTAGACTTCGTCTCCGTTATTTTTCCGTAAAAGAAACAACCATGATACCCAGATGATAAACAGCATAAAGACCACATATCTCAGAACCTTGGCAATCTCTCAAATGAAATTTTGGTACTAAGACCATATGCGAATGAGTGGTTCCCACACAGTCTTCAGTCGATTTAGGTTTATATCACCCTGCACACTTTAAAATGATTGTGAGCCTACCGATACATCTTATATAGAGCTGCTTAACATTTTTCATTTAAGGTTTAAAGAGGTTTGGACAGACCACTGATGTACTATCGTTTTCTCTTTTGCTCGCCAGGAAACTCATTTTTGTTTTTCTATTGTTTTTGGATTTTTAAAGTTTGGATTTACTCCCCCTAAAATGTAAAAACTATGATAAATTAAAAACACAAAGATATTTACAAAAATGATTTTCTGATGCTGGTTTTACTCTTGCTTGACCTTAATGCCGTTTACCAATAATAAAAAGTCAAATCTTGATTTATCAAATGCTTTGGTAAAAAGGTCGGCACGTTGGTCATCGGTGTGGACCTTAACAACATTGATTAGCCTTTTGTCAAAGCAATCACGTATGAAGTGATATTTAATTTCGATGTGTTTGGTCTTTGAATGCTGCACAGGATTTCTAGTTATCTGTAAGGCAGCAGAATTATCAACGAAAATAGGAGTAGTTAGGAATTCAAAACCGTAGTCGCGCATTTGTTGTTGGATCCACAGGACTTCGGAGCAACAACTTGAGGCAGCAATGTATTCAGCTTCGCATGTTGATGTAGCGACACAAGTCTGCTTCTTACACTGCCATGTGACTATGCGATTTCCTAAAAACTGACATCCAGCCGTTGTGGATTTGCTGTTGATTTTGCATCCTCCAAAATCAGAATCACTGAAAGAGATCAAGTCAAAGTTTTCATCCGTAGGGTACCATAGACCGGTGTCTGGGCATCCCTTCAAATAGAGAAAAATCCTTTTTACAGCTGCAAGATGTGAGGCCTTCGGGTTAACTTGATATCTGGAAAGCAGGCACGTTGGATACATTATATCTGGTCTTGATGCTGTGAGGTACATAAGAGATCCGATCATAGCGCGGTAGTATGAGGAGCTAACAACTGCACCCTTCAAGTCAGGATGAATTCCATGATCTTGCTGCAGTGGGGTACCAATGGGTGATGTGTCAGACATCTGGAATCGGCTCAAGATGTCATTGACATACTTAGTCTGATGGATGAATATCCCAGACTTCGTTTGTTGTACTTGTAAGCCCAAAAAGAAAGTCATCTCCCCTATAGCGCTCATTTCAAATTTCTCCTGCATAACACGCTCGAAATTTCTACACAAAACATCGTTAGTTAAACCAAATATAATATCATCTACGTATACCTGTACCAATAGAAGATCTCCACCCTGTTCTTTGATGAAAAGAGTGCAATCGATAAGACCTCTGCGAAATCCATTCTCCAGTAGATAATTAGATAAGGTTGCGTACCAAGCTCGCGGTGCTTGATGTAGACCATAGAGAGCTTTGTTCAGCAACCAAACCCGATCAGGGTGAATAGGATCTTCAAAACCTGGAGGCTGTTCGACATACACCTCTTCTTTAACCACACCATGTAAGAATGCAATTTTCACGTCCATTTGGTAGACCTTGAATCCTTTGAAGGAAGCATAGGCTAGAAAAATCCTAATAGCTTCTAGACGTGCAACCGGTGCATAAACTTCGTTGTAGTTGATCCCTTCAATCTGACGAAAACCTTGAACGACTAATCTTGCTTTGTTTCGAATAACTACTCCACGGTCATCCTTTTTGCACTTATAAACCCAACGGGTACCAATCTTCTTGTAATCTTCAGGTTTATCAACGAGTTTCCAAACACCTAGCTTCTGGAATTGCTGCAGTTCTTCCTGCATAGCTTCCACCCAAGAATTATCTTTCAAAGCTTCTTTAATAGATTTTGGTTCTTCTTTTGATACATAACACGCGAAGGACCAATCATTTTGTTGACCAGATTCTCGAATCGCCACATACAAGCCTGCATTGTTGTCGTTTCGCAACATGTTTCTCGTTTGAACGCCACTTTGTACATTACCGATGATGTTTTGTTGAGGATGGGTATTGTGAATTCTTGTTTCAGGGTTTTTTGGAACTGGAATGTTTGTACCCAGATTGTTGAGATTGAGATCAACAACCAATTCAATACCCTGAACTGGCGAAGAGGATGATGCAATAGCTTCAGCTGTTTTAGGGGCGTCCACTGGAGGTGTAGCCTCTGAAGTACCATGAATAGCTTCTTGGTCTGCATCGAGAAATTCATCATCCTCTGAAGATTCATTCAGTTCGGTAGCATCATGAAAATCCTCATTGTCGAGAGCATTACTGTTCACTGAAGTTGGTTCTGGATTGTTGACAATAATTGGATGAACCAGCGATGAATCTGTTGCGTTGTCACTCTCAAAAAACATCCTTGCTGCAGCGCTTTCTTTGACTTCTTGAATATTTATCGAATTGAAAAAGTCATCGTACTCAAACATCTATGGTTGACCTGGACATTTAACTGGCAATCTGTGTCGTTGTACCCTGACCTCAGGCCATTCCTCGACCCTTTTAGTCTCTAGGTACCAGACTCTTAAGTTCGGGGTGGCATAACCAAGAAAGTAACCTTCAATAGCTTTTGCCCTAAACTTTCCATTAGGATCGATCATTGTGCAAGGAGCTCCAAACGGTTCAAGATATGACAAATCTGGTTTCCGTTTATGAAGAAGCTCAAAGCAGGTCTTGTTGTGGCTTTTGACTGTAAGGACTCAGTTCAATGTATAACAAGCAGAGGACACAGCTTCAGTCCAGAAGGGAATCGGAAATTGTGACTCTACCAACATCGTCCTAGCAGTCTCGATCAATGTACGGTTTTTACGTTCAGTGACGCCGTTCTGTTAAGGAGTGTAAGCTGCACTAAATTCATGAATAATACCTTTTGAAGTACATAACTCCTTCATGGCATGATTTTTAAACTCAGTTCCATTGTCGCTACGAATCCGTTTAACCTTCAAAGTATACAAATTCTCAATCTGAATGATCAAGTTTTTGATAATACCAAAAGTTTCACTCTTGTGAGCCATGAACGCCACCCAAGAAAATCTTGAATAATCATCCGTTATCACGAGGCAATATTGATCATTCCGAATGCTTTTATGCTTGACAGGACGGAACAAATCCATGTGCAAACGTTCAAGCGGAACGGCCACCGTGTTGATCTTCTTAGTCGGGTGTCGCTTCTTGCTTTGATTTCCTTTTTGGCATGAAACACAGACGTCTTGAAGATGGAGGTTTTTAAGAGGAACACCATTCACAAATTCATTCGACACCAAATGATTCATTTTGCGTAAGTAAATGAGACCCATCCGTCTATGCCAAGAGATTGAGTCTTTTTCTGTGGCTTTGGTAATGAAACAAGTTGCTTGTGCAGACGTTGTAATAGCTTGGCTCATATCAAGGACATACAGATCCTTAATCCTTAGAGCATATAAGAGAATCCAGTGTTTTGGAATCTTGAAACCGGGTTTCGGCACATAACATCCATTTGCATCAAAGTGTACTGAAAACTGCTTATCACAAATTTGTGAAACGCTGAAAAGATTGTGATCAAGTTGTTGCACAAAGTTGATCTTATCAAAGCTTACAACCCCGTTGGATACCATTCCTTCACCTGTAATATATCCGCCTTTATCTCCAGCAAAAGCAACATAACCTCCTCTAATAGATTTAACGTCGTAGAGAAGCTTCATATCGCCTGTCATGTGCCTGGATGCCCCACTATCAACAATCCAATGACTGCTGAAAGTTCCTCCTGGAACACCCTGCACATGAACTCACATGATTAGTTGGAGATGGGGACCCAAGCCTTTGTGGTCTTGGGTCTTCCATTTTCATCGACAAAAGTTATTTCAATTTCTCGATGGTTTGGAAATTGTGATGTTCCCCCTGAATTAGTAACCGTTTTTGGTTTCCAAGTCTGTTGTGTTTTACCAGTTTGAATTTTCAAAATCTTAACTTCATGATTATTAGAAGTTTTAGTAATTTCTGGTTTAATGGAAACAGGTTGTTTGTGAACCACATCGGTTTTAATTGCCTTTTCAATTACCTTGACTTGTTGGAGTTTCTGTTTCTTTTCCCTTTTCTTTTACAAGACGGGGATCTTGTTTTGTAGAAACAGGTCGCTTTCGGTAATTTTGTTCACGGGGATCATCAACTTTGGCTTTTAGTTTATGAAGATACGGACAATTTCGAATGATATGTCCAATTTCACAACATTCAAAACATGATCTTCGTTCTACAAACCCCGAAGTAACATGTGATTGTCTTGTTGTTGAACTTTGTGATCCCGAGGTACTTGGTTTTTGTTGGTGCATAATGTCTATAGCCTACGTCTATCAGTCTAGGTCATGTCAGTAGATTGTACAGGGTCTAAAATGTAAATTTATGATATTTTGATGTAATTCCGTTTGAAATGACACATGGTCATTTCAAACGAAATTAGTTTTGTTAATTCTGTTTGAAATGACACATGGTCATTTCAAACGAAATCCCTTGCCTATATATAGGTGGGTGATGCTTCTCATTTCATACGGAATTAGAAGTGGTGTAACGAAGTGCTGCTGAAATTCCACCGTGTAATCAAGTCTATTTTGAATGAGAAGATTGTTTTAAAGTGAAATACTCTGTTTCTACTCAATTCTTCACTGATTCTAGACTGTTTGTTTGTTTCCGCCTCTCAAACAGTTGTGTATTGCCTCTGATTGACTCATTTGGTCGTTAAAACGATCCTACAATTGGTATCAGAGCCAGTTATGAGTCAATACACTTGAATCAGTGCCTTTTTCTACACTTTCTTGGACTTCTGGACAATTTAATGGACAAAATGGACTGATTTTATGATATTGTGTGTAAAATACTGTTTTAACAAACCCTTGAGGGTATCAGATCAAAATTCAAAGTAAAAGTGACAAAAATGGACCAAAAACCTGATTCTGTTTGAACGAGTACACTGATTCCGTTTGAAAAAGTGTGGTTATTTCGCTTGAAATAACTAATTCCGTTTGAAAAGTAGTGGTAATTTCACATGAAATTACCTATTCTGTTTGAAAAGGTAATTCCGTTTGGTTAATTCCGCTTGAAAACAGGTTTTTGGCTAATTTCGTTTGAAATGGCACCTGATTCCGCTTGAAGGTGTAATTTCGTTTGAAAAGGATAATTCCGTTTGAAGATCTGATTCCGTGTGAAAGTCCATCTTGTGTGTAATTTCGTTCGAAAGTCTGATTTTGCGTAGAAAGTAATTTCGCTTGAAAATACATGTTTTCAAAACTTTAAAATTTTTCGGTAATCTGACTTCGTAAAATGGACAATCAAGAATTTTATAACTTCTTTGCCGGTGGGGGAATGACGGCAGAACAAAGCCCGGCCAGTATTGTACAAAACGTGAATATGGAGAATGAACTTGGGACGATGCAGAAACCTCCTAAGTTGATGAATATTGACGAGTATGCGGGTTGGTCTGGAAGGTTTAAGACATGGGTTCAAGCAAACCACTTCGAGTGCTGGATGAAGATCGAATCGAAATATGTTCCTCCTAAAGATGGTTTGGGTCTTGAGAAGTCGATTAGCAGTTTGACACAAACTGAACAAGAAGATTTCAAGGCAGAAAAGAAGATGATGAGTATTCTACAAGAAGCAATTAAAGAAGATATCATAGTGTTACTGCAACATCAAGATAATTCACAATCAGTGTGGCATGCTTTGAAAGTGAAGTTTTTGGGAAGTGTATGGATGATAAAAAGCAAGACTGCTTTGATGAAGAAAGAATTTGGCATCTTCAAGGGAATTAAAGGTGAAACAACAAAACAGTTGATCGAGAGATATTGTCACCTAGTTGTTGAAATGAAGCCTTTGGGTATTGAGAAAATTGACGAAGAGTGGGTTGATAAACTGGCAGATGCCTTGCCATATGATGAATGGGGTACTTGTCTTTTGGTGTTGAAAAACAACTTAGAGTACGTTGGATTTAACCTCAGTTCATTCATTGAAAAGATCGAAGCACATGAACTTGAACTGATGAAGATCAGAAAGATGAATTCTGCAAATGTTCAACAGGATGTTTCACTATATGACAAAGGCAGTTCTTCGGTGTCACACCCCGATATTTCCACATATTACCGGTGGGCCCGGTGGGGAGTATCGTGACCTAGTTGATATCATCATGGTCAATCATACACAGAATAGCACAGCGGAAGTCTTGGAATATAAAATATTATTATAAACTCAAATGTCTGAAAATATCAAAGTATTTATTATAGACGAGCCTGTAATATCAAATCCACAGGAGGATCATTACGGAAAGTATAAAATGAAGCTTAGCAGACTTTATGGCATCTTTAAGGATTTGCAAGATCCTCTGTTTCGACACCGAGCAATCCCCCAGCCTATTACGAGTAGTACCTGCCACTTAGCCTTTGGAAAATACGTCAGTTTTCACTGGTAAATACAATTAACCGACTCATTTGAAAAGATTTTATGAAAATTTATTTAAGTGCACAAGGCATAAATCATTTATAACTTGGGACAATTATTTAAGTATAATCTTGTATACAGATTTATATGTTTGTCTTACAATTGGGGCCGGTTGGAAGCCGGTCGTGATTAACCGACTCACCACTTATAGAACCCACAAAGGAGTTATCCCCAACATGTGGGTTTATATTTTAGCATTTGCATCTGTCAGGTGTATGCCTACACCCCGTGCATAGGTCATGGCCATTTTCAAATGAAACGAGCCGAGGATATCCAGGACACGGTCGTATTAACCCCCAATGTTTATGTTATCAAACAAGACAGATTAAAACGGGTTATGTAAATTTATTAATCACAATCCGATTAAATAATTTCATACCCGACCAAGCGGTATTATAATACCGTATCCCAAGCCCGTATAAGGGAAAATAAGTTAAAAGTATTTACCTGAGCTAATACTTGATTCACAGCATAATAACTCAGTCGTATCCAATCTATCTAAATGCAGGTAGCTTTTACCGGGTGGCTCTAGTCTGGAGTGATGGTAATATATAACCAATTCAGAAAGCTAACGGCCTTATTTAAGTCATAGACCTAGACCGGCTAGCTTAAAGCATCTTAAACGGTACGATACGCTAGATTAAGCGATGACCGGAATAGAATTTTATTTAGACCCAACAAGTACGAAGACTTGTATAATATGGGTAAACTAAACACATTCCGGATTTTGAGATAAAAACGATAAGGTTAAACCCGTTTCGGTAAACTTACGTAAACTAGTTACATATACCGATCCGAACGCATAAATGCGTAACGGGCAACCAAATGAACCATATACAAGTCCCATATGTTATTATGCTTAAAATATGTTAATACATCAGTAGGATGTTAACATATATGCCCAAAAAGTATTTAAAACCAAATTAAGTCCCATAAGGGCATTTTGGTCATTTTACCCTTTATAAAAGAGGTTTTAAAGCAAACTGAGGTTCTGGTCTTTGGTAACCAATAAAATTATTTATTTTATCACATTATATCAGTAAGATATCATACATATGTGAGGTTTACCATTTATGGCCAAACTATGCCCCGAAAGGGTATTTTGGTCATTTCACATATGCTTTTACGGACATTTTTGGAAGTCTGAGTTTACGACTTATACCTACTGTAATAATATTAAAATTTAATTATAAAATCAGTAGGTAACGAGTCTTAGATGTTAAATATGGTTTAAGAACCATACTATGCACCTAATAAGCGTAAAATCGCTAATTGACGATAATTAAAGGGTTTTATGGAAATCTGAGATTTTGATCAGTTTTAAATGCTCAAAATAATTTATTTAATGTATAAAATCAGTAGGAAAAGGTTTGGCATTCAAATCATTTGTAAATCTCATTTTATGCATGAAAAAGGTATTATCGTCATTTACCGAATAATACAAGAACTCTATGATATGATCAGTTTATAATCTGATCAATAATTCCAACAATCCCTAAAATAATATCTTAATAGTAGGCAATGAGTTTTGGGTTAAAAATCCAAGTTTTAAACATGCCTTATGCAAGATATCGCAATTTAATTAATTAAAAGCTTCTAATTACGATATCGAGCATAACTCCTATTTGGGACCAAGAACTGATGTCAAGTTTTCGGGACAAGCCTATTTATCAGTAGCAAAGGTTTTTGTCCTCTCACATTTTTAAAAATCTCATTTGTATGTCAAAAGGGCATTTACGGCATTTATAAGCATATTAACAAACAAGAGCATATAATTCAAACCATAAGGAACCATGCAATACAACTCCAGAGGGTTATACTACTGAATAATATGGTCCTAATGGAAGCTTAAAACATGGGAGAATTAAGCTTGAACGGGTCAGGACTGAAAGTCAAAGCAAGAGTCAAGCTTTTGCGACTTTCGGTTATAAACTGACCTTAGACTGATAATTGTCGGGTTAGACCTGGTCAAACATGTTCTAATACTAATTACTAAGTCATTAGAATGTTAAAATATAATTTAGAACCTCTGTTTTATTAGTTCTAATTATTATTCATAAATCTGCCAAGTTTGACTTTTTGACTTACTAGTTTGACCCGTCAATTAACTAGTCAAACGAAAGAATTAGGAGGTGCCATTTTAAGGGTTATTCACCTACCTAAATATGGTCACATACCCACATTCAATTCGATCAGTGGCTGGACCATGAGAGTTTAAACCGAAAGTCAAAGTAAATTAACGATAACTTGACTTTTCGGTTATTAAAACATAAAACTGAACTATAAGGTGGGCTAAGGCACTTACAAAGGGTCCATGCTAACTTTTCTACTAAAATAGGTTCCCAAATCAGTTCAGGAGCTCCAGATTTGAGTTAGAGAATGATGGAATGAAAAGTGTGAAGAAAATGGGTAACTAAGCTTTCCAATTTATAGTTTTTGGTTAGGAATTGGGATCAAGACATGTGTTTGGTGAGTTAATCAGACCATTCCACCTGTTATACAGCTGTCCTAATTGGTTTGGAGCCCAAGGATTCGATTTGGATTGGCTAGAAAGTGAATGGAGTGGGCTGCAAGCAAGAAACAGGAAAAAAAATATATAACAGCAGATACGGGGCCACGCGGCCTGCGTAAGAAGCGGCCCAAGGCCCACGCGGCCCGCCTGAAAGTCGGGGCTGGGCAACAGTTTGGCAGATCAGCGATTTTGGTCCCTGTTCTTTCGTTTTGCACGCTTCACAGCTTAACAACTGATATTCATTGTTTCGGCAGCCTGTGATCATGAAGTCGGGCCTGGGTCGTGACTCGAGACAAGGTTCAGCCCAGACAAAAACTAGCAGATTGACAGAAATGGTCCCTGTCACAGTTTTTACTATTTTGACAGTTTTAGTCCTTAATCTTGATAGATATCATTCTGACTTATTTGAGGCCCGTTAACCTCATTTCAAGGCTTCACTATGATTCCTAAACATAGGGGACATGAGATATACTCAAAAACATGCCGGATGTCGGCTCATTTGGTCGTACGGTCACGTTATTCGTCGAATTACGACGAAACACGAACGGACGCGAAAAACGATCCAAACTACGCGACGAATGGAATTTTATTATGGCGATCACTAAAATAAAATATTTTAATGATTACATAAATTTTTGGATGTCCGGATATATTCAGAACGTACGATATGCGCGAAAATGCAAACTTGTGCACTTTTTGACACTTTTAGTCCCTGCTTGACATAAAAGTTTATTTTTGCGCACCGAACACTTCTAAGCCCATATCTAAGCTATACAAAGGATATTTAGGGCATGTTTAACTTAGGGTCATATTCTGGAAGGTCCGTTACCCTACGAATCGGCATACTTTTGCAGTTTGACGCAATTAGTCCTTTAATCGCACAAAGTAGCGCGAAATGTCGTTTACTGACATCCAAGCCTTCCATGGCCCATAATGAGCATTCCCAAGCATATACTTAAATATTACTACAATCCCGTTCGCTTAAATGGTCGCCGAAAGGCGTAGAATTAAAAGTTGACACTTTAGGTCCCTCTATTGCGCAAACTTGTGCATCTCATCATTTAATAGCATCGAAGCCTTATCTAGTCCATGTTAGGCATTCTTGAGAGTATTATAATACATCATGATGCTTCGGGTTCGTTAAAAGGTCATTCAGAGGTGTAATTAAATATGTTGACGCTTGTAACCCCTCTAACTTACAAACTTGCGCGTAACCTCACTTATTGGCATAAAAGCCTTGCATAGCCAATATTAGGCATTCCCGAGAATATGATGAAACATAATGAAGCTTTCGGTTTGTTAAAAGGTCACTCAGAGGCCTAGTTTAGGCATGTTGACACTTTCAGTCCTTCTATAAACAAGGTTTTCGATTTTTGACGAAATTAGTCCCTCATAGTCAACGTTTGACTTTATTAGGGTTCATTACACGTGTCATCACATCATTGGACACGATTTTACGAGGTGTTACATCCTCACCCCCTTAAAAGAAATCTCGACCCCGAGATTTGCTCAAAAAGATGGAAGTACTTTCTGTCGTGTAATGGACTTAACTCCCACAGTAATTTAATGTCCTTTACGAGTTCCCCAGTTGACCTAATCAATAGGTACATGCTTCTCTTCGGAGTTTCTTAACCTGTCGATCCTTGATCGATATAGGTCTTTCAATAAACCTCAGGCTTTTATTAATCTATATGTCTTTATAAGATATTGCTAGCGATTTATCAGCTAGACATATCTTTAAGTTAGAGATGTGGAACACATTGTGAATTCCACTAAGTTCCTCAGGTAAGTTTAGCTTGTAAGCTATACTGCCGACACATTCGATGATCTTGAATGGTCCTAAATATCCAGGGCTCGACTTGCCCTTGTATCATACCCTTCATGTTGGTATTTCCAATAGAATCTTGTTCCCTACTTGGAACTTTAAGAGATCTGCGTCTCTTGTTCGCATTGCTCTTCTGCCGATTACTGAGATGAGTTTTTGGAAAAAGGCTTGTACAGCTTAGCTCATCATCTTAAGAGCTCTGAATATGGTTGATAAAAGAAAGCGTGATGTAATACGCTTGTGCATTGATTACTGCAACCTACTAGGAAACGATTGGGAATCGTTATTAGATGCCCAAGATTGTCGACTTGTTCGACTAACCATGAGGATAGTTAAATCCTTAAGATTGATTCGGATAGTAGTTGGAATAACTATCTCACCCTGAATAAGTTCTTCTGTAACTAATAGCGTTATATAAGCATCAAGGCTGCTCCTGTGGAGACCTTGTTTGGGAGAAATAGCCAACGCCCATTTGTTGGGCAGGAAATTGGGAAAGCCCAATTATCAGTATCTGAGATTTGTCTTAAGGACAACGGATAAGATAATATGAATCCGTAATTGTTTGAAAACTGCCGGTTAATTCTCAGTTCTTCCATTTCCGTTGACGCTGACCAATATAGAGCTTATGTAATAGATACAGCTCTTAATAGAATGTAAATCCTAATCCCACCTTGCCTCTCAAGAGGTCAAACAGGAAAGTTCTATGGATGAGAAATCAAGTTATCCAATCATGATAGAGGCAGCTTCAATCTTCGACCTTGGTCCATTTACCTTCGATTGTGTCATGCAATGACATATTTGTTTTACGAGTGCACGGATGCCTTAAGTAGAGGCGCCTACTTAGGAATTTCTATTATGGATATCTCCTTTGAATACCACTAGCTGACTTTAGTACAATATGACCATTGGAATATCTTAGTGGCCCCATGCATTAAACTTCCATACTGATCAGGCATGGACATAATCTATGGGACGCACTGGGATACGCAAATCCTCATATGGCGCTTTTTTCAATCATAGTTCGCACTCGCAGTTGATAAAATCAATGAGGAAAGAAAATAATTTAAAATAACATATATGGTCGTACTCTATTCAAAGAAAGAGTACTCTTAGATTTTTCAGAAGGATTCATTGCCGATAATAGAAGAATCGGTCTCTCAGGTTTCATTGGTAAGTTCTACCTGACATAGAAGTTGGAGTTCTTATGAATATCATCAAGGTTTTGCTAAGCTTATGGTTTATGAAAGACTTATTATTGCCTGTATTAAAACATGACACTTAGCAGAGATTATCATTGGTAAATGATAAGTAATGTACTTGATGACATCATGTACTGCCTCCTGGCATTTATCAGGTGAGTTCAGGCATTTCTTCCTTAGCCTTTCTAGGCTTAGCTGCACCTTCTTTGGCATCTTTATGGCATTTAATTTCTGATGTGGTCCTTCTCACCACAGCCGTAACAGACTGCATCCTTTATCTCCCTACATTCATGGGATTGACGACCAGTTTCTTTGCAGATGCACACTGCTTTGGTCCTTATCTTATTAGACACTGTCCCCAGTGTCTTTTATAGCAATTCTTACATACCGGCTTCTTACTGAACTTATGATGGTTCTTATTAAGCCCGTAATTTGCTCTTTTTCTTCGATTTCTGGGAGTTATCCTCCTCCCTTGTTCATCCTTCACATTCGAAGTGTGAACAAAATTCCTTTCATGAGCAATTGATTGAGGTTTTGAATGAAATTTAGAGCGAGAAGAATTCGGCTCTTTGAATTGTTTCATGACCTTTTCCATGGTCTCTCAAACTGCTGCGTCAACCACAGCTTGGGGATTAACTCCATTAATATTGAGGTTTTTGTTTGTAGCATTATTAGCTTTTGTTGCATTAATAGTATCGCGACTGTTGTCTACCTCATCCGAGTTTGCCATACTCGAAGCTTGGTACAAACGACCACATTAAACAATTGTTAGTCATCATCCTGATGACCTGACATAGATTAGCTAAGGCATCCATAAACCGTATAGGCTATTATGTTCCAAACATTCCTAATGAATGTTATTTGAATGTATATCCATTACATTTAGCCTAGGTCATCAAAGGACCATTAATGGCACTTAAGGTTTGGAGCGAGTCCATTACCTATTGATGCGTGTGAAGTGTGTATATAAGTTTAAGTATATTTTAAGCCCTTTTACACTTTCTTTAGCCAAGTTTTAAATTTATAAAACACGATATTTACTAACACTAAACACACATATGGGCAAGTGCACCCATCGTGAGCGTAGTATAGTGTTGGTAAGATACCGAGGTCATCCAAGGACACAAGAGCTTTTAGTACCGGTTTATCCTCAACGTCTAATCAAATCAAAAGTTTAGAAAAAAAAAGTTTTAAACTAAGAAAATAAAAACTAACTAAAATGCTGAAAAATAAAAATAAAAGAAAAACAGATAGACAAGATGAATCACTTGGCTCCGACTCGTGTATAGTGTAACCTTTGATTATTTCCGCACTTTTGCACTTATTTAAGAGATTATCTTAGTTATTGTAATAGGCCCCTCTTTTGAAGGTGACGTTACCCTCAACCCAGTAGTTTGAGTCAGCAAGGATACAATCCTAAAGGGTCGGATTATTGAAAGATAATTAATTAAGTTTTTAATGCAAATTATGGTAGGCCCCTCTTTTGAAGGTGACGTTACCCTCGGCTAAGTAGTCTGAGTCAGCAAGGATACAGTCCTAAGTAGCCGGGTTATAGTATTAATAGTAGTTAACTTATGAGGGGATCAAAGAGTTTGGACCCCCGCCATCCAATACCGTTAAGTATTGAAGGAGGTCCTACTAAATTTGACCCATGTCCCTTGCAGGATCTCTAAACGCTGAACAACGACAAGACTCTTACCAAACCGTTCCCTTAACCCCCGACCAGGTAGCCAACATACCTCCATATAGACCATGGAGATATGAATGGTGAAAATCTTTTATTTTATATAGACAGTAAAATAATGCCAAGACACCACGGACAAACGATAAGGAAGAATCACCTTCAACATAAGAAACTAGTTATTAAAGTCATTAATACATAACCAATTAAAAAGTGTGAAAAGATTAAAAATAAAAAGTATTACACTAGACACTTGTCTTCACCAAGTGATGTAAGAGACTTAGGCAAACATGGCCTTGATTGTCAAGAACTCTTACGATCAATCTTGGATCTCGAGACGACTCACACACTCTATGATGGACAATGGATGATGGTGGTGGATGATGGTGTTATGGTGGCGGTGGGTGGTGGGTGAAGTGTGAGAGAGGTGGTGTGTCAAGGGATGGTTTGAGCTTGAGCCAAGCACTCCTATTTATAGGCTGAACAGAAGCTCGGGCACGGCCCCGTGTCCACATCCTTCTCTTTCTTCATTAATTGCTCTTGTCTTTATTAGTTGACCACGGCCCCGTGTCCGCTGGACACGACCCTGTGTGCAGAAGCATATCTGTACTATCAAGATTTGCCTAGATTCTGCGAATCTTATAGTTGACCACGACCCCGTTTCCGCTGAGCACGGCCCCGTGGTGGGCGATGGAAGCTTCTACCACTTTGTCTTTTATGCTGACACTTGGGCACGCCCCCGTGCTGGCTGAGCACGTGGCGTGTTCAGTCTTCTGTCTTCTTGTTTTGCTTGGGAAGATGCTGTCGTGGGGTCGGGCATGTCACGTTTGTTCCTTTTCTTGTATTTATGTTAGATTTTGCTGTCTTTTTGCTTCTTTTGTTAATTTGAGCTCATTTAATCCTGAAAATACAAAAGGAAGAAAAAAGCACACTTTTTCCAACATTAGTACTAAAAAAGGGTTAGTTTTATGCCACAATTGATGTAATTTATATGTTGCATTTTGCACACATCACCTGTTCGACAGAGGATCATAATGTCACTACTGTCTTTGTCACAAGGACAATTATGAATAGCTCGAAGGCTAGCCTTACATGACTTTTATTATATATATATACATATGGCATAGAAGCCCGTCGCGAGGGATGTAGAAAGATATGGCATAAAGCCTAGTCATGAAGGACACAAATGATTATACGGCACGAAGGCCTTGTCGCAAAGAACATTTAGATATGGCTCAAAGTGGCCTTGTCATAATGACGTTATAAGGTATGGCACCAAGGCCTGTCACGGAGGACATTTATCAATGCTGGCACGAAAAGGCATGTGACTAGGAATGTTAACATTAAATATGTTAACTTGTTACGAATGAAAACTATAGCACATTAGCTTGTCATGAATGA